>CM022087.1:10246866-11446866 GCA_011114355.1 Carex littledalei
TACTAGTGTGAATATCTTATTAAACAGTTTAGAGTTTGAACTTTCAAAACAAAGATATAAAATTTTAGTATAATATCATATTAAACAGTTTAAATTAATATTTTGAACTTCAAAAATAAAGATATAAAATATGAGACAAGAAAATATGAGATATGAAAAAAATAATATATTGAAACCCTCATTCGAAATATAGTTAAATTACGAAAGTATGTTACCAAAATATTTAAACGTACCACCTCAATTATTGCTGCAGCAAATCCCGAACAAACACAGCCTCTTTTGTCTCGTCTTTCTTAGCACAGATTGAGTGTCAAATATACAATCACGTTATCAGTATTTCAATCACACTACAGTTATTTCCGGATTCGTAATAAAAAAAAAGCATCTATCAAATAAATAAAAAATTCCAATTAAAATTTTCAAATGAAATATTTTTATAAGAAACAAGTTTTATAAAAAAAATTTCATGGGTATTTAATGTGTTCCCGAGACCCTTAATACGGCTTTTCTTAAAAAAATAAAATAATAAGAAATAGAAGTGTGAACGAACGATATAATGTGACTACGGGTACATTTTGTGGATGGGCGGCTTACATGTAATTAGCTATTAGAAGGTCGGAATATATTGGGGAGTTCTTTTCGTAATCAGAAACTTTAAGAAAGAAGATTCACATTAACATTTTACATGTATATATATATATATATGATGTATAGAAGATGTTCAAATCACTACAGATTCACATTAACATTTTACATATATATATATATATATATATGATGTATAGAAGATGTTCAAATCACTACAGCAGCCATACCTTTCTGCGACCGGCCGGTCGCAAATAAACGAAATCAGTCGCAGAAACTCGGACGCAATTGCTCCGTCGCTGATGACCACCCCGCTGACGTCACCGGTCGTAGAAAGATCAGGCGCCGGTCGCAGATGACCTCTATAGCGACCGATGAAATCTGTCGCTAATGCTGTATGTTGACATATATGGCGAAAGACCATCAGAGACCACTTGGCCGGTCGCTGATGGGCCAGAATCGGTCGCAGAAGGATGTTTTTATTTTTTTTGATATTTTTTTGTTATTTTCTTTTTCCCAATTGGTATGAAACGTATCAAGCATCAAGCAATGAAAACATAATTCACAAGCAAATATACAATTCACCGTCGTCATTCTCGACAAATATACAATTCACAGGCAATTCACAAACAATTCACATGCAAGCAATTCACAAACAATTCAATTGCTGAAGCAATTAAACGATATAAAATACTGGTATGAAACGTACCAAGCACCAAGCAATTTAAAAGAAATTCAAAAACAATTTCAATCGGTACGTATGACGCAGTTCACAAAACGACATAAACAATAAATATGTAAAGTACTACATAAACATCCAATATCAAATATCTACAGTACGGCATAAAAATAAAATATTACAGTACGGCATAAAAATAAAATATCTAAAATAAAATAAGCATCATCATGCACAAAACCAAAGATGTTCATATATAAACACATCATGCACAAAATCTGAAAGTCAAACATGTTCATATATATAAGCATACCATCATACACAAAATCAAACATACATGTTAATATATATATATATATATATATATATATAGATATAGATATAAGCATCATCATCATACACAAAATCCAAGATATTCCACCAGACAGCCTAACCCTTAAATCCAAGGTGTTCCAACAGACAGCCTAACGCTTAAAACAAGATATTCCAACAAACAGCCTAACCCTGCTAACAAAATAAGAAAACAAAAACAAACACAGGTTATCTTCAAAATGCATATCATCTTTTGTTTAAGCCCTCCTCTCTTCTTTGTCAGAAAAACATCAGTCAGCACATTGTTCGACTGCAGAGAAGCTTTTAGTAGCTCCAAACCCTAGTTAGATTAAGTAGCAAAAAATAATAATTAATGGCAAGTTCGAAAGCATTTACTAGCAAATAATTAAATAGAGCATAATTTTTGTAGTTGGTATTTCATATAGATAGTAAATATGGGTATAAGAACGTCGACGTAATTAATATTGAATTAAAGTTGCTTTGATGAATTATGATCGATAGCTAGGTTTGGTGCTTACGGAACGGATGTGTGACTAGTTTGCACCACTTGCCATAAATGGGTTATAGATAACAAAATGAATCATAATTGCTTTACAAATTTAATAAACTCAATCATGCAAACAAATTGTTTGTCGCGCGCACACATCACACACACACACACACACCTCTGGGAGGCGGAGGCCAACGGTTTTTTCTTGAAGAGTACTGAGATCCTTGATGCCAAATCTGTTGAGAAGAGTAACAGTCGATATGGTCGACATCGGCATTACGGACAGATCATCCATAATGGCGTACGTTACGAAACCCTTTTCCCCTTTCTCCTCTTTCTTAGCAATTGGCCCACATGCACGGTCATCACCTTCCAACTCAGCTTCCACGGTCATCACCTTTCGGCATGCTGCATCAGCTGCCGAGAGAAGCAATGGATTGGTTGAGACAGCAGTTGAAGTGGTGGGGTTGAGGAGGTGTGACTTGGTTTGGGTGGAGAGGAGATAGGTGTCATCTAGTTGCTTCAGGATGCCGTATGTTGCACCTAAGCGACCTGTCATGGATTCCTTGGTTATGAGTTTGATCACCGACCCAATCGGCATGGCCAGGAGGCTGAAGAGAAAATCAACGACATCCTTGTCGGCCTCGGCGAATAGCACCTTTTGGGATTTCTTCTCGATCAGGAGTTTTAGTTTGAGTTTGCTGTTGCTGGCCATGGTCGTATATTAATATTTGTTGTTGTTTATTTTTTCTACTGTATAAGTGAAGAGTGCCTCGGGACAATGGTAGCAATCAACAGTTCAGATGTATCTTATATTATTTTTACTTCAGAATAAGCGGTAAAAAATGGGGTGACTTGTTGACGCGTTGCAATCAACAGTTACGCGTGGCTTTATCCTGTATTGTATATCATGCGTTGTGTCTGTGATGCGGTGCTATTTACTTGTTGACGCGTCAACTAAAGTCTTTTCCTATTTCCTATGCTACACCTAGCTCAGAAAAATATGAATTGAAGAAAACACAAAATGGAGCAAGATTAGAGGCCCATTGGGCCTATAGCAAGACGAGAAACAGAAACGAGAGAGGACAGGCCATCTGTATATATAACAGTTAGAGCCGACCTTGAAAATGGACCGTGGGAAAAACTAAATTGGGCAACATTCTTAGTCTAAAATCATATATAAGCATGACCTGCTAATCAAGTAATTGAATAATAGAAAATACAAATCATGGACAATAATATCCGATTATATATATTCATGAATAAATTAGGATTAGTAAAGACACCAAGGTTTATAATTTGTGTTGAATAAAAATAAAGCGAAGGGTTATTCTGGGCCAACAAATTTTGTACTTAGGAGCCCCAAGTTATTTTTTAAAGAACAAAAAAAGATATTAATCAAAGGAGATAGGACTATATTTTGGAGCGACAGAATTATACTCCAAGAGAACTTATGTTTCTAATTTTGACTTTTTGCTTTGGAAGTGGTTCTAACCTTCTAATTATGGCTAGAGGAAGTATATGGAGAGGAATCCAAAAGTAGAGGGGCATGTACAAAATTTCATGCGTAGGGAAGCAAAAAAACCAACATCACAAATATTCACTAATAATAATATGATAGGATGATTTCTCTAATTCGAGATATTATAGGAATCTGAATAAAAAAAAAAATAGATAACTTGTTGTAGATACAATGAGACTACAAGTTTGGCAGTCTACGATTTATTGATTTGTTTAGCCTTTTCTAACAAGGAAGTTGATTGTTATTATATGTTATAGAAAGCACATTAGCCATACTCTGTCAATTCGCGAAGGCCTTCTTCAGGGGCACCCCGGTATACACTTTGATTGGATGGGACTCGAAGTAAGGTCTCAGTTTTCTTGCTGCGACCATAAGAGCATAGGCTGCCTTCTCTATTTGTGTGTATCGAGTCTCGGCGTCTCGGAGCACATGCGATACAAAGTATATGAGTTTTTGCTCCCGCCCCTCTTCTCTTACTAACGCGGCACTGACTGCGTGGTTGGTTGTGGCCAGGTATATGACCAGTGTGTCCCCATCTATGGGTCTGCTGAGGCAAGGCGGGCTGGCCAGGTACTCCTTGATCTTGTCAAAAGCCACCGCGCATTCCTCGGTCCATTCAAATCTTGCAGACTTACGCATCGCCTTGAAGAAGGGGAAGCAAACATCGCTGGATCGTGCGATAAATCGGTTCAAGGCTACTAGTCGGCCCGTGAGCAACTAAAGTTCCTTGAGGTTTCGGGGAGGTTTCATACCTAGGAGGGCTTGCGACTTGGAGGGGTGTATCTCTATGCCCCTCATGGGCACCATAAACCCGAGAAACTTTCCTCCCGTAAGGCCAAAGAAACTCTTCTTGGGGTTGAGTTTCATGTCAGCCTGGTTGAGCGTCGCGAATGTCTCGCGCAGGTCCTGTACGTGACCCAGGTCGGACATGCTCTTTACTAGGAGGTCATCAACGTAGGCCTCCACGTTCCGACCTATCTGCTCGTGAAACACCTTGCTTACCATTCTTGGAAGGTAGACCCCGCGTTTTTCAGCCCAAAAGGCATCACCCGGTAGCAGTATAACCCAATGTGAGTTGTGAAGGCAGTCTTATCTTCATCTTCTGGGCACATCCTGATTTGGTTGTACCCCGAGAACGCATCCATGAAACTTAGAAACGCGTGTCCGGAGGTGGAGTCTACAAGTTGGTCGATCTTGGGCAGAGGGAAAGGATCCATAGGACACGCCTTATTCAGGTCGGTGTAATCAATACACATCCTCCAGTCCCCATTCGCCTTTTTAACAAGTACAGGGTTCGCCAGCCATTCCGGACAGGTCACGTTTCTGATAAAACCGGCGTCTAGTAATTTGGCCACCTCTGCCTTAACCGCTGAACGCCTCTCGGCTCCCATGTTCCTTCTCTTCTGCACCACAGGTTTTGCTCCCAGTTTGATGTGCAACCGGTGCTCTGCAATAGATCCCGGGATCCCGGGCATATCTGCGACGGTCCATGCTGCCTGGTTTTCTCAGAGGAAATCAATCAACTTCTCCCTCCCGCTTCCTTGAACGGCCTTGCCAATGTTCAAAACCCTGCCGTTGCCGATGTCGACCTGGTCGACTTCATCCTTTGTCAGTGGGATCCAAGACCATGGGTGTGTGCGGGGGTAAGAACTCTCTGCTGGATCGCAAGCGCGGGCTAGTGGGACCTGATCTCGCCCCTGCTTTCACATCCACTTGATGGACCGCTCCTCCTCGCCCTTCGAGGGAAGTTTGATAGCATTCTCGGGCCGCCTGTTGCTGCCCACATTCCTCTCCCACTCCGTGGCTGGTAGGGAATTTGATCTTTAAGTGGGGGGAAGATACTATGGCTCCAATTTTGTTCAAGGTGCCCCTGCCAATGATCGCGTTGTAGGCGGAAGGGGCATCCACGACGAGGAAGTCCACCATGACTTCGGTGATGCGAGGCGAGGACCCAAATGCCACTTTCAATCGGGCGATCCCTTTGGGCCGGAGGGAATCGCCAGTGAACCCCACCAGCGGCGTCACTCTCTTCCGTGACTCGCCAAGCTGCATTCCCATCTTCTCAAAAGCTGAGAGGTACAAGATGTCGGCCGAGCTCCCCGTATCCACGAGGATTCTCTTGACTCCAAACTCTTCTATTTTGAGTCTTAGTACTATGGGATCGTCATGGGGCCACACGATGGTGCCGAAGTCTTTCTCGGAAAAGCATATGGCTTCGTCCATCCGGGGTCTCTTCTTCTCGGGAGACTTTTCCACATTTAACACGGTAGGGTGCGGCTTGGTGGTGCTCCGGTTATGTTTTTCAGGGACCACCACCTTGTGCCCTCCGCTAATAACATTGATCTCTATGCTTGGCTGCCTACCGGATGCTCCCGGTCCTTTTCCCTTGTCTTCTTCGGGCTTTGGCCCCGAGTACCTGGGCCCCTTGTACTCGTCCCGATAAGAAATCTTCTTTTGGTACTTGATTTCCCCATTGTATTCTCTTGTAAATTTTTTGGAAAATTCTGGTTTGATGTACTCGATCAGTTTTCCTTCCCTAGCCATTCTTTCCAGTACGTCTTTCAGCTGCAGGCAATCCCCCGTGGAGTGCCCGTTAAAGCGGTGATATAAACATCTTACCGCCTCATCTTTTTTCTCGAAAATATTCTTACGCAGCGGCCTTGGGACGTTGGCCATATCTTTGATCACATGATACATCTCGCTCCTCTTTTTGATAAACGGGGCGTACCTAGGGGTGCAAACGGGTTGGATATTACCCGTCTGAATCCGGATCCGTATCCGAATTTTTGCGGATTCGGATATTCGGATACGGATAGTTGCGGATTCGGATACGGATTTTTTTATGCGGATTCGGATACGGATACGGGTTGAGTTTCGGAATCGGATACGGATACGGATAATTATTCGTATCCGGATATTTTAATTTTTCGGATATCCGATAATAATTCCACCTCTCGGATCCGACATCTTTCTCTTCTAATTTCATTTCCTGTTTCGCACGTCGCACCCATTCGACTTCTGACTTCTCTTACACGACTCACGGAGTTCACCTAATTTCGTGTTTCCCAATCCCTAATTCTTCGACTTCTCTCAAGCAGTCAAGCAGCGATTTCTTTATTTCTCTCACGGAGAATGGGAGAAGTCTCAAGCAACGAACAGGTATGAAATTCCATGCATTTTAATAGGGCGATTGTGTCAGAAGTCTAGAACTATGGTTCTCTTTTATAAGCGATGTGAATTTTGCTGTCAATGATCGTTACCAAAATCTCACCTCAGTCAATGATCATCAATGTTCTGTTACCAAAAGCAGATATTTTTACCTCCTTACCATAATCTGTCAATGATCGTTGATAGCACTGATTGAGTTCGCTAAAAAAAAAAGGATCGTTTAATTTGTTTCAACATCAAAGTCATTTTTTTTGAGAAAACAAGGACCAAGTCAAAACTTCCCAATCACATCACATTTCGATTTTTTTAGTAGATTAAGCCTAACTTAACTATATGAAGACAGAGTCAAAGTTGATAGCAGCAATGACTAAATTCCAAAACTATGCATTCAAATCTGTTTTTTTTTTCCTTCTCCAGTACTAGTGAATGTGAATTTTGCTTTATATATAGTTCTTGGACCATAATTTCTTTACTAATGTTATGTAAATGTTAGAATATTGAAAAAAAAATAGGCATGTGAAAATATGGTTTCTAAGCAAAGGGCACACCTGACTAATATTAGAATAAATTTGCACTTTCTTTTCTTTACTTTAACAGTGAGTATTATTCAATTTTCTGCAAAAATACTAAATTTACTATGTATCACTTATATTCAATTTCTATTTTTTTGTAATTTGCCTCTAATAGCGTAACAAGTTAATTAGACATATATTTTGAATTAGAAATCCGAATTATATCCGTATCCGTATTCGTATCCGAAAATATCCGATCCGTATATGTATCCGATTAATATCCAATCCGTATCCGTATCTGATTAATATCCGATCCGTATCCGTATCCGAAAAAAAATACGGATACGGATATGGGTTGAGCACTATCCGATCCGTATCCAATCCGTTTGCACCCCTAGGCGTACCGGACATAGTGTGGTCGGTAGCCCTCCCTGCCATTTCGCGCTGTTCTCCTTGTGCCCCAGGGGGGCATTTCTTTTTGGTAGTTCTCTCCTTTGAGATGGACCGCCGCTGGGCTGTCGGTCACGCTGTTGTGGTTTCGGGGATCTGGACCGCGGCCTAGCGAACTAGGCGGCATCCTCTTCGGCCCGAATGTACCCCTCGGTGAAAGCCAAGAACTCCGGTAAACTCTTAAACTCTCTCTTTCGGACATCATATCGGAGGGTGCCCGGTCCTCCTTGCCAAAGTCTGTTTTGTATAGCTGCCAGGGCGATGTTCTCACTGTAGTTTCGGACCTCCCTAGAGGCCTTCACGAACCTATTTACAAAGGTCCGAGTTGTCTCCTGGTGTCCCTGAACATATTTTAGGAGGGAGTCACATGTCGCCCGTGGGGGTCGAAGCATGTCGTAGCGGGCCAGGAAGGCTCTCGCTAATTGATCAAAGGTTTTTATCGATCCTTGCTTCAATCTCATGTACCATTCCCACGCCTCTCCAGTCAAACAAGTGGTAAAAATGCGGCACGCGACGGCATCCGATGCCCCATGCAATCGAAGCCTTTCGAAGAACCCATACACAAAGTTCTGCGGGTCCTGAACGTCTCCACTACCTTGGAAGCAGGGGAGGCCGGCAGGGTATTTGAAGTCACCCATGGGGGCCTTATAAAGTTCCGGGGCTAATGGTCCCTCCAAAATGTTCGTCGACCCGGAACGAGTTCCTGCTTTCTTTCTCTCCCTCTCGGCTATCTCTTTCTCCACCCCTTTTTTTATCATTGCGTTTATCATCGCCATATCTACTCCTGCGGCATCTGTTGTGGTGCGTGGTTTTCGCCGCCTCTTGGGGGGTGTTTGGCGACGCTCTTCCCGCGAATGACGAGACTGATCGTCTTTCCTCGAGTGACGGGACTGATCGTCCTTCCTCGAGTGACGAGACTGTTCTTCGGTTTGTTTGCCGGGACCTTCTCGAGTTCGCTCTGTCCTCGCTCGACCAGCACTCCTTCTCGAGCTGGCTGCCGCGGATGATCCTTCGCTTTCTTCCTGTTCGGTCTCAAAAGATAATCTCCACCTCGGTCCGCCATCATGTCTCGTCTCCCCCTCGCCAACAAGGGTCTAAGGTTCGGGGTCAGGATTGTCAAGGTCGCATTCCGTGTTATGTGGACCGGGCTCTAGATTGTTCGACCCGGATCCAGTTTGGATTAATTGTACTACAGGCAGTGGGGGGTGAATCATCCGTACCCCGAGAGCCGAGGTGGGAGTTTGGGGATGGTATGACAGGTTGGGATTAGCTTGTGGAGGGTAGTGTGCTAAAGGGGTGGCCGGGTACTGTGGGTATGGAGAAGCATATTGCGGGTATGGAGGGTAGTTGTAGGGAGGTGGATATACATATTGTGGAACGTACGGAGAATGGTATTGGGCGTAGATCATCTGGTTTTGGGTGTTTTGGGGGGTCGACCCGATCGGCCCAGTGGCCTGGGCAGTCACGATGGTCGAGTCGATCGGTCTTACAATCGGTGCGGAAACTCCGAGGGACTCCAAGCCCATCCCGGGTTGGGTAATCGGTACCCCTTTGGGTGGCATACCTAGAGAGTAGGTCGGGGGGACGACAGTGCCAGGGGCCTTCTGGCCCACCTTGTCGAGGGGGGTTTTTACTCGTCGCCCCTACACTCGGGTTACCTGGGGGAGTTTTCTTCAACGGTTCTTTGGATTTCAAGCCCGAGGTTAGGTTGGTCAGGGATTTCACATTTTCAGTTCTTCAGTTAG
The DNA here is from genome assembly GCA_011114355.1 of Carex littledalei. Classification (NCBI taxonomy): domain Eukaryota; kingdom Viridiplantae; phylum Streptophyta; class Magnoliopsida; order Poales; family Cyperaceae; genus Carex; species Carex littledalei. The sequence goes on from CM022087.1 coordinate 10,256,348, forward strand.
ATTGTTCCGTCCGCCGAGCAACCTCCTCGGGGGTGGTTTATATGTCTATATTTTATCTATTATTTCGTCCTATTTTCAGACCAGACCTTATGTTTTTGACCACTAAATTGCATAGTTTATATTGAAAATCAAATAGAATATGGTACTGTTGCAGTTTTGTGGTTGATTTGCAGGAAATAGGCGAAAACAGGCAAAAAAGGCAGATTTCTGACTTCCCCCACGCGACCCGCGTCAAATCTCACGCGGGTCGCATCAGATCCTGAAATTTCAGCTCCGAACTTAAAACAGTCATAACTTTTGACTCGTAACTCCGTTTTGGGCGTATGACCACTTTTCGGAAAGCTTGCGACAAGATCTACAATCTCTGAGCCAAACCCCACTGCTCACTTCCACTAGACGCGACCCGCATGAGTTTGCATGCGACCCGCGTCGAGTCAATTGTGCCAGGCCTGATTAAAGCCCGTTAAGATGCCTATATAAGGCCTGCGCGAATTGAGAGAAGGGGACCCCCCGGAGACTTTCACGAAAAAGGGGATCTGATCGGTTTTGAAGAGGAGCTTGGCTCCTGAGGCGACTTGGAGAGGAGAGGAGGCGATCTGAAGCTGAAGGAGAGTCGATTTGGAGAAGAAGACTCAACTGAAGCTTCAATCCTCTTCTCTACCTCTTCTCTCACTATGATTTGCTTTCTTCCTCTCTCTCTTGTTTTGATTTTATTGATGTCTGAGTAGACTTGTAGTTTCGAGGGTTTGGATTTGTAGTCTGATACTTTGTTTGATGATGCACATGGATTGATTCTTATTGTTATTTCGTGTTTCTTTGATTCTTGTATTATTTGAGATTGCTTGATCTGAATTGTTTGATTCTTGATTGCTTACTGTTGAATGCCTTAGGCATTTCTTCTTGTACCAAAGGCTTGATGCTTCTTGCAAATTAGGTTAAGTACTTGAGGTAGGTCTGAGAACCGAAAGGTGAGGTCAATGAGTAGCCGAAAGGTGAAAGTTTCCACTTGCTCTTGCTCAGCTTGTGGATACCTTTAGTAAACAGAATTGAGAACTTAGGTTTAGATCAAACAGCTTGATTAAGCCTGAGAAGGTGAAATTGCAATTCCAAACCAGGTCTGCTAAGCCAACACACGAAAGTTGAGGTTCAGTGACACTAGGTACGGTCAATCTAGCCTTACACGACTTAAACAACAGGTTTCTGACATGTGCAGAGTCAGCTCAAGGACCATGCGGGTCGCGTGAGTTAGCACGCGGGTCGCATCACGAGGGTCGCAAGCCACAGCTTGCGGGTCGCGTGCCAGGTTCAGGGCGCTCAAGGCCAAGCGGGTCGCATGCGAGAGCATGCGGGTCGCGTCACAAGGGTCGCATGCGAGAGCATGCGGGTCGCGTGGCAGGTCTGAGCAGCAAAGTTGAAGATGAAATCTGAAACCCTTGAAACATCCTTTTATACATAGTACAAAATACAAACATTTAGTTGATTCATTACTTGTCTATACATTAGTTTACTTGTCATTCATTCATCTATTTCATTTGATTTGTTCATACATCTTAGGATTAGACAAACCTCAAACATTCAAACTTCTAGTACCTAACTAGGATTAGTTAAGATTCAGAAAATAGTCCGTCCCTGAGGATCGACACCCGTTCTAACTACAAAGACAGGGTTGTGCACTTGCAACCTTCGTCTAAGAGTTGAATAGGGTTTAAACTCCACAGCCTAGGCTGTGGTGAAACTCTGTACCTCTCATTCGGGAGCGAACAGTGGTCTTGGCCACGTCTGTTTGTTTGGTTGTAGAAGCCATCTTGCTCAGTTGAGGCTGGGGGCCCCACGGTGGTTGATACGTCCCTTCCCAAGGGGGCCGGGCCGTACTTGGACTCGGTCCAGTAAGGTGGAGGCACGTCCTGTCCCCAGGGAGCAGGCCGTGCGGAGGCTGGCTACTGAATGTATAGCTCGTCCCAGTTCGAGTGAAACGGGCCGAGACAGTGGACACGCGGGGTGTCGGAGGGGTATTAACGCTCTAACCCTTTTTAATACCTCCTCAGTTTGTGATAAATGCGGTCCCCTTCTCTGGGGAATTCTCTGCCTTAAATAGTGGACGCCCTACTGTAGCGGGGTCTTGTCAGCATTAATGACGGAGGTCCGCATAACTGTTGAGGGCGTCCGCATACTAAGCGATAGTATCCGCATAATCTGTCTCAAGCCGAACAGCGAGGTCGTGTGTCGACCTTCTTAGGCTGTTCGACGTGTTAGGCCTTGAGCCTTGTTTTGCTTTGGTTCCGAGCTGGCCCTGGGGGAGGGTCCGAATCTCGGCCTGTACTTGGCCTCAGGCTGGCCCCGGGAAGGGGTCCGAATCCCGGGCCATCTTTAACCTCGGGTTGGCCCTGGGAGGGGGTCCGAATCCCGAGTTGTTTTCTGGTCTCGGGCTGGTCCCTGGAGGGGATCCGAGTCCCGATCTGTTTTTGGGCCGGCCTTCTGTGAATTCGAATCTGGGAGTGCTTTGTTGGGTCAGGCCTGGGCTTTTTAAGGGCCATTGATATATGGACCTATCACCACCTTTGATGATTTCATTAAGAGAACTGTGAAGTTTCCACTTTGTCCTTTCTCATATAACTTGGAGACAAGGTCAAGGAGAAAAATGTTACTTTGGCACCTATTAATTTGTAAAAGATGGAGGAAGGATGGTTATAGTGAATAGTTCTCATGTTTCCAAGCTGTTAGACACGTTATGTCTGACATTTTGTGGAGCATGATACCTCTTGTTTTGAAGGGGTCTTAGTGATAAGTTAACTTTTGCAGATCAAGCAGTCCCCTTCTATCTAAATTCTAAAATGATTATTATAATGTACTTTGAGTAAAATTGTTAGGTATGCAAAGTCTAAGCTTGAAGAGTTGGATAAAGATGTTAGTGGCCTTTTGAATTTTGCTTTTCAGATCGATTCATCTCTGCTGCTTAGCTACGCTGGGTCATTCATTCTATATTGTATTTAGATCAAAAAAATTTTAATATCCATGAATATTGTTAATAAATATTTTTTTCATGGATTTATTTTTTTATGAAAATTTTTCATTTTGTATGGGAATTTATTTTGTTATCTTATAATATATCCTGCTGCAACGCACGGGCACGATATTAGTATATATATATATATAAAACCAACATAAAAGAAGGCCTGTAACATCCCAATTTTCGTAATTATGAACATACATCTTATTTGACATGACGTGAACCGGCCAGTAATTGAAGAAACTTTTATGACGCCAAAGTAATATGTTGAGGCTCATATTATTTTTTTTTAAATAATATTTTGTCCTTTTAGTTACCAGCTTGTATAATTTTTATGTTGAACCTTCTTGTAAGGGGAATATTTAAGTAATTATAATCTTTCTTATCTAGAATTTTATCTTAGCATTATTGCCTAAGAATAATGACCACGTTACCTTAACCTGCATATCTAGCATTATATAACAACTATTATATAATTCTTTTTTATTTAGTTTTTTATTTTATTTTACATAGAGGAATGTCAATTATTATATAAATATGTAATATTTTTTATGTTATCTGAATTATTATTTAAAAGTGTGCGTTGCTATCTTTAATTACAGAACGGCCAACAAGTTTAGAAAATTATGTAAGAGAAACAAAACTAAATATCACATATCACATAAGCTTTCCAAACATATAAACAATGGAATAATATGCACAAATGAATTTAAATATTTATGTAACCAAAAGAAATAAAAGTACATGATATGTCCAAATGATGGAAAATATATTAGTTCAGAGTATATGTATTGACTGTCGTTTGAGTTTTTGAGAGATGATGAATAATATATTTGTTATTTTTGTTCTGATCTTTTAATGATAAAGTGATAGCTTGTATGGTCTCTTTCTAATAGTAACTTAGTTGGCTCTAACTGATGTTTAACTTTTACAAATAATAGTAATTTCTAAAAAAGAAAAATACATTGAGTTGTTTTTCTTCTTTCTAAAACTAGTATTTCTCTATTTTCTTAATCTAGTCTATGCTGAGAGAACCCCATGAATATGAGATTAATTAGTTCCTTATTAATCTGATAATTAATCGAGTCTATTGTATCTTTTCAAATATAAAATTGATATTTAGTCTGCTGGCCAATTTAATCAAATATAAAGTTGGTTTGGTCAATCTATTCAAATTTAAAGTTGACCTTCCTGCAGTAGCTGTAGTTGTTGCTTGATGGCACGCGGTTCACTAGATTGCGCAATCATGGCGAAGTTGCGGGGCACAAATTAAAAAGGGCATCTTCTCTGTTTGCCCGTTGTTCGGGACCACTTGACTGGTCGCAATCTTTAGATGGTTAATATCCGTTCTCATTTGGGCAATTAATGCTACACCGATAGAAAAAGATTGTCAAAGAAAAAAAAAAGATTAGTAAGTGATCTCTCTCTTTATATTTACAGAAGAAATTAGAGAGAGACTTACTGACAAGTCATCAGTTGGCTTCCTCCAATGACATAATTTATTTCCGAAACTTTCATTTGTACGATTCATGTTAGTTTTGACTTAATATAGTTACAAGTTTAATGTTAAAAAAAAATTGGAAAAATTTGCTGACATAAAATCTCTAAATATCATATGTACGTAGAAATGAGTAATTAATCCATGACAAAACTGCTAGTTCATGTAATTCGACAATCGTATTCATACTTTTTATGTTTTAGTACATTGATTTCGCACACATGGGTTGCAATCTTGGCATGCCCCGCACTTGAATTGTCACGACTACTCAGTTTTTACATTTTCCATGCTTTCATAACGAATCAACGTTGGCTTTAATTTTGATAGAAGTACAGATTGATGAATAATTTGAAAACGATAAAAAAAAAAAAAAACTTATGTGTTAGTTAGGCCCAATTTACTATATGGGTCTGTATTGAACGAATGGGGTTTATGAAACCCATATAACTAGGCCAGAATATATCATGTATATTACATTTGTTTAGCAGATAGTCAGAACTCATGACGAGATTCAGGAGGTTAATCTTAAAAGTTGTCGAATTGAATTTAAATGAGGAACTTTTAATCTTTGAATTTTTTTTATGGAAGTAGTTTTAAAGATCAATCTTCTATATTATTATCAAATAGAAACGCAAAAGTATATACAGCAGATAATGCAAAACATAAGAGCACATGCGTTCACGTTCCCAACTTAAATACATTTAGAATCACGGAATTATACGGGATGAGATTTGACGGGATGGGAACCCACTTTTGAAAAGCGGGAACCCATGGGTACATACGGGTACGAACGGGGTTAATTATAGGAATGTTGAAATGGGTGTTCGGTTGTATTATGAGAATATTTGTAGAAATCCTATTTTTCTTTCTAAAATACTTGATATCAATACAATTATTCTTATTAATAATTATTAGTGTAATTAAATAATATGAATAACATAACAATACTTATTAGTTATTATTTTATAACAATGCTTTTGCTCGAAAACTTATTATCAAATCACCGAAAAATAAATTTAAATTTAAATTAAATTAGCAAATTGATAATTAACCATTTTTAATTTGCTTGAAATAAAATAAAAATCATGTATATTTTTAATTTTGCTTCAATACTATTTTAGAAGGTTGGTTTTTACTATTTAAAAAATGAATTTCAATTTAAATAAGAAAAAAAATTGTACACTAATATGCTATAAAAAAAATTAGCTATAATTTGTAAAAGAAGTATTCGAAATAGCATAGGAAATTATCAGGCAAATATTTATACAAAAACGAATATCTATTTTGGTTACTTTCTATTTAAACAAATAACAAAATAATCATAGATTTATATTTCACAGTAAAATTAATCACCAATTTAAAAATAATTCTTTTTTTTTCTTTCTTCTTGTTATTTTGCATCAATAATTTCTATTAAATTGAAATGATATCATAAACTGTACTGAGATTGAAAATTCATACCATATTGAAACAAGATTTGATTATTTTATATGATGATAATCACATGTGAACCATCAACTTTTTGACCATTTATAATATAAAATACACTTATTGCCATTGATAGTCGTGTAGGAAAAAAAACGTTAGCTCTGAGCTAATGTGAAAATTTCCACAATTTTTTCTTACTTTTTTAACTTTTTCATGGGTTTAAACTATAACCAAAAAGAAGCTGATATGAGTACCCGCAGTTGAGTACCCCCTCTGTACCCGCACCTAAAACTGACATAACTGCTTGTGGGGACCAAACCGTTTACAAAACTGCAATTTTGTTTTACAAGTATTAATACTACCGTTGTAAAGTATTTATATCTAACAAGGACAAGTATTTATATCTATACAATGAACAACATATTGTGATATATGATTTCCTAAAATAACCGTACCCGCACCTTTTCTTCAAAATTCATCTCTTCGTACCCGCATTTTGGGGACCATCAAACGGCATGTGGGGACCACTAAAATTGTCAAAAAAAAACGTTGACTGAGCTTACGTGTGTGTAATAAACGACGTGGGGACCACTAAAATTGTCTACAAAAAATGTTGACCAACAATCAAGTATTTATATCTACAAATCAAGTATTTATATATGAACACATTAAGTATTTAATCTGAACGCATCAAGTATTTATATCTAACTTATCAAGTATAAAATCTGAACGTATCAAGTATTTATATCTATATTACGTTGGATGAATAAGAATCTGAATAGAGTATATTTATATCTACAGAGTTATAACAAACAACAAACTTCACATATAAATTTTCTAAGAAAAATTCAAATCAATTACCAAAAAGCATATCAATTAGCAACATATCAAAATATCAGTTACTACACAAAACATATCAGTTCCAGTTATCACAAACATATCAGTTATCACAGTTCCTAAACCAAATTAAGACAAACAGTTTCATTCACAAATTAAGACAAACAGTTTCATTCACAAACTAAGACAATTCATTTCTGTTATGCACCAAATTTGCAATCATTCTTATCATGGATAAGAAGATTATAAGCTAAGCTATGACGCTCCTTGCTGATAAGATCCTACAATACAAAAAAATAACATTAGTTCATAAAATAAATCAAACTTAAATGAAATAAAATACAGTAAGTTCATAGGAGCATTACTGAAAGAAAATTTACCTGATCAAAGTCCATTTGAACATTCCTTATTAAGCAATCAATGTTACGAATAACAAATATTGCGCAATCAACTGATGCCTTTTGCTTTGGACATTCCTTCCAGGTAATTTCAACATCTTGCCATTGTTCATCACCTAAAAAAAGAATTATATCTGAACACATCAACAAAGTATTTATATCTGAACACAGCAAGTATTTATATCTGAACACATCAAGTATTTATATCTGAACACATCAAGTATTTATATCTGCACACATCAAGTATTTATATCTGTACACATGAAGTATTTATATATGAACACAGCAAGTATATATATCTGAACACATCAAGTATTTATATCTGAACACAGCAAGTATTTATATCTGCACACATCAAGTATTTATATCTGAACACATGAAGTATTAATATCTGCACCAGCAAGTATATATATCTGAACACATCAAGTATTTATCTGTAATACTGTTGCATCTGATGAAATGGAGCTACAAAAACATCATACAATTCATCTGAACACAGCAAGTATTCATATCTGCACACATAAAGTATTTATATCTGCACACTTCAAGTATTTATATCTGCACACTTCAAGTATTTATGACTGATGATTCCAGAAATGTTTTCATCCATCTAAGTATTTACAAAAATGTAATAAGAAAAATAAATAAGATTAAACTCACCAAGTCTCCAAGCCAGAAATGTTTTCATCCATCTAACTGTTTCCTTGTGCGGGTCAAAATAGTAGTCATTCGATTTATTCAGACAAGAGTTGTACATGTGAATTTCTCGGTTATGCAAATCAGCCGCAGCAAGTATCCAGTGATCATTACCACACAGGGGAATAAAAAGCCATCTTGCAGTTGAAAATTGAGGGCTGAACAACTGTGGTGCATCTCTCAAAAGCTGTAAATATTGTCTTTTCGGTGCAAGTTTCTACAGAATAACAAATTAAAAAAAAAATACAAGAATCATTAACAAATAAAAGAAAAAAGTGGTATACAATTTCAGTTGATTATTAACAAATAAAAGAGTCAAACTTACTGAAACATAAGATGTCAAAAAGAACCATTCCTCAACAACTGGTACTTCAATTTGCATTAGTTGGCATGCAATTTCAACCATCTGCAAAGAATCAACATATCAACAAGTATTTATATCTGAACACATCAGTATTTATATCTGAACAAATCAAGTATTTATATCTGAACACATCAAGTATTTATATCTGAACACATCAAGTATTTATATCTGAACACATCAAGTATTTATATGTGAACACACCAAGTATTTATATGTGAACACACCAAGTATTTATATTTGAACATATCAAGTATTTATATCTGCACACATCAAATATTTATATCTGATGTACCAAGTATTTATATCTGAACACAGCAAAACACATCAATTTATTAACAAAGTAAATTTTAAATTGTTTACCTCTGAACCAATGAAGCGCTCACTGAACAGCAAATCATAAAATTGTGCAACAGTGGCAAAAATGTTCAACTCTGAGTTCTTGAATGCATAATCTGTTTGATTCAGCTCAAGTTGAAAATACTTAATAGCCCAATCGTCAAGAAGTCTGCATTGTTGCTCACTGATGATATTTCTAAATCCATAATCCCATTTTTTATCGGGCATTTCCATCGGTTCAGTTAGTGGCAAGCTACCATTGTCAGCAAACAGGCTATCTCTACCATAACTCCAGTCTTTATAAAATTCGGCAGATTTGATAGGCACTGTTTCAATTTTTACCTCTGTTTCAATAACAGCAGACTCAAGCCAATCATCAAAGGGAATGTCTAATGGAGGTAAATCGGCAATATAAGGCAAATCTTCTATTTCGTCCTCTGCTGCCACTATCTCCATCTCAGGAGTACTTTCTACCTTTCTTATTTGTTTCTTGGCTTTCCTAGCTTTGTAACCCCTACGTTTAACTGGTTCACGTGTTTTTGCCTTCAGTTTTCTCTGATATGTAATATCCTTGGGGTTTGGTTCTTTCCCTTTTACTTCTTGCCCGACAGCTGGTTCTTTCACAACTTCTTCCACCCCAGATTCTTTCAGAACTTCTGTTTGCACTTCTGGGCCGGGCGGGGTAAATCCAAGGCTGAAAGTTGGATGATCCATTTGAGAAAGATCAATCGCCGAATCTTTTGAAACTTCCAATACAGCCTCTTGCCCACCTTCTTGCCCGACCACTTGTTCTTTCACTACTTCTTCCAATAGAGCATCTTTCACTACAGCATCTTGCCCAGCTTCTTGCCCAACCACTTCTTGCCCAGCTTCTTGCCCGACCACTTCTTGCCCAGCTTCTTGCCCGAGCACTTGTTCTTTCACAACTGCTTCCAATACAGCATCTTTCACTACAACTTCTTTCCCAACCACTTCTTGCCCAACCACTTGTTGCCCACCTTCTTGCCCAACAACTTCTTCCACCCCAGCTTCTTTCACAACTTCTTTCACCACAGCTTCTTGCACTACAATGGGGATTGCAATTTCTTTTGTTGCATCCCCACTTCAGAATTCACATTGTTTCCTCCCTCTTCATTTGGTTTATCCACTGAAGCAACTATAGTTTCTACAAGTTTGTTCAGATCACAGAATTCACTACTTGCCACCTCCTCCCCTCCACTGCTCTTGTCCTCCTCCCCTGCTGTTCCATAATCAACATCTTCTACTACAACATCCTCTTCTCTTCTCTTCTCTTCTTTTGTTTTTGTTTCTTTCTCTTCTCTTCTCTTCTTTCTCATCTCTTTATGTTCACCAATGTCATCCCTTCTTTGCGTTTCTTTCTCACCTCCTTGCATTACCCTTTTCTTTTGTTCTTCAGCTTCTAGTATTCTAGGACTCCTCCTCCTTTTCTGGTTTCTTATTTCTTCAGCTTTCATTAGATCTACTTCTCTTTTTGAAGGCTTCTTTGGTGCATCTTTCCCAACTGGAGGTGTAGGGGTTACATTGTAGTCCAATTTCCTCTTGGGTTTCCCGCTAGGAGGTGTTTTCCTCACTTGAGATGGATTTGTTCCTTCTTTATCAGATTTACCACTGCTGTTCTTCACTTCAGAAAGCTTACGTTTACCATGTGCAGGAGCTGTTAGAAAAAACAAATCAATGCTGATGAGAAATATCAGGTACTATTATGAAACTACCAAGTATTTATATCTGAACACATCAAATATTAATACCTGAACAAGTCAAGTATTAATACCTGAACACATCAAGTATTATATCTGAACCAATCAAGTATTTATATCTGAACACATCAAGTATTAATACCTCAACTAATCAAGTATTTATATCAGAAGATCAAGTATTAATACCTAAACTAATCAAGTATTTATATCAGAACACATCAAGTATTTATATCTAACCTAAAAAGTATTTATATCTGAAGACAACAAATATTAATATCTGAACAAATCAAGTATTTATATCTGAACTTATCAAGTATTTATTGCTGAACACATCAAGTATTTATACCTCATCAAGTCAAGTATTAATACCTGAACACATCAAGTATTTATATCTCATCAAGTCAAGTATTTATATCTGAACAAGTCAAGTATTAATACCTGAACAAATCAAGTATTTATATCTGAACACATCAAGTATTTATATCTGAACCAATCAAGTATTTATATCTGAACACATCAAGTATTAATACCTCAACTAATCAAGTATTTATATCAGAAGATCAAGTATTAATACCTAAACTAATCAAGTATTTATATCAGAACACATCAAGTATTTATATCTAACCTAAAAGTATTTATATCTGAAGACAACAAATATTAATATCTGAACAAATCAAGTATTTATATCTGAACTTATCAAGTATTTATTGCTGAACACATCAAGTATTTATACCTCATCAAGTCAAGTATTAATACCTGAACACATCAAGTATTTATATCTCATCAAGTCAAGTATTTATATCTGAACAAGTCAAGTATTAATACCTGAACACAACAAGTATTAATACCTGAACATAACAAGTATTTATATCTGAACGAACCAAGTGTTTATATCTGAACAGATCAAGTATTTATATCTGAACACATCAAGTATTTATACTGAAAAAAACTTACTTGATTTCTTAGAAGAGATATCAATCTCTTTCTTCTTCTCCTCTTGCTTGATCTCCTCTTGCTTGATCTCTTTACGAGCTACAAAGAAACATAAAACATTTAATTAAAATGTGCATAATGACACTTTCAAATATTAATACTTAACTATTAAAGCTTAAACAATGGTGCATCCAAATATTTACTCTTATAAAATTAATAAAAAAAACTTACGTGATTCCATCAACCTCTTGCTTATGTGGTTGCGCCATTCAATAGCAGTAACAAATTCAACCAATTTGCTTGCAGATTTCGGTGACATTTCTGGAAGTTGTGGGTGTTCACCTTCTTCAAATGACAGATCGTCAAACCTCTCTTTTTCATTTAGATCAATAAGTTCTTGGCAAGGTTCCATGGCAAAAAGCCAGAAAATTGGAGTCATTTCTTTCAACAAGTGAAGAAGCTTCTGGTTCGACACACTCTGAAGAGGTGCATACCTTCTAATAAGATGCAAGAATTTATGTGCAGTAAACCCTTGAAAAATCAGTTTCTCGCCTCTGCCCCTTTTCAGTGGATTGCTGTTCACATCTGAAACTTTCACATCCCTCAAGTGAGGTTCTAAAGTTGCCCTCTTCCATGTAATATTCAACTTCCAATTGAGGTATCTCGGGATGCGGCCAGCACAATTGTAAACACCTCTGATCTTTACATGCTCATAGAACCATGCCTGCATATAAGATAAAACAAAGAAGGTTTAGTGGTTAATCTCAATTAAACAAGTATTTATATCTGAACACATCAAGTATTTATATCTGAACCCATCAAGTATTTATATCAACACATCAAGTATTCATATCTGAACCCATCAAGTATTTATAGCTGAACATATCAAGTATTTATATCTAAACATACAAGTATTTAGAACAAACATGACAAGTATTTACCCATATATTTCATTTGATGATTAACAGATAAAATAATTATTAGGTTAGAATAAAAGTTCCTATGACTTACAATCAGAGCCAAAGCACACCCTGGCATTGTACCTGAAGCCTTTTTCGGCTTCTTCTTTTTCTTAGAAACTTCTTCTTGAGAACTTTCTACAACAACTTCCTCTCCATCTTTTTTCAACTTACACCATGCAGCATTATGAGGAATGTTGTCCATCAACATTTGGTGCACTGACTCAGACCAGTTCAGAAACTTGAGTTTTTTCAGATTTTCAGCGACGTCGAACATGTGAATTGGTACATTCCCAGTAGATTGCGGGAACAATATAGTTGTAAACAAATACAGCACCAGCAACCGTACAACATCAGCAACTTTATCGTTAATTTCTGAACACAATGACGTATCATCAACTGCTTTCACAATTGCGTCTTCAAGCTCTCTGCGAGTGATCTCACCAGTACCTCTCCCGAAATGTCTCGTCCGGAGACCGTATACAGTAACACATTCCCTCTTGTACTGTACCGGTTTCCCTTCTGTGGAAAGACCCATCACTAAAGCCACTTCATCTGCAGTAAATTTCAGGGAGTGGGCAGTAGTGCTTGCACCACTTCCAGTCTTGAAAATGAAAGATCCTTTACCATCCCACATCAACAGAATTTGATGTAATATGGCATTGTTCACTTCAGTTCCTTTAGGAAATCCAAAAAAGTGGAGGAAAGGAGTTTTTGCTAATAACCTTATGTGATGCTCATTTAGTTTCTTTAAAACTCTCAAATGAAAGAACCTCATAGCTGTGTCAACACAGCATTTGTTCTTTATACAAGAATCTGAAACCCGTCGTGGTTTTATTGGTGCATCACCTATGAAGAATAAACAACATAACAAATATTTAATATAAGGTAATTATTAAATACTAATTTTAAATTAACAGATTGTACCTGCATATAAAACATCAAGTATTTATATCTGACTACTTCAAGTATTTATATCTGACAACATCAAGTATTTATATCTGAACACATCAAGTATTTATATCTCAACACATCAAGTATTTATATCTGAAGACATCAAGTATTTATATTTGAACACATCAAGTATTTATATCTCAACATATGAAGTATTTATATCTGAACACATCAAATATTTATATCTTAATAAATCAGGTATTATTAAACAAACCAAGCATTTAAATATAAACATATCAATTAATATATGAACACATCAAGTATTCATCTGAACATATGAAGTATTTATAGCTGAACATACCAAGTATTTATATCTAAACATATCAGGTATTAATGTCAAACAATTAAAATACATATTTTAGCTGAACATACCAAGTATTTATAGCTGAACATACCAAGTATTTATATCTGAACATAGCTGAACATACCAAGTATGTATAATTACTAATATTTAATATAGTAATTATACACATGTAAAAATGTACAGATAGCAACACTATAAGGTATTAATGTCCAACAATTAAAATAGGTATTTAACAATTACCTTTCCTATAACCTCGTGGGCGTCCACGACCACGTTTAGCAACTTGTACTAATTCCGCAACATGTAGTTTTCCTGATTGAAAAGTCATAAATAAGTAACAAGTATTCATATATAAAGAGACCAATATTTATATTAAATATTTGAGTGTGCATCCTGGATCATATCAGATAGTATTATGAATCTAACAAGCATTTATATCTGAACACATCAAGTATTAATACCTAAACTAATCAAGTATTTATATCTCAACACATCAAGTATTAATACCTGAACTAATCAAGTATTTATATCTCAACACATCAATTATTTATATCTGACAATATGAGGTATTACTCCTAAACCCTACACACTAAACACATCAAGTATTTATATCAGAACAAGTCAAGTATTTATATCTGCACATATCAAGTATTTATAGCTGACAAGTATTTATGCACAGCTATTAACTAAACACCTTAAAATTATACCTAAATATGAGGAATAAATTAGTCAAAAACTATACCTAAATTTACATAGATTGTACCTTCTTCGGGATTCATCGAGGCAATTGTAACTTGTGGTGATTTCTCAGAACCAGAAATTACTCTCTCTGTTCCTAATTGAAAAATCAGACATCATTTACAACTAAAACCTAAGGTATTTATACCTAAAATTACATTTAATACTCGAAAATTGTTGAAAATTTCTCAGAAATAACAGATTGTACCTTCATCAGCCTTTTCTGTGGGTTTCACACTTTGAAATGGCACGATCTGCTTGTTAGCGTTGCTCACTTGCTCGGAAGTAAGATTGACAGTTTCGTCGTTGCTCACTTGCTCGGAAGGATTTCCTTCGCTTCTATCGGTGCTTATCTGGTGTAGAATCACCATTGCGACGGTGTAGATAGCAAATGTGCTTAGACGGTGTGGATAGACAATGTCTTCTGAACAATGTGCTTTGCTCGGTGCTTCGATCGGTGCTTTGATCGGAGCTTTGATCGATGCTTTGATCGGAGAAACCCTAGATAGAGAGAAAGAGCGAAAGAGCGAAAGAGCGAAAGACGGAGAGATTGCTTAGTCGGTTATGTGATCGAAGGACAGCAGGTTGCTTGCTCACTTAGTGGTACAGTGGTCTGTTCGGTGATGTGATCGAAGGACAAAAGTTGATGACATTAGTTGAACACGGTTCAAAAGGCGCACCGTTTCGAGGTAGATACGAAGTGGTACAAATATAAATACTTTATCATATGAAATGGCGCATATGAGAAGGTTCAATCATACGAAATGGCGCAACCAATATGAATATAATTTCAAATATGAATGTGTGGGGACCATTTAATGCGAGGACCGTCTCCATTTCGTAAATTATAACAATCATCTCCAAGCATTTCTTTAAACAGTAGGTCCGATGCCCATCGGACCTAATTTTAGGTTCAACTAGTAAGATGACCGTCAGATCTAGTTTAAGATATTTTGCGCACGACAAGTGAAACAAACTCGCACGAAGTTTAAAGCATTCCACACGATCTTAAAGCAAATCGACGGTGGTTAAACCCATCGGACCTACGGTCAATTCTTCTTTAATAAAATATGATTGCTGATGATACCAAGTATTGATTAGCTAAAATAGTAAGTATTCATACCCAAAGGATCCAATATTTATATCTGAAACAACAAGTATTTATATCTCAACCACCAAGTATTTATCTGGACACATCAGGTATTTATGTCTGAACACATCTAGTATTTCTACATTTATAAAAATGAACTTTAAATTTCATTTAATATATATTATTTTTCTTATACAATGAAGTATTTATAATAACATAAATGTCTTATAATTTTTTTTGAATGTGGAGAGTACTTAATAACTGTAGTATTTATATCTGCACAAATCAAGTATTTATTACTATGAAACAAATAAAAAAGAAAACATAATGAATTAGTACACTATATCAACTATGGATGAAAAAAAATTTGTACAATATATTGCTTCTCGTAGTTCCTCTGCCTCTATTAATGTAAAAAAATCAACAAAAATATACTATATGAAATGTATTTCTATGAACATCTATATTATCATTTTTTTCTATCTATATCTATACAATTAAATTGAAGTATTAATATTTTCTCCTTTTCCTTCTTTTATTCCTTTATCTTTTTTTCCCTTCCCCTTTTTTTCCTTCTCCTTTTTTTCCTTTGTAATCATTTTGCCAATGGCAATATCAAGTTTACTCTTAATTGTACTTTTTGGGGGCCGTCCTCTTTTTTTAGATTTAGCAGGTGGTAGTAAACTTGTAGATGGTTGATAATTCACTACAGTACTAGTCTGTTGATCAGATGATGCAGATCGTGTTCCACTAAGCACAGTCTCAACATTTTCTTCTTGCATTGTATCACCTCAAAATATAAAAAGTATTAATACCAATTATAAGAACTATATGTAACTATACTATGAGTTATGTTGAAAAATATAAATAGTTTCTTCCCCAATACCTGTTCCTGAACCAGTAACTACCGCCTGAACGTTCACTTCATCATTAATTACTTCACCTATAAAAAATTGAACACATCAAGTATTTATATCTAGAAGCAGAAAGTATTTATACGTGAATACAATAAGTATTTATACCTGAATACATCAAGTATTGATATCAAAATCATAAAGTATTGATATCAGAAACAGTACGTATTTATACCTGTTCTTGTAACTGCTGAAATATTTTTATTGTTTCTACCTCTAGCTGGTCTCCCCACAACTTGAGAAGTTACTTTTGCACCACTTTGTTCACCATTGACATTTGCTAGTTTCATACAAATTTGAATTCCAAATATCAATAAAAAAATTATTTCAAATATAAACATAATTAAAGAAATTATATGAAACAAAATAACAAACCTAATATTATGTTTCTCAATTCCTGAAAACCATTGAAAACTGCACTATGCAAATTTTCGTTAAGACTGCCAAGATGAAGCAACTCTTGAATTATTGGATTTGTAGCCATTGTCAATTGATAGAGCCTAAAGAAAAATGTAAGAACAATAATATCAAGTATTTAATTATATCAGCTTATGTATATATACCTGTGACAAATATTTAATATCTGAACATATCAAGTATTTATAGCTGAACACCTCAAGTATTTATATCTCAACACAACAAGTATTTATATCTGAACAAATCAAGTATTTATATCTGAACACATCAAGTATTAATATCTGAACACAACAAGTATTTATACCTGAACACCTCAAGTATTTATACCTGAACACCTCAAGTATTTATACCTGAACACCTCAAGTATTTATATCTCAACACAACAAGTATTTATACCTGAACACCTCAAGTATTTATACCTGAACACCTCAAGTATTTATACCTGAACACCTCAAGTATTTATACCTGAACACATCAAGTATTTATATCTGAAGACATCAAGTATTTATATCTAAACACATCATAGTTGATGTGGGATGGTAAAGGAAAATATTAATCAGTTATTTTACCTGCTTTGTTCAGGTATAGTTGGCAAATGTGGGTCAACTATGGACAAATTGTAACGACAGACATCCTTCCTCCACCGCTCCACAATATATTTATCTTCAACAGCAAATATCTTCTCTTGCTTTAAAACTTGGATGGAATGTGCACATAGAATACCCATTGTCTCAAACTTTCTACATATACAATGCACTTCCCTTAATGCTCTCCTATAAATAACAACAAACATTTTGCTCCAACAATCACTAACTTCATAAACTGCTTCTTCGTCTTTTTCTTCGATTAATTTGCATGACAAATTAACACATTTTCTGAATTGTTGTTGACATTTGTAAAAAATATCATTTGTATAACTACGCTGAAACTGAGCCTCCATCGGCAATCCATAATGCAGCATAGGAATTCTATATTTCGATTTGTGATCAGCATCATTCTCATTTTGCCAAATACTTTTCAGAGCAGCTTCAAAATTCTCAACAAAATCTTTAAGACTCTCTCTCTTTGTCAGATAAGAATTCAAGAAATGGTTCATACTTTCTACCCTTTGGGTACTAGTCATTCCAGCCCAAAATTGCCCATCTAAAAATACTGGTACCCATTTCTCTCTTAATTCAAATATCCCTCTAAACCAGGAATCATTTTCCTTTCCGAGTTCATCCATTAATTTCAACCACTTTTCTTCAAAATCTTCTTTCGTTTTCGACTTGTATACAACCTCCTTGACCTTATCGGACTTTGCAGTTTTTTTCTCCTGAACTTTATTGGACTTAACATTATCAGACACAAATCCCCATTTGCTAGGGAGCTTGTGCAAAATATGCCAAGAACAATATCTATGTACTGTTTGAGGTCCCAATACATGTCGTATACCAGATTCAATGCTTGCGCACTGATCAGTAAGAATACCTCCCGGTTTCACACCATCCATGCATTCCAAAAACCTAGACAATGAAAAAGTATTAACAGCCAACTAAAAAACTACCAAGTATTTATATATAAACATCAAAATATTTATACCAAACAGCTCAAAGTATTTATACCTAACACCTCAAGTATTTTTATCTAAAGTAGTTTAGTATTTATACCTAACACCTCAAGTATTTATATCTAAACCATTAGAGTATTTATATCTAAATCATTAGAGTATTTATATCTAAACCATTAAAGTATTTATATCTACAAAATCTAAAGTATTTATATCTAAATATCTAAGTATTTACCCTAAACACATCAAGTATTTTTACCTGGCAATGCACCATTTGTAGTCTTCCACACTTTCCCTACCGAGCAAAGCACAACCGAAGATAATAGTCTGACCATGGTGGTTAACACCAACAAATAACACAAGAGGCATATCGTACCTGAGACACATCAAAAAAGACAAATTACTAAATATACATATATATTGTTGTATTAATTTCAACTGATACATGTATTCACTCTTAAAATAGAAAGTATTTATATCTGAACACACCAAGTGTTTATATCTGAAACAGCAAGTATTTATATCTGAATACTTGCTGTGTATTTATATCTACACATGTCTTTATATATCTTACTATTTTTACATATTCTGACATATTCTACTAAAAAAAATACTGACATTTAATCTGAAAAAAAAATGAATTATTACCTATTGGTCAAGTATGTTGCATCCATAACAATAACATCGTGGAAATACTTGTAAGATGCTCGACTACGGCCATCAGCCCAAAATACGCTCCATAAACGCCCATCAGTTGTATATTCGTATCTATAAAAAAAATCTCTATCGATTTTTTCCTTCACTCCAAAGTAATCAAAGAGTAGTTGAGCATCATTCCCACCAATAGACTGTAATTTCAACCTCTTGTATTTGTCAATATGATTCCGCGCATCTCTACGAGTAAAAGGACACCGCATATAACCTCCAGCAGTTTTTATTACAAGATTGATATTAACTGATACCACAAGACCTTGGTCTTCATTAAACTCCAATAATCTCTGGTATTGGTTTGGGATATATCGGAATCCTGCAATAAGGAATGCTGTTTCAGGTAACAAATCATGATTGTGCCCTAAAATCACTTTCTTTACTACCCAATTCCCACTCAAATCAGAATCTCCCAATTTAACACATGCCTTACAACCTGTCCCTATATAACCCTTATTCCTCTGTGGGACAGGTCCATCCTCAAGACGTATTGGCTCTTTGCATTTGCCACAGGCAAATGTTACATGGTTGACGAAGGCAGTACCCCTCTTCTTATGGATTGACCTTTTGACAACAGCAAATCCAATTTTTTTCGCATATAGCTCATAATATTGGCGTGCTTCATCAATCGAATCAAATACATCACCAACAGCTGGTGGCAATAATTCATGATCTTCATCTTCCATATCATCTAATTCATCTTCTACAACTGCTTCAACTTCTTCTACAAATCTTTCACCTTGAACCTCAACTTCTTCATCCAACTCATTGTTGACAGATTCCATGTTTAGATTCAAGTCAAAATCTCTGATGCCAACAACATCAACCTCCACTCTTGCATTTCCATTTACATTAGATTTTTCAACTTGAAAATTGTCTGTTTCAGGTTGTGAAACATCCAATATGGTGTTCAGATCCCAGTCAAACTCTCTAATGCCCACATCATCACTTATTACATCATTTTCACGATGCAAATCTTCATAGAAACGATACAGATTCACCTCATCCACTTCATCACCATTATATTGTATGCATAATTCATCTCCAAAAAACTCATTGAGATCAATATCCATCCTAATATTCAACAATAAAATGCAAAGTATTAATAACTGTAATAGCAAAATGTATATGACTACACTCTCAAGTATTAATACTAAGCATGAGAAGTATTGACATCAAGGTATCCAAGTATTAATAACTATAATAGCAAAATGTATATGGCTAATATGTCAAGTATTAATACTAAACATGAGAAGTATTGACGACAAGGTATCCAAGTATTAATAACTGTAATAGCAAAATGTATATGACTACACTCTCAAGTATTAATACTAAGCATGAGAAGTATTGACATCAAGGTATCCAAGTATTAATAACTATAATAGCAAAATGTATATGGCTAATATGTCAAGTATTAATACTTAACATGAGAAGTATTGACGACAAGGTATCCAAGTATTAATAACTGTAATAGCAAAATGTATATGACTACACTCTCAAGTATTTATATTCATAATGAGAAGTATTGACATCTTGGTATCCAAGTATTAATACATGTAATAGCAAAATGTAGATTCTACTCTATATGTTATAAGGCCTGCCAACTGAAGTATTCATAGAGATGTAATGAAGTATTAACATCTATAAACACAATATTATAAGTTTACACATAACAAACATATTTATTCCCATACTTATTATACACATACAGAACTCATAACAAGAAATATCAACCGATTTCTATCAAGAGATTTCTTAATAAAATGATGAAATTAACACAAAATAGAACAGAAACACCGAAATCGCCAGAACATCTTCGCAAATCAAATTGTCAAAAACATCTGAAAATTCAAAATCCAGATTGTGTATATGAAATAGAAACGAAATCACCGAAATCGCCAGAACAAAAACAAAATCATCGAAATAGAACAGAAACAATATTAACCTAGCTGATCACCTTTGAAAAATCACCGAAATCGCTTCCAGTTTCGAAAGCCAGACGATCGCCTCCAAATCGCCTCCAAATCGCCTCCAAATCGCCTCCAAATCGCATACAAATCGACTCCAAATCGCCTTGAAATCGCCTCGAAACCGACCTAAAATCGCCTCAAAATCGCCGAAGCTTCGAAAAAGGAATAAACGGAGAGAAAGGAAAGTTTGAAATTCAAACTGGAAGTTAATCGGTAGTTTCTGTACCCGCTTACGGTTATGGAAGTTATTCGGGACGGAGTAAGTGCGGGTACGATGCGGGTACGATACTGTGGGTACCAAAATAATTATTCTTTAAATTATAAGAATACTTAAAAATGGCATCATTCCTGCTATTAAATAGATTCCAGTCTGTTAAACTCCTGCAATGGGGGAACACAAACAAACTTTGAAAAAAAAAATATAGAGAAAAATCAATATGAAGTACTTTGCTTCATATCTCCTCAAATCATCCTAAGTTAGTGGTTTTGAAGCAAGTCACGATATAATTTACATTGAAGTTTTTATGCTCATTACCAAGATCTTCCGATTTAAAGATTTTGAAGCATGTCTGAACATAATGATTTTCTATTTATTTAAAAAAAAGGTAAATTTCACCGGAGGTCACTAAGTTTTTTTCTTTGTCACAAATTGGTCACGAATTGCTCATTCAGTTCAAAATACTAACCGAATATATTCATTCCGTCCAAAATTTTTACGGAATATACTCATTATGTCAAAAAATACTAACCGAAAAATAATATTTTATTAATATTTTGGACGGAAAAATTATATAGTGATTTTATTAGAACAAATGAAAAATTCAGTGCCTAGAAAGGGACAAATCAAACTTGAGTAAACAATTCGTGAAAAAGAACAAAGTTTAGTGACCTCGAGCGAAATTTACCCAATAATCAATTCAAACTGTTCAACAAAATCTCCATATAAAAATATATTTGGAGACCAAATTTTATATTTTTATGAACGAAAATATTGGTCCATAGCATACAGAATGTATTGCGCTTTACAAAGTACTGTAGCCTCAATCTATTAAAATATTATTCTAAAAATGTTATAAAAAATCAGACATAAATTGTCATGATAGGAATGATAGTTCATATACATAAATACAAAATTAATTAATTCAAATTCAATTATTAATTTACTGTTGGTGGTATAATAATTTTTAATATAATAATTTGTAAATGGTACGTGTATTTTAAACTATTTGCATAAAATATGTAAATGTAGGAGCAGATTTAAGAAATTGTTAGATGTAACCGCTAAATATAAATTAGTAATCATATCTTTTGTAATTTACAATTTTTTTTTTTTTTTTGAGAAACTTGGTAGATGCTACCAAGGATAATTAATTTACAATTTTTAGAAGTGTTTATATGGTTCAATCTCTTTATAAAATGTTGAACTTGTAGTTGTAATTTTGTAGTTCAAATTTTACTTTTTGACCATATAATATTAGTGTATTGAAAACGGGCCAGGTCAGGTCGGTCCTGTCCAAACCCGCCCGGTCCACGGGTTGACCCGGGCACGGGTTAGTCTGGGTCAACGGGTTAGGTCGGGTAGGGGTACCCGGGTTTTTTTTGGGTCGGCCAACCCGTACCCGGCCTAAACCCGGCGGATTAGGTTAGTCCGGTCCGGTTTTTTTTTTGCTGTTTTGTTTTGGGGTTTTCGGTGCTGTTTTTTTTCTGTTTTTTTTGTTTTTTTTTTATTTGAACTCACTATATTTTTGTTATAACAAAACCAAATTAAGTTAAAACCGAATTATTCTAAAACCAAATTAGGTTAAAACCGAATTATTCTAAAACCAAATTATTTTAAAACCGAATTATTTTAAAACCGATTATTTTTTATCTTCAAAACCGAATTATTTTAAAACAATAGATTTAAAAACAAAATTAACAATATTCAAAATAAATCCGAAATTATCAACCTATTTAAATATAAATCTAAATTCAATATAATTTAAATCTAAATCTAAATTAAATTCAAATTAAATATAAATCTAAATTAAAGTAAATCTAAATTAACTCTAAATTAAATTAATTTATTTAGAGTTAATTAAATTATATGAAATTATCTATATTCTAACCTATTGGCTATTTGCCAAATGCCAACAGAGCCACAGAGGCAACAGAGGCAAAGGCTATTTGACTATTTGACTATTTGGCTATTGGCTATTTGACTCCTTGTACCAGCGGCAACAGAGGCCAAAATTTTTTTTACCGTTTTTTAAAAAAAAAAATTTCAAATTTCAGACGGGTTGAGTCGGGTTGGCTCGGGTTCCGCCGGGTTTTCGGCGGGTTCAGGTCGGGTTTGGGGGGGTTAGGACGGGTCCGCCCGGGTTAGACTCGGGTTTAGTCGGGTTCGGCCGGGTTAGACTCGGATCCGGGGTTTTGGGGCGGGTTAGACTCGGGTTCGGACGGTCCGGTCCGGGTCGGGTTCAGGTAGGCGGGTTCAAACGTGTAGGGTATAGGCGGGTTTGGCCCAGAAAACCGGATCGGACCCTAGTGAAACCCGGCCCAACCCTTAGGACGAGTCCGGTCCGAGTTTTGGCACGGGTTCGGATCATGGGTTTGCTCGGTCCGGGTCGACCAGCCCGGGTTTAATCAATACACTATATAATATTGAATTCAAATTCCAGCTACTTTATATTATGCATTTCATTTGCGTCTCGCCGCCTCCCCAATCAAAATTTTATAGTTCGACCGAAACCATCCGGTCTTGAGCAAGAAAATTACTTGGGGTTGAGTTGGGATGCATCTAATAGCCCCAGTGAAAATAGACCAGGTTCAGAACCTGACATTGGCGTCAGATCAGAGATTTAGAAGGTCCCATCTGAACGGCATAGTGGGGGACAAGTATCCTCTCCATTACTGTAAAAGATTCCCTTCACTTTACGGTTTGAGATTAACTCCCAACCGCTTTGGAATTCGGGCCGACGGAGAGGCAGTATTATTGGGCTTTGAGATTCGTGCCAAGTTAAAAAGAACGGTCCAGATTTAGTAATTGTAAAAGATTCCCTATTACGATACCGGAGAAGATCTGAATTCCACAGTGGGACCCAAGAGAGAGGATTTTTTTTAAAAACAGTAAATAAAATAATCAAATTTAAAGAAACGACATGATTGCTCCGTTTGTTATAAAAACAGCAAAAACCGAATCCGGGATTCGGTTAAGCTTTTTTTTTCCGCTTCACCGAATGCGCTATTCGGTTAAATCAAATTTTCACAGAACAGATCCCATAACTATGTAAACTCCGTGTAACACCACCATTAACCGAATTGGGAATTCGGTTAAGATTTTTTTTTGATTTTTTTAATTGTTAACCGAATAGGGGATTCGGTTAAGATTTTTTTTTGATTTTTTTATTGTTAACCGAATAGGGGATTCGGTTTACATTATTTTTTTTATTTTTTATTCACACCGAATAGTGGATTCGGTTAGCTTAATTTTTTTATTTTTTATGATTAACCGAATACTCTATTCGGTTAGCTCTCTTCGGTTTATGATTAACCAAATAGTGAAGGCTTTAACCACACCGAATAGTGAAAGCCTCTTTTTTTATTCACACCGAATAGTGAAGGCTTTGACCATTTTCCAAATAAAAAAGATAAATATATTTATTTTGTATTTTTAAAAGAAATATAAATATAAAAAAGAAATATATTTTTCCAAATAAATTGATGATCAAAGAGGCATTAACCGAATACTCTATTTCTTGTATATTTATATTTATATTTATAGATAGATCAACCAAATAGTGAAGGCTTTGACCATTTTCCAAATAAAAAAGAGGCTTTGACCATTAGCTTTCACCGAATATTGAATTCGGTTAAGGCAAAAAGCAAAAAAATGGTCTTCACCGAATATGGGATTCGGTTAAGCCAAAAAGCAAAAAAATGGTGATCTTTTGTGGCAACCCACTGTATCACATATTAAAAACAACTTCTTAACCGAATACCGTATTCGGTGAAGCAAAATAATAGCTTAACCGAATCCGGGATTCGGTTTTTGCTGTTTTTATAACAAACGAAGCAATCATGTCGTTTCTTTAACTTTGATTATTTTATTTACTGTTTTTAAAAAAAATCCCAAGAGAGATGCCGGGCTCCTGGGCAGCCGCAGTCCGCAGACCGCAGTGAATGAATATAGACCACGTTCAGAGAGATGACATTGGCGTCAGAGAGAGAGAGAGATTTAGAAGGTCCCACATGAAGCGGCAGGGTAGGGCCCAAGAGCAATGGTGGGCTCATGGGCAGCACGTCACAGTCAACATTGCATGCAAATCACTAATTGACACGTTAACTTATCCCACCGCAGGTACCACCTTGCCCCTCTGGGCTTTCATGCGATCAATTGATCACTTCTCCTCGGTTACATATATATGCGCATATATGTAATCAATACTCTCTTTCCTGAGCTGCCTACAGGCTACAAGTGTAGACAATATATATAAACGTGCCATGTACATGCGTTCTGACAATTTATCCCCAAATTAAAATATGTCGTCTAAGCCGTTCTCGATTCGCAGCGAGTTTCGTACGAATCTCGTGAATATCAATTGTCGGCGCCAATTTCAAAACGAATCGGACAACTTATAATATCGATGAATTCCGATATAATATCCAGCAGGAGTCAAGGCGGGGCCAGAATTTCTGGCAGGAATAGGTAAATCCTTTTACCGGTATAACTAAAAAAAAAACGAGTTTTTATATACAATTTAAATATCATCGATACGTATTATAATTTAGTAGTTTTCACACATAAGTGGTTTAATTTCAAAGTTTTCAACGGAACAAGAATGACAACATCAATCGAAATAAATTAAATAAATTAGAAGTCAAAATAATAGAAAAGAAAATTAATATTTTGAACTAAGCCCTTGAATATCAAAATTAAACCAAAATTTGTTAAATCTTCTCATCAAGCCACCTAGGTCGCTTTGGAAAAAATAATATAATTGTTTGATTGACATGATTCTTTTATTGCATATATAATATATATCTGCGTACACGATTTTGCTTATTTGATGGATATTGAGATATTGGTAGCTTTAAAGCGGAATCATCAGGAGGTTCATTATCAACTTCATAAGAACAACGATTAGGATCTAAGCAAAAAAAGATAATCACGCATCGAAACACTTTCTAAAATGCTTAAAACAAAAAACAATCCCCCAAAATTACTAAAACAATTATTAAAAATTACATATTCTAAAACAATTCTAAAATTGGATCCTAATTTCTATTTTACTAATTGCTATCAAATTAGAGTTATCTTAGCAGTTGATTGTAATTTTTAAATTACTAATTGATACCAAAATTACAAATTTGCTTGTAATTTCTAAAACAAGTGGTACCAATTACGAAATTAAATTGCATATTATTGTTACCTTAGCAGCAATGAGCCAATGAGCATAGCACACACACAGATGCAGAGGGGAATTGAGTTGTTCAGAGTCGTCTTTTGCATTCGTGTTTCTCCTCCGCGATCCATGTTTTTTTTCTCCTCCACCTCCGCAATCGGAGGTTCGTGTTTTTCTCAGAATTGCCTATGATGGAAAAGCCCATTTGAATTTGGGCCAATTTAAATTTAGAATTTAAATTAAAAGTCCAAATTGAATCAATTGAATTTTGGGCTTATGGCTCGAGGGGTATTTCGGTCAATTCACCCTAGAACTGACTTTGGAGGGGCTTTTTGGTCATTTTGAAACTGACCCTAAGCCCTATATAAAGGCTTGAGGGGTGAGAGAAAATAAAGAACTCGATTCGATTCAGTTATCATTTTCTCTCTCTCGTGTTTCCTCCCAAATAGTGATTTGCGTAGAAAAGAAAGGTATACGTAATCCACGTATATTCTTGCGAGTTGTGAATAGTGTTTTAGCAAATAGTGAAGAAAATATTAGTTTCATGCAAGAGCAAATTTCAAAAATTTAACTCAAAGAAACCAACATAGATCTACTTATTTGACTAACGATGAACCGTATTTAGCATTTTAACTTGTTTAATTTTTATACCTCAAATCTTGGTCTCTAAACCAAGAAGTTGGGACTTGAGATGTAGGGTTGTTGCCTCCTTGTCGAGCCTTCACTTCTCCAAGTCAGTCTCGAAACGACACCTGCTTCGAACGCACGAAGCCTCTACGAGTATCCACCCGAGATTAAACGAAACTCTTGTTTTTCACTTGCTAGAGGTAATGAACCAAGAATCTAACTTAACCTTAGCTTCTACCTCTTCAATTAACTATTAATTTTAGTGTAGAAGTTGTGCTCAACACATGAGCAAAAATGATGGAGACAAAATTGCAAAAACTCTTCTCTTTTTCACCTTTTCTTACAAAAACGTTTTTCCATTTTTCTTACAAGAGAAGGAAGAAGAGAGAGATTAGAAAAGTGGCTAGGGTTTGGAAAAAGGTGGGGTATTTATAATGTGAAGTTAGGGTATGTTTTAATCATCTCAACCACAATGGATGGCTAGATTTAAACATGACAAAAGTAACTTTTACTTTTGCCATCCAATGGAGCTCTCCATTAGATGCACTTTTATCCCACTTTATTCCAAACCCACTTCATCAAATGGACTTCTCCATTTAATGTTAAATTGGGCTTGGGCCAATTTCTATTTATGCCATTTTCGTTTTTGCCATTTATGCCAACTTTTAGCCCACCCGACAATTGTTACGGTTAATTGTATTTGCTCAATTTTGTTGAGAAATAAATTTGTATACCATGTCTAACATGTAATAAATTTATTCTAAGATCAAGTTAGTCATCTCCATGACATTTTTATTTGTTTCGTTTTTCTCTCTTGGGTGTGACCTCGTAGGATCTATATCGTGTTGACAATAGAATCAAAACTTCTTTTAATTCTATAAATTATAAGCAGCACCTAGCAATATGCATTATAATTACTCAACAGATAAAGATGATATGAACCAATCAACATCACGATCCTAAAGCAATATTTAATTGCTTGTGTCAATTCACGTGTCACATGATATCGGGAATAAATCCAAGACAGGAGAGTGTCATCCTTGCAAATTTATTCTTTTCTTGATTCCAAGTAATTCAGTAAATAATGATCAAACTAATTGATCATAATTGTATGCATACTTTATTACTCCATCAAGGGGCCCAAAGATATCATCACTCACATATAAAATATGAGGGACACTAGTATTCTTGATAAATATCTTTTCCTCCGCACAAGACACACATATTGAGATATTGTCTGTATAGTTGCCAGTTACGGTCAGCGTTGGACAACACCTACGGATACATGCATCTCATGTAGGAAAAATAATCATCTCATACCAAAGAATTCAAGACATAAATGAAACATTAATGACACTAACACAATCCATGTTATGTTTCATTCTTGGGTCATGTCCAATCCCCTGATCTCCATCAGGTATTTATGTGATTAAATTGGTAACTCCTTACCATATGATCCGTAGAATATGATCATCATTTAATCCACATACTAATCTCGTACCGGTAAATAGTGTTCTTTTTTAATTACCAAGATTAGGAACATTTAGAGTATTTGTTATATTATTATTATAGAGTTCTACATTTCAAGTTCTCAACTCGAAAAATCCATAATGTAATTAAATACTCAAGGAACAAAATGATTCTTTCATTTCATGAATAAAACATAGAATACATCCATAAATGGTTGGCTTCTACATCATAACACTAACAAATAGTCGGTACAATATTTCTGGCAAAATAAATACCGGCTCTCTGGTTGTTCTTGGTGGATAACTGATAGAGGCATCAGATGTCTGGTGCTCCGTAACAGAGTTATACTGCAATTCCAATTCGAATTTAGAAAAATGTACAAATGTTATTTAATTTATTTAAATGTTAAACAAATTTTATTTTAGAAATCAATCGGGGAGTAGATCCTCGGCTTATAGTAGAATGTAAAATTTTGATTTTACGTTCTTTCCGCACCGTAAGCCAAAATAGAATTTCGCGGTAAATTCCCGAGCAGAATTTAACTGGAAATTTTCTTGAAAAGGAATTTGGCAATAAATTCTCAAACAGAATTTCGCGGGAAATTCCCGGTCAGAATTTCGCGGTTTTTCCCGAAAATCTGAATTTAGCGGCTGAATTCCCCAACACTTTTAATAATTGAAAATTATATATGTAAGACTTTTGCAATCTTCCTCTCTTCCTCAATTAATTATTATCTGGATAGCATAGATCTTCCTCAAGTAAAGGAACCAGATATAATAAGATATTTTGTTGAATTATATTAGTCAGCAATTTGCACAAACTATATATATAATTAATAATATAAAACATTTTAATTGCTATGTAAGCATGAAATTTCTAATTGAATTTAATGGATGGAACAATCTGTTTATTTTTACAAAATTAACTTGCTCGCATGTCTATCAAAACTTTGGATTTTTTTTTTCTATAGAACTTCAAAATTATATATTTTTCCATCAAATATCTTTCAGAATATTTCTTTCGTCTAGTCAGGATAATCTTAATAAAATTGTTTCCTTTCATCACTAAAATTTAATCGAGAGTTAAAATTATAATTGTACCTTTATTTCCCATAAAGAGCTAAATTATTATTCACTCTTCCTTTAATCATGATATAGGAACTTATAATATGTTTTTTTATTTCGTTTGGAGAAGTGAGTTCCGTATATATAGAGAGAGAGTGTGTGGCTGAGATCAAAGTGGTATGATCAAGGCCTTGGTGCTACCAATTAGTTTTTGCGATTTTAAAGTTCAAATAGTCAATCCAAACCGTTAGATGTTCAATCTATATTAAAATCTGCTTGGAGACCAATTTTACATTTTTTGGAAACTTTTTACTATTTATTAAGCCACTTTGAAAATTGCTGATCACATGGTCCAGAATTTGGTTGCACTGTTTTTACTGTTCACCTGGATCAGCAATTTTCAAAGTGGCTTAATAAATAGTAAAAAAATTCCAAAAAATGTAAAATTTGGTCTCCAAGCAGATTTTAATATAGATTGACATCTAACGGTTTGGATCGACTATTTGAACTTTAAAATCGTAAAAACTAATTGGTAGTACCAAGGCCTTGGTCATACCACTTTGATATTAGTCTCTCTCTATATATAGAGTATGGCTAATGTGCTTCCTCTAGAACTTCGGCCTCGTGCTTCCGGGGGCATATCTTAGTGTTTGATGTTCAAACAACAAATTCAAACTGTTAGATGTTCAATCTATATTAAAATGTACTTGGAGACCAAATTTTACATTTTTTTGAATTTTTTTACTATTTATTAAGCCACTTTGAAAATTCCAGATCATATGGTCCAGACTGTTTTTACTGTTCACCCGGATCTGGAATTTTCAAAGTGGCTTAATAAATAATAAAAAAATTCCAAAAAATGTAAAATTTGGTCTCCAAGCACATTTTAATATAGATTGAACATCTAACTATTTGAATTTGTTGTTTGAACATCAAACACTAAGATATGCCCCCGGAAGCACGAGGCCGAAGTTCTAGAGGAAGCACATTAGCCATACTCTATATATATATATATATATATATAGAGGTTGGCTATTCTACTTATATAAGCATATGATGGCATATGCTTATAACTCATTTTTTCGTTTTCAAAATCCAAAAAGTCGATTTGAACCGTTAGATGTGATCTCTATATTGAAATGTGCTTGGAGACCAAATTTTACATTTTTCTAAATTTTTTTACTATTTATTAAGCCACTTTGAAAATCGCTGATCCAACGGTGGCTTAACAAAACAGTAAAATCAGAAGCCACCGTTGGATCAGCGATTTTCAAAGTGGCTTAATAAATAGTAAAAAAATTCAGAAAAATGTGAAATTTGGTCTCCAAGCACATTTCAATATAGAGATCACATCTAACGGTTCAAATTGACTTTTTGGATTTTGAAAACGAAAAAATGAGTTATAAGCATATGCCATCATATGCTTATATAAGTAGAATAGCCAAGCACATATATATATATATATATATATATATATAGAGTGGCTAAGGTCAAAGTGGTATGACCAAGGCCTTGGTGCTACAAATTAGTTTTTGCAATTTTAAAGTTCAAATAGTCGATTCAAACCGTTAGATGTTCAATCTATACTAAAATCTGCTTGGAGACCAAATTTTACATTTTTTGGAATTTTTTTACTATTTTTTAAGCCACTTTGAAAATGGCAGATCCGGGTGAACAGTAAAAACAGTGCAACCAAATTCTGGACCATGTGATCAGCAATTTTCGAAGTGGCTTAAAAAATAGTAAAAAAATTCCAAAAAATGTAAAATTTGGTCTCCAAGCAGATTTTAATATAGAGATCACATCTAACGGTTTAGATCGACCGTTTGGACTTTGAAAATCCAAAAACGACTTGGTAGCACCAAAGGCCTTGGTCATACCACTTTGATCTTAGCCACTCTCTATATATATATTTCTAGTTTGGGGTTGGAGGGTGAGTGTGAAATATTAATTTGGTGATCAACTTAAATCGCTGACTCAAGTGAATTGTAACAAAAATATCCCAATTAAATAAATAAGAGAAAATATAAGAGGTACATAAATATTGATAGGTGCACAAATAATTTTAATAGGAAAGTAAGATTTTTTAGAAGTTTGTGGTACGTGAGAAATTATTTTTTTGTAACCATTTTTATAGAAGTAATGAGTGGAGGGAAGCCTAGTTAAATTAATGCAACGAATCTTAAAATATTCTAAATTAATATCAATTTGCACATATTATAATTATAATTAAATATCCGATACATTCAACAATTCATTTACAATTTTCTCTAAAAAAACATCCATTTACAATTTCATAAATATATCGATAGGTTGATAAGTATGACATTTCAAATTGAATTCGTGGAAGGAACGAATTAATTTACACTACTTCTAAACAGTTGCACAGATTTTTTTTTTTTTTGGGGCTAAAAGCCCGTAGGCAAGTTGCACAGAATTTTGAAAAGTCTAAATTATGGTTTATATATATACAGTCAGAATATTTAAATTATAAAATGGATGCATACTTGCCAAGAACGGTGCAGAACAAAAGATGAAAAGACCAATATTTGTTTTATGAAAATATATGAGGATTATTATTAAATGGAAATTAAATAAAAGTATTTTAATATTTTTATCTAATTTACAAATCAATACAGAATTGTTGAGATTGGTTTTATAATATCTTACTATATGCCTCTCATTGAGCCAAAGAGGGCATTTGCCCTTCCCTGCCTCAAATTTTTTTTTTTTGAAATTATGATTTTATCTATATGTTTTTCTCAGAAAAAAATATATAAAAATACATATTTAAGATACAAAAAGTCTTAAATTTATGCTTTAGTCTTTTTTTTACAAAATATGTTTATCTTTTTAGACTTTTATTAAAGAAAATATGTAAAATATATTTAATATTCAAATAATTATAAAATAATGTCTCAATTCACAATTTTGTCTCCTAGACATCTTAACTCCGCTCCTGATATTTTTGCTTTCCCAATTTTGTTGTTTCAGAAAGTATATTTTAATCAAAGAAGTTGCTGAAGAATGGATGCCTTTCGTAGAGGATGCCATCCCCCTTGCCCACTACATGCCCCTGGAGATGGTAGTGTACCAGCCCCCAGCTCCTTCTGGCTGATCCTCTCAACTGAATATGCAGAAGTTTCATTCCACCTTTTTGCCGATAGACATATATACCCTCAGCCCATTACTTTGTGGCTTAGTACTAGCTAATCTAGAACTTTTTTGGTCCTTAGCTGTAACTAAAAGTTGGCTATGTTACTATTTGATTGTTTCTAGTACCTGTTGTTGCAAAGGTGTTGCAAACAAATTACTTTGGAACTTGATTGTAATTATTTTGTTTTCAGTAATATGAAAATGGGCCTCGGCCTCTTTTACAAAAAATAAAAAATAAATAAGTAAATAGGAAAGTGTAACAGAAAACGAGAACACAATATAAAAAGAACCACCATAATTTTTTTATTTAACAAGCTTCATGAACTTTGTACACGAAAACATTCTTACAAGAATGAAAAAAAAAAGATAAAATAAAATAAAAGAATAACAAAAAGCTTCTTCCTCCTCTGACCATATGATATCTATCTAGGCCGCAATATAACACACAAAAAACCATCCAAAATTGGATAAACTGGATATTTCCATTGCACAATCACTGGAGAGAACAAGTTTCAGTTGATTAGATTTCCTGTTTCCTTCTCAAAATGGCCAAGCCTGTAATCAGCCAGTCTGGTTTTGTAAGCAGCTCTCTTGTACTCTCCCCATGTGAACTCCCTGTACATGCTCTCTTCTCCATCTTGCATTAATTCGGGTAGGGGTGTGATCCTCTGACTGACAGGTGGACCCGCAAAATATATCATAGATAATCTTGATTTGTGCTCTTGCGCCACTACCCGGTGCCTTACGCTCTTAAATCGCCCATTTGTAAGTACCTATAACATTTTTTTACAAATTATTAATTAATTATATTAGTATTTGATAACAATAACAAACAACAACACGGTTATCGAAATAAAATATTATAACTAAGTTTGGTGCAATTTAAAAAATAATTAGTTATTAACTGATTTGAAAATTAATTATTTTATTTTATTTAGTACTTGATCCATAATTTTTTTAAATTACATTAAATTTAATACAATCTATCTAAACTATCAAGAAATAAACAAAATACGATAAAAAAATAATTATATAGTAAAAACCTGTAACGAGTCACCAACAATAACGAAAAAGGAATTAGGATCTGGTGGAGCCGATATCCATCTCCCATCTCTTAGCGCAAATTGCAATCCCCCAACACTGTTGGATCTCAAAATGGATATCAATTGCGGGTCAGTGTGCTCTCCGAACCCGGTAAGCCCGGATTTCAAACGGGGACATGGCGGGTAGTGGTTCAACCTCAATATTTGATCGCTATTTTCATTTGTTATGAGACTGCTTAATGCATCTCCGGATGCAATTAGCAGCCCCTTTGCAATTTGCTGCAATAGTTGAGATGCTAAATTCCTCATTGCTGATATGTATTCATTCAATGCAGAACTGAAACAAAACATTAAACAAAGAGAGAAAAATAGATAAATACACACTATGACTATCAATCTAGTACTACCAAAAATGATAAACAAATAAAATATTATTATTAAAAATAATACAAAATAAATAAATAAATATTATAATAATTATTATTATAAATAAAGCATCTTTAGATATAAGGATTTTTTAATCAACTTATATATCCATGCTATGTCAATATTGTGGTTGTTATTGGTAACAACTTTACCAATTACCACGTGGGAGCCACATGTTACTATTGGATATGAAATGAGGTTTTAATGTGACCATAAAAAATTGAGGAGATTTTAGTTTGGACCCATATCAAAGCTCTCAATAAAACGACTTGGTTTGGCATTATGTAAAAATTTTCTTTTGCTGATATCATGAGAAACATTTTATAGCTCTTTATCATGTTCATGATGATGCAAGAACTTAGACAAAAGATTTATTTGAAATAAATATGTCCGTACAATTTCACTCAAGATCATGCAATAAATTCAAAAGACAAAAATGCAATCCTACCCAAAAAAAAAAGGTACGATATATTGTATGTTACTCACCAAAACACGTTATAAGAAGCTTGAAAAGAAGGCATGGAAACATGATCAACAGCACCATTTTTTATTGCAAATAGAAGATACTCCAACCAACCCACATCACCATTCGGCCCGATCCGCTTGTTACCATACCCAAACGGCGCCTTTGTAGACCCGCATATCTCTTTCTCATATTGAGCTAGAGAGAAAAACTCTCTCGCTCCATCCTCTAATCTCTCGATGAGTTCCATGTCGACACCATGATTTTTAACTTTAAAGAACCCTAAGGATTTGCATGCGTTTACGATAGATAGTGTTGATTCAGGCTTCGACAGATCAATAGTGGGAACATAAGTGAAATGAGGAACTTGTTTTGTGGATTTGAGGAGGGGAATTTGGTCTATAGATGGCGTTGTTAGCACTACCATGGTTTAAGGTTGTGAATTGTGAACTATATATTAGAAGAGAAAACGAGAGATGTTGCGTTTTTGTGCTCTTTGTTGTGTGTTAGTTATGGTGTTATATATATATAGCATGTGAGAAAGACTAGGTGGACTGAATCCTTTCCTGGAACAGATCTTGTATATTGCACCATCGTCAGTGACATGTGGGGTACATCTGAATAAAATTCCCCCAAGTTGGAGGGGTCTCTATCGTTGTTCCAATCTTTGAGGGGCCTATAAGGAAATTTTTTAATTACGTTTAAAAATTTGGAAAAGATCATTCCATCATATAAGAGATTTTTTGCCATTTTTTTTTGGCTGTAGTTAGTAAGCTGAGTATAAATCAACACTACAAAAATAAATAGCACCTAAATGGACCAGGCTAGGGTTCACCAGCCTAGACATGAGAAAAAAATTGTGGAGAAAATGGGCCGAAACAAAGTTGGCCCAAATATTATAAGCCACTCAAGGCAAGATAGAAAAGGTTCTTTGCTATGGATCATAATTTCGAATGTTTAATCTTTGAATAGTAATTACAGCCGTTGATCACTTTTGAATAGTAATTTGAATGTTTAATCTTTGATACTTCGAGAAAAACTTAGGCTAGTGCTATTTTAAGAGCATAAATTTTGATTTTGAGTGCTGAGAGAAAATTTTCTCCTTAAATTCCTCATTTATCCTTGCCCTCTCTTTCCAACTTAATTAATCGTAATTAAGAAGCGGAGGTAATAAAAGAAAGTGGACCCATCGGTAGAGGGAAATTTGCTCTCCTATTAATTAAAACATTTTTTGGGAAATAATATAAAATATGAAATTCTGGAGGGGTTTATAAAATGATTAAATTTTTGCTCTAAAATTTTTTGGACCTTAGGTAACCAACCCTTAAGAGGTAATTAAATACCAGTACACACATCTGACCTTAGGTACCCAACCCTTGGTCCATTTCATTTTTTGTGTTGCTGATATATATAGCCTCTATCTTTTATATATTCACATATACAATCCTTAATTAATTTCCCATCTTCAGATTGTGCTATTCTATTAGGAGAATGGGATGACCATTAATTACCCTTCATCTTAATTTCCTCGATGTTGTGGAAATAACCAACAAATACATAGCTCACGTTGGTATTGGAACCTGTAATTCTTGCAAAGAAATACAAATATGACCCTATTTTGACCGCATCTTACTCTACTAGTGCAATCAAATTTACAAGGTACAGAAAGGAGAAAGCAGCAAAATATCACATATATATTATATTGGACACAAATGTACATCTATTATATATATTCTTTTCTGATACGGATTATCTTCATCATTATTGTGATCTTCTTAAGTTTTGTGGCAGGTGTCAAGCATTTGTGTTTATTAATTAATTAATCAACGAACCACACTACACCTTGCTATAACTGAATAAGTGAATAATAGCATAATAACTTTCTTAATTTCCACCTTCTAAGCTAGAGACTTCTTAATTTGATATAAATTAAAAACAAAAATACTAATGGACTAGATAAGTGGATTATTGTTGGATTATCAATGAGTGATTAGATAAGTGGATCATCCATTCAATAATCCAACAAAAGTAATGATCAATTAAAATATGAGAATATATCTATCTCAAGCAAGCTTCATATACATTACTTAATTACGAGTTGAAAAGTTTTTTTTTTTTGGGGGGGCTAGCTACCCCACTTTCTATTATTGGCAGCTCCATTCATGTACAAGTGGATATCCATTCAATATTCTAATTACTTTTCTAATGTTATCCTGATTTAAAACAATGCTCCAGGCAAACCTAATTATCAACCGTCTAATCATACCCATGCAAGGACCAAATTATGAAAGGGATCGCCTCAAATGTGAGAGGTTTCTTTGAAAATTTGTTTAAGAACTGCATATAATTTAATGCAGTTTTTTAGCGTGCCACAGTACTACATGGTTGTCATATATAGATCTTAGAAATTCTTTTAGTAAATGTTGGAGATCAAGTAAATTAATTGTTTAGTATTTACAAGTGATCTCTCATTCGAATTTCGAATATGTAGTCTTTTATACAAAAAACATTGCCTTTACCACTAGACAAAGATTGATTGTCATAGTCTCGAAACTTTTGTTCCGAGATATAACCCTCTTATTTTTGAAGAAAATAATATTAATGTCTTCTAGAGAAATGTCTTGATGTTTCTTAGTGATCATGTTTTAAGCAAAATATAGACTGAAAATATCCCACAAGATCAAGGGTTCTGTGTGTTTAATAATTAAAATTAAAATTAAAATTCTAATAAAATACAATAATGCATAGATCATCTAGAATTACGCGAGATCAAGGCACCATGCGATATGCTTCTACTATTCCGAGGATGCGTTGTCGTCATTGATTATCTCTTGTATCTTGAAAACAATGCTCTTGTAAAATCATTAAAATAAAATTGCTAATTAAAAGG
This sequence comes from Carex littledalei, assembly GCA_011114355.1. Taxonomy (NCBI): domain Eukaryota; kingdom Viridiplantae; phylum Streptophyta; class Magnoliopsida; order Poales; family Cyperaceae; genus Carex; species Carex littledalei. The sequence continues at coordinate 10,293,689 of CM022087.1, forward strand.
CTGTTCCAAGTAGGGTGCATATCCTGTGGGTGTAACGCACTTGGTAGCATGAGCTCTCAGCCAAGCTAAAATAAATTCGGTGTCTATTTAAACTACAGAAGTAATTTTAAGATTATATCATGTTAAAAAGAACTATGTAAATCTCATTCTACACGGGCACCACGCTAAATCTAAACTCTTCCAACTATATATGCATATGATATACGTACTATCTTCTTTGTATGCGTTATAACTGATGATCTTGTATTAATGAACTCTTGATTTGGTTGTCGAAAACAGTCGTTACCTAATTCGACACTATTGTGACAAAAAGAAGAATATTCCGTAGAATTGAACCCCAGTTGGAAGTAGTACTAGAATTTATTTGTGACAAAAAAATCATGTTGCCTAGCAAACCAAAATTCTTATCTAACTAACAACTGCAAAGGCGCACTATTAGTCATGCCGTACGGCGACAGTTGCAATAATTACATTATAAAAATGACAAAATATATATAGCAACCTTTTTATTTGCCACATCAGGCTGCCAATTGCATGTAAATTAATTTTTTTTTAATAATGCCCTTTAATTTATAAACTTCACATCAGCAGAAAGAAGCCAAGGTTGGTATATATATATATAGCTTGAAATAAGACCATACATTTCATGAATAGAGACTGCATCTATAGATATACATATCTTGTACAAGTTTATCCTGTACTGAAACTCTGAAAGAGAGGATGTCGAGATTGAGCATTGATAGAATAGTATATCTTTGCATAATTATCATCTTAATCGTATCATTGACTATTTCGAGCTCCGAGGCAAGAGGTCTTGGCCGAAGCGAGGCACGAGCTGATAGATCAAGATCGATAAAGCGAGGAGGAGAAGGAGCACGACAAGATGGCGCTACACATTCCATTACACCAGAGCGGTTAAGTCCCGGTGGGCCCGACCCACAACATCACATGAAGTCTGATTAGTAACCGTTGGTTTGTAAGGAATTCGTATTGATCCTATGCAGTACCTCGAATTTTCATATTGATCTGGACTATTGGTCCGAATTCTAATTGAATGGTCCGATTTCAAAAGGGCATTTAACCCTACTCACATGGAACACATTAAGTTTTATGTTTTATGTTTTGCAGGATATTATTTAGTTACAATTTGTGTTTCATTTTGCAAGTAACCGTCGACTTAGTTAATTACGTACCTATGTGAATTAGGTTCTAATTAATTTATATAATTAATTAATAATACGGATCCTTACAATGTATATTGATTATAACTTTTAGAGAAATTATTCTAGCACATCATGTTTTATAATTTATTATTTTCATCATATCATAAGTGCTTGTTATTACTTCTGTTGTGTAAAGTTGCAGCCTCCACTGTAATTAAAGCGTGTTCTTAATTTCTTTCAAAATTATTGACTAAGTCCACATCATCTGATCACATGATTTTAAATAATCAATTCCATTTTTCGATGTAGTTTAAATAGGGATTTTTGGAGAGTTAAAGTTAATTTCACTTTATGTACTCACATTAGTTGACTAATCATATCAAGTGCTTCAATATTTAATAAAGTATTCTACGTACGGTACAACCATGCATTTTCAATTTACATATTTAAAATTTGAGAACCTTGTCAAAAATTATCTAAATAAAAAAATTGTAGATGAGTCATTTATTTGATATGATTCACAAATCACAACTAAGAAAATATCATATATATTAATTATACCAGTACCACACCAAGCTTCCCATAGAAACTAATTAAAATTTCTCAACTTTCAAGAGTAATAATAAACTTTTAATAGTTACAATTAGGGAGAAGCATCTCTTCTTTCATAAACAAAAACAAATACAGAAATAATAAAAAATGCATAAGATCAAAATCCAGTATACTTGGTCTAGGTTCTTAATTTGTTTCAAATTATCTGGCAAACTGCACAATTTAAAGTTAAATGTCACGAGCATTTGCGATTGAGAATACCGAGTTCGATAAGGTCCACCTGTCAGTGACTCATCATAATAAAAATTTCACGAAGCAGAACTTCAAATTAAAAATATCCAAAATGTTCTTTGTCCGTCGATGTATTTTCGAGTAGGCTTTTTATATTTGAGAAGGATTACTTAGAAAATTACTATTTTGATAATTTTGACATTGAATTTAAAAATATTAAATAAATTAATAATTAGAAATTAAATTTATAGGTGTTTTATTCAATTATAAATAGATAACTTAACAATCAATTTATATAATTTAAGTAGTATTTTGATGTATCACTGCTACAAAAAACACTTCGCCGTTGGGCGAAATCGCAATCCGCAATCGGATTCCGCACCGATGGCTATCGCCCCGATAGGAAAGGTATACACATATGCCATCGGCTCAAAACAGATGGCGTTAATCGATATGCCATCGGCAGCGCACGATCAAACAGACGGTGTTAGTACCCAACGCCATCTGTTTCTTTTTGCAACCGATGACAAATGTAATTAACGCTGTCTGTTGGATTTTAATAGCCGATTGCAAAAGTGTCTTACACCATCTGTTTTGTTTGAGTTGGCGTTGGCAGGTCCTAGTTTGCCATCGATCATTAATTTTTGAGCCGATTGTGATGTATATATAATTATTATGTTTTATTATTAATTCTTGTATTAGGGGCTAGCCTCCATCATATATTTGCTAGCCATTTTTAAAACCCAGCAAAGCAACAATAAACATTTATGCATTCTATACCCATATTTTAACCAACAATTAATATAGGCATCAACAACATATACATATACAAGTTATCCAACATATATATTAATCCATGCAACAAGCAATATATAAAGTAGACAACAATTATAAACCAACAAGCTAGCAATATCACACATACAACAATATATAGAGCAATATTTCATTGTACCATAAAACTAACAACTGTTTTAAACCACATTATTAAAACCAACACCAAAGTGTCTGACCGCAAAAACCAGAAAACAAGAACTGTTTTACACCACAAACAAGAACTGTTTTACACCAAAGTGTCAGCACCAAATCCCCCCCCCCCCCCCCCCCCCCCCCCCCCGCCAAGTACTTGCACAATAATTAAACTAATTCCAAGAAGAACTTACACCATTGGATACGGATGTCATGTAATGCGTTTTCTTTGTACGACATTCTGGACAGACGACACTGCATGAATAAATCAAAACATATGAATAACATATATAAGAACTTAATCTGAAAGCATGATAGAAACAAGTGATTGACAAATCTTTGGAAAAGAACGTGCATAATTTTTTATGAGCATCTCCATGTTCTTCATTACATAAAACCCGGACTCCCATGAATTGCTTTGCGTGGGGCTCTGATCAAATGTGTATTATTTAAAACAAAATCTAATTAGTAGTGCAATTGGAACTTGAAATAAGTTGCAATGAAATACTCGATTAAAATATTTCTTACCTGAAACATTCTGACATCCAGTGCTCTTCTCCCCGGCATGTGCCGACCTCCCCGGTGTATGTATGACTTATAAGCCCTAGAATTATTAAAGTCAGTATATGGTACCTAGAAGTAGGCCAGGTTAGTATTTTGCATTTTAAATTATATGTATTTTGCTTACTGCTGTAATAGAGGAACAATATATAACTCCCAGCCATTATTTATCACCGAGTCCAGCAAGTAGGCAACATTCTGTCTTGGGATAATAACGAGAAGCCTCCAACATGCTCTACAATATAAGTAATAAAATAATAAATAAATACAAACTTGTTAAAACTAGACAATAAACATGAGTAGAATTAGCAACTGACCCAGCTTCGTGGCATGGTAAGAATACAAGACTCTTTTCCTAAAACTTTAGTAAGGTATCGGCCAAGTACAACAGGGATTGTTCACCAACATATTTAATAGATGTGACGCTAAGCGGACTGGGGTCCAAGAAACCAATGTCAACATTATTTTGGGCACCTTCAGGAACTAGCTTCATGCAATACCTAAAAATAGTCAGTGTCAGAATAAAATAAAGGAGTTAATTGTAAAAATGATGTATCTTCTTATAATAATAAATACTCACATTATCCAGACTTGGATAATAGAGACGTTGATCTCGTTATAAGTCATAAGATCACAGAGATCTGTGAAACCCACTGTTATATAAAAACTCTCATCCCGAAACACTCCCGGCCCGATATAGCAGCGGAAGTCTCCTCCTTCAGATAGTGGCATCGCAAGATATCTGTCATGCAGTAGTTGGAATTCCAGGGGTAGGCAAATGAACAATTAGTTGGATTTGAGTTTGAATTTGTTATTTCGATCCAGTACTAATTGTTCAATGTGCCTACCCTGTTATTTGATCCGCTTTTTATAGATCAAATGTATGATATAAAATCTTAAATTATAGCATAATATTTAAAAAATATTTAAAATTACTTTCTTTGTACTTAATAATGGGCCTAGCTAGATTTCAACTATGGACCGAACTGTTGCAACGCATACCTGATTACAATGATAAGAAATTTATTGACAATTTTGGAAAATGATAAATCTGTAATTAGTGAAAAAAAATTAAGTAAAGATATGTTATTATAGTTTGACAAGTTATGTATCAAATTTGGGATCAGATGATTGCTCCTTTGGTCATCCATCTGTGTTTTGAAATAGTCAACAAGCCAGTATATTATGCATTCTTCAATTTAATTACATGTCTAATAGTACTGTTTTACAACACGGCAATGTAAATAAGAGGAGGGATAAAATAATTAATATATAATCAAGTCATCATATAATATACTCGGGTGTTGTAAAATTAATAGAGTTAGCTTAGTCTAATGTTGACTAAGTCAAAGATCTGCGTTTTGACTAGTCAAACAAGCTAAACGGATTCAGTTAGATTGTTAGAGAACCGATGTACTGTTGTTTCAAGCAATTCTCTTTTAGTCTATTTGACTAATTTGCAAAACATACAATTATTGAATTTTACGATTTTCTCTATTTTAGAAATAGTGCAGGTTCAAGACAATTGGAATTGCAATTAAGAGCACTTGAACTGAAGAAATCATCAAGTTATTTATCAAGAATTTAAACTGTAAAATTATATTTGGTAAAGTAGCTTTGATGTTGATTCACAGGGACAAATCGTTAGAACGTTTAACAAAACGTTCAGACGTTTATCAGTGTGAAAAACCTAGAAATTAATTGATTAAAAGCTGAAAAAATACTCTAAAACGTTGTGAACGTTTGTCAAAACGTCTGGACGTTTTAATTCATTTTTCAGACTTCAAAATAGCATTTTAGTCGATAAAATTCCAGGGAAAAATGTCTTGCAACGTTTGTTAAACGTTGGCAACGTTTGTTAAACGTTGGCAACGTTTGTTAAACGTTGGCAACGTTTTAGGAACTCTCACAGAAATTTGAATTTTTGAACTAAAACGTTGGGACGTTTTATGGCAGAAAGCTCATTTGAAAGCTGTCATTATAAATAGAACCTTAGGGTTCTCCTCCCAACTAAGTCAGCTGACCCTAATCATTTCAAAAGCTATTTTCTGTGAGCTCAAGTTCCTCCATTGTTGTGAGAACAAAAACTTCAATATCCCTCAAACAACCTCAAATCCACTTCACTAATCTTAAGTTAGATTAGGTTAGAGTGAGTTCTTGAGTGTTCATCTTGAGATTTCAAACTTAGAGACTTCGTTCTCGATTCTAGTTGGCCGTGTGACTTCCCATTGGTTGTAAGGGCTCACCGGTTCACAAGTTGTAACATTTCTTCTTTGGGTAATAGAAAGGCGCACCGAGAAGCGGTTGCGACGCCCCGGAGACGTAGGCATTTTAAGCCGAACTCCGTTATCACTCCTTGTGTCAAATTTCTCTAAACTCATCTACTTTATTTTATTTGCAATATTTTTTTATTTTCGAAATTAGTGGTGCCTAAGGAACAACAAAGTGGTATCAGAGCACGTTACTCAAATTAAGACTCACTTAATTCGAGCTTACCGATCTAAAATGGCACCCATTAGATATGTGAAAGAGCCTCCAACCTTTGGTAGCACTACCAAAAATTTTAGTCATTGGAAAAGAACCATGATGAACTATCTAAACATCCTTGAAGTTTGGGAGGTTATTGAGAACGGTTATGAACCGACATACACTACTCCTACCAACAATGAGGCCAAGGTTGAAACACTTCCATCTACCGAATTAAAGAAAGTAAATGACCTTGCCGTTAATGCAATATACAATGCGGTAAGTGAATCGGTTGCATTAATATTTGGTAACACAACAAATGCAAAAGAAATGTGGGATGCTCTTGTAAACCGGTACGAGGGTAATACCCAAATAAAACGAACTAAAATAGCCGGTTTAGAGACCAAATTTGAAACCTTTAAAGTAGAAAATGGTGAAAACATTGAGGATATGTATAATAGGCTTATGCATATTCAAAATGAATTTATTGAATTAGGAGAACCGCTTTCTAACGATAAAATTGTAGGAAAGCTTCTCCGAGTAATGCTTAGGAGACCTAGATGGGACGGATTGGTGAGTGCCCTAGAAGCAATTCATGGGACACAAAAAACATTCACACCGGATGAACTCTATGCTTATTTCTGGAGCTTTGAAGAAAAGCTCATACAAGCCGGTGAGCTCAAACAAGAGCCAAAAACAAAAACCGTGGCTTTTCCGGCTCAAAACCACCGAAACCACCCAAGTTCCTCAAATAACCGTCCATCAAGCGACTCTTTTATAAACAAAATAGAACATGAAACCTCTAATGATGCCTTCCTCTTAGCCAAAATGTTCCAAGCCATGCTCAACTTCGAACGCAAATACAACAAGGAACGTGAAGAAGCAAACAAACGAGTTGTTTGTTTTGCATATGAAAGAGAAGGCCATACCATCCAAACTTGCTTCAAGCTATTTCCCAACTTGAAGAACAGGGATAGTGAAGGGCAACATGACCGAAGGCCCAAGCAAAAGTACGAAGGGTACAAAAGCAAGAAGAAGGCCAAGGCAATGCAAGCCTTATTTTGTATCGACTCCGATGAAAACGATAGAGAAGAATCCGACTCGGAGTCGGGCGATGAACAAGAGATCAACATCGCTTTGATGGCAATAGTAAATGAAGGTTCGGCAATGATTGACTTGGATACAATCATTGCAAACAAAAACATAATCGACGAGACCACCATCGAATTCCTCAAAGATCTCGTCAACTCAAAAATCAACAAGGAGTCGGAGGATTCTACCAAAGCCCCCACAAGCTCCACCATTGATGTAGAGGTTGGTCTCATCGAAGCCTCAACTAACACCATCATCGAGGTAGAGGATGCATCCATAGAAGATTTAACAAACTCCTTAAATGAGGTACATCTTATCTCTTTTCCTAGCCGGTACATGTCTTCCATTGACTTGACCGACCCCGACTACCATCTAAATGGTTACCGAGTTAGGAAAGATGAATCCAAAATTGACATGAATGAAAATTATATAGAGACAAATGAGACAAGCATGTTTATGGATGAAACTCTAATGAATTATAATGCACCTAGGTTGCTTGAGGAATCCAAAAAGACCGTGCTTGAAAAGAAAGGTACCATACAAAAGTTAAAATCTCAACTTCTTGAATTTGAGTCAAAAATAAAAACTTTGGAAATGGAATTACTTAAATCACATTCTTGTCAATCACACATAGGGGATATAGAGATGTTAAAAGTAAAAATTCAAACTCTAGAGACCGAAAATAGGGCTTTAAAATCTCCTAGTGAATTCTCAAATGTCACTAGTCTCGATCCCTACTATGTAGATAATTTGATCAATGCCAATTTGAATCGAAAAGTCGGTACAATGGGCATTGGATACAAGAAGGGTCAATCCTCATTTGAATCAAATTATTCACAAAGCCCAAAAGAAAAAGGGGAACTTACTCAAAACTTAAATATAAATAAATTCAAGTTCAATTGCAAAGAGTATTTTGATTACCAATTTCACTCCAAACATGGTAAAACACCCTTGACAAATGAGTCAAATAAAGGGACAACTCCTCAAACCACAAAGGCAAAACAAAATCAAAAATCACAAAATCATGCATTTAGGTACAAATTTTCTAACAAAAATGAAAACAAGTGTCAAAATAGTGAAAAAAAACACATTCAATCCAAAAAGGTCAAACAAAACCTATTTTAAAGGACCTGATGGATGGTTTTACGAAATCAACAACAAGAATGTTTTACAAAACAAAAACCAAAGAAATGGTTTGACAAGAGATGTTCCCCAACATCATAACAAAAATAAGCCTTGTCCATCTAAAGTTACCAATCATAGGAATCAAATTCAAGGAGTGAAAGATAAATTTCAAGCCACTTTCAAGCATGGTTCAACTAATGTCAAGCAATCGGTCATATTTTGTAACTATTGTTGTAAAATTGGTCACACCTCATTAGAGTGTAGCTTTAGGAAAGGAAGCAACAAATCAAATGTTGTTTGGATTCCCAAAGCTAAACTAGCTTAAAGTTGTAATTGAAATCTCCCCAACCTAAAACAAAAATCATTAAGGAAGGGGGAGATTAAAACAAGGTATATGTTAATTGCAACTATATATACTCTTGTAGGTATGTTTGATTACAACTCATAAAGAAAATGCTTAGATCATTGATAGTGGATGTTCACACCACATGACCGGTGATAAATCTAATTTCAAATCTTTAGAACCATATGATGGTGGGTCGGTTACTTTCGGTAGTAACCAAAGAAAGAGTTTGATAATCAGATTAGGTTCGGTTGGTAACCAAAACTTCACCATATCGGATGTCTACCTTGTTGACGGCTTGAACTATAATTTACTTAGTGTGAGTAAATTATGTGAAGCCGGCTATTATGTTAAATTCAATACTAATGCTTGTTTCTTGCTTAGAGAATCCGATGATTCTTTAGTTTACACCGGTAAGAGAAAGAAAAATGTTTACTATTTATATTTTAATCATTTTGAATCCGGTGAAATATGTTTGAATGCCATCACAACCGGCTCTAGATTATGGCACCGTAGACTAGGTCATATTTTAATTGACTCCATTAAAAAGTTAGTTAAATTAGACCTAGTCCGTGGTTTACCAACACAAATTAGAAATCGTAGGATTATGTGATGCTTGCTTGTGTCCAAGGCAAACAAACCAAAAATTACTTTAAGTCCAAAGATATGGTCTCAACCGATCAACCATTGCAATTACTACATATGGACTTATTTGGACCAATTAGTGTACCAAGTTTAGCTAGAAAGAAATATGCATATGTAATTGTAGATGACTATAGTCGCTTCACTTGGGTTATATTTTTGCAACATAAGGATGAAGCAATAGAAAACTTCATTAAATTTTGCAATCGTGTTGAAAATAAAAAGGGCACAAAAATCATTCGTATTCGAAGTGATCATGGGGGTGAATTTGAGAATGCAAAATTTGATGAAGTATGCTCTAAAAGATGATATAAACATGAATATTCGGCTCCTCGCACACCTCAACAAAACGGGGTTGTTGAGAGGAAAAACCAAACATTACAAGAGCTTGCCCGAACCATGCTAAATGAATACCCTTTACCCAATCACCTTTGGGCCGAAGCGGTCAATACGGCTTGCTACGTGATCAATCGCGTTAGCATAAGGTCGATATTGAAGAAAACACCTTATGAGCTATGGAAGGGGTATAAACCAAAAATATCTCATCTTAGAGTATTTGGATCGAAATGCTTCGTGCTTAACGAATCACCTAAAATCACAAAATTCGATTCTCAGTCTATTGAGGGAATATTTGTGGGGTACTCCTTGACAAGTAAAGCCTATAGAATTTACATTGCATCTCATCAAATTGTAATTGAATCCGTACATGTCAAATTTGATGAGGCTACTAATCAAAAGGCCGAGAAAGGTATTCAAATTGTAGGTGTTGAAGATGCCGAGCTCGAGAATGATGAGGTTGAAGATACAAACAACAACATTGAGCAACCACTCGAGCAAGAGCAACCCGAAGAAAATCCATTGAACGAATCAATGCAAACCGAGGAGGCACAATCTTCACAATTTGTATATCAACCTCCCGAAGACCTAAGGGAAGTTTCCTCTCACCCTCTTTCTAATGTGATTGGGAATCCTAGGGAAGGGGTTAGGACTAGATCGGGATTAAATCAAATGATTGCCCATTGTGCATTCGTATCAAATGTAGAACCCAAAAACTTCAAAGATGCCAATGGGGATTCAAATTGGATTTGTGCCATGCAAGAAGAACTTGCTCAATTTGAAAGGAACAAAGTTTGGGTACTAGTACCTAAGCCAAGGGACCGAATGATTATTGGAACTAAATGGGTCTTTAGAAATAAGAAAGATGAAAATGGAAATGTTGTTCGGAACAAAGCTAGGTTAGTAGCTCAAGGGTATAAACAACAAGAGGGTATTGATTTTGAAGAAACCTTCGCACCCGTAGCTCGTCTAGAATCCATTCGAATGCTTTTAGCATATGCCTCCAACAAAAGTTTTACTCTATTCCAAATGGATGTTAAAAGTGCATTTTTTAATAGATTTATAGACGAAGAAGTATACGTAAATCAACCACCCGGTTTTGTTGACCCGGCATTTCCTAACCATGTCTATAGACTCACCAAAGCACTTTATGGCCTTAAACAAGCTCCTAGAGCATGGTACGGTAGACTTAGTTCTTTTCTAATTGAAAATGGATTCACAAGGGGAAAGAATGACACAACTCTTTTTACAAAGAAAAGAAATGATTCAATTTTAATAGTGCAAATTTATGTCGATGACATCATTTTTGGTTCACCTAATGCGGCACTTGCCAAGGAATTTTCTTCTCTTATGAGTAGTGAATTCGAGATGAGCATGATGGGTGAATTAAATTTCTTCTTGGGACTCCAAATCAAGCAACTCTCGGATGGCATCTATGTGAGCCAAACCAAGTACGCCAAGGAGTTGGTGAAGAAGTTTGGAATGACCGAGAGCAAGACGAGTCCAACACCAATGGCTATCAACGCAAATCTTGACTCGGATCCAAGCGGCACACCCGTGGACATCACCCAATACCGAGCTATAATAGGTAGTCTACTTTATTTAACCGCTAGTAGACCCGATATTATGTTTGCCGTATGTCTATGTGCTAGGTTTCAATCCAATCCCAAAGAGTTGCATTTGAAAGCCGTTAAACGAATTGTTAAATATATCAAAGGCACTTTAAATTTGGGATTGTGGTATGGTAAACAATCTGAATTAGATTTGATAGGATACACCGATGCCGATTTTGCCGGAGACCGAATGGATAGAAAGAGTACAAGTGGTACGTATCAATTTCTTAGCAGATCACTTGTCTCATGGTCGAGTCGTAAACAAACCTCGGTTGCGCTTTCCACCGCGGAAGCCGAGTATGTTACGGCCGGTAGTTGTTGCACACAAATTTTATGGATGATCCAAACCTTAAATGATTATGAAATTTGCTTCCGCAACGTACCAATTATGTGTGACAATACCAGTGCCATTATGATATCCAAAAATCCGGTTCTTCATTCTAGAACTAAGCACATAGAAATAAGGCATCATTTTATTAGGGATCATGTTGAAAAATGTGAAGTCCAACTCATTCATATTGATACCAAAAATCAAATTGCCGACATTTTTACCAAGCCCTTAAATACTCAACAACACAATGAATTGAGGTTTAAATTATGCATGCTCGAATTTAAGGACTGAAATATTTCAATCCCATACCCATCTCATATCTATTGAGAGCATAGCAATCAATTAGTTCATCTTAAGACAAAAATGCCAGAGAGAAACGTTGCAAAATGTTTCTGAAAACGTTAGAACGTTTATAAACCTCACTTCAAAACCTATCAAAATGACCTAAAACGTCACAAACGTTTTACAAAATGTTTGGACGTTTTTCTCAATCCTAAAAATTCGAAAATTCATATCTGAGAAAAGAAGCAAATCGTCTGGAACGTTATGCAAAACGTTGCAACGTTTTGCTTGTTCTTCCTGCCCGAAAATGTTCAAACTTCTATAAATGCAAAATATTTCCAATCGTCTGAACGTTTTAGAAAACGTTTGAACGTTTCTTTGTGCTCCATTCTACCGAATATTCACAACTCGGAAATTGACCAAATCATCTGAGACGTTTGGTCAAACGTCGTAACGTTTTCTCGATTATTAATTCTCAAATTCCGAAATAAGTCATCATTGAAAAATCCCCAAAACGTTGTAGACGTTTCCCTAACCGTTCTGACGTTTTTCCTGTCAAATTAAAATCCAAAATTTAAATTTTCATCTACAAATGACCAGAGAAAAACGTTGCACGACGTTTTATAAACGTCCCAGACGTTTTCGGCACCGCCTCTAAAACCCTGCTGCGAACCGACGCGTTCTTCACTTCCTTTCTTCTTCTTAAACCGTGTCTCTCTCTCTTTCACCTCTTCTCTCCGCCACCTTTCACCTTCCTTCTCCATTTTGACTTACCATAAACCACAAAATCACCTACTCTAAAATGATTTCTTCTCTCCTCTCAACTCTCTTCCCATTTCTTCTCTTCAAATCAAGGTTTTCTTCCTCCTTCCTTCTCTCCACCAAAACCCTACCATTAGCCACTTCTTCGAATCCGGCAATCCGACCGCTCAATCGACGGCGATGACGAAGATGACCCCACATTTTAACAATCTCCTTGCTCTTTTAAATTTATAAATTTGCCAAGTGATTGCTATGCTATGTCTTTGTTATGCTATGAACTTCTATTATTTTTATCTTGCACGATTTGAACCTCTTTTGCTTAGGATAATTATGATATTAATATGACTCTTTGAATTATGGTATCGATATGGATCTTTGATATATGCTTGCATGATTATTTATAAACTTGCTATCTTACATGCTTATATCATTTGTGATGCCATGAATAACTCTCACATTTTATTCTTCACATATTATCAAATTGAGGGGAGTGCATCTTTTGAGGGGAGCACTATTAATTGTGCTATTTGATGTTATTTTGTCTCCCTTTCGTCGATTTCCAAAAGGGGGAGAAAATGCAAGACATGCAAAAACCGATTAATTGGGAAATTAAAAATTTGGGAAAAATCGATTTATGCACTTACTTGCGTTGTATGTTTTGCAAATCGTCAAAAGGGGGAGATTGTTGTTTCAAGCAATTCTCTTTTAGTCTATTTGACTAATTTGCAAAACATACAATTATTGAATTTTACGATTTTCTCTATTTTAGAAATAGTGCAGGTTCAAGACAATTGGAATTGCAATTAAGAGCACTTGAACTGAAGAAATCATCAAGTTATTTATCAAGAATTTAAACTGTAAAATTATATTTGGTAAAGTAGCTTTGATGTTGATTCACAGGGACAAAACGTTGGAACGTTTAACAAAACGTTCAGACGTTTATCAGTGTGAAAAACCTAGAAATTAATCGATTAAAAGCTGAAAAAATACTCTAAAACGTTGTGAACGTTTGTCAAAATAATAAATTTAAAGCGGAAAGACACGATCAACGCGATTTCAAAACTACTTCAATTCAATAAACCCTAACCAGGTGAACTCAAAGGAACGAGTACTAATGAAATTCATAAAGAATAAATCACAGAAATTAACAATCAAATCCGATAACACAATCATAATAAAAACAAAGATCCGAATAAGATAGAATTAAACAAGTTCATGCATTGACCTAAACCCCTAGAAAGAGAACTACTCTCTCTTGGAGAGATCCATAACAAAGATTGGCAAAAACAATAAGAAATAAGATAAAGAAATGATTACACCCTTTCTTAGATCTAAAACCTCGATCTTGCCGACTCCTTGCTTGAATCTTCTTCTTCTCCTTCCTTGGAACTTCGAGAATTTCTGCAGGATCTCTCTCTCTCAATTTGTGGAAAGATGGATATAATAATGGATAATGAGAGAGATGAAATTCTTCTCCTTTTATAGCCAAAGGCCTTGCCCAATTTAGATGATGGAAGTGGAGTTAGTGGGTGCACTCCTCAGACTGCTATGGCTATTTTTGGCCTTCTAAAACGTGTTCTTTGGAAGCCAAGAATAGAAAACCTCTTGAAAATGCAATTTTTGGCTGTCTGTGAGTCCAGTGCGTCCGCACTGGAGTTGAGTGCGGGTGGTCTGGGTCGCACCGACTCCAAATCTCCTTTGGTTCCAAGTTTCCTTTTCTGGATTTTCTGCGAAATTTTCTGAGTGCGTCCGCACTGGATCTTAGTGCGTCCGCACTGGCCTTGAACTTCTGTTTTTCTGGAAATTCTGGAAGTTGCAAAAATCGGCTAAGTAGTGAATGCGTCCGCACTGAAGGTGAGTGCGTCCGCATTACGCTCGGACTTTTCATCTGTGAGGTCTGCGACGCTGGAAAATTGGCTAAGTACCTAGTGCGTCCGCACTGGCTGGGAGTGCGTCCGCACTGGGCGATTTTTCTTCATTTTGCACTGTTTCCTGCATTGAAACATCGAGCGAACGCAGTAACTTGATTCTTGGTGTATTATATTCACTTTATATTCAAAATACAAGATATTTGGTGTTATTTTATGATAAAAACTAGATCGACGGTGTATATAAAATACACCTATCAAATACCCCCAAGCTTGAACTTTGCTTGTCCCCAAGCAAAAATCTAAACTTTGAAATATAATTCGATCTACAATTCAACCCTATATCAAGTATATATTTCTCAAAATGAAAAACTTGTATGATCTTGTGAAAATTTAAAAGTCCCCATGCATATTTTTCAAATTCCAAGTTCAACCCTCTAATAATTATGAATCAACCCACAATTCGATTACTCTAACTTTTATTTCCTTAAAGGCTTTGAATTTGTAAACTTCGTATACCTAAATTTAAAAGATATGCCATTTAAAATGTAGAGTTTTCAAAATACCCCCAAGCTTGAATCAAACTTGGGTAAGAATAATTACGGACTTCGTGTGTTGATACATGCATATTCACATCTTTGTTGTTGCTTTTGATTTTCTCACTTTGAACACTTATTCATGATTTTAGCACTATTTTCCCTATCCTTATTTAAGCACCGGTTTGTTACAAGTAGTTAACCGTACCCAACCGTTCTAATTCAAGGGTGCTTTGCATGCTCTTAGTCTAACCCTTCCACTAACACGAATGTCAATTTTATCGGGAGACTAGCGGAGCAAGAGTGCTAAGGACTCATAACCATAAGTACGTCATGAAGCCGTAACATAGGTCATTGGAGTCATCTTTTATTTTCACAATTTTAAATTTTATTTCTCAACATTTATGCACATATCATGAATACACACATCACAAGTCTAATTTCTTTCGTACTTACGGATATCCTATTTTTCTAAAAATTTTCAAGTCTAAATGGCTTCTCTAATAAATTTAAATTCCTAATGTCGCAATTTCAAACACCTTTATTTCCACAAAGTTTTTCGCCAAACTATGTCGTCATTTCAAAATTATTTTAAGGGTTTTGCCAAAAATTTGAAAAATCGTGCAAGAATACTTTTAATTTTTGTCAATCACTCAAGTTTATCAAACAATTTTATTTTTGCCAACTTTTAACACAAATTTTAAACATGATTTTATACTTTATGCATTTTTAGACAATTAAGTCCAATTATGCAAGACTCTATTTTTCATAACCTCGTAAAACATCTTGACAAATTCGTAATCGCAAGCAATTAAGTTCAAAATCACAAATCCTATTCATGGTCAAGTAAAAAGCAAGGTTATAAATCCTAAAAAGTTTCGAAAAACTGAATAATAAATATGCATGCAGATACAATTTCTTCCCATCCCCCAAGCTTAAATAAAGCATTGTCCTCAATGCGAAAAATAAACTAAAAAGAGAGAAGAAACATGAACTACTTTACTGGCGTAATATGGTGGTGGTGCTGCGCGGGATCAATCCTCGTCGCGATCCATGTCTTCGGCATCCTCATCTCCATCCTCTCCTCCTTGCTCTCCATCCTCTCCTCCTTGCTCTCCTCCTTGAGCTGCTGCCGCGGCTTCTTGTGCAAGCGTTGCTGCTTCACGTTCCAGTGCCATCTCATGCTCTCTCCTTTGAGCGGCCCGTCTTTGGTATGGTGGTGTCGGTGGATCATCCTCAAAATGCGGGTTTGCGTACATGCATCCTCGCCGGGAATAGTAGGTCGCCCGGGCGGCCTCGGCCTCGACCTCATCAAAGCGGCGGTCAAACGCATCAAAGCGGCGGTCAAACGCATCAAAGCGGCGGTCAAACGCATCCATACGGCCATCCATGCGATCCATGCGATTACCAACATTGATGCTCAAGTTGTTGATGGAGGTGTTCATGGTCTGCATAAAATCCCAGATTTGTTGGTTGTTTGGCATACCTTGTGCTTGTGCGGCATCGGGTGCGGCTTGCTGTGGTGGTTGTTGTGGTTGCGGCGGCTGTGGTAGCGGTGGCTCGAGCGGCTCATCGACAATTTTCCAAGTGTCGGTGTCCAAGGGGTCGATTTGAGTTTCTAGAGGCAACCGGTGTCGGATGTTGTCCTTTGGACCCAAGTTGATCCAAGCCTCTTGAATATCATCCCATCGGATGAGCCTCGCCCGAAATAAACCGTCGAGGTCCACTAGCGTGTAACCGGGCATCACCACATCACCAACGGTCGGTATTTGCAAGTGCTGGGCAATTTTTGTGACAATGCCTCCAATTCGAATCTTGCCACCCGGTCGCATGTTGTGCGACACATTTTGCATGTGTTTGGCCAAGTTGTACCCGATGTGCGGCATGTAGTCCATCTCACCATTGTTGCGCCGGAGCATGCAACATACATACACCATATCTCCTTGGTTGAAGACCGATGCGCTCTCCCCTCGGGCAAAGAGAGTGTGAGAGAGTACCCGCTGGAGATATCGGAGGGCCGGATGGAGGACATTCTTTACCCTTTGCTGGCCGAGGATCCCGTCTTGGCATGTTAGGACGCGGAATTGGGCCTCGCTCATGTCATGGAAGAAGTCGAGACTGGTGCGCATCCGATCGACATTTTCGGTGGATAGATCGAGGGCTTGCATGATTTCGGTGGTGTGCAACATGTGTGAGAAGCCTCCGAGGTTGAAGTTCAGTGTTTGAGAGGCCCGGTCGAATTCGTACGAGGAGAGGAACTCGATGGTAAGTCTTTCATATGTCGGGACCTCATCACAAAGAAAATCCCACAAGCCAAGCCGCTCGGTGAGCATTTGCACCGACTCTAGGAGTCCGAGTTGGTTGAGTGTCTCGCGGCTTATCCATCTAGATGGCTCGAGGGTTCGGCGGCCCTGCAGGAGGTTGTACCTTAACTCTTGACCTTCGTTTAGTGGCAAGGCGGGTGGATAAGGAGGTGGTCCGCGACTTCCTTGGCCCTTCTCAAACCTGCGCCTCTTGTTGGCGGATGATTTCTTCGGCATGTTACTGCAATTTGAAAAATTGAAAGAATTAAAATTTCGAAATTTTGATCAAATTTGGGCTGAGTGCGGACGCACTGGTGGTCAGTGCGGACGTACTGTGTACAAACAGTTCAATTTTGGTTCAATTAAGGGTCATTTTCGATTGTTCCCGAGCCTAGTGCGGACGCACTGACTCTCAGTGCGGATGGTCCTGGCCGCACTGAGTACTTAACCAAAAATTTGGAAATTTAAGGGTCTCACTGCGGACGCACTGGATCCCAGTGCGGACGCATTCTGTACTTAACCAAATTTTTAACAATTTCGGGGCTGGTTTGGAAAAGTCCGAGCGTAATGCGGACGCATTGGCTCTCAGTGCGACTGGTCTGGTCGCACTGGGGACTTAACCAAAAAAACTGAAAATTTGGGCTGGTTAGGTTTTCCCCCAAGCTTAGTGCGGACGCACTGTCTAGCAGTGCGGGTGGTGGCATCCGCACTGGGGTAAGAATTTGAACCGATTTCACCATTTTTGGTTGATTTTCCCGATTTTGGTACCATTTTTACAGATCTAAGTAGGAATTGACAAAATTAGAGTAAGGAGAGATCAAACCTTGTTGTAGATCGCGAAAATTTCGAAAAAATGCGAAGAAATCCGAGTTTTAGCGAAACGGCGCTTGAAAACCTTGAGAAAAGTTGGGTTTTCGGTTTTGAAGAGGGAAAGAGAGAAAAATGAAGAGAGAAGTTGTAGAGGAGAGAGAGGAGAGGGAGATTGTGAAAGAAAAACGAAGTTTTCGGGTTTTGGGAGAGAGAAATCAAGTTTTTCGGTTTTAAAATCGAAAAGGCGCGAAGAAAAACGAAGAGAAGGGGGTCGGTTTAAGAAGGAGAAGAAACCCGAGTGCGGACGCACTGGGCCTGAGTGCGGGTGGTCATCCGCACTCACCCAGAAATTCGAATTTTTTTATTGTCCGAAAAAATTGAAAATTAAATGTAGCGTACCTCGGGTGCGGACGCACTGAAATTTAGTGCGGACGCACTGGATTTTTGTGTAGAAAGTTCATCTTGCGCAGGCCTGCAATTTCTGTCGATGCGGACGCACTGGATTTTTGTGCGGACGCATTACGCTCGGTCTGGCCAATTTTGATTATAAAACCTGTCCGAAATATTTTCTAAGTGGGTAGTGCGGACGCACTGGCGTTTAGTGCGGACGCACTCAGGTTATTTTCATGGATTTTTGACCTAAAAAATTGGCTGAGTCATTAAAAATGTAAATTTTTGAGAAAGTAAAAAAAATAAAAGTATAAAGAAAGAAAAAGTAAAAACTTGGGTTGCCTCCCAAGAAGCGCTCAATTTTACGTCGTGAGCTCGACACGATTAGGGCTCACTATTGAGTGTGTGGATCTTCTAGGCCTATAATCTCCTTGTCGCCTATAGGATTTGCATGGTTGAAATGTTTGAGGCGATGTCCGTTCACCTTGAATGCCCCGGTTTCTTTGCTCCATATCTCGATTGCGCCATGGTTGAATACCTTCGTTATTTCGAATGGGCCCTTCCATCGTGATCTTAACTTCCCGGGAAAGAGCCGGAGGCGTGAGTTGTACAACAAAACCGTGTCTCCTTCTTGAAAGTTGCGCTTTATGATATGCTTGTCGTGCCACCTCTTTGTCTTCTCTTTGTATAGCTTGGCATTTTCATAGGAATTAAGACGCAATTCTTCTAGCTCATGTAGGTCAAGAACCCTTTTTTCACCGGCTGCCCTCATGTCGAAATTTAGGGCCCTTATTGCCCAATATGCCTTGTGCTCGAGTTCAACCGGCAAATGGCATGGCTTCCCATATACTAGCTTAAAAGGAGTCATACCTATGGGTGTTTTGAAAGCGGTCCGATACGCCCAAAGAGCTTCATCTAGTTTGAGTGACCAATCTTTTCGTGATGTGTTCACCACCTTTTGTAGGATGCTTTTTATCTCGCGATTGGAAACTTCAACTTGCCCGCTCGTCTGTGGATGGTAAGGTGTGGCTACCTTGTGCCTGACCCCGTATTTGAATAGGAGACCGTCGAATTGGCGGTTGATGAAATGAGAGCTGCCATCGCTAATCACCACCCGAGGTACTCCAAACCTGGGAAAAATAGTTCTTAGAAAGAGCTTTCTTACCACGGCGGAGTCGGCGGTTGGGCTTGCCACGGCTTCTACCCATTTTGACACATAATCGACCGCTACAAGGATGTACTTGTTGTTGCAAGAACTCGGAAAAGGTCCCATGAAGTCGACCCCCCAAACATCAAATAACTCTACCTCTAGAATTCCGTTGAGAGGCATCTCATGTCTCCTTGATATGTTCCCGGTTTTTTTGGCATTTGTCGCACCTAAGCACATAGTCTTTTGCATCTTCAAAAAGCGTGGGCCAAAAGAACCCGGCTTGAAGAACCTTGGCGGCGGTTTTGTGGCTTGAAGCGTGTCCTCCATAGGGAGATGAATGGCAACAATCGAGAATCTGTTCGGTTTCTTCGTGAGGTATACATCGCCTATGAATTCCATCTACCCCCAGTTTGAATAGCAACGGCTCATCCCAAAAATATTGTTTGACATCCCAAAGGAATTTCTTTCGTTGTTGGAAGGATAAATCTGGGCGTATGATACCGCATGCAAGGTAGTTGACGAAATCCGCATACCATGGCGCCTCTTGGTGGTTGACTGCGTAGAGTTGTTCGTCTATGAACGAGTCGTCTATGGGCATGTCATCATCCTTCGATTCGTTAATGCGTGATAGATGGTCTGCCACTAAATTTTTGGTGCCTTTCTTGTCCTTGATTTCGAGATCGAACTCTTGGAGTAGGAGGATCCATCGGATTAGGCGTGGTTTGGCATCTTTCTTGTTGAGAAGGTATCGAATTGCCGCGTGATCGGTGTACACAATCACCTTGGATCCAACCAAGTAGGATCGGAATTTGTTGATAGAGAATATCACGGCCAAGAATTCCTTTTCGGTGGTTGTGTAGTTCATTTGCGCTTCGTCTAGGACTTTGCTTGCATAATAGATCACATGTGGCTTGTTGTCGATCCTTTGCCCTAGAACGGCTCCAACGGCGAAGTCGCTTGCATCACACATGATTTCAAAGGGCACATCCCAATTAGGAGGTCGGAGGATCGGAGCTGAGATTAGCGCTTTCTTGATCCTATCAAAGGCAACAATACAAGGTTCCTCAAATATAAATTCTGCATCTTTCATAGTTAAGTTAGTAAGTGGTTTGCAGATTTTAGAAAAATCCTTGATGAAACGCCGATAGAATCCCGCATGGCCCAAGAAACTCCTCACATCCTTCACACATGTTGGATATGGCAATTTTTCGATCACCTCCACCTTTGCTTGGTCGACTTCTAGGCCTTTGGAAGACACCACGTGGCCTAGAACTATCCCTGTTTGTACCATGAAATGGCATTTCTCCCAGTTTAGCACCAAATTGACCTGCTCACAACGTTCTAAAACTTTGATCAAATTAGTTAAGCAATCATCAAAAGAGGTACCGAAAACTGAAAAGTCATCCATGAAAACTTCCACGGATTTTTCTAATAAATCTGAAAAAATAGCCATCATGGCTCTTTGGAATGTAGCTGGGGCATTGCATAAACCAAACGGCATCCTACGGTACGCGAATGTACCGTAAGGGCAAGTAAAGGTCGTCTTTTCTTGGTCATCGGGGTGAATAGGGATTTGAAAGAATCCACTATACCCATCTAAGTAGCAAAAATGAGAGTGATTAGCTAGCCTTTCGAGCATTTGATCCACGAATGGTAGAGGGAAGTGATCCTTCCTTGTTGCATTGTTAAGCTTGCGGTAATCGATGCACATCCTCCATCCCGTGATCACCCTTGTGGATATCATTTTGTCGCCTTCGCCCTTCACCACGGTTGTGCCTCCCTTCTTTGGTACTACATGGACCGGACTTACCCATTTAGAATCGGAGATTGGGTAGATGATGCCCGCATCAAGTAGTTTGAGGATTTCCTTCTTTACCACTTCTTTTAGATTCGGATTGAGCCTTCGTTGAGCTTCAATGGTGGGTTTGTGGTCGTCCTCCATTAGAATTCTATGCATGCAAAGGGATGGGCTAATTCCGGTTAGGTCATCGATTGTGTAGCCAATTGCTTTCCGATGAAGCCTTAGCTCGTGTAAAAGCTTCTCGGTTTGTTCTTTGTTGAGCTCGGAATTTACAATCACCGGATATGTCTCGCCCTCTCCCAGGTATTCATAGCGAAGGGTAGGTGGCAGAGGCTTGAGTTCGACCTTCGGTGGTGCAGAATTGGTCGAAATCCCTTCGATTTGAGCTATTTCGGCATGAGTGCGGACGCACTGAGGTTGATTTTCTGAAATCTGAGATGCATCCTGGTTGGAAATGTGCTGAGTGCGGACGCACTGAGGGTCAGTGCGGACGCATTGCGCTCGGATGGTTGAATCTTCAGCTCCCTCATGCTGAGTGCGGACGCACTGGGCGGTAGTGCGGACGCACTGAGGGTCATTTTCACCATTTGTGTCGTTTTCGGAGCCGGTTTCTTCCAGAATTTGGTCCAGTTGTTCATTGACCATCTCCTTCTCCATATGGGCAGCTATAATGGAATCTAAAACTTCCACTCTACATATAGAATCATTATCATTTGAAGGAAATTTGATGGCATTAAACATGTGAAAATTTACCTTTTCGCCCCCAATGTCAAAGGATATCTTTCCTTCTTTGACATCAATGTTTGCACCTGCTGTGGTAAGGAAGTCACGCCCCAATAGGAGAGGGGTATGAGTATCCTCTTCCATCTCAACCACTACAAAGTCCACCGGGACAAAGTACTTACCTAAATTAAAGGATCCCGGAAGCTTTGTGATTCCATGCATGATTGGTAATACCGAATTCAAGAGGTGCCTATGTGATTTAGGCGCAAGTGTGAGCCTCATGCCAAAAACCGTTTTATCGGCTAGTTGTAATGACATCCTTGTATCTTTCAAATCAACAAGATTTAGCCTTTGATAAACGGTTTTTGGCATGAGGCTCACACTTGCGCCTAAATCACATAGGCACCTCTTGAATTCGGTATTACCAATCATGCATGGAATCACAAAGCTTCCGGGATCCTTTAATTTTGGAGGTAGCTTGTTTAAGAAGAGAGCGCTACACTCCTCATTAAGGGATACCGTGCCCACTTCCTCAATTGTTCTCTTATTGGATAAAATTTCTTTCAAAAATTTCGCATAAGTGGGCATGTGAGTAATTGCTTCGGTAAAAGGGATGGTAATATTCAATTTCTTGAGGTGTTCTACGAATTTGGCATATTGTTGGTCAAGCTTGCTCTTAACTAACCTTTGAGGGAATGGTATAAACCTATGTGGTGGGATATACTTAGGAGTTTCATTTGGTTTTACCTTGGCCGGGTTTGATTTACCCGGTTCTTGAGATTTTTCCGATGCCGGTGCGTCCGCATTAGGAATGGTTGCGTCCGCGCTGAGAGGAGTTTGAGGTGTTTGTGCCTCATTCGGTGGTTGTTGTGACTCATCCCCGCTGGGCATCTTTGGTCCTTCGTATTCCGTGCCACTTCTCAAGGTTATGGCTTTTGCTTGCTCTCTTGGATTGATATCGGGTTTGCCCGGTAGAGTGCCTTGTTGACGAAATGACGAAGATGCTTGTTGTGCTATTTGGTTTTCTAGCATCTTTGTCTTTGTCTCTAAGAACTCGAACCTATTGTTGAAATTCCTCAAGGAATCCGAAATCTCGGTGTTGGTGTTCCTTTGTTGGTTCATGAACTCGTTTTGAGAGATTACAAGTCCTTCTATCATTTTTTCTAATTTACTGTTTTGAGAAGGTCCTTGATACGAGTTTTGGTTTGACCGGTTTTGATATTGATTGGAATTACCTTGGTATTGATTGGAGTTGTCATTGTCGGTCTTCCACTTGAAATTGGGATGGTTCCACCTTGTGTTAGGGTTGTATGTATTTGAGTTATCATTTGGCCTAACCTTATTGTAGATCGGGTCGTTCCTCTTATCACCTTGATTGTAGAACATTGCATTGACTTGCTCGACTTCCTCTCCTTCTATGAGGACTTGGCAATCGGCGGTGATATGAGTCGCTTCTCCACAAATTCCGCATGAAGCCTTCTTTGTCACGGATTTGGCATTTTGCATTTGTGCCATTTGATGTTGCAAGGCATCTATTTGGGCTTTCAAGGCGGTAACTTCGTCGGTTTTTAGGACTCCCGGTGTGGTTTGGGTTCGTCCACCTCTTTCGGCCGTCCATTCTCTTTGGTTGATCGCCATGTCCTCGATCATTAGCATGGCTTGTTGGGGATCCATCTTGGACATATTACCTCCTGCGGCTGAATTCAAATGCGTCTTGGTGGCGATTGTGCAACCTGCGAAGAAGAACTGAAAAAGCAACCACATGTCAAGGCCATGGTTAGGGCACAAGCGTTGAAGCTCGGCCCATCTATCCCATGCCTCGGTCAAAGATTCTCCCTCGGCTTGCTTGAAGGTCGTGATCTTCGTTCGAAAGTGCTGGGTTTTGGATGGAGGAAAGTATTTTCCTAAGAATAACTTCTCCATGTCGTCCCATCTTCTTATGTTGTCACGATTCACGGTCCTTAGCCATGTTCTTG
This sequence comes from Carex littledalei, assembly GCA_011114355.1. Lineage (NCBI taxonomy): Eukaryota > Viridiplantae > Streptophyta > Magnoliopsida > Poales > Cyperaceae > Carex > Carex littledalei. Next base: position 10,317,711 of record CM022087.1, read on the forward strand.
CATTGTCACGGAGGGATAGATGGAAGCATTTGAGCTTGAGGTTGTCGAGCTCTTCTCCTTCTCGAGCGAAGGTGCCGCAAGATTCTTCGAAAACCGCTAAGTGGGCATGTGGATCTTCGTTTAGGGCTCCTCCAAACTGACTTTGGCCAAGCAAGTGGATGAGAGATGGCTTGATTTCGCGTGGATCTTGGCCTTGAGGTATAAAACCGAAGCGGTGGCCTTGTTGGCGGTTATGGCCATTTCCGATGTTTGGATTGACACCAAACAAAGGATTGTTGTTAAGAATTGGTGGAACATTGTTGTTGTTGTCGTGTGGATGTGGAGGCGGTGGGTTGTTGTGTGGAGGGGGAGGTGGTGGATTGTTATCGAGATCGCGAAAGGCTTGGTTGATAAGACCTTCCGGAAGTTCTTCCTCAACGAAGTTGCGTGGCATGCCATATGGTGGATCTAGACCCGCCATTGGTTGAGGAAGAGAGAGTTCGCCGGCTTTGATCTTCGCGGTTTGGCTCCTTGTGACCGGTGCCAGTGCTCAAATCTATAAGAGAAGAGTAGAGATGAGATGTGAAAGAGAGAGAATAGAAATAGAGAGTAGTAAATTGCAGAAAATTAAATAAGGAAAGTAAATTTCAGAAATTATAAAAAAAAAGAAATAAACTATTTTTGGATTTTTAATTTTCTGAAAAGTAAATAAGGAAACTAAGAATTAAAAGTACTTTCCTAAAATAAAAACTAGTATCTATCATATTCTCCCCGGCAACGGCGCCAAAAAGCTTGTTGAGTATTTTAGATATAGGAATTTGGTACTCTTTTTGCCTTTAAAATTTATAAACCTTCGTACTCAAAGAATAGGTTAGTTGCAAGCGCACAACCTATCGATTGTAGTATTTAGGTGTCGATCCGCAGGGAGAGAGGGAAACACTAATTTTTAATAAAGAAAACTACTATTAAAAACAAAACAATAAAAGTAAAGTGGGGGGGTTTTGTTCTAAAATCCTAATGTTGGGTTCAATACCCGAAAGAGAGGAGTTTCAAACAATAAATGTAAATAAAATAAAGAGAAGAAAGATTGGTTTGTTTTCAAGTTTAAGGAGATCTAGGGGTATTCGGTCTACAATTCCTTGCTAATTATATTTATTCGGTTTGTTTAAATTCATGTTTGATTTGACGAGGTTTCTAACCTAAGTTAGCCTTTGGAACAAATATTAATACAAATACTTTGCGCTCTATGGATTAATGTGCCTCGAATTCTAGGGCTGTCACTAACCTAGAGGGATATTTAATCTCATGCTTCAAAGCATATATCGATATTTGTTCTAAGGTGTCCTAATTAGGATTTGCCTTCTCCTTTCGGTCCTTCACCAAAATCCTAACCTTAATTTCTATAGTTCCGGATTGGATATCAAAGTACGGTCGCTTCTAACCCAATCCTAAGGTGTGTCTTTATGGTTTCAATTAGTAGTCTCCTCATGACCAATGCCGGAATTTAATAAATTTAAAGCGGAAAGACACGATCAACGCGATTTCAAAACTACTTCAATTCAATAAACCCTAACCAGGTGAACTCAAAGGAACGAGTACTAATGAAATTCATAAAGAATAAATCACAGAAATAAACAATCAAATCCGATAACACAATCATAATAAAAACAAAGATCCGAATAAGATAGAATTAAACAAGTTCATGCATTGACCTAAACCCCTAGAAAGAGAACTACTCTCTCTTGGAGAGAGCCATAACAAAGATTGGCAAAAACAATAAGAAATAAGATAAAGAAATGATTACACCCTTTCTTAGATCTAAAACCTCGATCTTGCCGACTCCTTGCTTGAATCTTCTTCTTCTCCTTCCTTGGAACTTTGAGAATTTCTGCAGGATCTCTCTCTCTCAATTTATGGAAAGATGAATATAATAATAGATAATGAGAGAGATGAAATTCTTCTCCTTTTATAGCCAAAGGCCTTGCCCAATTTAGAGGACGGAAGTGGAGTTAGTGGGTGCACTCCTCAGACTGCTATGTCTATTTTTGGCCTTCTAAAACGTGTTCCTTGGAAGCCAAGAATAGAAAACCTCTTGAAAATGCAATTTCTGGCTGTCTGTGAGTCCAGTGCGTCCGCCCTGGAGTTGAGTGCGGGTGGTCTGGGTCGCACCGACTCCAAATCTCCTTTGGTTCCAAGTTTCCTTTTCTGGATTTTCTGCGAAATTTTCTGAGTGCGTCCGCACTGGATCTTAGTGCGTCCGCACTGGCCTTGAACTTCTGTTTTTCTGGAAATTCTGGAAGTTGCAAAAATCGGCTAAGTAGTGAATGCGTCCGCACTGAAGGTGAGTGCGTCCGCATTACGCTCGGACTTTTCATCTGTGAGGTCTGCGACGCTGGAAAATTGGCTAAGTACCTAGTGCGTCCGCACTGGCTGGGAGTGCGTCCGCACTGGGCGATTTTTCTTTATTTTGCACTGTTTCCTGCATTGAAACATCGAGCGAACGCAGTAACTTGATTCTTGGTGTATTATATTCACTTTATATTCAAAATACAAGATATTTGGTGTTATTTTATGATAAAAACTAGATCGACGGTGTATATAAAATACACCTATCACAAAACGTCTGGACGTTTTAATTCATTTTTCATACTTCAAAATAGCATTTTAGTCGATAAATTTCCACTGAAAAACGTCTTGCAACGTTTTAGAAACTCTCACAGAAATTTGAATTTTTGAACTAAACGTTTTCTACGTTTTACAAAACGTTGGGACGTTTTATGGCAGATAGCTCATTTGAAAGCTGCCACTATAAATAGAACCTTAGGGTTCTCCTCCTCATTAAGACAGCCGACCCTAATCATTTCAAAAGCAATTTTCTGTGAGCTCAAGTTCCTCCATTGTTGTGAGAACAAAAACTTCAATATCCCTCAAACAACCTCAAATCCACTTCACTAATCTTAAGTTAGATTAGGTTAGAGTGAGTTCTTGAGTGTTCATCTTGAGATTTCAAACTTAGAGACTTCGTTCTCGATTCTAGTTGGCCGTGTGACTTCCCATTGGTTGTAAGGGCTCACCGGTTCACAAGTTGTAACCTTTCTCCTTTGGGTAATAGAAAGGCGCACCGAGAAGCGGTTGCGACGCCCCGGAGACGTAGGCATTTTAAGCCGAACTCCGTTATCACTCCTTGTGTCAAATTTCTCTAAACTCATCTACTTTATTTTATTTGCAATTATTTCTTTATTTTCAAAATTAGTGGTGCCTAAGGGATAACATGTACAACATTATAAATAGATGTATTTGTAAACAGATGAGACAATCAAGGAAATACAATTTCATTCTATCTCTTTTGTTAATTATTACAGAAATGAATCTGTATTTTCATTTTTGAAGCTCATGCAATCAACCACTCAACACGATTTTCGTGTGAATTTGTACTTGAGACTAAATTTTACATTTCTTTTTAGATTTTTCTTTTTTGCTCTTTTTCTAGATAGGTACAAAATCACTTGATCTAAAGATTCTGAACCATCCGGAGATACTGAATTTCTACCTATCTAAACACTAGTAAAAAAAAATCTAAAAAAAATGTAGATTTTGGTCTCCAAGTACATTAATGGATTGTTTGAACTTTTAAAATGAAGATGTCGAATTTATAATACAAACCAATTTGCACATTGCAAGGCACCGTAACCTCAGTCATAATTTAAAGGTAGGCCCCTACTCTCTTATTGCCACTTGTTTATAAGATCTTTGAAGGATGTAGGCCCCTACTCTCTTATAAGCTCCGTCGTTATATACGTATGTATACATATATGATATACTAAAGGCATCTCCAAATTAAGTAGTCCGAGGATAATCATTGACATATTATATATGAACCACCTTATGACAGGTCGAACCATGGTCTTAACTCATTAGTGCCTCTTCTTCAACTAAAATGGCATCCCTCCTCTTCTCCGACAAGATGTAAACTAAAACTTCAATTACTCAAAAACCTGCGTGCATTAAATGTTTTGTTGCATTGAATGCTAAAGTTCATCCACCCCAACAAATTCCATAAACACTGTTCCATTAACTCTATGCCAACAATGTTATATTGAAACTCCTATCTCTCTCCCTTATTGATCTACACCAACACTGTTACATTCAATTCTCTGAAACTACTTGTTCCATTCTACATTTTCAAACCTCATAAAACCTCTGTCTCCACTACCTTAAATTCTCTTTTAGCCAAAACGAAGATGCCTTTTCCTATGACCACCCAACATGCAGACAAAGGGTGCACGTACCTCAACTGCCGGGATGAATTGCACCAACAACTAGCCGAAGATTTAGATTGGTCGGTTATGATTCATGCACATGGAGATAACCTCAATGGAGGTGGATCAATGCTAGTTGTACAACACTTCCTTGGAGAGCATTTTGGGGGAAATTTTACCCATTATCCTTACATCAGATATACAAAAAACTCATACATTTTCTACCTACCCTATGGTACGGATAAAAGTGAAGTAGTGCGTCTGACAAGCGCAATGGTCTTTCCAAAGCTGGAGTGCCCACGACGAAGGGAGCTATGCACCAAAACGTTTAACGCTTTATGGTGAGATTGCAGATCCTCAAATTTCCCCTAGACTTCTGGCATGTCTCATTTATTTGCCAAGTCATGGCTAAATTTGGCGAGGTCACGAGCATAGACCATGCAAACATCATTGGCAACGATCGCACATGTCTCAAGCTATGGATAAAATGCCTAGATCCGAGGCGTATACCTTATAGCATAGTCACACCATATGATGACATCTGGAAGAACTACACCATTCATATTCTCTCATGGGATTATTGTGGACACTTCCCGGAGGAGGCACTCTTATCAGCACGAGAACAAAGGTTGATGGGAGCTCCATGGCGGAATCAAAGACTGGCCACAGGTGTCACTACTTGCAGCTCATGATAAGCTCCTCAACTACTTCGCCCGGGGAGGTTATAACTCTCCACCGGACTCGCCGGTCTCCGACAAGAAAGAACCAACCTCAGCTCCAACTGCACACCTGCACCAAAGTCCACAAAAAAGGGTAACAGAAAATCCCATATCTGACATGGGAGGCCAAAGCCTGATTAAAGTTGGACAAGTTGCTATTCTCGAAACTCCTCTTACACAAGAATGCCTTTTTGAAAAATTGAGCTGGGATGCATACAGCCAAAAACCATACTTGGGACTGAAAGGAAAAAGTGGGGTCAACAGGAGTGGAGAAGTTGTCAAGGGATGGGATGTGCTCATGGAACAAACCAAAAGCCTGTATATCAATGTATGGGAAATACCAATATACTGTCAATCTATGATTATTGGCACATTATATGTTGGGTCACATGAGGTGAGAAGTTATACACAATCAAGTCTACATCAGGTCCAATATGAAAAAGCAACAAAATCTCTGCAGCAATCACCAACCATGACCACTGCATTAATGCCCACCCAATACAACTTTCACACAAAAGGATGGCGCTGGAAAAGAGACAAAAAGAAGGGGCACAGAGAAGCCCAGAAGGGAAAGAGAAAAAACCTACTGTTGGACAAGAGGATAGAAAGCAGAAGGGGACACTGCTAAAAAAGGAGGAGACCATAATAAAAATAAGGCTCTAAGGGCAAGAAAGTTAAGTGGGGTACCAAAAAAGGAATTCAGATCCAGTGCAGTAACCCAATTTTTGAGTTTTGATCCAAACCGTCCAAGATGCTCTAACACGAATCTTAAAGAGCCTGGACCCCACAAATAATACTGGCCCCCTATGCTACCACCGAATAGGCACCGTACACGTCTAAACTCAAAAATTGGGTTACTTTAGGGGATCCGGACTCCCAAAAAAGTGGAGGAGACATCACTTATTTTGGGCCAAGCTCATGCAGAAATTTAAATCAAGATCAAAGGCATTAAATGGTGAAGATATTGCCATAAAGAAGCCCAAACCACAGCCCATAGATGAGCAAGCTCAACTACAGACAGCACCAGTGAACAATACATCTCAAAAATCTGACCTTGCCACACAAACCGAAAATCTCTCAAAAACCATGACCATGCAAACACCAGATGACGAGTTTATCGCCCAATTTGCTGCTATGAATCCCACCAGCTCGATTACCCTGCCCCAAAACACAGTTAGGACACGAGATTGGAACCTATGTGCACTTGCAAGAGTAGTAACTGACAGGAATGTCATGGAATCGATATTTGCGAGAAGGATGGTGGCAGTATGGGGGGTTAATCCAAAAACAGAGATAACACTAGTTGGAAAAAATATTTTCCTTTTGGTGTTTGTGCAAGAGAAGGACCTGCTACATGTCCTGCACAGGGGTTTGTGGACATATAGAGATGATGCAATAGCTATAAAACGAATTTATGGACCATCGGACCTGGAAGCACCGACGGTGGATGGGGTGGAGATCGCAACACAGTGGCACCGAATACCGCCAGAAACCATCAACAAAGAGGGGCTAAAAATTATGGCAGAAGGCATGGGCACACCGAGAACAGAGGTAACCGAACATTGTTTTTCGGGTAATAGATGTTATAAGGTTAAGCTCCTTTTACCGATTGATGAACCACTAAAAGATAAATGGAACATAGAACACTTGGGACAATAGAAGCATATATTGTCTATGAACGAGTCCAAAGGGTGTGTCCTTTCTGTGGTAAGTTGGGGCATGATCAAGCCACCTGTGTTGATAAGGCGAGGATGCAACGATTACAGGTTGACCCCCGCTACAAAGACCGACCTGAAATGCAAAATATCACTGATAATAGATTTGGGTCATGGTTAAATAACTCGTCTTCTATACCAACTGTGGAGGAACTAAGAGAAGCCCGTGAAATAAATCAAACCGCAAACCCAACAAGCTGTAACGACCAACACACAAACCAGGCGGGTCAAACAGACCCAAGTAGGCGGGGCCCCGAAAGTCCAATGGATCTCAATCAATCGGGCCAAGGGACTATGGAAAGAGAGCAAAAACGATTTCGGCCAAGGAATAGTACTGGCCGAGAATTCAACCAGGGCCTGATAGAATTTGGGGTGTCTCACAAACGAACTGGGCCAAGTTCTTCAAGTTCTGTTGGAGAGGCAACAGGAGAAATGGTACAAGGTCGAACACCAAACAGCTGACAACAGTAGAGTTAGCAAAAGAAGACAAGTGGAGGCGAGTCAAGGACCGTCTCCACAGTCCCAATGAATTACATATCTTGGAACTGCCGGGGGGTTGGCGGTCCCCGGAAGCAACAGTTCATACAGGCTCTAATCCGCTCGACACGTGCGAATGTTTGCTTTCATGTAGAAACCAAATGTTCATCCCGTAAATCCAAAAGAGTTTTTCCAGAAATGCCTTTAGAGAATTATGTCTTCGTACCGGCCATTGGTCGGTCCGGGGGCTTGTGTCTGATGTGGAGTCAGGACACGAAGTTGAAGATAATAACAAAGTCAACCTCAATGATCCATGGAGTTGTGACAAGGCCAGATGAGAAAGAATGGGACATTGTTTGTGTATATGGAGACCCTAATCACAATAGAAACCCACAGATTTGGAAAAGAATTTTATCGATAACAGAGAAAAGGGGTCCAGTTTGTGTATTAGGGGATTTTAACGCAATAACAAAAGAAGAGGAGAAAGTCGGGGGAGACCCGGTTTTGAACAAAAATAATAGGGATTTCAAAAACTTTTTGTTCGAAGGAGGTCTAATAGACTTGGGGTTTAAAGGACCTGCCTTTACATGGACAAATAAGTGAAGTGCTTCGGAAGCAATACACGAGAGACTTGATCGGGTAGTGGCAACAGTAGAATGGTTAAATATGTACCAAGCATATGTTACTCATTTTCCGAGGCTACGTAGTGACCATGCCCCAATAATGTTACGGTTAAATAATAAGACAGGGAGACAAAAGAATTTTCGAATGGAGGTATGGTGGTTTGATTCTGCTGGTTTTAAGGAGGCATGGGAGGAGGGTTGGAAAGGAGCAAGGGACATAACCTGACAAGAAAGAATGCAGACTCTAGGCGCGAATATGCGGAATTGGGCCAAGGAGTTTAAATCCCCACAAAACAGGATCCGAGCAGCCCAAGATTGCCTTTACAGAAACTAGAATTTACACCCAAATTTTCAGAATCAAAACCTGGAGGAAGCCTGCTTGCGGGCAATAGACTAGGCCGAGATTGAATTGGAGTTGTATTGGAAGCAACGGGCCAAGATAAACTGGACCTGTTTAGGAGATCGAAATACGGGGTTTTTTCATACCTCTGCCACAAATTGAAGAAGGAGAAACATAATCACAAGAGTTAAAAATGAACAGGGGGTTTGGGTGACAGAGGAAGCTCAAATTCGGTCTACTTTTGTGCAATATTTCAAAAGGTTATACAGTCCCGAACCAACAGAAACAGGCCAAGAAGTCCCAAGTTTCTTTCAGCAGTTTCAACTGGAGGAGCACAAAATGATCAGCTCCCAGGACCATGCAAGTCTGATAAGACCACCCTCTCAAACAGAAGTTAAAGAGGTGCTGTTTCGAATGGGACCCGACAAGTCGCCGGGCCCGGACGGAATGCCGGCAAGGTTCTTGCAACAGTTTTGGGAAACAGTAAAAGAAACAGTGGTACAACAGTTACAGTCAGTATTTCAAGCAAGGAAACCACTAGACGAGTGGATGTCTAGCCATATTGTTTTGATTCCAAAGAATGAAGAACTAATGAGCCCGAAAGATTATAGGCCTATTACTATTGGCAACGTTATGTATCGACTTCTTATGAAGATAATTGCATCTCGGTTGCAAAGTTATATGGCAAAGATAATCTCCAATTACCAAACAACATTCATAAGAGGTAGAAGTATCTCTGAAAATGCAATCTTAGTAAGGGAGGTACTGCATTCATTTGGATGTCAAGAATACAAAGAAGAGGCTTTCTTGCTAAAAGCAGACGTGGCCAAAGCTTTTGATACGGTACGGTGGCCATTTATTTGGGAGGCTATGAAAGCGGTCAGAATACCGACTGAGATGATTGAGATGATTAAGACATGTATGAAAAGGGGAAGGGTAACGGTATTGATAAATGGCCAAGGAGATGGATTTATTAGACCAAACTGGGGATTAAGACAGGGTTGCCCATTGTCACCATACTTGTTTATTTTGGGAATGGAATTCCTAACTAAGAGGATACAAGTGGCAGTAGCACGCAACGGCTTACAAGGCATCAAACTAACAAACTCGGCCCCAATTCTTACCCATGCAATCTATGCTGACGACTTGGTTGTAATGGGAATGGCAACACAAAGGGAGGCTAGTGCGTTTGTAGATGTTTTTGAAGATTTTGCGGCGGTCTCGGGTTTAGAGGTTAACCCCGATAAATCCACGGTATGGTTTAGTAAAAGATGCAATGAGCAAAAGCAACAAGAGGTACTTCACGTGCTCCAGGCAAGGGTGGCAACAGATAATGAAAAGTACCTAAGAGTGGTACTAACAAAGAGTAGAATGCAACACAACCAAACATGCAAACTCATAATAAAAAAGTTTCAAGAAAAGCTAGCAGGATGGAAGGTCAACTTACTGTCCCATGCGAGCCGAACGGTGCTCATTCAATCAGTTCTCACATCAGTACCGGTTTACTACATGTCAATTGAGTTGTTAAATGGTAAGACTCTGGACGAACTGAATGGGTTAATGCAGAGGTTTTTGTGGGGAAAAGTAGGGCAAGCACGATACTTGTCAATGATTGCTTGGGAAAAAGTATGCCAGACTCAGGAAGAGGGAGGTTTGGGAATTAAAAACATTAAATTGTTCAACAGAGCCTTACTGGACAAATTAGTGTGGCAATTGGGCACAACACTAGACAGATTATGGGTACAGGTTGTTCGAGAAAAGGTGGGATTATGGGTAGTACCCTGGGCAGTCAGTATGGGAAGCAAAGATGGGAAGAAACACTAGCTCACTGTGGAAAGCGGTACAACAGTGTAAGGGGGATGTAGTCCAGCAAGTTGCATGGGATATTGGGGGGAGGGAGAATGCATACCGGTTAGGGGGCAACCCTGGTTTCAAGGCTGGGAGGAACAAATAGCAAGAGGGATTCAATCTAGTATGATAACGGTGGCAGAACTATATGATTTTCATAATAGGCAGTGGAGACGGGAAAGAATAGAAGCTCTCTTTGGGACACAAGCATTATGATAACGCTAAATTATATATACATTTGATCTTGATTTTATCATAAAACAACCCCAAATATCTTGTGTTTAGAATATAAAATGATTAAAATACACCTGGAATCAAGTTACTGCGGTTATTTGGCTTTTCAATGCAGGAAATGATGCAAATTGGTGAAAATACCTATCAGTGCGGATCATCCACACGCACTGCGGATGGGTTTGGACGCACTGGAGACTCAGCTCTGCGCAGGATTTTTCCCGAGCGTAGTGCGGACGCACTGGGAGCCGCACTGAGATCCGCACTCAATACTTAGCCAATTTCAGGAACTTCAAAACACAGAGTTCAACCGCAGTGCGGGTCATCCATACGCAGGTCCACCCGCATTCATGTGAATTCGCAGAAAATCCAGGAAAGTTAAATAAGGAAATTTAGACCCAGTGCGGGTGAGACCACCCGCAGTGCGGATGGACATGACCCGCAGTCAGCCAGAATTACTCAATTTCAACACGGATTCTATTTTTGGCACTCCAAGGACACGATTTAAGAAGACAAAAATAGACATACTTGCCAGGAAAGAAATGTAAAAAGAGCATCCACTAACTCCACCTTCTAGCCTCTAAATTGGGCATGATCTCTTGCTTTAAAAGGGGGGCTCATTTCCATTGAAGGACACACAACATATCTCATTCTCTCTCTATACACAAACTCTTAGCCATAATTTCTGAAGGAGGTAAAGCTTTCAAGCAAGGAGAAGAAGGATTTCCTGAGCAAGATTCGGCAAGATAGAGGTTTTAGATTCAAAGGGTGTAATTATTCTTTATTCCATTTCCTTTTATTATTTGCCAAACTTTGTGATGTTTTCCTCCAAGAGGGAGTAGTTCTCTCTCTAGGGGTTTAGGTCAATATGCATGAACTTGTTTAATTCTATTTTACTCGATTATTTGCTTTTATTATGATTGTGTTATCGGATTTGATTGTTAATTTCTGTGATTTAAATAATTTGTGTTAAATACATAATTAGTACTTGAATTGTAGCATCTCGTTTTGGTTTCAAAAGAACCAAAATTGACTAGGATCAATAGGATAGTACCAAATTATGAATGCAAATATCTTAGGTTTAGATTAAGATTCTAACCAATTTAATCTAAGCCGGAACTATAGAAATTAAGGTTAGGGATTTGGTGAAGAACCTAACCGTGAAGTCAAACCCTAATTAGGACATCTCAAATCGAATCGGATATTGGTGTCATGGACTTAATTGTGAAATACCAATATTTGAGGAGAGGAGAGACTAACAAGAGCTTATGGTCGAGGTAGCTAGGATGAAGGACTTAAACGTGAAATCCGAATTGCTTAGACACGTTATTAATTCATGAAAGTGACCCTTAATGACATATTAGGTTAGAAACCTCATCAAATCAAACATGAATTTAAGCAAATACCGAATAAATAGAGTTAACAAGGGATTGTAGACCAAAGACCCCTAGATTCTCTTAACCTTGAAAACAAACCGACTTGTCTTTCTTTTACTTTTACTTTTAATTGTTTAAAAACTCCTTTCTTCGGGTATTGAACCCAACCTTAGGATTTTTAGTACAAACCCCCCACATTTACTTTATTGCACTTTACTTTCTTTCTTTTCTGAAATTTATCATCTAAAATTGAAAATTAAGTATTTATCTTACTCCTTGTGGTTCGATACCCGATAATATACTACACGGTAGGATTGTATACTTGCAATCTAAACCGAAGGTGTATTTGAGGATAAAGCTTTTTATATATACCCTTTGGACGTATCAAGTTTTTGGCGCCGTTGCCGGGGAGTATAGTTTAAATACTGAATTTTTACTTTAGCGATTTATTTCAGATTTTCTTTTACTTTTTGGAAACTAATCTAAGTTCTTTTTCAGCGGTCCATGAGCGCAGGAAATACTCCTTTTCCGACGATTTTCGACGACGAAGAAGAACATCTAAGCATGGAAGCACCAATCATCAACGAGGACGAGCAATCTGTCCATGAAGGACAGGGAAGCAATCCGAGCCGCGTACGAGGAATGACCCCACCTCGTAACGGGAACCACAACAACAATGGCCGAAACAATCAACACGGCCACCGCTTCGGCTTCATTCCTCATGGCCAAGAGCCACGAGACATCAAGCCCTCTCTCATCCATCTACTTGGCCAAAGTCAATTCGGGGGAGCCCTCAACGAAGATCCACACGCCCACTTGGCAGTTTTCGAAGAGCATTGCGGCACTTTTGCCCGAGAAGGAGACGAGCTAGACAACCTCAAACTCAAATGCTTCCACCTATCCCTCCGAGACAACGCAAGAACGTGGCTAAGGACCGTCAACCGGGACAACATCAACACATGGGACGACATGGAGAGGCTATTTTTAGGAAAATATTTTCCTCCATCCAAGACCCAACATTTCCGGACAAAGATCACAACGTTCAAGCAAGCCGAGGGGGAGTCTCTAACCGAGGCATGGGACCGATGGGCGGAGCTCCAACGCTTGTGCCCTAACCATGGCCTTGACATGTGGTTGCTCTTTCAATTTTTCTATGGAGGTTGTACAATAGCCACTAAAACTCACTTAAATTCTGCTGCAGGTGGAAACATGTCCAAAATGGATCCCGAGCAAGCCATGCTAATGATTGAAGATATGGCGATCAACCAAAGGGAGTGGACAGCCGAGAGAGGTGGACGAGTCTCCAACACCCCGGGAATCATGAAAGTCGATGAAGTCACCGCCTTGAGAGCGCAAATGGAGGCCTTGCAACATCAAATGGCACAAATACAAAACGTAAAAGCCGTGACAAAGAAGGCTCAATGTGGCATATGTGGAGAGGCGACTCATATCACCGCCAATTGCCAAGTCCTTTTGGAAGGAGAAGACGTGGAACAAGTGAACGCCATGTTCTATAATCAAGGTGATAAGAGGAACGACCCGATCTACAATAAGGTTAGGCAAAATGACAATTTCAATTCCAATTCTTACAACCCTAACACAAGGTGGAACCATCCGAACTTCAAATGGAAGACCGAGAATGACAACTCCAACCAATACCAAGGCAATTCCAATCAATACCGATCCAACCAAAACTCTTACCAAGGTCCCTCTCAACTCAACAAGTTGGAAAAGATGATGGAAGAGTACATCGATTACCAAAGGAACACCAACATCGACTTCAACAAAAAGTTCGAGTTCTTAGAAACGAAGACAAAAATGCTAGAAACACAAATAGCACAACAAGCTTCTTCATCCTCTCGCCAACAAGGCACGCTTCCGGGCAAGCCGGACATCAACCCTAGGGAGCAAGCAAAAGCTATAACTTTGAGGAGCGGCACGGGATACGAAGGCCCCAAGATGCCCACCATTGAAGAGCAGCAACAACCACCCAAGGAGACACAACCTCCGCCTTCTCTCAATATGGATACACCGGCATCGAAAGAATCTCAAGAACCGGGTAATTCTATCCCGGCCAAGGTAAAACCGACTGAAACTCCTAAGTATGTCCCACCACATAGGTTTATACCCTTTCCTCAAAGGTTAGTAAAACACAAACTTGACCAACAATATGCCAAATTCGTAGAGCACCTCAAGAAATTGAACATTACCATCCCTTTTACCGAAGCGATTACTCACATGCCTTCTTATGCAAAATTTTTGAAAGACATTCTATCAAACAAAAGGTCGATTGAGGAAGTAGGCACGGTATCCCTTAATGAGGAGTGTAGCGCTCTTCTCTTAAACAAGCTACCTCCGAAATTAAAGGACCCCGGGAGTTTTGCAATTCCATGTACAATAGGTAATACCAAATTCGAGAGGTGCCTATGTGATTTAGGTGCAAGTGTGAGCCTTATGCCAAAGACCGTCTATCAAAGGCTAAATCTTGTTGACTTGAAACCCACAAGAATGTCATTACAACTAGCCGATAAGACGGTACGCTATCCCGAGGGAATTGCGGAAGACGTGATAGTTATGATAGGTAAGTTCTTTGTCCCGGTAGACTTTGTGGTGGTTGAAATGGAGGAGGATACTCATACTCCTCTCCTATTGGGACGGGACTTCCTAACCACGGCCGATGCAAACATTAATGTCAAAGAAGGAAAAATATCATTTGACATTGGAGGCGAGAAGGTAAATTTTCACATGTTTAATGCCATTAAATTTCCTTCAAATGATAATGATTCTATTTGTAGATTGGATGTATTAGATTCAATTTTAGCTACTCATGAGGAGGAAGAAATGGTGAATGCACAACTGGACTCAGATCTAGAAGAAACCAGGTCTGAAAATGACCAAATTGATGAAATTTTTTCCGAGTGCGGATCACCCACCCGCACTGCGGATCAGCCCAGCCGCACTCAGCCTTCTGAAGCAGCAGACTCGAAAGACCGAGCCCAGTGCGTCCGCACTGAGTATCCACTGCGGATGGTTCACCCGCACTCGCCTGAATCTGAGCAGATCTTCACCATTTCAAGCGATTCCGGCGCACCAAAGGTCGAGCTCAAACCTCTGCCACCTACCCTTCGCTATGAATACTTGGGGGAAGACGAGACATATCCGGTGATTATCAATTCAAAGCTCAACCAAGAACAAACCGAGAAGCTCCTACACGAGCTCAAGCTACATCGGAAGGCAATTGGTTACACAATCGATGATCTAACCGGAATCAGTCCGTCCCTTTGCATGCATAGAATTCTAATGGAGGATGATCACAAACCCACCGTTGAAGCTCAAAGAAGGCTCAATCCGAATCTAAAAGAAGTGGTGAAGAAAGAGATCCTCAAGCTACTTGATGCCGGCATCATCTACCCAATTTCCGATTCTAAGTGGGTAAGCCCGGTTCATGTAGTACCAAAGAAGGGAGGCACAACAGTGGTGAAGGGTGAAGATGACAAGATGATATCCACAAGGGTGGTCACCGGATGGCGGATGTGCATCGACTACCGAAAACTCAACAATGCAACAAGGAAGGATCACTTCCCTCTACCATTCGTGGACCAAATGCTTGAGAGGCTAGCTAATCACTCACATTTTTGCTACCTTGATGGGTATAGCGGATTCTTTCAAATCCCTATTCACCCCGATGACCAAGAAAAAACGACCTTTACATGCCCTTATGGTACGTTCGCGTACCGTAGGATGCCGTTTGGTCTATGCAATGCCCCGGCCACATTTCAAAGAGTCATGATGGCTATTTTCTCCGATTTATTAGAAAATTCCGTGGAAGTTTTTATGGATGACTTTTCAGTTTTTGGTACTTCTTTTGATGATTGCTTAACTAATTTGATTAAAGTTTTAGAAAGATGTGAGCAGGTCAATTTGGTACTAAATTGGGAGAAGTGCCACTTTATGGTGCAAACGGGGGTGGTTCTAGGCCATGTGGTGTCATCCGAAGGCTTGGAAGTCGACAAAGCAAAGGTGGAGGTGATAGAGAAGTTGCCATACCCGACTTGTGTGAAGGATGTGCGGAGTTTTTTAGGCCATGCGGGATTCTATCGACGCTTTATTAAGGATTTTTCAAAGATTTGCAAACCTCTTACAAATCTAACTATGAAAGATGCAGAATTTAATTTTGATAAACCTTGCATTGATGCTTTTGACAGGATAAAGAAGGCGCTGATCTCAGCTCCCATTCTTCGCCCACCGAATTGGGATGCACCATTTGAGATTATGTGTGATGCAAGCGACTACGCCGTCGGAGCCGTACTAGGACAAAGGATCGACAACAAGCCACACGTGATCTATTATGCAAGCAAAGTTCTAGACGAGGCACAAATGAACTATACAACCACGGAAAAGGAGTTCTTAGCTGTCATATTTGCTATCAACAAGTTCCGGTCCTACTTGGTGGGATCCAAGGTGGTTGTATACTCCGACCATGCCGCTATTCGATATCTTCTCAACAAGAAAGATGCCAAACCACGTCTAATTCGGTGGATCCTCTTACTACAAGAATTTGACTTGGAAATCAAGGACAAGAAGGGAACCGAAAATTCAGTGGCGGATCATTTGTCTCGCATTACCAATGAATCAAAAGATAACGACATGCCAATTGATGACTCATTCGTAGACGAACAACTATATGCAGTCAACAAACACGAGGCGCCATGGTATGCGGATTTGGTCAACTACCTTACATGCGGTATACTACCTCCCGATTTAACTTACCAACAACGGAAAAAATTCTTTTCTGATGCGAAAAAATATTTTTGGGATGAACCGTTGTTGTTTAAGTTGGGGGTAGATGGGATCCATAGAAGATGTGTACCCCAAGAAGAAACCGAACAAATCCTAAGATGTTGCCATTCATCCGCCTATGGAGGACACGCTTCCACCGACAAAACCGCCGCCAAAGTTCTTCAAGCCGGGTTCTTTTGGCCCACGCTCTTCCAAGACGCAAGGGAATATGTGCTTAGGTGCGACAAATGCCAAAGGACCGGGAACATATCTAGAAGACACGAAATGCCCCTAAACGGAATACTAGAAGTTGAATTATTTGATGTTTGGGGTATCGATTTTATGGGTCCCTTTCCGAGTTCTTGTAACAACAAATACATACTTGTGGCAGTCGATTACGTGTCAAAATGGGTTGAAGCCATAGCTACACCAACAGCCGATTCCGCCGTGGTAAGAAAACTTTTTAAGCAAATTATATTTCCTAGGTTCGGAGTACCCCGAGTGGTGATAAGTGATGGCGGATCTCATTTCATCAACCGCCAATTTGACGCCCTATTACTCAAGTATGGAGTAAAGCACAAGGTGGCCACACCATATCATCCACAAACGAGCGGCCAAGTCGAGGTGTCCAACCGTGAGATAAAGAGCATCCTCCAAAAGGTGGTGAATGTATCAAGGAAGGATTGGTCACTCAAACTAGACGAATCTCTTTGGGCATACCGGACCGCATTCAAAACACCCATAGGTATGACTCCTTTCAAACTTGTGTATGGAAAAGCATGTCATTTGCCGGTCGAGCTTGAGCATAAGGCTTATTGGGCAATAAAGGCTCTAAACTTCGACATGAGGGCAGCCGGCGAAAAGAGAATTCTCAAGTTACACGAATTGGAGGAATTGCGACTCAATGCGTATGAAAATGCCAAATTATACAAAGAAAAGACAAAAAGATGGCATGACAAACATATCATGAGGCGCGATTTTCAAGAAGGAGACACGGTTCTATTGTACAACTCAAGACTCCGACTTTTTCCCGGAAAGTTGAGATCAAGATGGACCGGGCCATACAAGGTGAAGAAGGTGTTCAACCATGGCGCAATTGAGATTGAGGGCGATAAAAGTGGAGCATTTAAGGTAAATGGACATCGTCTCAAACATTTTAATTATGCAAGTCCCATAGGCGAGAAGGAAAGCTTTCGCCTAGATGATCCACAATCTCAATAGTGAGCACGAATCATGTCGAGCTCACGACGTAAAATTGAGCGCTTCTTGGGAGGCAACCCAAGGTTTTTGTTGTTTTTCTTTACTTTCTGCAATTTACTTTACTTAGTTTAATTTTAAATTTTCCAAATTTACAATTAACTAACCTTGGGAGACATTTCCAATGAAAACTATTGATAAACTTCCCCCAGTGCGGATGACAAGCACCCGCACTACGGATCCATGAGCCGCACCCAAGGTAAGTTTTTAACAACTGTCAAATTTCACCAAGTGCGGATGACAAGCACCCGCACTGCGGATCAATGAGCCGCACCGAAGGTAAGATTTTAATTTTTTTTCGAAATTCTGTTTTTTTTTTTTTGATCGGTGCGGATGAAGGGAGCCGCACTGCGGGTGGGTGCATCCGCACCAGAGGTTCTCTTTAAACCGACCCCTCACCATTTCTTCGCGCCCTTTCGTATCTCAACTCAAAAACTCGATTTTCTCTCTTCCAAACCCGAAAAACCTTCTTCTAAAACCTATTTCTCCTTCCCCTCTCCCTTCTCCACTCTCCACATTTCTTCTTCCAATCTTTACTTCTCCAAAACCGAAGAACTCAACCTCTCAAGCCGTTTAAAGCACCGTTTCTCCAAAAACTCGAATTTCTTCGTATTCTCTCGAAATTTTTGCGATCTACAACGAGGTTTGATCTCTCCTTACTCTAAATTTCATTTATTTATAGTTAGATCTGTAAAAATGTACCAAAAATCGACCAAATCGCCCAAAAATTTTGAAAACGGTTAAAATCCCAAGTCAGTGCGGATGGGTCCACCCGCACTCATTTCAGTGCGTCCGCACTCAGTCTGGCAAACCCCCAAAACCAGCCATGAAGCCAGTGCGGGTGATAGCACACGCAGTGCGGATGAAAGGCACCCGCACTGAGGAGTCGGTCAAAACCCTAAAAAGTCAGTGGACCAGTGCGGATGAGAGCACACGCAGTGCGGATGAAAGGTACCCGCACTGAGCCCAAAATACATCCAAATCTGCCCAATTTTAACTCTTTCTAATTTTAAATTGCAGATAAGATGGCACCAAGGGGAGCTAAGCGTATTCGGACCAACAAGGGCAAGGTCAATCAAGCAACCCTTCCCTTCCATATCCACCTGCCGAGCCGTTGAATGATAACCAACAATTCCGCAAGAACGCGCTCGAGAGCCATAGAACTCTCCAACCATCTCGGTGGATCTGCCGTTACACTCTCGGGCAGTTGGGCATCACTGACACGGTGCAGATGCTCACCGGACGCTTAGGATTGTGGGAATTCCTATGTGAC
This sequence comes from Carex littledalei, assembly GCA_011114355.1. Lineage (NCBI taxonomy): Eukaryota > Viridiplantae > Streptophyta > Magnoliopsida > Poales > Cyperaceae > Carex > Carex littledalei. The sequence goes on from CM022087.1 coordinate 10,336,587, forward strand.
GAGGTCGACACTTATCGAGCCATCACCGTCGAGTTCCTCTCTTCATATGAGTTTGATCGGGCCTCAAGAACCATGAGCTTTAACCTTGGAGGCTATCATGTGTCGATGCACACCACCCAGCTATTGGAAGCATTCGACCTAAGCCAGGAAAATGTGGAACAGATGCGAGCCACCCTCGGGTTCTTCCCCGATATGAATGAGCACCAATTCCGCCTCCTAGCAATGCATGATGTCCTCAGTGATCAACGGGTCAAGAACATCTCTCACCCGGCAATTCGTTATCTCCAACGGGTACTTTCTCACACTCTCTTTGCCCGAGGGGAGACCGTATCGGTCTTCAACGAGGGAGATATGACCTATATTTGCAGTATGCTTCGACGGAACAATGGGGAGATGGAGTATATGCCACACATCACCTACAACCTTGCCAAGCACATGAAAACAGTGGCCAACAACATACAACCGGGCGGTGTCGTTCGCATTGGAGGAATAATCACCAAGATTGCTCGAGCACTACACATACCAACCGGCGATGATGTGGTGGAAGGTTACACTCGTGTGGACCTTGATGGATTGGTGAGGGCGAGGCTTATTCGATACGATGATAACCAAGAGGCATGGATAAACTTGGGAGTGAACAATATCCGGCACCGTTTGCCTCTCCAAACTGACCTCGACCCAATGAACTATAACACATGGAAGATAGTGGATCCTCCACTTGAGCCACAAGAGCCACCACCACCACCTCCACCAGGCGCTCAAGCAATGCATCCCGATGCTGCTGCACAAGGAGGTATAACATTGCAGCAAATGTGGGAATTTATGCAATCCATGAACCTCAACATAAACAACCGCATGGATGCTTTCGATCGGCGTATAGATGAGGTGGAGACCCATGCCGCAGCAGCCCATTACTATGCCCACCGAGGTTTCATGAACAACAATCCTAACTACGAAGATAACCCACCAACACCGCCGCACCAACGAAGGGCTGCTCAAAGGATGGAGGCACAGTTAGCAAGGCAACGCGAAGCGGCAGCTGCAGCTCAAGCCGCACAAGAAGCCGAGGCCGCAGATCAAGAAGATGATCAAGATGAGAATGACGAGGACGAAGGGGAGGCATCTGACAGGGATGAGTAGTGATCCCGCACCGCACAGCACCACCACCACCTTTAGCTTAGTCGAGTATATCATGTTTCTTCTCTCTTATTTAGTTTATTTTCAGCACTGAGGACACTGCTTTATTTAAGCTTGGGGGATGGGAAGAAATTGTATCTGCATGCATGTTTATTTTTCAGTATTTTTTCGAACTTTTTAGGAGTTATAACCTTGATTTTTACTTGACCATGAATAGGGTTAGTAATTTTGAACTTAAATGCTTGAGATTGCAAACTTGTCAAGATGTTTTACGAGGTTATGAAAAATAGAGTCTTGCATAATTGGACTTAATTGTCTAAGAATGCATAGAGTATAAAATCACGTTTAATTTTTGTGTTAAAAGTTGGCAAAAATAAAAGTTTTGACAAAATTTGAGTGATTTTCAAAAAAATTAGATATTTTAATGCGAATTTTAACAAGTTTTTAGAAATACCCTTGGAATAGTTTGAAATAACCACATAATTTGGCGAAAAACTTTGTGGAAATAAAGGATTACGAATTTGAAACATTAGGAGTTTAAATTTATTAAGGAAGCAATTTAGATGTGATATGAATAAATACCCTTGGATATGTGTATTTTTGCGAAAATTGTTCAAAACATTTAAAATTGAAAATTTGCGACTCCTCTTACCTATGATACGGCGACATGACGTACTTATGGTTATGAGTCATTGGCACTCCTGCTCCACTAGTCTCCCGATAAAATTGACATTCGTGTTGGTGGAAGGGTTAGGCAATGAGCATGCAAAGCACCCTTGAATTAGAACGGTTGGGTACAGTTAACTACTTGTAACTAACCGGTGTTTAAATGAGGATTGGGAAAATAGTGCCATGAAATAAAAGAAAAATAGAAAAATCAAAATGAGGAACAAGAACAACAAAAATGTGAATTTTGCACTATGCCAAGCTTAGGGAAATTTTTTCTTCACAAATAAAAATGCATGTCTTTTAGTAAATTTGGATGAATAAAGTTTGCAAATTCTAAACCTTTAAGGAAATGAAAGTTAGAGTAATCGAATTGTGGGGTGAAGTATGATTAACCAAGGGTTGAACTTTAAATTTGTAGAAATTTACATTGAGATTTTAATTTTAGCAAGATCATACAAAGTTTTTCAAATTCTTGAAGGAAAATATGCTTGATATAGGGTTAAATTAAAAGATCGAATTATAGTCCAAGTTAGATATTGCTTGAGGACAAGCAAGGTTCAAGCTTGGGGGATTTTGATAACGCTAAATTATATATACATTTGATCTTGATTTTATCATAAAACAACCCCAAATATCTTGTGTTTAGAATATAAAATGATTAAAATACACCTGGAATCAAGTTACTGCGGTTATTTGGCTTTTCAATGCAGGAAATGATGCAAATTGGTGAAAATACCTATCAGTGCGGATCATCCACACGCACTGCGGATGGGTTTGGACGCACTGGAGACTCAGCTCTGCGCAGGATTTTTCCCGAGCGTAGTGCGGACGCACTGGGAGCCGCACTGAGATCCGCACTCAATACTTAGCCAATTTCAGGAACTTCAAAACACAGAGTCCAACCGCAGTGCGGGTCATCCATACGCAGGTCCACCCGCATTCATGTGAATTCGCAGAAAATCCAGGAAAGTTAAATAAGGAAATTTAGACCCAGTGCGGGTGAGACCACCCGCAGTGCGGATGGACATGACCCGCAGTCAGCCAGAATTACTCAATTTCAACACGGATTCTATTTTTGGCACTCCAAGGACACGATTTAAGAAGACAAAAATAGACATACTTGCCAGGAAAGAAATGTAAAAAGAGCATCCACTAACTCCACCTTCTAGCCTCTAAATTGGGCATGATCTCTTGCTTTAAAAGGGGGGCTCATTTCCATTGAAGGACACACAACATATCTCATTCTCTCTCTATACACAAACTCTTAGCCATAATTTCTGAAGGAGGTAAAGCTTTCAAGCAAGGAGAAGAAGGATTTCCTGAGCAAGATTCGGCAAGATAGAGGTTTTAGATTCAAAGGGTGTAATTATTCTTTATTCCATTTCCTTTTATTATTTGCCAAACTTTGTGATGTTTTCCTCCAAGAGGGAGTAGTTCTCTCTCTAGGGGTTTAGGTCAATATGCATGAACTTGTTTAATTCTATTTTACTCGATTATTTGCTTTTATTATGATTGTGTTATCGGATTTGATTGTTAATTTCTGTGATTTAAATAATTTGTGTTAAATACATAATTAGTACTTGAATTGTAGCATCTCGTTTTGGTTTCAAAAGAACCAAAATTGACTAGGATCAATAGGATAGTACCAAATTATGAATGCAAATATCTTAGGTTTAGATTAAGATTCTAACCAATTTAATCTAAGCCGGAACTATAGAAATTAAGGTTAGGGATTTGGTGAAGAACCTAACCGTGAAGTCAAACCCTAATTAGGACATCTCAAATCGAATCGGATATTGGTGTCATGGACTTAATTGTGAAATACCAATATTTGAGGAGAGGAGAGACTAACAAGAGCTTATGGTCGAGGTAGCTAGGATGAAGGACTTAAACGTGAAATCCGAATTGCTTAGACACGTTATTAATTCATGAAAGTGACCCTTAATGACATATTAGGTTAGAAACCTCATCAAATCAAACATGAATTTAAGCAAATACCGAATAAATAGAGTTAACAAGGGATTGTAGACCAAAGACCCCTAGATTCTCTTAACCTTGAAAACAAACCGACTTGTCTTTCTTTTACTTTTACTTTTAATTGTTTAAAAACTCCTTTCTTCGGGTATTGAACCCAACCTTAGGATTTTTAGTACAAACCCCCCACATTTACTTTATTGCACTTTACTTTCTTTTTTTTCTGAAATTTATCATCTAAAATTGAAAATTAAGTATTTATCTTACTCCTTGTGGTTCGATACCCGATAATATACTACACGGTAGGATTGTATACTTGCAATCTAAACCGAAGGTGTATTTGAGGATAAAGCTTTTTATATATACCCTTTGGACGTATCACATTACAACACATATTACAAAATGTTCGACATCCAGTGCTCGGGCATAGTGTGGGAGATCGGCTAATTTGGATGCCCAGCAAGAAAGGGACCTATACGGTCAAGGAAGGCTACAAAATACTGGTACACGCTGCGCATAACACACCACACTATGACCAACAAAAACTGAAAGCACTAAGGGCGGTTTGGAAATGGAAGGGAGTTTTACCGCGGGTCAAAACATTCATATGGAGAGCTCTGCATAATGGGTTAACAACGACTCTAGAGCTCTCTAAGCGGTTGCAAAGAATACCTGCACTTTGCCCAAGATGTCAGCAGGAAAACGAGTACACAATGCACTTACTGTTTTTCTGCCCATTGTCACGAGCAACATGGTTCTTGTCACAGTTTGCACTCAGAGTTGGAAACCTGCCACTAGACCTGGCTGAGGCAATATTGATGCTAACAGAAACCCTACCGGGAGAAGAAGTAACAGTGTTTTGCACTATCCTGTGGGAATTATGGAAGGCACGCAATGAGGAATTGTTTCAGGCCAAGAAAACAACACCACAGGTCATACTGGTAAAAGCAAGAAATTTAACTATGAAGCCCTCACAACAGCCGGTAATCGTGCGAGAAACACAACCAAAAACAACAATAATCCCGAACAGAGCGAGGGTAGTGCTGGTGGATGCGTCATGGGATGCCATAAATGGAGCTGGGATAGGAATGGTGGTGTTTGATCAGAGTCAAAATAACGATGATTTACGTAGGGTTTTGGCTTAGGTTTTGCATAATTTCTCACACTTATGTTTAATTAATTAGAGAAAAAGGCTACTGTCACCCTTCTTTATGTTTTATTGCAGAAAACAGGTTTTGGGACTATTTTACACCAAATGGAGCTAGAATCAGGTCAATCGGATCAGCGACGCTTATCGACTAAGTCTCTGTTACGGTCCGTATTGCCTGATACGGACCAGGCCTAGCACAGACCAGAAGATAGCGCTGGAAGCATTAAACCCTAACTGTCAAGGTCCTAATACGGACCGTATCAACTGATACGGTCCGTAACCGAAGGCACCTCTTGGGGAATAACTGCCGACAGCTGTTTCCAGATCAGTTTCTTAGCCCCTACTCAACCTCCAGACGTCCCTCCACTCCTATATAAGGCCCCTGGGCAGAAGGAATAGTTATATTTGTAATTAGGGTTAGATTTGATTAAAGTGAGAAGAGAGGAGTGCTTGTAATGATGCCGTTCCGCGGCTAAGTTCCTTTTCTTAGGGCTAGGCAGTAAACCTTGTTACTCTTGATGTTTTGATATATATATTTCTGTTGATTATGGTTTCTTGTTGTTGTATCAAAATGCTTTTGTGATTTACTATCTCTTCATCTAACTTCAATGATCTAGTTTGAGTCCGTTAGGGTAGTGACAGTACTTTAATGGTAAGAGAAACTATTTGTATGAATTAGCCTCGTTGAGATATATTAGGTTTATGTGAAGAAAATCTTAGCGGGAAAACCATAAACCAGACCAACAAAACGCGTACCAAATTCCATCACTTGCGCAAGGAAAATCGCAGTGATATGTGTAGTAATTTGGGGTTTTAAGAGATCAGTCATTTGCGTAAGGAAACTCGCAGTGTCCTATGTAGAATCTCGATGGAAGATCTGTCATTCTTGCGTAACATAAATCGCAGTGACCTATGTGATTATCTTTCATAAAACAACAACAGGAAATCAGACGCAACAGGAATATATTGTCAAGGCGGATTGAGTAGCAATGGTGTGCCGAAACCCTAGGAATTCTCATCTCTATCTTTATTTTAATTAATTTTAATTGCTTCCTAATTTACATTGATCACAACAACATCTCTCAATTTTCAGATTTCGTCTAGCCTTTCGAAAGATTGTGATTCGATCGCTCAAAGCATTGAACCAATATTCCCTGTGGATCGACCTCGTATATACTACTCGATAGGATTGTGCGCTTGCAGTCCGAACCGATAGCATTTCTGAGTTTATAAATATTAAAAGAAACATTGCTCTCTTTTGAGTGATCAATCAACACATGGAGTGGTGAATTTCACGTGTATGACAATCAAAGTGATTGGCCGGTGCACGAATGAGCGATCTTAGTTCCAGAGCATCGGTTAGCTGTTTACAATGCCATACAGTATGTGTTGGCGGGGGGAACGATGGAAATTTTGTAATTTTCTCGGACTGCCTAGTACTGGTAAGGGCAATAACAGAAAAAAAGATGGAGGATTTACCTTCATGGCGAGCTGCCGAGGTGGTTATGAGTTGCATCCAGGCATACATCGCAAATTGGCATAAATTTGCAATACAATATGTCACAAGACAAGCTGTTAAAATACCTCACGAGATGGCTAATTGGGCAAGAAGAACGGGGAGAAATGCAAAGGGTACCCCAATCCAATGTCAGATTGCACATTTTGATATTAACCATCAACTGGACCAAAATTACTTTGAAAGAGGAACGCAAGAGGAGTGTTGAGGCAACAACAGGAAGGAGGGGGCAAGGGTCGCAGGTAAGAAACGAAAACCGGGAGAGCAAGAAGAGGTAGATCCAGTTTTTTACTAGTACCAAACATAGTGACATAACTCGCGAATTATACGCGTATAATTCGCGTATAATTTGTTTTTTGGGCATAGCCGAACCGAACTCCGTATAAAACGCGAGTTACGAATTATTCGCGATAAAAACGTGAATAAATCGCCAAAAAAAAAAAATTTTTTTTTTTTTTTTTTGCTTCCTTGTTGTACCGAATCATTCCCGAATTATACCAGAATTACGAATTTTTGACCTCGCCGAACCGAACTCGAACTTTTGATTTGTCACTATGGTACCAAACGGGATGTCAGAGATTAAAAGGGAAAGTTGCGAAAAGGTCCCTTAAACTCTCTGAATTGGACGAAGCATCCTGCGAGAAGGTCTTAAACTTTATCTCCAGTAGTTTTTTGCTTTTCAATAGTAGTTCGGGTTTCAAGCTTTAAGGGAAGGTAGGTTTTGCCTTGGTAGTAGTAGATTCGATTTAGAGTTGGGAATTTAGAGAGGGGGTCTCCGCTGTTGGGAATTTAGAGAGATGAATTAATTAGTTAATTTACTTGTTTTCTTTTCTACAGTTTAATTTTTAGAGCCATGTAATAGTTTACTTTAAGTCAATATATCACACCTACGGGTTTTTCCTCAAAAAAAAAATATGAACCACCTTATGTCAGGCCACGTTGTAGGCCTTGAGACTATTATTATTAGGGGTGTTCATCGGTTCGGTTCGGTTGAAACCGAACTGAACTAGGCAAACCAAAGTTATAATTCGGTTTCAAAAATAAAACCGAACCGAACCGAACCAAAGTTTTATTTCGGTTTGTTCGGTTCAAACCGAAATATATTAATTTTTTTATTTAAAGCAATTGATTTATAATAAACCGAAGTATATTAAGAAATAAACCGAGGTATTAAGAAATAAACCGAAGTATTTAAAGCAATTGATTAAGAAATAAACCGGGGCGGTCCGGACCAAATTCATAATATATAAAATTTCGGTCGGTTCGGTTATTTCGGTTTTCAAAATTTTCAAACCGAACCGAACCGAAATTATAATTCGGTTTTAAAAAACAAACCGAACCGAACCATTAAACCGAAAAAACTGAACCGTTTGGTCCGAACTAATTCGGTTCGGTTCAAAACTGACTAAACCGGACCCAATGAACACCCCTAATTATTATTATTCAAACATACTTTTGAGTTCAATAAAGGTCAAAGTTTTCTGGCAATAATTGGGGAAATTTCATGTAAAGCAAAAGGTAAAATAAATGCCAGACATAGATACCTAGGTCCTTTCACCTTTGCATGAGAAACCCTCTCAATTGGGAATTCGCATCCTCTGCATTAACTCAAGAAATTATCTTTTGAATTAATGCATCTGTACCGTCCGATCAACTTGAAGATCCATACCAACTAGATCTGCACTAATATTAAAGAGTTCCCTGCTTTATAGACAGGTACTGGATTGGTTCCGTTTAAAATCAGCCGGCCGAGATGTATTAACTCAAAAGATGAGCTTTTGAGTGAATGCAGAAGATGCGGACTCCTCAATTGGGTGCCTACATGCCAAAAGCAGATTCATACACATTGATATTAGACACATTGATAATATAGTATGACATTGATTATACACCATTCAACTAACCAAGACAGGAAACTAAAGACAGCATTATTCATGCAATCATGCACCGATTGATCAGCTAGCCATAATTGACTAGTTGCTCTAAAAAGTAGTGATTTTCTACTTACCAAAAAAAAGTAAAAAATTTCAAAAAATATAAAATTTGTTCTTCAAATATATTTTCATATGATAATAATGTTGAGTGGTTCGGATTGACTATTTGAACTTTAAAGACAGAGTTATGAATCCAATGCACGGAACGATCCGCACATTGCAAAGTAAACTAACCTCACTCAATTATCTGGGACCAAAACTGAACAATCAATAATAAGCCAAAAAAAAAAAAAATTATGTACGGTAATAGTTTTGAGTTTCCAATAGTTCTTATCTTAAGGGGTACTTTCAGGAACAGAATCAGAAAATTGAGAAAAATAGAGCTGGAAAATAAGTGTTCTGTAATTGTATTATATGAGAATAGCTAATAATATATTTTTTTGTCAAAATTAAAATTTTTAAAACAAAATTGAAAATTTCAATTTATTGGAGGTGCTTTGTACCCTTTTCTCCTCTATCTACTTCCGGCCCTATGCGCTTTTATTTCCTAAAGATCGATGCTTGTAGAGCTTCCAATAGTATATGTCAAAATAATTAAAAGAACTTACCAATATTAGGACAATATTAATTGAATATAATTTTGCAATTTTATATAATATTAAGATGCCTATATATGTTTGATAACTCTTTTAATTAACTTGAATGAAAGAATTGAAAAAACATAATGTATTATTAACCTGCTGTTTCAAGGATCTCTATTTAAGTATTTATGTTGAATTCAATTATTTTCTACCTTTTGCTCATAATTCAAGAGTGACTAATTGTCCTTGTTGGCCAAAAATAATAAAAGATTTAGCCATTTAGGTGCCATCACTGTTTCTATTATTTTCAGTTTTATGAATGTAATTAACTAAAAGACAAGAGAATTATTAATTTAGCCCCTTTGATTTTCCACATATAATGTAATTTAAAACATATTTTCTCATTTCTTGAAAATCTCTAGGAGAAGTTGAAATGCTTCCGAATATGATAATCATTTGAGTTAACATATACGGATGTTTAAGAAGTATTTTCGGCTTATTTTATTTTATTTCTGTTTACATGTCAATATGAGTATGTAGCTTGATTTATATCTCTACATATTACTTTTTATATAGGACCACATGCAGAAGCTAAAATTATCTCTCTCTTTTTCTTTCCCAAATTCCCATTATATATTGATCAAAACTATACAAAAAATGCTTTTGTACCTATCTCAAAAAAATAGTAAAAAAATTCCAAAAAAATATATAACATTTGGTCTCCAAAGTACATTTTAAAATATATAACATTTGTACCTATCATGTTGAGCGGTTTGGATCGACTGTTTGAACTTTAAAAACAGAGAAAAAAGATGTGAAGCACGATGAAACATGAAAGACATGAGGCTCTTCGATGATTTTCTTTTAATAACAAAGAACTAATTTAGTTAAATTAAATCTTGATGGTTACAAAATTTATGCGGTGAGAAATTAAAAGATATCACATGATCAGCAACAAATTTAAGGCCCCAGATACAATGAACTGTTGCATAATTTGAAGATTTACAAATTCAATTGAAGTATGTGAATTACCCCCTGCATCCCTTGTATTTGCACCTATTATTTGTATCTAAAAATTGTTTATATTTTTGTAAACTCTTTATACCTCACGAAAAGAAAACATTTATATCTTTTGAATTATATATCAAGCAAATGTTGTGTATATATGCACACATGCAACCTCCTACAATGTGAATTATTATGCAATCAACTTGCACACAATTAAAAAAATATATATTTGTTATTATAAAGACTATAAACACTTAGAAATCAGATATAAATATTTTTGTAAAGTGCACACATACAGGTGTTGTAGATAAAAAGGTATAGTTATCACTTTCTTCAAAGTGTTATGCTCCCATCTCAATCAATAAAGTATGCAAGTGAGGGGACAAAGATCAGGGGAGATGCAATAATTTTGTTTGTTAATTGGTTATAAGATGCAATAATTTTGTTTGTTAATTGGTTATAAATTGGCGGTGCACATAAGTTGGTTATAGTGAGGGGACAGAGATTGGGGATAGAAGAACTAGTGATGCTTTTTTAGCTACAAATTATAATATTTTATACAAATGGTTCCGTGTATAGTCCAAGTTGTTGTATTTATTATCAGCCACTTGCTTCATTTAGAATATGATCATCTCAGCTAAGCTTTTTTTATTTATGAAAATGGAAATAATATGCGTATATTTAATCGTTATTTTTCAAAGCTGAGACATAAAGAATGTTTCTCTTTGGATATGTGTGATTCTCCTCCTCAGATCGTATCAGAGGGAAGCAAAACTGGGTCCACAAGTCAGGGATACATGACAAGTTGACAACAAAGGTTTTGCAGCATCGTGTATGTAGCTTCGTGAAAAATGAAGTAAAAGATATATCATTGGTAATAAAGTGCTGATGGATCATAGCATGTTAATTTCGCCTATTCTACAAGTCTTAAATAGTAGAATAAATCATGAGTATAATTTTCTAACAAAATAATAATAATTATATATGCTAAGTAAAATTTGAACATCTCGAAATATAATTGACCACCACAAGCTCAGAAGTTCTGATCATATTAAATAACTTGCGAATGCTTTGCAGTTACCAATTGCCACGACACAATTATTTTTCATCAACACATCATCATAATATAATATAGAAAAAACATGGTGGACAATGAAAGGTTTTGAAGCTTTGTCTAATATCAAAATTAACTTGGGTAAAACCAATATTTTAAAATACGGTTTTCATGCGGTATGCAGAAGGCCACCGCATACTGCATATGCGGTATGCGGCCGTATATGCAAATTTTCATGCAGACTTATATATGTGGTAATATGCAGTAATATGCGGCCGAATATGCAGTAGTAATATGCGGCCACATATGCATTGAACCGCATCGAGATTTTCTATGCAGATTAAAACCGAATATGCATATGCAGCCGCATAGACCTCATTTTAATACATTGAGTAAAACTGAGCTATTCTCTATTGACATAAACAGTGAAGAAACAACTGAAGCAGCAAATACCTTTGGTTGCTCAGTAGGGCATTTTCCTTTAAAATACCTTGGACTCCTCTTGCACAATAAAAATATTAGCAATTCCTGATAAAGAAATTAGAGAATAAACTACAAAGTTGGAAGAGCAAACTTATTTCCATAGAAGGCTGATTGACTTTACTAAATTCAACTCTTTCATCAGTTCCATTATATGCTTTGTCTATATATAGAATTCTCAAAAGTGTCCTTAATAAAACAGGTAGATACATTTAGAAGAAAGTTTTTATGGCAGGGCTATGGTACCATTAAGAAGTGATACTCCTTGCTAAATTGGAATCATATATGTTTAGGTGGTGGAAGCTCAAAGATCCCACCTGTTCTTGATTACGGAAAACAACAATTCAAATGAACTATTTTGGTTCTCAGCCTTTGACTGTAGTATCTCCTTATTGGCAATCAGCTTCCCAATTTCAAACTCTAGGCAATAGTAGTATAGAATACTTGGGGTACAAGTAGTGTTAATTATGGCAAGTTATGTGGTTTGGTAATTTCTCAATGGCTACATGCTACCCTTATCTGCTCAAATTATATAACAACCCTACTATACAGCTTGATGAGGTTATCACTTCCAAAGGGGATAATATTACATATAAAAGGGTACTTACTGGAATAGATTTGCATGATTGGGAAGAAGGGCATTATAATCAATTTTACTCCTTTTCAACCCATTGATAAACTGAAATGGAGATGGAAAACTCATGGACAATTTACTGTTAAATCTTTATATCACTTTCTAAATTTAAAAGGGGTTAGAGAACATCATGCACTGATTTGGTATAAAATTAAATTACCTCAAAAAAAATTAGAATATTCATGTAATTACTAACAAAGGGTAAAATTTGACCAATACTAACCTAGCTAAGAGAGGATAGATAGGAAACCTAAATTGTCATTTATGTGGCATTCCAGAATCTATTTACCATCTCAGTAATTGGGGAACAGTGCAAGATATAATGGATTTTGATTTTGCTTTACCTATTGTGCACAAACAGAATTTTTTAATGACTTGTAGTGCTTTAGCTTGGACAGTTTAGAAATTCAAGAATTATATTTGCTTAGAACATAAATTGTGTGATTATGGTAAAACAGTGATATGTCCATTATAAATTTGCTAGAGTGAGGCTACGGTACTATGCATAGCACGGTTGGGTCCGTGCTACGGTTCAATATTTGAGTTTTCAAAATCCTAACGGTCGATCCGAACCGTTCAACATGATTATAAAATGAATATGTACTTGCAAACCAAATTTTACATTTTTTTCGAATTTTTTTACTATTTTTTTAGATAGGTAGAAAATCACTTGATCTGAAAATTCTGGACCATCCAAAAACAGTGATTTTCTACCAATCTAAAAAAATAGTAAAAAAATTCGAAAAAATGTAAAATTTGATTTGCAAGTACATATTTATTTTATAATCATGTGAACAGTTTGGATCGACCGTTAGGATTTTGAAAACTCAAATATTGAGCCGCAGCACGGACCCAATCCGTGCTATGCATAGTACCGTAGCCTCACTCAATTTGCTATTGTATTGGACAGATAAGAAGCCAGCAGAAGATATGCAGTTATCACGGTATAATTTATTTTGCTAAAATAGACTATGGTGTTGCAAAGGTGTGGAGGTTAGAAGGAAAGGATAGCTGGATTTTTGGAAGGAGAAGGTGAGGAGCTCTTCGTCCTCCTTTCATTTGTATATGCAGGACACAGTCAGACTTTCAAATTATGAGAGTCAAACACATATTGAAAGTTAATTGTATATAATATTTACATGGGTATGGCGTTAATTTTACGGTAACTATAACTTTTACTCTAAATTATATAAAAAATCATGTATAAAGACATAAATTTTAAAATAAATAAGCTCATTATTTTTTACAAGATCCGCCTGACCGTGTAAGGAGAATTTTGATTTTAGAAAATTGAAAATGTAGGGACTTGTTTGCATTGCATTTTCCAAACTCGAGGCTGGAGATTCTTTCTCAAGGGGTTGAGTTTCATGATGAATTTTATTTACTTAATTAGCGCATGATAACAGTCTAGCACCTCTCTGTGGTGCCGAGAGAGATGCCGAGACAGGAATACAAGATCTTGCAAGAGAATTTCGTTGAATGAAAGTGAGTTCATTGTTGAACAAAGTCTTACTGAGAATAAGGTCCTTTTGATTTGGTATATATTAAGTTATTAACAGTCTATTTAATATGGCTTTGGCGTTAATTTTTTTAAATAAAAGTTAGAGGTTAAGCCACCTTTTCAGCTTTCGCGTTAATTTAGTTTTAACTATATATGAATGTTGTTATGCTTTTGTTATTAATTATGCATGTAATTTTTTTTCCTTTGTATGAGATTTGCGTTTGAGATTCGGTTATGTTTGACTTCTAATTGGATCGTAGTAATTAGAAACACGAACATAGATTCAAAATCGCTTTATTTATAAATTAAACCATCATTGGAGTTGTTTGTATATAATTTTCTTTTAGTTTTTACTTAAAATATGTTTTTTCTCTTGTAATTATATGATTTTTTTTACTTTTATTTTATTTAATATATTATTCACTGGTACACAAGCTAACTGTTTTTTTAAAGAGAAAAAAACAAACGGAGTCAATTGCACCTGCCGAATAATTTTATCTGTTGGCATGTTGGAACGCCAAATGAATGGTACCTAGTTATTATAATACAGAATTAAATAATTTGATGCTTCTTGCTAGACTCCACTATATGTTGATGTATTGGCCCGTAAAAAAAAAACTATAATAAGTGACATGTTTAGTCTTCTATCATATTAAACATGTCACGTGTTGAAAGTGGCAAAACGAGATGTTTACCATTGCCAATATCTTAACGAAATGAGAAGTTTCAGGTGTCAAAATGGAAAGCATCAGGTGTATCTTCTCTGATAATTCTAAAGTTTAACTAATCGTTGATTTTGAATTACAATAATATATATGATCAGATCTTAGTCAGGGTAAAACACATGCATCACAATAAGCAATGGTAAAAAATTAAGATACTGAACCCCATATCACAATATTAAAATTTCAAAAGTTTTTAATATATACAATAGGTACGACCTTTCATGCGTTGTATTTGACTCACGCTTTTTTAAGCTAATAACAAAATGAAAAAATTGCTGGACTCCAAAATCCATATAAAAATATGTGAGAGCACTAGTACAAAAAACCTCTTCACCGACTCTCAACCACCGACTGTTTTAATATGTAACAGTCGGTGTAGAGACTGCTTGATAAAATCGTAAATAAGAAGTTCTCAACACAGGCGGTTCAATTACAAATAACCGTCAGTGAACCAACACCGACTGTTCTTTCAAAAAACAGTCGGTGTTGCTCCACCCTACACCGACGGTTTTTGTGAAAAAACAGTCGGTGTTGAGCAGTAACCAACACCGACTGTTTTTGTATAAGAACCGTCGGTGTTGCTCCACCCTACACCGACGGTTTTTGTGAAAAAACAGTCGGTGTTGAGCAGTAACCAACACCGACTGTTTTTGTATAAGAACCGTCGGTGTTGCTCCCTGTTGTGTGTCATAAAAAACCTAGATTAACGTCGGGTCTACTAAAACCGTCGGTGTTGAATCATTTACCGACTGTTTTTGGGCTGGAACCGTCGGTGATATTTCTTTCCTCTTTATGTTATGAACAACTTTCCTTTTCACAGTGTCTCTTTCTATCGACCGCTTGTAAATTTCATTTCGCTCTTCAGAGAGGTTCGTGGATGGGGAGATCTGAACTATCGCCGTGGAAATTGTTCTATTCAGGTAGCTTCGTGTAACTATTTCTCTCTTCTAACTATTTCAGATTTCTCTTCTAACTATTTTTTTCGCCGTGGAATCGAAGTACTTCATTTCCCTTCTAAGTTTTTATGAATGATTCTATTCAGGTTGCTTCGTGCAAAATCTTTCAGGAGAGCTGCTGTTAGTTTAGTGATCAGGCACACAATACTGCAATTGATAAGGCCAGGTATGCTGCCTCCTTGGATTGTTGTCTGAAAAACTAAACCCTAAATCAGCATCGATCTAGCTATAATTGTTTTGTTAAGAAACTTAAATTGGCGCTTATATAGCGACTTCATCTTAGTTCTCTGATATCTCTGATCAGTTCCAATTCATGTAAACCATTCAAACCATTTTGTTTAATTCTTTCTTCTCCTAATAGAAGTTTTTAATTGGACCAACCATTCATTTTTCTGTTAATGGTATTCAATTTAATTTTCAATTATAGTACAAATTCGTTATGAGGAGAAATAGGAATTTCTTGCCACCACTTGCTCATTCAACATCTAAGTTCTGAATTTTTAACCATTCCGGATGAAATCTAAATTGAGAAAAAAAATCATCTTTTTTCCTAATCTGAATGAGCAATGCGTAATGGCCAAATGCAAAAGAACTCAATAAAGAGATTTAGCTTGGATATCTATTTTCCCAATATAATGTAAAGAATAATTATACTTTGGTTCATGCATGCATTTATATTACTACAACATATGCTCCTTTTTATACTAATTAATGATAATGAATAAAAGAAGTTGTTGTTTTGTTAATGCGATTTTTCTTATGCCTTTGGAGATCAATGGGGTATGCTAATTTTTTCATGTCTAAGGGTATTTTGGTGCTTATGTTGGGTTCTACAAGAAGCCACTTTATTCTCGAAGTTACAATTGCTTGCTTTAGTTTGAATTATGTCTTTAAAATTTAAAATTTGTAATTTGCAAATTGTAGCGCTGCTTATAAGGGATTTGGAGATTGTACACCTTGTTTTATTTCTGGATGCTCAAAGGAGATTGTACTACTTCAAAAGAGAAGGTAAATTTAATTAAATTTGTTAATGGGTTAGATTAATGGCTTTATGTTGATTGGTATTTCCTAATTTCAACCGAATTATATATGGAATAGTTTGTAGCTTAGTATTATTGTATTGTGCCATCTATCCAATTTGCCTTTGAACATTTAGTATGCCTTTTAGGTCATTGCCCGTTCAAAATAAATCCATTAGGGATTAATTTCGAATAGTCCCCGTTTGGGACTGCTCCTTGAATGTTTTGCCTCACTTAGGATGTGAACACGTATCATTTGATTTAGTATTTAAGAAAAATTCGGTAGCATTTTTCCTTATTGTTCTCACGTGTACGTATTGAATCAAATCCAAGCGGATTTGGTTTTTACGCGTACTCGGAGAACATAAGGGAGATGCTGCTGAATTTTTCTTAAATACTAAATCCAATGACACGTGTTCACTACTGAGGGAAAGCATTCAAGGAGTGGGTTAAGATTGTGCACCGGCCCTTTGTAAGCCATAAATTGTAATTTTAAGAGCCATTCATGACCTCTTACCTAATTATTTTTATAATTATAGATGAATCGAGATTGGATGTATGGAGCTCGTAATACCATTGAGTATTTAGACGGTGTGAAAAGTTTCATAAAATTTGCTGAGCAACACATGAAGACAAAGGGTGATGACACGATTCCGTGTCCTTGTAAAGATTGTATGAATTTGAAGAGGTTTCGCACTATAAAAATGGTGAAGAACCATTTGATTCATCGTGGTTTTAAAGAGCGATATACACGTTGGATCAGGCATGGAGAGAGTTATGGAGAAACAAGCACCGCTGCTAATACTGAGATTGGCCAGGAGGATGAGGATGCCAGTGTTGATAGTGATCAGGAAATGGATGTGAATTATAATTTTAACCCGAATGACAATTTAGGAGAAATGTTTAGTGATGATGAAAATGACATTGATGTACAAGACTTGTATGCTGAATCTGAAAAACTTTTGTTTCCTGGTTGTAAAAATTTTACAAAAATGCATGCTGTGTTAAAATTGTATAATTTAAAGGCAAGTAACAATTGGAGTGATAAAAGTTTTACCGCCTTATTAAAACTCTTAGGAGATATGCTCCCAGATGAGAACGAGTTACCAAGATCATGTTATCAAGCCAAAAAATTATTGTGTCCTATGGGTCTAGATGTAGAAAAAATACATGCATGTCCGAACGATTGCATATTGTATCGGAACGAGTACGAGAAATGTGAAGTTTGTCCTATATGTGGTGAATCTCGTTATAAAAGAAAAGGTCAAACTGACGGTAATGATGATACATATAGAAAAGAACCTCCAGCAAAAGTGATATGGTATTTCCCTGTGACACCGAGATTCAAGCGTTTGTTCAAGAATCCTAAAGATGCGCAGTTGTTGCGTTGGCATACCGATGTCCGGAAAACAGATGGAAAACTGAGACATCCTGCTGATTCACCTCAATGGAGAAATATTGACAGAAGGTTCAAGAAACATTTTGGCGATGAACCAAGAAACCTAAGGCTTGGTTTCAGTTCAGATGGAATGAATCCCTTTGGTAACATGAGTAGTCAGCATAGCACTTGGCCGGTTCTGTTGTGTATTTATAATCTTTCTCCGTGGATGTGTATGAAACGCAAATATATAATGATGTCATTATTAATATCAGGGCCCAAGCAACCCGGAAACGACATAGATGTTTATCTAGCACCGTTAATTGAGGACTTGAAAAAAATATGGTGCGATGGAGTGCAAGTGTGGGATGCATACAGTAAGGAAAATTTCAAATTGCGAGCCATGATATTTTGCACCATAAATGATTTTCCAGCATACGGTAATTTGTCGGGTTATAGTAACAAGGGGAGGAGAGCTTGCCCTGTTTGTGAAGATGATACGGTTGATATTCGGTTACAAAATTGCAAAAAAATAGTGTACATGGGTCACCGTAGGTTTCTTCCTGTTAATCACCCATACCGTAAGAAGAAGAAAGCTTTCAATGGTGATATTGAGACTAGACGGGCTCGTTCTCCGCTGACCGGTAAGCAAGTGTATTTGCGAGTTAAAGGTATCAAAGTTCAATTCGGAAAATTTATTAAGAAAAAAACAGCTCCGGAAGGTGAAACTTGGAAGAAGAGATCAATTTTCTGGGAATTATCATATTGGGAGGAATTACAAGTGCGACATTGCCTTGATTTGATGCACATTGAAAAAATGTTTGTGAAAGCTTAGTTAGTTTGTTGTTGGACATTCCGAAAAAGACCAAAAATGGACTAAATGCTCGCAAAGATATGGTCAGTATGGGCACAAAATGGAGAGAGGTTGCACCTGAACTGAGAAAGACCAAAGATGGAAAAAATACTCGAACTTACCTTCCTCCAGCTTTGTACAATTTGTCAAAAGAAGAAAAGAGAAGGCTTTGTCGATGCCTTCATAGTGTTAAAGTTCCTTCTGGATATTCTGCGAACATAAAAAAGCTCGTGTCAATGAAGGATTTAAAATTGACCGGGATGAAGTCTCACGACTGTCATGTTTTGATGACACAAATGCTACCTATTGCAATCCGTGGTATACTGTCGGAAAAAGTACGGTTACCAATTTTAAAGCTTTGTTTCTTCTTTAATGCAATTTGTAGCAAGGTTATCGATCCCGAAAGTTTGGATGAATTGCAGCGTGATGTTGTCGTCACTTTGTGCGAGCTTGAAATATACTTCCCGTCGACCTTTTTTGATATCATGGTTCACCTAATTGTTCACCTGGTCTATGAAATTAAGCTTTGTGGTCCTGTGTTCTTGCGGTATATGTATCCATTCGAGAGATACATGGGTATCTTGAAGGGATATGTAAGAAACCGATATCGGCCCGAGGGGAGTATTGTAGAAGGTTATATTGCAGAGGAGGCGATTGAATTTTACAATAGTTATATAGCAGATGTACAGCCTATTGGTATTCCTAAATCACGCCATGAGGGCCGGGTTGAAGGTGTAGGAACCATTGGTTTGGAACCGATCGAGGCTGATAAGTCTTTGCATGAAAAAGCACACCTGTTGGTATTACAACACATGACATACATCTCTTCGTACATTAACGAGCATAAAACCATTTTGAGAGAACTTAATCCGACGAACGGAGACCGGTGGGTTACCAATGAACATAATAGTAAGTTCGCAGAATGGATTAAAAATAGAGTTATTCGACAAAGCGAGGAGGAATTGGCAGATAAATCTATAAAATGGTTAGCAAGAGGTCCAACTATTATTGTGAATACGTACCAAGCATATGACATCAATGGGTACACTTTTTTACACGATAAAACAAGACAGAAAAAGCACCAATCAAAGTAGTGGTGTAACGCTAGTAGCTATATCAGAAGAATTCTCCAGATCTAAAGATGCCCGGGCAGTACATGCGAAGAACTCGTACTATGGTCAAATTGAAGAGATATGGGAGCTCGATTACGTCAAATTTAAGATTCCGTTATTCCGGTGTAAATGGGTTGATAACCGCCGGGGTGTTCAAGTGGATAAGTACGGATTTACTGTCGTGGATTTGGAAAAATTGGGATATAAGAATGATCCATTCATACTTGCCAATCAAGCCACCCAAGTCTTCTATGTTGAGGATCCCCTCAATAGTAAGCACCATATTGTCCTTCACGGTAAAAGACGCATAGTGGGCGTTCTTGATGTGGTTGATGAGGAAGAGTTCAATCATTTTGAAGAAACACCCCCATTCTCTGTTGGCGTGCCATCTAACGAAGTGAGAAATGATGATATCGAAGATGCAAGTTATTTACGGCATGATCATCAAGATGGAGAATATGTGAATTAATTAATTAGTAAATGTGATTTTATTAAGGTACTCCAGATCTAAATTCAATTTAATTTTTAACTTTAAATTTTACATAAAACTAATGTTGTACATATATTTATTGCAGGAGAAATTTGATCAAACATTAGCGTAAAATTTGACACATGAAGGGAACACAATATATTTCTGGATTTAAGGTGTACTTTTTGTTAATTTTTTGCCAATTTTATGTATAAAATTATGCTGATTTTACAGAAATTTTTGTTAATTTATTGTTAAAATTTTATTGCCAATTTATTAATTTATTGCCAATTTATCAATTTATTGCCAATTTATCAATTTATCAATTTATCAATTTTATTGCCAATTTATCAATTTATTAATTTATTGTTAACATTATGTATAAAGTTATGTATAAAATTATGTATTAATTTATTCTGCACATACCGAAGTATATTTTGAAATTGTCAGTGTATTGTGTTTTTTCTTAAGAAGACTGTTTGTAACTTGTGAAATTCGGAGCCATCAGTGATCTTATTTGTCTGAAAATTTCGTTTACCGGGTTTCTCTTTCGATCAGCCGCCTAACTCGTCAAATGTGAAATTTTGAAAGCAGGGAGAAGTATTATAATCGGCGGAGGCCACAATTTCATTTCCCTCTCTTCCCCGACAATTTCATTTCCCTTTCGTCAAATGTGAAATTTTGAAAGCAGGGAGAAGGCCTCCGCTACCCCGCTCGCTACCCCGCCTCTGGCCGTTCACTGCCGCTGAAGGCAGCCGCCGCTGAAGGCACTGAAGGCAGCCGCCGCTCAGTGCGCCTCCGCTCACTGAATAAAGGTTAATACAAATCTCTTTTAGGTTTTAAAATTGTACCTGGATATGTTGCAAACCATGTTTCTCTTATCAAGCATGAAAACCCTAATGTATTAAAGGCAAGGACAAGTAGTAGAGTCAGTGGAACAAGCAGTGAAGGAAAAAAGAAAAGAATTGAAGAAAGTTCAGAGGCAGCACAAGCAAAGAAGTCTAAACAGGAGACATCAACCATATCCTCTCCTAAGGTACAAAAACCATATAGATAACTCTAAATGTACTATTAATTTGATTATAGTTACATACATCTTGATTTCTATTAAACACAATCTCTTTTAGGTTAAAAAGAATCAAGAGCAAGCTGTGTTGGGAGAAGGCAGCAGCCATCAAAATCAAATTGGAGCAAATCCCGGTAAATAAACAAATTCCCATGTATTTTGTCTTTTACCGAACAATATGCTTATTCCTTGATGTCAAACTTGGCTCAAAAATAAATTATGAGTTGAATTATCATGTAATTACAGAGATGGCTATGGAGGAGTACAATCCTTTATCATCTTCTGATGATTCGAGTGGTGAGGAGGAAGCACCACAAAAAAAGACGAGAGGTCGGACCACTTGTGCTAAGTTAGCAAAGAAGCGATTAAGTATCAAGTTCAACAAGCATGGGCATCCAAAGGGGAAATACTTGAGCCAATACAAGACTTACGTGGCAAATGTATCGAAAGAGAGATTTCCTATCACTATTCCGAATTGGAAGAAAGTTGACGACAAGTTGAAGGAAGAGTGTTGGGAGGAGATAAAGGTACAACTTAGGTTCAAAATGTAAATTTTTTTTCTCGTTTAATAAAATTTCACTAATTCAAATGTTATGTAATTGTTTGAAATACAGCAAACTTGGGGAATAAAGAAAGACAAAGGCTTCGAGCATGCCAAAAAGAAAATGGGAGAAGCGTGGAAAAACTTTAAGAGTGATCTCACAAGGTTTTACGTGAGGAAAGACAAAGTTCCATTCAGCAAATACTCTTGGATAAGTGAAGAAGTTTGGAGAGAATTTGTGAGGCAGAGGTCGACGCCAGAATTTCAGGTAATATTAAATCAAATCTTTAATTTTCAGGTTTTACTAGTGCATTGTCTATGTGCTTGTAAAGGGTTCTTCCAGGGTGAAATAATAGAATAACAGCTGAAAAGGGTCAAGAATATATCAGTTGCTAGTAGATATATGTTACTGGTACAGCCATGTAAAATATGGCACCAAAAGGTCTGAATTTTCGAATTACCGGAGATTCTTGAGCTGTAGATTTTTTTAGAAATTGACAAGTTAATCCAGCCTTTTGCTGGTATATATGACTTTAGTTTGCTACTTATTGACCTTGTCTGTATTACTGTACTGTAGAGTGGTGTTTTAGCTGTTAGTTTCTGTTCTGATTGCATGTTGCATATTTGAAATCCGATCCGAATAGAATAGAGATATTTTGTAAATATTAAATATTTGAGTAGCTGAACCACTTTACTAAAAATAAAAATAAAGCAGTGCCAGATAATGAACAAGGCTGACATAATTTAGCGTTTAAGTTACCCAAATTGCACTAACATGCAATTTATAGTTGACGACATGCATGTTATAGACTTATAGTTATAGACTTATAGTGATGAAGCATAGTTATAGACTTATAGTTAGAGACTTATAGTTAATCAAATCTTTAATTTTCATATCTTTTATATTTCTTTTTTGTACACCTAACATGCATGTTTCCTTCGTTGTAGAAATTAAGTGACCAAAATCGCGAACTGTCCAAGAGGAATGACAACCCACACCGCTTAGGCTCCCGTGGGTACGAAGCAAAAATACGCATTTGGAAGAAAAAATTCAAAATGAACTCTGAGGATTTGGCACCTATCCTAGATATAAAAGACGAGAGGTGCCAACATTACGTCTTGGGACGAATGGTAACTTTACCAGATGGGACTCTTATGGTCCCGGCAAAGACCGAAGCTCTGATCAATAGCATTGTAAGTGTTGATTCATTTACTTAAATCATGATAGTATGCCTTGTGGCTGCCAGTAAATAAAATTCTTTGAGTCGGTTTTCTGGTACTGTTTTAGTTTTCTGCCTTGTAGCATTTATTTTTACTTGTACTGTTTTAGTTTTCTGGTATTTTTGGCTGTTTATTATGTGATATATGCCATCTGGAACAGCACCTCGAAGTCATTTCTTACAATTTTTTCTTAGAATTTTTCAACAGAAGTCATCTGTTTATTCTATGATATATGCCATCTGTTCAAAAGAACAATTTTTCTGTGATATATGCCATCTGTTTATAATGTGATATATGCCATCTGGTACCTATCTCAATCAATCCTTACAATTTTTCAACAGAAAGACACGCAACAAAAGGTCAGCTCGGGGGACCTCGAAGTCAGTGGCTCGAGTGATGTGCTCACGCTTTCTCTAGGGAACCCGGAACATCCGGGTCGGACGAGGGGTTATGGGGCGCAAGTGCCTTGGAAACAAGGCTTAAATACATGTAGGGCTTCGAGAAAGAGGGGATTTAACCAAGCTGATATGGCGGCTTTTGCAGAGGAGATACAAAAACGGTGTTACACGAATATGAGGGAGGAGTTGAGGCAGGAGATGAAGGAGGAGATGAGGCAGGAGATGGAGTATGTGAAGGAGATGAGGCAGGAGATGGAGGAGATGAGGCAGGAGATGAGGGCTGAAAAACTATCTGAGGTCCAAAAGCAACAAGCTGTGCCAGATCAAAATAGTTCGGCATTCCGTCGTAGCAGTCAACATTCCAATGCAGTTACAACAACCCCTCTGGATTCGATTATGGTATTTATACTTTTATTTACAACTAAAGTTCAAGATGATAGTATTTTCTTCAATTGGCAAATGTACAACTTTGTCTAACTTGGATTTATTTTTTTGTCAAATGTCAAGGAAATCTCACCTTGCTATCTCACTTGTAAAGTTGGAGAGAAGCACATCAAGATGGCGAACGCTAGGGTATGGCCGTGGAAGAAGGACGAATCAGTGCACTGTGTGCCTCTGTTAGATGACCACATGAAGGTGCAGGTGGATTCGTGTGTCGACGACATGTATCTCAAGTTTCCTCTCCCAACTGATGTTAA
This sequence comes from Carex littledalei, assembly GCA_011114355.1. Taxonomy (NCBI): domain Eukaryota; kingdom Viridiplantae; phylum Streptophyta; class Magnoliopsida; order Poales; family Cyperaceae; genus Carex; species Carex littledalei. The sequence goes on from CM022087.1 coordinate 10,360,661, forward strand.
TAAAGATTTTGTCAAAATCGAAGACACCTTTGGAAGTTTCATTCAATGGCCGAAAGTTGCGATTATTCTGGATGAGGTAAAAAAATATTTTTATTTATTATGTTTTTACGTACATGGGGTCTAGTGAGTTACAATTGCTTTGCCTGCAAGTCATATAAAATCTGGTTAAGTGTATGGATCGTCATCTAAAATTTTGGTCATATAAGTTACTTGGGTTTATGATTTATCATCTGAACTCAAATATCTCCTCTCTTTTTTTTTAATTGTTCTTTATGTTTCCTTGAAGTTTTGGTAGTGACAAACAGTTATGTTTCCTTGAAGTCTTGGTGTCATTTTCCAAGAAAAAGAAAATCAGTGATGGATTGCCATATACACCTTAAAGGACATCTTATTATGCCTCCATACAACCATGCAAGCACATCAAGTAACAAAAGTCACGCTAAACTTGGAATATATATGTACAGCACATGATGATCAAAGTATTAAAGATGTTATCAGAATAAAGTATAGTTTGTAAGAGCAAAAAAAATAATGTTAGAAGACACATATACCAAACTCAAGTTTAGGTCCAGGGGGGTGATTTTGCGAGTTTCTATTGTTCTTTGGGGGGCTGTACTTTTTACTTTATAATGGGATTGTACTATATTGTAACTTCTTTCTTCATTAATACAAATTGTCAGAGGCAATTTGCCTACTAGCCTTCAAAAAATTTCAGAGGCAATTTAATTTCCTTATGCTGATGTAACCAGTTTCATTCCAGATTTCGTGTACTTGAAAGCATCTTCAGCTAGAACCACTGCTTGTTGTCCATGTGGTCTGAAAAAAAACGGTTACATATTTACATTAGTACTAACACCAATTATTTCTGATTTTTTAAAGATTTGGCATGGATATCAGTAACACATCTACATCACTATTCACATTGGCAACAAGTAGTGGTTTGTACCTCTCAATGACAGCCATCTTATAAAGCCCACAAAGCAACTTAGTGAGATTATAACCCACCTTGCCAGGCTCTCCATTAAGGGTTTTATTAGTCAATCCAGAATTTCTAGCTGAACCTGATTGTTCTTGTGTTTGTATACCAGTCTCTCCACTTGGGTTCGCACCACTTTGGTGCAGGAAAACACGACCTAATAATGTTAATTAGACTGGGTTAGACAGCAGGAAAAGTCATCACCACACCTAGTATTGTAGAGATACCAGTCAATCTTTTTTCTAGTCATCACCACACGAATATGTATGTCAATATTTCTAGGTCGAAGTAGAGTACGAGAAAAGTCACTATGCAGGCCACGGCTAGAATAGAGATAGCCAGTCTGTCCTGCCACACTTGAGGATTAGAAAAATGAAACAGGCTACACTTGATGATTGCAAGCTTTATGCATACACTTCTTCATTTTTTCTTATATAAGTACAGTACAGTACATTTGAATTCAAATGATACTTGCATCTCAATTTCATCTACTCTGAATCCTAACTAGCCCATTTTATGGTATGATCTTTGATGCACACGAGAAGTTTGATTTTTGAATGGCACTTGCTATCTGGACAAACCTAAAGCCTGTCATTCTATTTTCTTTGAGAATTTTTTTCTTATACCTTATGGAATAAATATAATCAAATATATATTTTTTTTCCTAATAAATATAAAAAACTGCTTCATGTTCCTATGTACCAGCAGCTGAAAAGGGTATTATTTAACAATTTATCGTTTTGTTCTAGTGTATAGACCACGATGCTTCAATGCCCGAGTCGGCATCTAATGAAGTGGCGAAATCCATGCATCGTAAGGCGCTTATTCCAAAAAAATTGTTAGAAAAGGTGGGAGATGAGTTCAGAGCCATAAATGAGAGGGTGATGAGAGAACCGCATGATAAAACTGAGTTCATCTTGGAAATTAAGGAGGGTGTGTTACTTCCTCAGTCGACGCTAATCAACATAGGTTTTAATGACTTGACGGATCTAGCGAAGCAAGACATGCTTGATGTTTCAATAATATCCATCTGGGTCATGTAAGTTTGTTTCAATAATTTCATAGGAGCTTGTTTCATGATTTCCAAATTCTCGGTTGTGTCAGATCAGCTGACACCAGCTCCTTCTATTGGTCACCATCTATGTGTTTTTCTATAAAACTGTAGATTCTGGTAATATAAAGGGTAATAATTCAATTAACCACTAGATTTCATAAGAATTTAACCCCTCTCCCCTGGTGGGGCTCCCTGGTAGATCCATACATGTAAAGGACAATCTTGCTGAATTGTTTATTTGTGGAATACAGTAGTATTAGCACGTGTCAATATAGCTCCTGAGTTATTATATAGTGATAAAATTGGGACATCTCATGTTAAATGATTCATGAAATCTGCTACCTAACTTTGTTGATGATTTGAGAATTGAGATGGTACTTGGAAACTACTTCAGCTTAGCATGCTGCACATGAGCTTTTGCAAAAAGAATTATGTTGCACAATTTTCATGTTGCAAAAAAAAGTATTCAATTCAATTATTAGCTTGTTTGCAAGTAAACAAAAGATGTTTTCAAAGTAACCAAAGCACCATCTATAATTTGCCCATGGAATTTGCTCTCCTGCTTTGACAAGATTCCTCTCTTGTACTATTGTCCTGTATGCATTTTTTTCTCTTTTACTTTATCAATTTTGTTGTGGAATTTGCTCTCCTGCTTTGACAAGATATTTTTTAATTTACCTATTGGTATTCTAGATATTTAAAGAGACATGTTGCCGATCTAGGTCGCGAGGCTGACGTCGGTTTTTTGGACCCTAGTAGAATATCTTCATCACTTTTTAATTCTGATTCAAAGGAGGCCGCTTCAAGCTACTTGCTCGAGTCATTGAATAATATGCAGGATAAGAAATTTATCCTTGGACCATACTTTCAAGAGTAAATTGTTGTTTTTATTTGAGTAATTTATATACTTTTAACGATATATGTAGATTGATTCTTACCATGTATGATTGTAGTAAACACTGGGTGCTTTTCGTTTTTGTCATGTGTGAGAATATGGTCTATGTTATTGATTCGCTAGCGCTAAAGGAACCAAGTTACGATATCACGTTGCCCTTTAAAGAGTGAGCAATACTATTTGTTGGTAATTACTAATTTCATTTACTTACAATCAACGTACTATTTATTGGTAATTTACTAATTAATTCGACATTCAAAAAATTTCAGCATTTTTAAATCTTATGTGGAGGCAGGAGGAGTGCACAAGGAGGGCTCAACGGAATGTGCGTGGAAATACATCAAGGTGTGAACTTGTACACTTGAGTTTTAATTAGATATTTCATTTTTTCAAATTCGTTTACAACACTAATATTTGAATAGTTCTCTTCATATAGATTACTCAAATAACATAGACCCTGAATTTTACCATAATTCAATAATAACAGTTCAGAACACTGAAATAAGCCCCCAGAACCCTGTCAGGACACATAATTTGCAGGAAAGCCCCTGAATTTTACCAGAATTCGGTCAAAACAGTCTAGAACACTGAACTTTTACTGGAAAGACCCTGGAATATAACAGATTTAATATAGAGCTATGCATAATGCTAGAATATTACGGATCGATCCAAATGAGTTCACATTTACTTTGAAGCATAATTACAGATCGAATTGGGGTTATATATGAGAAAAAAATTATTTTGAGAAAGCAACCAGTAGCCATTATAGCAGTGCTGATTTCATTATGATTTATGATGAGGGCAAGTACTTATTAAAGTAAAGCAAAATTTTCACTGAAATCACGAAGTGACAAAAAAAATTAGCATCTTTGGCAAGAGGAAATAAATTTATAATGCAATAAATAGAAAGAGAGAAACAATGGGTTCAGTTTGCAAATTTCATAAAAATTTGGTTCAACCGAACTAACCGTATTGAAGTTCAGTTTATTTGGTTTAGTTTGCACTTGTTGATCAAATTATTCAGTCGGTTCAGTTTATATCTAAGCAAACAAAATAAAAGTTTGGTTGGGCGAATTTAATTCAGTTTTAAATTAACTGACCAATTGGGCAACCTGCATCATACATTGTATTCTATAATTAATCAATATAATTGGCTGTAGCAACAATAGCACTTCTTGCCTACCTAAGCTTAACATAGTATGGTACCAAAATATATACCACAGAAGCTGAATGGAATCATGGGTATATAACTATATATGCCAATTTGCCCTTCTGCTCATGCAATTTAATTAATACCATCATTTGAATTTAATAAATAGCACAAATTAAGTTTTATATACACATATAAGTTACTTGCTCCAAGTTAAGGTGACTTGTGTTATTTTTGTTTTGTTGGAACTTGTTAGTTAATCATGGTTTAAAATCTGTCTTAAAGAGAAAGAGAAAGAGAAAAATTGAAAAATAAACTTTTCTCTATGGCCCCATAGGCAGAATGGTTAACTTTAAACTTGCTCCATCTTAAGCCACCATAAACTATACTTGTTTGACAACTAAAAAGTGAGAAATAACTTGAAACAAACATGAACTACAAGTGCCAATGGATCTGGTTGGGTCCAAATACCACTTGTATATATGGATCCTTAAATTATTGATTTTAATTATTGATTTTACTTAAATGGAACATTTCAGAGCCCTAGGCAACAAGGCAACAAGGTGTGTGGATTTTACGTTATGAAACACATGCAAGATCTAGTCACTACGCAATTTGACGTTTTTCCGAATGTATGTATTTTATAATTGAACTTGATTCATTTTTTATTTAGCTTGAATTAAATTAACTTCTCAATTTGTATTCATGCAGTGTGATTTACCGACACAAAGATATACGTCGACGCAACTTCATGCAATAACACGACAATGGTCTGCATTTTTCTTGGATAATTTCTAAACTATTAATAAGAAATGCATTGTTGTTATGTTCATATGCATATTTTGTTAATGGGTTTTTTGTATATTTTGTTATAGTGTATTTTTTGTGAATGAAATATGAGTTATGTTGTTTAGAGAAAATTGTGCTGTCTTTTGTTTGTGTTGCTCAAATTATTTGCATGATTATTCCAATTAATGTTAACGAATGCTGAATAGAAATATATGGCTAGCAAAAATATGGAGGCTAGCCCCGATACAAATAGAACCATGCCAAAATTTAGTGTCAACACCGACTGTTTTTCAGAATTAAATCAACGGCTTTTTATAGAAAACAGTGGTGCTGGGGCTAACACCGACTGTTTTTTATAGAAAACAGTCGGCATAAGTGTCAACACCGACGGTTTTAAATAAAAATCAGTGCACTGTCAACACCGACGGTTTTCAATACAAAACAGTCGCTGTAGGGAGGTCAACACCGACGGTTTCCAATAAAAACAGTCGGTGTAGGGGTGTAAACACCGACTGTTATATATATGAAACAGTCGGTGTAGGTTGGTAACACCGACTGTTATTGTAACAGTCGGTGTTATCTATCTACACCGACTGTTATTCCACCGTCAGTAAAGGTTTATCTATACCGGCGCCGCCATCACCGACGCCTCAATAACAGTCGGTATAGGGGTTTTTTAACAGTCGGTAAAAGGTTTTTTTGTACTAGTGGAGGATCATACTTTTAGTATGCTTCAGCTCCAAATATTCATTTAAAGTAACGCCTTCTACATATAAGTGTATTTGACATTAAAACGTACGATATGTATAGTTCATCGAGCAAATTAATGTCCAATTAATTAGACGAAATGTTGATGAATAACAATAAGTAGATATTGGAGAGATACCAAGATTTCGTCATATTGAATTACTTAAATAGAAACGATAATAGAATCTAATAATTCAAATATTAAAAAATTTATAATTTCAATTATCAATACACAAAAAACAATTATTACAAAAAAAAAAAAAACAAATCTAAACAAGCTAATAACTCCACAACTTGTATGTTTCTAGTTCAGCTAATAAAGGTAATAAATTTTACGAGAATATCAAGCCTGTTGAGTTTTTCTTTTTCCTTATTTACTACCAATTATATTTTTTTTTATGAGAAGGATAGAGTCGTGATTCTTGATTGAAGTTATAAGTTCAACCATTTTTACTAAATCAAGTCTAATTGAATAAAAAAGAAAGAAAGTATGGATTGTTGTTAATTTATTTTGGATATGAAATAAGAAATTTTGAATGGTTTAATTTAAATATGATTAATAATGAAATTCTAATGGTTACATTAGCAAGTTTTTATTTACAAAAGAAAAATACATACCGATTCAAGTTAGAAAGTGTAGTTATAAAATTGGTGATTTATTCGCAAATTATTTTAATTTCAACGATACACAAATAAAAAATAAATAAAATGCCAATTCACAAATTATACAGTTAATACGTGAATTAGCTCTATGACAGCTAAAAGTCGAGTGAGTATATGTTAATGAAGAGAAAACAATATCATATCCAGATTTATTTATGGAGGCAATTTGACATTGTGCACAACATTCTTTATAATATTTTAAATAAAAAGATAACATTTGTGAAATTGGATCAACTAATTGAAACTCTAAATTTATTATTCTCAGTGGAGATAATGAAGATGCATGGAGCAGTCGAAGACACCAAGATCCAAACCTCTAAATAAAATTTATTCTCATTTTGTGTCATAATTGTGTAATTCCTTGGAAAATAAGATTTTGAGTTTCTTAATTTATGTATATTTTTATTTTCTGCAACAAAAACAAAATATGATTAAAATCTGTCCAGCTTGAAATCCTAATTATTTAGATTTGTTTGGTTCAAAATATTATCTAAATATTCGGCTTCACTTGTATGAACCTTCTGGCTTTTTTTCAAAAGCGTGCATTTGAAAAGATTAGTAAGAAGCTCTCATAATATTTTCTTTTTATCCTTTCTGTTGGAATTAATATATTGTATAAATTTTGTACCCTCACATTATCAAATAAATAAGAGTTGTACAGTGTCACGGAGCAATGAAATTAGAGATAATATTTTGCGAGTGAGGCTACGGTACTATGCATAGCACGGGTTGGGTTAGTGCTACGGCTCAATATTTGAGTTTTCAAAATCCTAACAGTCGATCCAAACCGTTCAACATGATTATAAAATGAATATGTACTTGCAAACCAAATTTTACATTTTTTCGATTTTTTTTACTATTTTTTTAGATAGGTAGAAAATTACTTGATCTGAAAATTCTGGACCATCCAAAAACAGTGATTTTCTACCTATCTAAAAAAATAGTAAAAAAATTCGAAAAAATGTAAAATTTGGTTTGCAAGTACATATTCATTTTATAATCATGTTGAACGGTTCGGATAGACCGTTTGGATTTCGAAAACTGAAATATTGAACCGTAGCACGGACCCAACCATGCTATGCATAGTACCGTAGCCTCACTCATATTTTGCCATAATTATTATGCGATGATTTGTCAAAATTTTGAGATAATGTCAGCAAGTTTTGAGATGCCGTAAAAAATTTGTACCCAATTAAAGACAAACATTACTCCAAAATCATTTCTGTTTTTTCATTGTGTTTATTTATCGAGCATAATTTATCAATCTATGATACTGCCATTCAAATTGAATATAGAATAACAGTATATTAATTTAATTGAGGCCCAATGCAAACTGATACAGAGCTTGCGTCAGTAATAACATAATTATAATGTAAAATCCTGTATTAAAAAATTGAGATGATAAGAAAAATACATATTTTAGTTCAAGTACTTCCTTTCTCTATTCAGTTTCCATTTTTGTCGAAGAACCAAGCCAGCCAAATCATGATTTCCCTCTCTATTCAGACCATAAACAACTGTTTTAAGATTTACTGTGCTTGGAATAATTCCCTTGTCTAACATTTCAAGAATAAGCGTCACAGCCTCCTTGGACCTCCCAGCGAAGCATAGTGAGCGTATAAACATGGAATAGGTTTCAAAATCTGGAAAAGGCCCCTTAAATTTCATCTTATAATATATATCCCAAGCCTCTTTAACCATGCCATTATTCATGAAACCGCGAATCAGTGCCGAGTAAGTAACAACTGTCAGTTCCCCTACCTCTTGCATTTTCCTAAATATCTCTAATGCTTTGCCTGGATCTCTCTCCTTAAAGAAATGCACCATCAAGGAAGTGTACACATGTACGGTACATGGTGTGCCGACTATTTTCATTTCTTCCACCTTGTTTAATGCCTCCTCGGCACGACCACTCCTCAACAAAGAATGGATTATGCTCCCATACATATACTGGTCTATAGTACACCCAATTTTTTTTATCTCATGCAACAATGCAAGAGCCTCGTCAATTCTCCCTGCTCGGCACATGGCCTTGACAAGTATCGAGTATGCAACTTGCATTTCAAACCCCAACTTACAGAGGGATATGACAGCACGTCTCGCATCCTCTATCTTACCAACCTCACATAACATGGAGAGGTACGTACCAATTGTCTCCTTATCAGGTACAAATCCGGTACGTACCATTTCTTGAAAGATCTGCACTGCTTCCTCTATTTTTCGACCTTTCTTCTCACAAAGAAACAGTATCAAATATTTGTAAGTGGAATTGTCTGGTTGGTACCCCTCTCTCTTCATCTCTTTAAATGCTCTCAAGGCCATTTCGGTCATACCAGCTTGACCATATTGAGAAATCATGATAGTCCAAGTGTTAGCCATGATAAGGCATCCATTTCTCCTCATTTCATGATAAAGGTACCTCATATGTTGAAAATCCTTTGCACCGCCAGCTATTTTGATAGCCATGTTATATGTACAAGTATTATGCTTGTAATTAGGTCTTCGACCAACCCATGTAAAGAATTGCAAGGCTACTCCACCGTGCCTCGTGCATTTTCGAAGGATAACATCAACCATTTCAGGTGTATAATGGACATTTTCTCTCTCCAGCTCTTTTTTTATCTCACTCCATTCTCTTGTGGCATAAAGAATATCACAAACTCTTTTGACATCTTCATTGTTAATACCCCTCTTTTCATCCATTGGATCACATGAAAGAACCATACCCAATTGTGCTGAATTATTGTTCAATGAAATATTACCTTGTTTGACGACTCCTATATTACAAAGATCAAACAGTCTCCTCAAATTCTCGGCCTTGTTAACCAACTCTAAGTTGCCGACTTTGGAGAGACAACCAATAACCAAGTTGAAGTCCCCATCAGATGGGTTTATACACAAACTGACCATCTCTTCTAGTACCTTCAATGCCTCTTGAGGAAATGATGCCCGGCACAGCTCCTTTATGAATACACTATAAGCCTTCCAACTGAGTCTAAGACTTTTTTCTCTCATTTTTTTTGACACGCCCCATGCCTCAGAAATTTTACCGAGACTAATAAAACCGGCAATTAAAGCCGTAATCGCCACAGTATCTGGCTGTATGCCACGCTCGAGCATTTCCTCAAACAACTTGAAGGCATCTTGGTGCTTATTACCCCTAAAGAGGTGCTGCATGGCTTGAGTATAAGAGGAGATGGCCGGTACCAATCCTGCTCCTCTCAAGGTTGTAAAGAACCCCATTGCTTTGTCAATGTCTCCTTTTCTCAAATACCCATCAATTAAAAAGCCGTAAGCCTTATTACTGAGTGATGAATTCATCTTCAAGGAATTTATCATTTCCAAAGCTGCTTCCATCAATCCTCCTCGGCACAAGCCTTTCAAAAGAATCTCATATGCCTCGGTAGTAGCCATATTTTTCTTTATTATTTCATCAAACACCTCTTGGGCATCTTTCACCTTCCCTTTTGTACAATATGCCTTCAACAAACAAACATAAGCTTCATTTTCTGAGAAACCCATAGCCTTAGTCATATCATCTCTAAAAGATCCAATGTATTCTTTGTTATCCAATCCAACCAAGCAATTTACAAGCATTTGAAATAATCCCAAATTTAGAGTCATGTTCTTAGAAACCATCTCTTTGTAGAATTCCATTGCTAATTCTGGCTTTTCTGCATTGCACAAAGCAAGAAGAATTTCCTTATAAACTAGGTAATCAGGTTCGCAACCTGATATCTTCATGGATTGGAATGTACACAGAGCTTTGCCAACCCGACCCGTTTTTCCATAATGTATAATGAGTATGGTCCATGTTTTTATATCCTTTTCATAACCATATTTCTCCATTTCTTGTAACAACTTCTCCATCAAATCAATCTGATTTGTGTCTCCAGCAATGTACAACATTGTGTTGTAGGTCTCAGTCGAGTGCCAGAACCCTGGTCTCGACTTGACCCAATTGAAGAACCTGAGGGCCAAATGACAGACCTTGAAGCACCGTTTAAGAACCATGGCAACAATTTCTTGATTGCACGGTAAACCCAATTGATCCAACCTCTCTTCCATTGTCAACCCTGGTTGATTTGACCTAACAACCTCTGTGATCCTCTGTACAATTGGGCTAACATCCTGTTCCTTATCGTTAACAACGGTTTCTCTTGTTGGAGCATTTTGACAAACAGTTGGTGAGCCAAACCCTTGTGGGGGTTTTAGTCTGGTAATGGTACGAGTATTAAGTTGATAAGTAGTGGAAGGGGGGTAATCTTGGGGTGATATAACAGCTGAGATGCTTTCGTATAAAGAGGTAGAATTAGGTTGGTTGGTTTTGCCTGGTTTGCGTTGCGACGATTTGTGGCGGAGTTGGAGGAGGGAAGAACGAGAAGGTGAGAGGAGCTTGGTTCCGTTTCTCATGTCTGCAAGTCTACTCGAAAGCAAGCACTTGTTAGATCGATAATTTATTTGGTGAATTTTCAATTTCGGACATTTTGGATTTATTTCATGGCCCAAATGAAATCTGCTTAGGCCCACTTAATTTATGTGGACTTGAGATTATGGCTACAATGGGTAGAGATATATTGGAGATCATAGCCTTTTTATCGGGTAAAGATTTTAAGTGAGCAGTTTTGACTTCATGCAATGCACCGATTATAGAATTAAAACAACACGGCTTATGGTTTGTGCTTGATGACGCCAAAACAGCTCTGTTAATATCTTTACCTGATAAATGCTATAATCTCCAATATGTATATCTTTTCCCTCTTTGGTCAAAGGTAGTTAGAAAAGTTGTTAGAATGATATATCCGGTTATATAGGAACCTTTAAATAAATTAGATAGGTTAATACCCATTTAAATAAATTATTAGGATGGTATCTCTGGTTATATATATAGAGGAACCTTTAGCCCTATAAATAAGTTGCAAGGCTGCAAGGGATGATCACCTGCAGGCTGCAGCACAAAAATGTTGGTTGTGGATTTGTTGAAAATTCAACAAAATGTCACATCATATTGGTTTAGTACTTGGGATTATGTCTAAGTCATGTAGCACCTTTATGGCTAATTAAAATAGTTTTTTGAAGTAAAAGTTGGAAGTCAAATTATTTAACTATTTAATAGTTATAAGAGATATGAGGTTTCAAATATGCGATATCTCATGCAGAGGACATCGTGTTTGCAACTACATTAAAAGTTGATTCTCAAGTAATCAAAATAATTTGATGTGGTGAAGCTGCAAATCATTCTCTAGTGAGCAATTCATTTGATGTTTCTCTGTTAAGTTTGGTGGAGTTAAGACTTTTAGTAGGTAGAATAAGTTTTAATATGAGATATAAGTTTATAATTATTTTCACCATTAAGTTTATTTTTATAATTTTCTCCGAGACAAGCATTAAAATAAAAACATATTTAAGTGAAAAAATTTAGCTTGAGACATAATTTTATATTTTTTTTAATCTTTAAGTATATTTTTATATTTTAGTCTAAACAAATTATAGAAATAACATTTTTTTTTTTTGAGTGAGAGACGAAAATGCCCTCCTCTAATTCTGCATCTGGGTCCGCCACAGGTTAAATTCGTTGTAGGTTGGCTGTTGTGAAGCTGCTAAAAAAAATAAAAGTAAAATAAAATAAAAGAAGTTACTGGCTAATTTCTTTTACAACAGGGGAGTGCTATACTGAGAGCAGTGATTGAGATTTTCAGAAGAGAACAAAATCTCTCTCTAAATATCTATTTTACTCTCCCACTCTCTCTTCCTTATCTGTCACAATTAATACAAAAGTTAATAAAAAATTAATAAAAGAAAAAACAAAACACTCTGAAATGGAAAACCAACGCATTTACCTTCATTTGACACATTAAATTCTTTTGGGTTACTCCTCTCTAGTAACTTATAGTACCAATTCTAGCTATATCCAACATTAGACTTTTCATCAAATTATGGAAAAACAGGACAAAAAATTATTGCATTAAAGTATTACACGATTTTTCTCATAAAATATTTTTAAAGGATATGACTACTCATTTCACTAATGAAAGACATATTAACTATCTCTTTTTTTTTGGAGAAAAACAAAGGATCTAGTCCCTGTTTATTTCTATTGATTGATTCGAGTTACAATTTCAGGTTTTGAACTAAAACCCGTGATTAAAACAAACAAAGAGAATTAAAGCATAAAAAAGAAAAAAAAATCAGAAGACTCAAAGTAAAGAGTCTTCGCACAACAGAACTGAAAAAAAATACTAGTAAATTAAAAATCAGACCCAAAACACTAGTAAATACTCATAAAAGAGCAGTTCCTCAGTAAAAAAAAAAACTACTAGTAAATTAAAAAATCAGACTCCAAAACTAATGGAGATATCACCACTGTGTCCTGACTTCATCAACCAAAAAAGAGAGCTACAAAAAGGCTTCAGAGACTTTCTTTCTCTCAAATCCAATCTTCGCAATTGAGAACTACAAAAAAGAGATGAGAAATGTTGCATGCCCAATGTTTTTTTTCTATTTAGTTCGTACTTCAGATAATGCCATGGACAGAAGAATGTCATGAATGTACGATTTTCAATCACGCCTCTGCAAAGCTTCATGCCCAATTTCAAATACTGTGGAGAGAGGCGCGGTCAGAGTGGGCAGAGAAATTCAACAAGAAATGTTGTAAGCGAGAGGCAAGACGCGAGAGCTGAGCGAGGTTGAGCGGGAGGGCGAAGAAGATCATCTAGCAGCATAGGTGTGGGAGGCGGATGCGGGAGGACTAAGGAGATAGAGAAAGCGAGTAGAGGGAAGCGGGTGGTGGAGGCCGCTGAGGGGTCGAGCTTGTTTTTTTTTTCCTTACAGAAATCGGATTGGAGAGAAAGAGAGACGATTTTGTTTAAAGTCTTTGGCGACTTTCACGGTTCATAGAATTATTAAATGAGTCAAAGAGATAAAAGTAAAGAGCAATATCGGTATTTAGAATTTCAGCTCTCAAAATCTCAATTTCTTGCTCTCGGTATAGCACTCTCCTTTACAATACGCGCTGTCACAATTCAATTGTATTTGAACTGCGCGCAGTCAAGAAATATAGAAACAAAATGCCAGGTCATATAATATGATAATATCCATCCACGTAACCTAAAAACTATTGACATACTAATATACAAAAAAAAGGTTGAAATTAGCTGCTAATTATGGGTCGACACGTGTTAAGCCCATGTCAGCCACGTAGACCCGACAAAGAGACCTAAATAATTTGCAAATGATGCGGATCCGATCTAAGCTTGACATGTATATGTTTTCTTTATAAAGTAATACTAAAGAAAATGCACGCGCGGCTTTCAAGCAAGATTTGTTTGGTCAGATATCACAACTGTTTTTCAGTTGTTGGGTTGTTCACTTCAAGTGACCGTTGCAAATGTAATGAATATTTTCATGTAAAAAAATAAAAATTAATTCTTGTAACCACCTGAGAATTTTAGATTATCATCACAGAGCGATTTAGTCAAATTAATAGGAATGTTGTATTTAGTAAGTGTTGTGATTAATCCGATCTGACATTTTCGTATTTAGTCAAATTGACATGACATGTGAACTTAATTAATAATATTTCTATTATTTTAGTTTTATCATAAAATGCTTAAATTTTTCTGGTTCTATATTTTATTGTAGTAGTATTCAATATGATATTTCAAATGTATTATCTCTACATTTGAAAAAGAAGACGAGCACAAAATATTTTTAGGCAATGTCAAATCGTGTCAAACAGTTGAAATTGGCGAGATTCTGATATTATTGTGGATCAAGTTGGACTAAAAAAATTGTAGAGTCGATCGTCTAGATCTATCAGCAGTATCAGGATTGCAGAGGCTGCGAAGTTGTGAACAGAGTTCGAACTCTCAAGTTTTAGGTAGCCATAATTTTAGAAAAAAAAAAAATTCAAACCAACTGTGCTAATATCCCATGTCTAAAATTGAAATTTCTACATACTTGATATATAGCCCAGCTAATTGCTATTACTCAATCCAGACAAGACCAGGGTAGTAACGAAAGGGAGAGACTAATTAAGCCTTCCTTATAAATTAATAATTTATAATTTTATAATTTTGTCCATTAAATTTTATAATTTTTGTATGTTATCAATACTTTTTCAACCTCCAATCTTAAGTTTCTAGCTATACCCCTAATCTAAACCATCTACGTATATTTATTAATGTTTGTACGATTCTATAATATGATTTGGTATGAGGGCTATAATTAATTGAGTAATGGCACTTTCTAACATGATAATAATTACAACCACTAACTAACCAACCAACTAACTATTGCTCAATATGATAATTGCTCCGTACATTATAGTGTTGTTACTTGTTCACCTTTCCATTGGTTGTGGGGTCTTATAATTACTCTTTGGTTGCTAGGTTTAATCTAATCCTTTCAAATTCAATCATCCAATGGTCGTAAATTAATCTTAAAGGTTTCCATTAATTGGATAGGAGTCGAACCCCATTTCCACCCAAGTCACCAATAGAGATCCCATTATAGAAAGGTTACCTGTCTAAAGAAAGAAATCAAGTGACATGGTCCAAAAGACGATCGAGACCAACTGACACAACAAAAATATGAAACTATACTTTTGCCACCTAGGCCCTTTTATTTTCATAATCGTTTACCAGTTTCAATCTCCCCATTTATTTTTTTTGGATGTGCTTAAGGGTAAATATTTTAACATAGCAGTTTTGATTTCATACAATGTACGTACCAACTATATATAGAATCAAACAGTGTTACATATGATTCATATGCATGTGTTGCATGAAGTCAAAATTACTATGTTAAAATCTTTGCCTGAGTAGGGAAATAAAATCTTGAATACGACGCATGTGCACCATCAATTAATTTTTCTTTTTTTTTGAAGTAAAAATCGATTACTTCCTAATTCTCATTGAACCAACAAAAAGGATATAAATGTAGAAATTATCAACACATTTTTTGTTCACATTTTATCTACATGTTTATAGAAATTACGTACACAAGCTGACTAGCTACTCAACCCTCAATTCTTCAATCTTAACCTCTGCTAAAATATAATCCCATGTAGGATTGACAAAAAAAATCATAATTCATAGTTCGTTCGAGATCGGATCAAAAAGCTTGTAATTAGTTCGCTTAATTCTAGCTCGTTTGGTATAGTGAGTTCAAGTTTGACTCGGCTCGTTTCTTAGCTCATTGGAAGAATAAGAAAAAGTTCTATCCCGACTCTCTCACTACATTTTTTTGTGTCCATTATAAGAGGATGAAACTCGTTGAAAGAATATATATGTTAATGATGAAAATTTTTCCGACTCATGATCTTATGCACGACTCACAACACTAAGTTGAAAAAAAATCTTTGATTTATGCATGATTCACAGCAAGAAGGAGCTAGCTCGACTCAGTTCGTGATTATTAGCACTAAGTCAAGCTTGACTCGGCTCGTTCTAACAAAAATCAAGTTCAAACTTTATCTAGCTTAACTCGTATACAGCCCATGATTCTCATGCATCGACATACATAATGAACAATCACTCGCCTATATATATACTCTCTTTGGGTAACAATTAGGTTAACCCTTCATGCTAGGCATGCTAAGCATATGATCAAATGAGATATATTAGGTACAACTACCTGTAAAACCTTTAGAAGGAAAGAAACCTAAAAGTTCTCCATTCGTCTTAACCGTACCATCACATGCAGGAGATTTTAAGATATGCATGTTTTGAATTTGTTAGTACATTTTTTCTTGTCTCGTCTTTAATTAACTCATTAGTAGGCGATTGTCTATTTCATTTGGATGGTTGTATAAATATATAATTTATTGGGAGACTAGCTAATAATAGTACCATTATACTGGGTACCGGGAGAATCAATAGCACAATCTCTAGAGCATATTATGGTATGTTTTAGTATAAGAATAATGCATGATAGTATTATGTCAGCAGAGCACCAGATAGCCGTTATGACTTATCTCATATATTTAATTTAAGTGCTCAATTTGCGAAGTTAGGCGCCGAATTTTCTGTCCATTAATTACACTTTTTAATGTCGGCCCTTGCAACCTGAAAAAAGTAAAAATAGTACTTATCTATTGGGATGTGGAAACCAGAGCCCATAGATGGGGTTTAAATTATTTCCATTCTCATCTCATATCACACACTAATACGTTTAGCGTAGAGTACCAGTCCAAAGTATACTATTTTTCCTTCCTCGTTCTCTTATAGTTTTTATAAGGACTGAGGATAAATCAATAATTTGAATTTGATGATCATCTCTTATTATGTAATACTCTAAATCGTTGAATCTGAAGTCCAAAAAGTTGATCCAAACCGTTCAACTTAATCTCCATATTTAAATGTGCTTGGAGACCAAAATTTACATTTTTTTTAAATTGTTTGCTATTTTTGTAGAATTTTTTTTAAATCATTGTTTTTCAAAAAAATTGGACCATAAAAAAACAGCAACTTTCAAAAATTTCAAAAAATAGCAAACAATTTCCAAAAATATAAAATTTGGTCTCCAAGCACGTTTTAATATGGAGATCAAGTTGAACAGTTTGGATCGCCTATTTGGACTTCGAATCCAACGATTTAGACTCCAATTACAAGAAGGTCTATACATTGCAATGCACCATAACCCAACTCTTTGTTATTGATATTTGTTATGTATTTTGACCAAGTTAAAATGCATTTTCATGGTTGTCAACGATTGTCTTGAACTTCCAGACTCATTTTCAAAACCTCCCAACTGAGCGCTTGGTATTACAAAATGCATACTATGCTATTATATAATGTGCATTTTGCAATTTACAGAATGTGCATGCACTTGTTATTTTGAGCTTTGGTATTCATTCTTTGAACTACCAAAATGTACGCATAATAATTGCATGATACAAGCTTGACTATTTTATAATGCACACTTGGATACTTTTTTTTTTTTTTAAAAAAAATTGGACATGAGCAATTGAGTGGTGTTGAATGTATTCCTTAATAATTTAGTGGCTATTTCTTAAGAGAAATTAGAAATAATTTGGAAATTAGCAAAAGAAAAAAAAAAAAAAGTAGAATACAAATGCGAGCATATTTGACTAACTGCTTCTTTGGCTAAAATTGGATGCATATCATTGCATTTGCAAATGGCCTAATTGCTCAGCTTAGATGCTTTGAATGCAAACGTAGTGCCTCATAATAAGAAATGAATAATTAGCCGAAATTTTTTCAGTCACCACAGTAAAAAATCAAAATTAAATTATTATCACCCTTTTCATGACATTTTCAATCCTACCATCCACGCAGATCCAGTTCGCGCACCAAATTGGACTGGTACGCGGACTGGGCTGGCGCACCTGTTGGTGCACACACTGAGCAGGCGCACCCCTTGGTGTGAGGACTAGGTAGGCGTATCTTCTTCTCTTATTATCTTCTTCTTTCTTATTTTGATATTCTATTTTTATTCTACTTTTAGTGTATCTTTTTCTCTTATTATCTATCGTATCATTCCAACAAAATATGCCAGACATACGAAAACACGTAGAATATAAAATAAAATGTTTAATATCAAAATATCATACTTATATTACAAACAAGTCTACTACAACACAATATAAAATCTACTACAACATAATTAATAAATCCTACTACAATACAACATACAGTCTATTACAACACAAATAAAGTCTACTAGCATCCCTTTATTGAGTACGGTTCCTAGCATCCCTTCTCCTCCTCGCATTCCTTTCAAGAGTTGCTCTATTGGTCTGGTGATCATTTTTTCTTCCTTCCAGTATGTCCATCCACATTGGGATCTGATTGTGTCTTCGCCTACCCAACTTCACTAACTGATGCTCTGGAACTAAGATCGCTTCTTCGTACGCCAGCTACTTACTTTGATTGTCATACACGTGAAATTCACCATTCCATGTGTCGATGAGTGTTTGAATGTTGTAGTAGTAATTTGCAAAGACATTTGGATCGTACTTTCTACATTTTTCACACATTTGTAAGTTACATCATCCTCAATTATAGTAATGATTACGAAATTATTAGCAGATATTTGTACCTTAGACGACACACCGCCATCACATGAACACATGGTATTCCGATGAGCTGAGGCTTTTGGCACGAGCATTCCACCTCATGGTCGTTCTTCACAATGACCTTGTACCTACAGTCTTGAGACGTGTACACTCATTTGCCTCTCTTTATATCAAATGAGATTTCCTCACCATGTGAGGTCACCATAAATTCTCCAGCTTTGTTGAATGCAATCGCGCCTATTTCTTAGTCTTCTCGATGTGCTTGTTCAGCTTTGCGTGCACACGAATGGAGAAAAGTTGACCCTCTTGTTGGCATTGCACGGCCACTTTATGTCTTTGAACGAACCATGTGACACACTTGTAAAACGTCTCCTCAATAATTGCAGCAACTGGTAACCTACAAGAATTAAAATTTATAATTAAATAAAGAGAACCTAAATATTCAATAAATATAACCTATGAGAACCTAAATATAACCTATGAGAACAAACATGCGAGAAGTTTTGAAGACATTGTTGAGCGATTCAGAACCATTGCTAGTCATTATGGCCCAATGACTCCCGTCGGTCATAGCTTGATACACCTTCCATGACTTAGCTGGTTCTTCCTTATTATTTTCATTATACTTGCCACATGTATCCAAGTATGGCAACCAATCAAGATTTCGTCTTCCAATTGCATCAAGGCCTTTAATCTTCTTCTTTCCTTCTTTTTAACCATAATCTTGAAAAACTTAGAAGCAACTTTATCCTGAGTGTGTTTTCCAAAATTCTCAAACACATGTTGAGAGCAGTACCGGTGAGCACACTCCTCGTTCTCCTCAGACCAATCCAGATCACCTTGTATGAACACATTTTTTATGCCCTTGTGCCGGTCAGACACCACACATATGAATCTATTTAGACCAATTACAAACTCCCGCACCCACTTCATGAACCACCCCCAATTCTTAAAATCCTCGCTCTCTACCAATCCAAATGCTAGCGGGATTAATTGGTTATCTGCATCATATCCGGTGACAATCAACAACTTACCATTGTATATACCTGACAAGAAACAAGCATCGATGCTAATGACGGGTCTGATGTGACCCACTACTTCTATACATGGTCCTCA
Organism: Carex littledalei; assembly: GCA_011114355.1. NCBI lineage: Eukaryota > Viridiplantae > Streptophyta > Magnoliopsida > Poales > Cyperaceae > Carex > Carex littledalei. Next base: position 10,380,091 of record CM022087.1, read on the forward strand.
TGCCCATGCCAACCTCATGAAATATCGGTACCCTGGCTTTTCTGAAGGCTTTGAAAGAACTTTATATTGGGTTCCTGGATTTTCCCTTTTGATTGCCTCCAACAAAGGGACAATCAGCGCGTAAGACCCCTCCCAACTACCAAATGCCCGGACAATCGCTAACTCTCTACCACGTCACAGTTTGTTGTACTTTGGAACGATGCCCTCGTACCTTTCAGCAACCAGGTCACTAATAGCTCTGATACTAATATCAGCATTTTTTCCAAAGACAATTTTACACAGTTGGTGACCATAGCGGACGTCAACTGAGCATGGTCTAACCTGGTTGCCTCAGCGTGGCATGTGTGCTTTTCCTCATTCTTCGAAATGGTCCAAGAATTTCCAAAGCCTGTAGCCCTCGCAACTAACCCCCACTTACATCGGGCGCTCTTGCACTTATACCTCATCCTGGTTGTGTCGCTGTGTGTCTATTTGATCTCGATATTTTCCTTTATGTGCCAGTGGTGAATTGTATCTTTCATTTTATCCTTGTTGTCATACGTCATCCCTTCAAACAATTCATGTCTTTCTCCAACCTAATTTAAAATTTTAAAATTTTAAAAATAAAATAGAAATATAAATTAACAAACGAACCTCTGAACCCGTAAAAAAGATGTCAGCCTCTTGAAACCCCAATGTGTCATGAAATTCTCCGAACGGGTGTCTTTCTCCACGACCCGATATCGGCCACTTTCGCATACCAAGCACAGTACAACGAGACTCCTCATCACTATGATCTACTGCCCCCCACCATCATCACTAGCCTCCCAATTTTCCTTTGCCTCCCATTCTTTGGGATCCTCGTCTGTATTGTCAGCATAATAAAGTGGTTCTGGAGTTTCAGATCGGTCCTGGTCAGATTGGGCAAGGCTAGAGCTGGAGGTTGGAACCCGAGATCGGCCCCAACTAGGACCAGCCCCTACGGATGGGGACCGACTAGTACCCGCTAAAGTCAGGGCCCGAGTAAGACCCGTCACTGAATGCTCAATGACCCGACCCTGGGTCAACTGCATCAATGGTCTGGTGTTCTCTCTGGGGTTCTGTCTGGGGTTGGCAACCACATATAACTCTAGGAACTTGAAAGGTGTTGTCATATTCATGGTCATTTGAGTATACAACCCCCAACTGTTATCGTCTAGTACAGGGAGCTGTTAGAACCATGTTTGGTTGTCTTGGCCAATATTGATCCTTACGGACATTATCAGTTCGTAATAATTCGGGTCCATACCAAGTTCCTGGTACACTTTCCTAGTTATACCGCTGAAATTTAAATCAGAGCCGATATTGAACATTTTCTGGAGTTGGGTACTGTAATAAGCACCATTTGGCCCTTGTAATATTTCACCACCAAAATAACAAGCAATTCCAATTATAGTTGGTTGAATTACAGAACAAACCTAACAATTAATAAATTTACAGTAAATTAAAAATACAATTAAATAATTATAAAAAAATAAAGGACTAAGGTGGAAAAAACTCACAAATTACTCTTTGCAGCTCTGTCTCCTTGGTGAATTGTGAATGAAAAAAGGTTAAAATGTTCTCTCAAATACAGCAGAAGGGTTGGTGCGCCTACCCAGTCCGCGTACCAAGGGGTGCGCTTGCTCAGTAGGCGCACCAAGAGGTGCGCCAGCCCAGTCCGCGCACTAGCTCAATTTGGTGCGCGAACTGGGTCCGCGTGGGTGGTAGGATTGAAAATGTCATGAGGAGAGTGGTAATCATTTAATTTCATTTTTTTATTGTGGTAACTAAAAAAATTCCGGAATAATTAGCTCCTTTAACCAGCCTTAATTTGCTTAAACAAGTTGCAGCAAGCCCATGGTTTCATATAATCAGTGATGTTTGTTATATAAACTAAAAATTAGGGCCACAAAATGCAAGTAGCTATCCTAGCTAGGCCCCCAAAAATCAATATTATGCCGTTATATTTCATATCCTGGGACTATAAATACATGCATGGTTGCATTATTGACTTCACAAGTGACCAAGTATATCCACCAGAAAAACATAACTTCACTACAGGATCTCTAAAACGGATTATGGCTATCAGATATTATTTTTTGTTGATGTTGGTTGTAGGAATGAACTTGATCGGATCGGCCAATGCACGCCCGCTCAATGTAAGCCAGATGGAACGTCCCAAAATGCAACCAGACAAGACAGTGGTCGGCACACGGCCGAGTGGCGAGCTTTGGGTGCAAGATAAGTTGAAAGCGAGATCTGCAATCGATGAAAATAAGAGAGATGTGCCAGGAGGTCCCGACCCACAACACCACCAGTGACAAAGAAATCACCATAATAAGCTTGAAAGAATTAATTATGTTTGCACTTATTTTGAGTTATAACAATAATTGTTCTAGTGATTGTATTGATTGACAATCTCAGGATGAATTTTGATGGGAACTCATGTTCTCCTCTATATCTCATCCTATATTGAAATTATTCAGGGTTAATAGTATCAGATTAATTTCATGGAGTTTGGCATCAAATGTTCCTTTCATGATTATAAACATTAAGTTAAGCCAGAGTTTTGAAAAATGCAATGCTAAATTGTCTCACGACCTACCATAAATTTGACAAACAAAGTACACATGAATCGCATGCTCGCAATTAAACTAGTCCACGTCACTATTGTAATATTTATACATAAATTTGAGAACTATTACATCTCAAATATTGAAAAATTTGAAAATATAAAAAATGAATGCACCAACATTATTTTTTAACATATGAAAGTACAAAACAACAGCACCAAAACAACAAGGAAAAAGAAACATTTGAAAGCCCTTCTAGTCAAACCAAAGAACTCTACCTAGATATAGCTACACTCCGGAAATTTTCACACTAGGAAATCTCAAAAGAAAAAAGGATGTCTACTCAATGTTTTTTTCTCGCATAATAGCTTCCATTTTCTCGACATCTTCAGGAGTGTCAACACCATGAGCATCATGGTCAACCTTAATTACCTGGCATTTTGAACATGATCTCATATTAGGTAATAATAGCTAGGGATTCTTGCAAGTATCAGCATTTCAAAGAAAGCCACAAATGTGTGATGTTTGAATATAGCATTCAATGCTAACATGACCACTACTAATTAACTGGAACAAAAATAAAAAAAAAAAATCAAGAGTTTGCATTAAATCGTCAGTATGATCCTTCAGTCAACCATAATTTTTTAATATAAAAAATATATTGTACACGATATGTCAGATACAAATCCTAAGTACATAAATCAATATGATGTGACATTTTGTGCTACAGGTGATCATCACTTGCAGCCTTGCAACTTACTGAAAGTACACATTTGCAGCAGTTGGATTTATCGGGCTAAAGGTTCCCTAGATTTAGCGTAATCTCAACACAAAACCATGCTGCGAGAACATGCATGTGCAGCATGGCAGAGGATACAAAACCATTTGCCACTAGCAATTACTGACCCAATGGGCTGATGAACTAAGTCAGATCAGGCCCGTGAAGGATTGGACCAGACCTAATGAGTTTAGTCTCTTTTTTTCTCAACAGACAAGGCTAAACTTCCAAAATATCCAAGAAAATATATATACGAAGAAAGAAAAGAATACAATCTCCAGTTTGCATATCAAAGAAATCGAGTAGAACCGACCTGAACTCGAACAGATTTAACTCATCTCCACCAATAAACACGCTTTGTTCTCAGGAAAAAGTATGTAATTATTTATCATGGCTGTCCCCCCCAAGCTAGGAGAATTTCTTGTAATAATGAAAACTCTTCTTGTGTCTTGGCTTCAAAAATACTAAACCATGGATTCTTGCTAATATTCCCATAACATTCAGAGACAAGTTTGACATTCCAAAGGAGTCCAAGGACCATACTCTCAAATTTGTAGATTCTATACAAAAATAAATCAATTGAATAGTTGAAATTGAAATAACCTTCATCTTGTAACCATTCTCTAGAACTTTGAGTTGTTCAAGATCTTCCTCCAGTTGCAAAGGAGTTGGCTCCAGCTTAGGGTATATCTTTAGGAATTCTGTATCGTAGCTCTACATAATGACAAATAAAAAAAAAATATCATTATAACAACAACAAAAATAACAATAATAAAGTATATGCCTAAAACTTAAGAGAGTTCATATCTACCTAAGAAAGCTATTTAATATTATGCACGTCCCCAAAAACATAGAAAATGTGACTGATACCATTTCTCAAGTATGAAAATTGTATGTATGCACTTGATCAAGATTTATCAAACTAACGTACTCGCTGATTCTTCATATGCATGAGCAAGAAAATGATGGATGGTTTGGTTATTTTTTTCTCCCTTACAATGTAAAATAGAAGAGATATAGGAGTGTTGGTGTTCTGAGGTTTAGTGAGATAACAGAAAATTTTATTATTAATTATAATTTACAGAAATAAAATTTTAGATGTTTCGCAACAACAGAAAAATCATTGATTTGACTATGCTTAAATTCATAAAGAAACTGAGTGCTCATCGATGTTCTGAGGTACCATCAGATTCAGCAACTGGGGCAGTTATTACTGAAGTACCTGAATGCCCAAATGAAGAAGATATGGGAATTTCTGGTTCACTTTTCCCGACCTGAAATATTTATTTAAGAAGTCAAACATCAATATGAATCAACAGGCCCAAAAATTGACTCTGATTGGGTTTCATTTCTAGCCTACCCCAACTTGTTTGGGACTAAAGGCTTGGTTGTTTGTTGTTGTTGTTGGATTCTTGCTGAGTGCTCAACCATGATCAAGGCCGTGCAATGCTAACATATCCTACAATATTTTGAAGGTAAATAGAAAAAACAATTGGACCATCTAGCAGTATCAGTAAACAAATGCATGCCAGACACTGTGAATAGAGTGGGGAAAAATGGCACGGCGGAGCCGGCTCCGTCACGAAACGGCACGGAACGGCATGGCACGCGTGTCAGTTACGTGCTGTGACTCGCATGTCCCATGCAGTGACCATTCTCGTGTCGTGACCATTTTTTGAAACTTTGGCACGGCATGACACGGCACGTGAAAAATCTAGTCACGGCACGGCACGGCACGTGGTCACGCGAATCACATGTAATTAGGACCATTACATATTGATCATATGGTGAATCTTGAATAAACTAACCTAAATTATGATCAAATGGTCACGCGAGTCACGTTTGGGCACGGCGTGACTCACGTGGTATGACCATTCGCGTGCCATGACCAGCCCTTGACATTTTGGTCACGGCACGGCAAGTGAAAAATTAACTTGGTCACGGCACAGCACGGCACAAGACCAAAGTCACGGTGTTGTTAGTCACGGCACGGCACGTTTTTCCACTCTAACTGTGAACATAGGAATGTATTATCTAAGGTCATGAATTCATTATCCAATAAGATAGTTCCCATACTTGCTGGTAAATAAATAAATAGAACATTAAATAAAAACAATTATTGTTTACTTGTTAAAAGGAATTAATCCTCTGGAGAAGTAAATAGCATAGCCGTTGCTGTTGACAACACACTTGACTCGATTAGTGTCGAATGCATATTCAGGTTTCAGAGATGTGACAGCTGTGCTAAACACCGCATCAGGAGCTCGCTTCATGTCAGATATAGACAAAGAAATGTGATATCAGATCCAAAGGAAGATGAATTACAAAGGACCAAAAGAAATTATATGATTTGGTTGTTTGTTTCTTATAAAAAGCAAACCTGTAAGGCTTGAACAATGCCATCTATTATCTCAGGTTCAATAAGTGGCTCATCTCCTTGTATATTGACTACAATATCATAACTTTTTGCAAGTTTCTGAAGTGCCTCACTGCAACGCTCAGCTCCTACAAGGTGAAACCATTTAATAAGATATTTTATTTTTCTTGATGAGATGGTCACATCTTGACTATTAAGTATCAAATGGCCTATTCATATCGTGCATTATGAATTAGACACAAAGAAGAACAAAGAAATTAAAAAAAAAAAAAAAACTGCTATATATTTTGACCAACATATGATACAAAAAATTAACTAAACAAAATGCACTATGCTGTAGTAGTCTTGTATAAACGCCTTCGTATACAGGTTTGCAATATCAAGAGTAATTAGTGCCATCATAGATAATCTCTCAAGCAATATTAAAGAGAAAAATGGTTACTAGGTAAAAATCTCAATATGAAAGCATTAATTGTCCAAAAACAATTGAACAGATGTGCACATGGGAGTTATTCAAACTCCAGAGTGTTTCTGCAGTTACTGTCATAGCCTTGGTATAAGTAGAAACACAAATGAAAGTGCTTTCCATTAAATTGTATATTCACTTGGGGAAGGACAAGAAAAGACCATTTCTGCATGACTCCGATGTCATGATGACATCAGCTCCAAATCCTCTACAGCATTCTGCAATTCTCTCATCATCAGTTGCCACAACTGCCAAAAAATTATCTTAATTTTAGATAAACAAAACAATTATAATCTACATGCTGGCTAGAAAAAGGCTACACCAAATTATGTATGATAGATTTGGGCCTTTTTGGTCCCTGGCAAATCTGGTCTGGGAATGGTATCAACCAACTTGTATCAGAAAGCATGGAACAGATCCTAGTATGTTTATTGATCAGCAGTCCAACTTAACCTAATTGAAACAGAGGACGCTAAGCAAAAATTAAATAGTTTAAGTACAGCTTAATTTCAGAGCTGCTACAGCAAGAGATTGGGTAATACATTGGTGAGAAATTGAACAGGTAAGTACTGGCATATACTGAAGTTCATACTTAATATAAAACTGATGTATTATATATCATAACAATTGCTATGTAGAACAATTTACAAGCTGTATGAATACATAGAAGGAAAAAACACAAAAACAAAAACAAAAAGATAAAGAGGCGAAAAATGTTCATACCAACAGAATCTAGACTTGAAGCTAACTTGGCTCTCTCCCATGTTCTCTATTAAATTTAAAAAAACAGCTGATGTAGATATATAAGTTGAAGCAAATTGACCATAACATGACAACCAAGATATTGACATACTGGTTAATACGCGTTGGATCTGAGACATGTTAATTTATACCAATTAAGTTAGGGTTAATTGGGGCTTTATTTGCATGTTTTGACATCAATGTTGGGGCTTCATTTGCTCAATTTGCACAAACCAGGTACATAGTTGTTGACTCAATTTTACCTCAGTTGCATAATACTCAACCACAATTCACCTTCGATACCAGTAAAATAGTACCCTACCATCGCACTTCAACCTCAACTCCTTTTTTATCCCTTTCATTTTCTTTTCTTTTTTTAAGGGCAGTGAGAATTATCCCTTTCATTTTCATTCTCTATTACTGAATTTCTCTCTTTTGTGCTGTTTAGGCTTGGCTTAACTGAAGTATTGTAATTGAGTTAATCTACAGAAAGCAAGACAACAGTGATGTAGTGTTAATTCAGGTCAGGTCGTGATAGTGGGGCCCGTCTACCAGTGACAGCAACAACGAAAAGCACCAGACAACATTAATCAGTTTCTCCATTTTCATCTTTGGAAAAAAAAGCATTACAAACAGAGAGAGATTGTGGGGTTACTTGAATCATAGGTTTGCCGAGAATGTGGACGAGAGGTTTCCCCTCGAAGCGAGAAGAGGCGTATCGAGCGGGGATGATGCCAATGACGCGGCTGCGGAACCCTTTAGAGCGACGGAGGAAGTACGCTCCTGCCGCCGCTGCCACGGCCGCACTCAGGATCAGGCCGTGTGCGAGCCACACTTTCGCGCCCGATCCGGATGAGAGCGACGAGGACTCTGCGCAGATCGCCATTGCCGCGGAGCAGGAAAGCGCCTGAGGGGAGTGACAGTAGAGAGACGAAGTTGCGTTGCAACGCTTGTCGCTGAGGGCGGGAAAGAGTTGTGCCGCGGGAAAGAGCTGTGTCGGGGGTGGGGTCTAAAAGAGGTGGAAGGGGCAGAACTGAGAGGGGGAGAGGAGGGGGGAATTCAGATGTGCCGCGTGGTACCGTAGACCACGTGTCGTATTGTGCCGCGTGGTACCGTGCTCTTGATTTTTCAGGTATAATGTGCCGTGCCAGGTCAAATTTTTCAAAGATGATAACGGCACGCGAATAATCATAGCACAGGATACACGAGTTACAACACATAACTGATATGCATATTGTGTCGTTTTCTAACGGAGCTGGTTCAGCTATGTCATTTTTTCCACTCTAATTCTAGAGTGCTCTCCAATGTTCCGTGAATTCTAAATTAAAATATTGTTAAAAAATAAAAGAATTACATATGTTTTTCAATTTAAACAAATTTGACTAATTGAATAATCTAATTCCGACCAACTAACATCCATCCGTCTTCACTTTGAGATCTTGTGTAAAATCGGCGGCGGTAAGAGCTGACAAGCACCCGACATTATTATTAATATCCAAAGTTAATTACAAATTAATAAATATATCCACGTTAGTTGAATTTTTTTTTAAATGTCCAAACCGGCCATTTAATGGCGGATCCCATTTTTTTCTCCACCGGCCATTAAATGGTCGGTTCTCAATTTTTTTTTTGTTGTTTCAGACCCTATAAATATCCATCTTTCTCTCTCCTCCCTCTCACAGCTCACTCAACTCACAAAAGAGAAAGAGAGAAAGAGAAGGCAATTTGAAGCGATTTTGGAGGTGATTTTCAAGTAATTTTTTTTATTTAAATTTATTTTTTTATTTAATTTAAATTTATTTAAAAAAAAATTCAGTAACTTATACATTTAAATTAGTAACCTCACAATTGTTTACCATTTACCAAAATGTAATTTGTTGGTCATAGCCATGATTTCATTACACTGTGTAGTAAGTTTCTTACTAATACATATGGGGTTTATTACTCTAAAGAGCCAGTTAATTCATTCATGGTTCCCGATGATATCTCACTTTGGGACTTGAAAACCATGATTTACGAATGCACCGGTTATAACCCAGAAAGGTGGAATTTAAAATTGGCAATCCGAGTGAACGATGGAACACCCCCGACCTATACCATTAAAGACCACTGGAAATTTTATCATAGAAATCTACATCAAGAGAGTTCCGATAGAGTCAGGTGTTGGAAGTTCTGGCCAAAATTCAGTTGCGCCAAATTATACAACACAACCAGAACCATACACTCTCATGGTTCCTTTATTCGTACCTGATCCAGAAACATACAACCACTTCACTCCACTATCACTCCAACCACGACCCCATACAAGATCCCCACCTAGACCCTTGCATGTGGCGCTTTTACCATTACCGCCACCATCACCTCACCCCAGACCGGCACCATTAGACGACGAAACTGTGTCGGATTTTGAAAATATTAACGAAATTTCGAAGAAAGATCTGCAAACTGGGGATGAATTTGAGGGAGTAAACTGGGACTCTGATCACCTGGAGGGTTGTGATGAAGATGGTACAGTGCCCATTCGAAATGAATATGGGAATATACCGTTTAGTGGCCGGACTGATACGCACCCGTTCGCAGGCTTCAATGATATATCTTCTTTTCAAGAAGCATATGTTGCTTATTATGGGAGACGGATTGAGTACAAAGGTGAGCTGGCGCCAGAACAATTTTTTTAAAGCAAAGAAGAGTTGATTAAGAAGATTAAAGAGTACCATATTGATAAGAATCAGGAGATTAGAATAAAGAAAAGTGACAGGGATCAGATTCAGGTGGTGTGCAAGACTCCGGGTTGTGATTACGAACTTAGGAGAAAAGCAACGGGTTTTGGAGATTCATGGGTTATAACGAGGCAAGACAAGCCTCACGTATGTAGGTCTGAGTATGCAAGGACCGACCATGAATGTCTCACGGCATCAATCATTGTCAATGTCATTGAGACCAGCATTAAGGATGACCCGTGTATGAGCATCCAAGGTGTGGCAAACTGTGTGAGGGTTAGGTATGGCAATGTAACTCCGAAATACAACTGACTGTGGAGGAGTCATGAGTGTTGGGTAATCCGGCCGCTAAATTCAGATTTTTGGAAAAAGCCGCAAAATTCTGACCGAGAATTTCCTGCGAAATTCTGTTTGAGAATTTATCTTGCCAAATTACTTTTCAAGAAAATTTCCCGATAAATTCTGCTGGGGAATTTATCGCGAAATTCTGACTAGGCTTACGGTGCGAAAAGAACGTAAAATCAAAATTTCACATTCTACCATAAGCCGAGGATCTACTCCCCGATTGATTTCTAAAATAATATTTATAAACATTTAAATAAGTTAAATAACATTTGTACATTTTTCCAAATTCAAATTGGAATGCAGTATAACTCGGTTACGTAGCACCAGATGTCTGATGCCTCTATCAGTCGTCCACCAGGAACAACCAAAGAGTCGGTATTTCTTTTGCCAGAAATACTATACCGACTATTCGCTTAAAACACTATTCACAATTCGCAAGAATATACGTGGATTACGTATTTCTCTTTTTTTCTACGCAAATCACTATTTGGGAGAGAATACGAGAAAGAGAAAATATAACCAAATCGAATCGAGTTCTAACAACTTCTATATTTTCTCTCACCCCACATGCTCTTTTATAGCCTATAAGGTCAGTTCCCAAATGACCCTTTTGCCCCTCCCAAAGTCAGTTCCAATTGAAAAGACCGAAATGCCCCTAAGTCCAAAATTCAATTGAATCATTTTGGGCTTTCAATTTGGGCTTTTAATTTAAATTCTAAATTTAAATTTGGCCCAAATTCAAATGGGCTTTTGGCCCAAAATATTAATTCATAATTAATATTTATAATCCATTTATTATCAATATAATTATTCTGAATAATTATATTTTCTTGTGACTGTTGTTGCGATAAATTTATACGTGTCGTACACGCTTATAAATTTAATCTGTTTAAGCTTGTCGTCTCTATGACATTTATTTATTAATTATAACACTTTATAATAATTAATAATTTAATTCTCTAATTACTTTCCTATTGGTGTGACCCGATAGGATCTGTGTTATGTTGGCAATAGAATTAAAACTCCTTTTAATTCTATAAATCATAAGCGGCATCTGGCAGAATGCATTATGACTACCCAATTGACACAGATGATTTTGTACAATACAATATCACGATCCAGTAAACAATTTACTCGTGTTAATTCTTATGTCTCATAGTATCATATCAGTTTCAAGGTAGGTATGTGTCATCCTTGCAAACTTAATCTTTTCTCGATCTTAAGTAGATTATCAAATATGATTAACTCTTTAATCATACCGCGCGCTGATAACCCTACTTTATCAAGAGGCCTAGTGATACTATCACCCGTAATGTATACGAGGGACAATAGTAGTCTTGGTGAACATCTCCCCTCCGCACAAGTCATGTATACTGAAATGTCATCTGTATAACTACTTTTTACGGATAGCGTTGAACAACACTCACGAATACACACTTCTCATGTAGGAAAGATGAACCACCTCATACTTTAGAACTTAACACTGAATGAAACATTAATAACACGAACACAATTTCATTTAACGTTTCATTTAGGGTCTGTCAAATACCATGTTCTCTAACATGTATCTATGTGATTAAAATGATAACTCTTTGTCTATGGTTTGTAAAACATAACCATCATTTAATCCACATACTAACCTTTGATTGGTCAATTAGTGTTCTTTGCTAATTATCTCGGTTAGTGACTATTAAGAGTATTTATCATCTATATTATGGAGTTCTACAATTTCAAGTCATTAACTCGAAATGATTCATAAATTCGATAAATCTCAAAGAACAAAATGATATATTTATTAATCATCCATTACATGAACAAAATATATATAATAAAATTATTCTATGATTGACTTCTAGATTATTACACTAACAATGAGATTGCAATAGCCCGATAATTTGGGAGTTGGGAGGGTTCATACAGCTTGTTGAAACCACTTCTTATGGGAATCTGCGACAAGAATCCCGGCTCTAAGTACCAATTTCTAACTTGTCCGATACGAGATAAACACGGAGTGTTTATTGTAGATGCTGTTCAATTCAGGGTCGTAGCCTGGGCTTTTGGTCCATGCATTGCAGCGTTCCAGTAATTGAGACCAGTGATCAGCATATATGCATGTTTCTTGTATGGGCGGTATGAGGGGAGGCTTTTGATAGCTTGCGGCTATGATGCCAAGAACCAATTGCTGCCTATTGCATTTGCAATTGTGCAGAAGGAGGATAGTGAGAATTGGGGTTTTTTCTTGCAATGGTTGAGGAATGAAGTGCTTGGAGCTGATAAATTCGTCTGTGTTATATCAGACCAGCACAAGGGGATCAAATGTGCACTGACAGCAGAATACAGATGGTCTCCAGACCTTTTTGTGCACATGTTTTGTATGCAGCATATTGCTGACAACCTGGTCCAGAATTGTGGAAATGACAAGTGGTTCGGATGGAGGTTCAGACAAGGAGCCAGGAAGAAGAAGCCAAGAAGGTTGAAAGAGATGTTCGAAGAGTTTGTTGTGGTATGTCTAATTTATAACATTTCGTTTAATTATTTTATAAGACTTTGAGAAAAATGAAGTAACACATCTTTGTTTTTGTGCAGCTAAATCCAATGTGTAATGTATTTTTAAAGAAGGTGGGCAAAATACGTCCCAATGATGTAATGGAGCCGTCCAATTATGAGAAGATTTTCCAAACCTGTGATGGAAAATACTGATTTGGTATCATGACAACAAACAGCTCCGAGTCACTCAACAATGTCTTTCGGGTTAGCCGTAGAATGCCCGTGGCTGCCATAATTGAGGATACGTTCTATAAGTGCAACAAATGGTTTGTTGAGCGGCGGAAGTTCTATGGTTCAAGACCAAGAGCATCTTCTTGAACACTTCTAAAGATAAACATAACAATCATGAAACAAAATGCATATAACATACAATTCATAGACATAACATATAAAAGCAATCAACATAAGATAACTTTTAGAACACAAAACTAACAATTGATCATCAACCTTTTCCAGTGACTAAAGTTCTTGATAGTGTTAGTTAGTATTGGGGGTTCTCTAACATGTCTTGGGGTCATTTGTGTCATTTCTAGATCCAATATAAAGAATTCAAATTAAGTGTGCCTTAAATTGAGTTACATGCTCTGATACCACTTGTTGGTCCCTAACGACACCTAGAGGGGGGGTGAATATGGGGCTTTTTTAAAATTTTAACTCTTAAGTTATTTAACTAACGTGTGCGTGAGTTATTCTTGGCAGAAACAAGAATAAACTTAAGCAAGTGTTGCGTAAAGTAAATAGAAGAGTTAAGAGACACTTGACACGAGAGTTGTTTACGAAGTTCAGCACTAACGCTTACGTCTCCGGGGCTTCGCAACCTTCTTGATGGCGCGCCTTTCTTTACTCAATGAGAAAGGAGTACAAGGTGGAACCGGTGAGCCCTTACAAACCTTGGGAAGTTACACGGCCTGAGCACGGAAATGGCTCACGAGCACTAAAGGTTTGAAGTGTTTGAAACAAACAAGAGATTTCACACAAATCACTATAATTCTTACACAAAATTGAGTTTGGTAGAGTATGTTTGAGATTGTTGTAAAGATATTGAAGTTTTGTATATGAGCAACAATAGAGAATTCTAGATCTGTAAAGAATACGAAATATTGCAATTGGGGGTGGCTAGATTGTTTTCTCGAACCTATATTTTGCTTCTATTTATAGAGGGAGAAGCAAAACTTGGTAACTGGCGTCAACCGTTGTAACGGTTATCCCCAGTTAATGGGTTTGGATGCGTTGGAAACCCTAACGCTTGTCAAGCGTTACAACGGTTGCTACAACGGAACTCTCTGGAAGTTTTGGGGTCCGAAATTGATTTATTCCGTTACAATGTTTAATTGACCGTTGTAACGCTATGTTAACCGTTGTAACGGTTTATGTAAATTACCTCAATCTCAAGCATATTTTACTGAAAGTTTTGATGCTTAGATAACAAGGAATAAAACAAAACTTTTATTCGACTCAAAACAAACGATCTAGTTATTGTAAGTGCAAGAAACAATCTTATTAGCCTAATGAAGAAGAGAATAACATAATACCTTGGATTTGATCTCCAAATCAAATCAAGAAGGGTTGTCTTGCTTAGCAACTTCTTATTCCCTTTCTCTTTCAACGGTGGTTGTGCTTTAGCCCTTCAAATGACGAGCCTCCTTAGGTATCCACCGAAAGATTAAAGAAATACTTGTATCTCTAAGGCTAGTAAGAGATTAACAAGTAGAACCTTAATCCTAGTTTAACCCTCTTCTTAATTTCTGAAAACTTTTAGAGGATTTCTAGATCTCAACACATGAGAGAAAAATGGGAGAGGAGAAAAGAGCAAATTTCGGCCAAGATATTTCTCACAGAAAAATTCTGACCTTTCGGTACTAAAACTCTTATATCTTTTTCTAGGTAACTCCAAATGACTTGAAATCTTCACCGTTGGATTCTAGACTCCAAGGGCTACAGATTACATAGGTCATACGTCCAGAATGATTAGGTTTTACCCTTTCAAATTCCAGTTCAAAGTTACCTAAAAAATCTGTCCAGAAATTTCTTTCCTCTTTAATGAGATTGATTAGATTTAATGACATATTTAAATATCCCTTAAATCATGCCATCACTAATCAATTCTCTCCAGCATATATTTGGGCTTTGGGCTTAAAAATATTAATCATATTAATATTTAATTAAGTCCACAATCCCATACATTAAAAGGCCAACATATAAATTAATATTCTATGTTAATTTATATGCATCTCTCATGTGTCAAAAGTCATTTAAAATATGTCACACATACTTTAAATATTACTAGGATTATTTTACAACATCTCTATGTCATAAAATTGTTCATATATTAATAACATATAATTTGTACAAATTAATTATAACTCCTTATAATTAACATAGCACATATTATATACATATCACATATGCTTTATTAATATATTTTCTTTTAATCTTTCATATGGTGTGACCCTATGGGATCCCATCATTATGGCAATGGAATTAAACTTTTAATTCCATAAATCAATGATACAACTAGCCATGGTATATTGATTACCCAAATGATGTGGATGAAAAAGCACAATGCAAAATCACGATCCCTGTAACATTAAAATGTTGTTGTGTCAATTCCTTGCCACATGATATCCAAATAATCGTAAGGTAGGAATGTGTCATCCTTACCAATTATTCTTTCTTGATTTCCTGAAGTTTAATTATGATATGATTATCATATAATCATATTGCATGCACATAATATAAACTTTATCAAGGGGCCCAAAGATATCATCGCTTATATTAACATATAAGGGACAATGGTTTCTTGATACGTATTGTTCTTCCGCATAAGTTATATGCACTGCAGTAACTGCCTTTATAACTCCTGGTTAAAGAGAGCGTTGGACAGCACCAACAATACACATCACTTATGTAAGAAAAATAAATATCTCAACCAAAGAATTCTAGACACAATGAAATATCAATGACACAGAACACAATCCATATGATATTTCATTCTTAGGTCTGTCCAGTGCCATACATCTCCATGTATGCACATGTGTGATTAGATCGATAACTCCTTATCGTATAACCTGTAAAACATGGCCATCATCTAATCACTACACTTATCTTATATGGTCAACCAGTGTACCTTGCTGATTGCCAAGATAAGGGACATTTAAGAGTAAACAAATTTATTCATTGTGAAGTTCTACAATTTAAGTCATCAACTCAAATGATCCACTAATATGAATACTCAAGGTACAAAATGATAAAATCATTCACTAATAAACTAAACATATCATACATATGATCTGGGTCTAGGACACCAACACTAACAATCTCCCACTTGAACTAGAGCCAATCATATCAACTCTAAACGAGCGAAGAGTACAAATCATCCTTATACAAATCTATGCATGAATGAATGTAAACTCAAAGCCAGTCACACATATGCCTAATACCCATCGAAGAGGTATGTAACATGTGCTTAACCTGGCCTAGAGGCTTTGTTAGTGGATCAGCTGTGTTCGCTTCTGTGTCTACCCTGCAAACCTTGATATCTCCACGCTCGACAATCTCGCGAATGAGATGGTATCGTCGTAGAACATGCTCTGACCTCTAGTGTGATCTCGGCTCCTTTGCCTGCGCGATTGCTCCATTGTTGTCACAATAGAGCTCTATCGGACCCTCGGCACTGGGCACCACACCAAGCTCAGAGACAAACTTTCGAATCCAGCATCCTTCTTTTGCTGCTTCTGAGGCAGCAATGTATTCAGCCTCTGTGGTTGAATCCACTGTGGTTTCCTGCTTGGAACTTTTCCAGCTCACAGCACCACCATTGAGGATAAATACATACCCTGATTGCGATCGGAAATCATCGGGATCGGATTGGAAACTAGCATTGGTGTAACCCTTTACAGAGCTCTGTTTCCCCTCCATACACTAGGAAGCTCTCCTTAGTCCTTCTCATATACTTAAGGATATTCTTGACCTCTCCCTAATAAGCCATGCCAGGATTTGCCTGATATCTACTCGTTATGCTCAAGGCATAAGAGACATCAGGACGAGTGCATATCATAGCGTACATGATGGAACCGATGGCGGAAGCATACGGTATCCTTCTCATGTCCTCCAGCTCACCAGGTGTCGAAGGACTTTGGGTCTTGCTAAGGTGAGCGCCATGTGACATAGGTAAGAACCCCCGCTTGGAGTTCTCCATGCTAAACCTCATTAGCACCTTGTCAACATACGTGCTTTGGCTTAGTCCGATAAGCTTCTTGAATCTATCTCTATAAATTCGTATACCAAGCACATATGTAGCCTCGCCCAAGTCTTTCATTGAGAACACCTTCATCAATGATAACTTGACAGATCCCATAAGGGAGATGTCATTCCCAATCATAAGTATGTCATCTACATACAAAACTAGGAATATAATCGAGCTCCCACTCACTTTCTTATATACACAAGGCTCTTCATCGCACTTGACAAAATCAAACTTTTTGATCTCTTTGTCAAAACGAATATTCCAACTCCTAGATGCTTGCTTCAATCCAGAAATGGACATTTGAAGCTTGCATACCTTTTCAGCATTGTTTGGATCCACAAAACCCATAGGTTGTGTCATATACACAACCTCCTCTAAATCACCGTTTAGAAAGGCGGTTTTGACATCCATTTGCCATATTTCATAGTCATAAAATGCAGCCAATGCTAAAAGAATCCTGATAGACTTGAACATAGCAACGGGCGAGAAGGTCTCGTCATAATCAACTCCTTGAATCTGACGGTACCCTTTCGCAACCAGCCGTGCTTTGTAGACAGTCATGTTTCCATCCATGTCAGTCTTCCTCTTGAAGACCCACTTGTTTTCAATGGGTTTGACCCCTTGAGGTGGAACAACCAAGTCCCAAACATGGTTGTCGTACATAGATTTCATTTCAGATTTCATGGCTCCTAGCCATTCATCGAAGTAGGGCCTATTCATTGCTTCATTATAGGTCATGGGATCTTCGGTATCCAACACCATCACCTCATGAAGACCCATGTACCTCTCAGGCGCACGGACTAACCTTGAGGATCTTCGTAGGACGGGCTCTGGAGCCTCTTGGTGAGCTTCTTCTACAACCTCTTGTGGAATAAGCTCTTCTACGGGCTACGCCTCTGGAGTCTGAGATGGTGGTTGGACTTCTCCTCAACCACTTGAGGGACAAGTCCTGCCTCGCTCCCACTGGCTTCAGTGTCTCCCACTAAAGGCTCATGGTCACTCCCTTGAACCTCTTCAAGGGATATCTCAACCTCACTATTTCTTCTTGAGAGAAACTCTTTCTCCAAGAATACCGCATGCCGAGCAACAATAACCTTGTTCTCGGATGGGAAATAGAAGTAGTATCCTCGAGTTTCCTTAGGATAACCTATAAAGAAACATTTATCTGATTTTGGTTCAAGCTTGTCGGATATCAACCTCTTGACATACGACTCGCATCCCCAAATTTTAAGAAAAGACAAGTTTGGAACCTTTCCAACCCATATCTCATATGGTGTCTTATCAACCGACTTCAATGGAACTCTGTTTAAGGTAAAAGCTGCGGTTTCAAGCGCATAGCCCCAAAGGTTTAAAGGCATGCTGGTTCGGCTCATCATGGAACGAACCATGTCCAGCAGGGTTCTGTTCCTCCTCTCAGATACGCCATTCCATTGTGGCGTTTCTGGAGGTGTGAGTTGTGAAACAATTCCACACTTCCTAAGATAAGCCTGGAACTGCTGACTAAGTACTCGCCTCCTCGATCAGATCGGAAGACTTTGATCCTTTTATTGAGTTGGTTCTCAACTTCATTCTTGAATTCTTTGAACTTTTCAAAGGACTCAGACTTTTGCTTCATTAAGTAGATATACCCGTATCTACTTAAATCGTCGGTAAAAGTGATGAAGTATCTAAAACCTCCTCTTGCACAAGTGTTCATAGGTCCACATACATCACTATATATAAGACCTAATAAGTCATTTACCCTTTGCCTTTGAAGCCTTGCGTTTCTTTCCCTTCTTCCCCTTGGACTTGCCAAACCCCTGAGAAACTACCAAGACCGATGAAGAACTTTTCTTGATATCGGACTCGGCGGTGTTGAACATTCCATAAAGCTCCTGAAGGCTCTTGTCCCAGCCATTCATGTGGTAGTTCATCTTGAACCCCGAAAAGCTAGGCGGGAGCGACCCCAGCACGATATCCGTGGCCAACTGTTTGTCCACAGGAGATTCGAGCCTCTCCAGCTGCGAAATCATGCTCATCATCTTGAGAACATGCGCACTGATAGAGCTCCCCTCCGACATCTTGCAGGAGATGAGATCCATAGTCACCTTATGCCTCTCATGACGGGCCTGCTCTTAGAACATTTCCTTGAGCCTGCCCATGATGAAATAAGAGGTGCTCTCCAAGAACTGCTTCTGGAGTTCACCCTCCATCATGGCAATGAGGAGAGAATTAACCTCATGCTCGTCATCCACGTGTTTTTCATAGACTTTGTGATCATCCACCTTAGTCTTGTCAGGCTCATTAGGGATAGGTTTGTCAAGAACACACTCCCTGCGCTCGTGCCTAAGAACGATTCTTAGGTTACGGTCCCAATCAATGAAATTGGTCCCGTCAGCGCGGAGACGTTCCTTCTCCAAGAGAGAACGCAAGAAAGAGTTTGAAGAATTTGCTGTTGTCATGATCTACAACATTTAAGGTTTGAGTTTAGTTTACTGAAAAACATTTATACCACAAATACATTAAAAGAAATGTTGTCCCTATTTGTAGTAGGACCAAGATCCATATTTTCACCTTAGCCTAAGCCAGCGTCGGCATGAAACTTAAACTAGGCTATAAAGGTAAGCAACTTCTTGCTAATTACATCTCCATGTAACTCTTGGCTTGCAAATACATTTTCATGTATATGCAATCCTTTCCCCAAGGCCCTAAACCGTTTAGGTCCCTTGTTAAGCTAACCTAACTCTATTTGGTTTGACATGTCCGACATGCCCCACAACTCTCAAAGATTGAAAGTGACACCCACTTGGGTGGAGCTCGCCAACTATCGATCGATAGTTTGTTGTGGATAGAGAAGGGAGGAAAAAAATGCCTAATATTAGTTGGGACATTTAATTGATTATTGGTGGTCATGTAAGCATACACCCATACTTATCCTTTGACACATTTAATAAAAATAATCAATTAAGAATCAATCACAACATTGGTTGTGAGTTTTGTATGGTCTTGCGAAACTCCTTTCGCCTTGACTTGCTTCATCTTCCATCTTCATGGTTGATGTGCCTCCATTTACATGTAATTTAAATTACCCCAAACTCCTACTTAGAACTATTTCTAAAAGAAATTGGAAAAATAAATTACATAAAAAGAATTCTCATTCTTTAATAGTTGGCATGCAAGCCTTGAATGAATACATGATAGGCAACCTAACATTCTTGCCTTTTAATTATATTAATCTAATAAATACTCATGGGGCACCAAAGGCCGCTTACAAGTAATCATATTCATTCACAAATACAACACACAAGGCATTGAATATCATGACCATACAAAACCCACTTTTATTCCTTCAAAAGAAAAGTTAGCACAAATACATGCAACATTTGCATCCACATGATCCTATCATATATTTACTTGTTAATTAATTCCAAATTACTTATTACATAATCTCTGGGTATTATGCTTCTCCAAAAAATTAATTAAGACATTTAAAATTAGATTATCACATAATCCCTAGATGTTTGCATAGTGGTACACAAACCTCAAGCAAACACAACTTATTAATGTCGCTAATTAATCTAGGATTCAAGGACTATTTTGAAAATTATTTGACCCTCAAATATCATTCATAAGGTCATTTACAAGACCTATACTGATTGCATACAAGAGGTATGGACATTTATCACATAAATATTTTTCAAACAATTTTTCAAAAATATACCCTGAAATATTATTTCTTGCTGTCACTGTTTTGGATCCGAAATTAAAGTTATCTAGAATTGTCCAAAAATCACACATTTTGGGGTAGAGCTTCATCCTACAGTCCTATAACTACCTTTAAAATTTCATGGCAAAATTCCTTACAGAACATAAAATATTACAAAAACATGACACACTAGTCACAGTTCCAGCAAGCAGAAAACTGGAAACCCACGTTTTAACTATTTTTAGTTCGTCCAGATTTAATTTATTTTAACAGTTAAAATAAATTTTTCTGGTTATTAGACATACCAAAGTAACATCTAAAAAATATATTTCACCATGATTACTTCAAAGGAATTCGTAGAAAAATTATTTCATCAAAAATCACAGCCCTGAAATTTCCAGAGAAGCATTCACAAGAGACTTATGACTTAAGTAATCAATTAATTAACTCATTAGGCAAAATTATTGTTCTAAAACACTCACAATAGCCCTAGCTCTGATACCAATTGAAAGTTTTGATGCTTAGATAGCAAGGAATAAAACAAAATTTTATTCGACTCAAAACAAACGATCTAGTTATTGTAAGTGCAAGAAACAATCTTATTAGCCTAATGAAGAAGACAACAACATAATACCTTGGATTTGATCTCCAAATCAAATCAAGAAGGGTTGTCTTGCTTAGCAACTTCTTATTCTCTTTCTCTTTCAACGGTGGTTGTGCTTTAGCCCTTCAAATGACGAGCCTCCTTAGGTATCCACCGAAAGATTAAAGAGGCTAGTAAGAGATTAACAAGTAGAACCTTAATCCTAGTTTAACCCTCTTCTTAATTTCTGAAAAATTTTAGAGGATTTCTAGATCTCAACACATGAGAGAAAAATGAGAGAGAGGAGAAAAGAGCAAATTTCGGCCAAGATATTTCTCACAGAAAAATTCTGACCTTTCAGTACTAAAACTTTTATATCTTTTTCTAGGTAACTCCAAATGACTTGAAATCTTCACCGTTGGATTCTAGACTCCAAGGGCTACAGATTACATAGGTCATACGTCCAGAATGATTAGATTTTACCCTTTCAAATTCCAGTTCAAAGTTACCTAAAAAAATCTGTCCAGAAATTTCTTTCCTCTTTAATGAGATTGATTAGATTTAATGACATATTTAAATATCCCTTAAATCATGCCATCACTAATCAATTCTCTCCAGCATATATTTGGGTTTTGGGCTTAAAAATATTAATCATATTAATATTTAATTAAGTCCACAATCCCATATATTAAAAGGCCAACATATAAATTAATATTCTATGTTAATTTATATGCATCTCTCATGTGTCAAAAGTCATTTAAAATATGTCACACATACTTTAAATATTACTAGGATTATTTTACAACATCTCTATGTCATAAAATTGTTCATATATTAATAACATATAATTTGTACAAATTAATTATAACTCCTTATAATTAACATAGCACATATTATATACATATCACATATGCTTTATTAATATATTTTCTTTTAATCTTTCATATGGTGTGACCCTATGAGATCCCATCATTATGGCAATGGAATTAAACTTTTAATTCCATAAATCAATGATACAACTAGCCATGGTATATTGATTACCCAAATGATGTGGATGAAAAAGTACAATGCAAAATCACGATCCCTGTAACATTAAAATGTTGTTGTGTCAATTCCTTGCCACATGATATCCAAATAATCGTAAGGTAGGAATGTGTCATCCTTACCAATTATTCTTTCTTGATTTCCTGAAGTTTAATTATGATATGATTATCATATAATCATATTGCATGCACATAATATAAACTTTATCAAGGGGCCCAAAGATATCATCGCTTATATTAACATATAAGGGACAATGGTTTCTTGATACGTATCGTTCTTCCGCATAAGTTATATGCACTGCAGTAACTGCCTTTATAACTCCTGGTTAAAGAGAGCGTTGGACAGTACCAACAATACACATCCCTTATGTAAGAAAAATAAATATCTCAACCAAAGAATTCTAGACACAATGAAATATCAATGACACAGAACACAATCCATATGATATTTCATTCTTAGGTCTGTCCAGTGCCATACATCTCCATGTATGCACATGTGTGATTAGATCGATAACTCCTTATCGTATAACCTGTAAAACATGGCCATCATCTAATCACTACACTTATCTTATATGGTCAACCAGTGTAACTTGCTGATTGCCAAGATAAGGGACATTTAAGAGTAAACAAATTTATTCATTGTGAAGTTCTACAATTTAAGTCATCAACTCAAATGATCCACTAATATGAATACTCAAGGTACAAAATGATAAAATCATTCACTAATAAACTAAACATATCATACATATGATCTGGGTCTAGGACACCAACACTAACATTTACCAATTTCACAGATTTCTAATTAATACTAATCTTGAGCTAAGTCTTCTTAGTTCATTCTTACATCCTTGATATGTGTTGCATTTGTGCATACATCCTTGATATTTATTGAAGCTTTACATCTTCCCGAACCTGCATCATATCTCAAGACAATAAATTGTAAAATTCAACAAATATATGTTTTGCAAATCTAGTCAAACAGACAAGTAGATTATTGCATAATTCAACGGATGTGTTACTGGAAAAAAATATAAATGTTTTGGATCTCAGTTATTGATCCCGGTTCAAAAGTTATTTCTGGGTAAATAAAGAAATTATCGTTGTCATTTTAGTACATTCAAATTCTAAGATACTCCATCTGTTTAAAAAAAAATTGATTTGACATTTCGACTCTGTCGAATGTTGTCAAATCATTTTTAAAAAAATAGATGGAATATCTTAGAATTTTAATGTACTAGAGGACAACAATAATTTTTTTATTTATCTAGAAATGACTTTTGAACTAGGATGAATAACTGAGATCCAAAATATTTTTATTTTTTTCCAGTACACCAATACTTGAACGCAACTTGAAATTGCGTCCACACCTTTGGTGGACGCAACTTAAAGTTGCATTCGTGGTAACTATGGAATTCCAGTATTCGTGGTTTCTTTGTTTATCAATTTTTTTTAATGGTATATTTAAAAATTTCAAAGGTTAAGCTACCCGACACTTTAATACTTACAATGAATCTTCATTTCAAATGTGACTTTTCCGGGATGAAAATATAAAGTTTTGATTAAGGAGCGGGAGGGGAAATTTAAAATACATAATATGTGGTAAGTGTGATTTGAACTCAAGTCTTTACAAAAACTGAAACTCTAACCACTAAATTACAAGTAAATATTTATGGAGTGAATCATATAAAAATTTTAAAAAAAAAGTAAAATTCAATTAATTTGTGGAGTGAAAAATTATATTTAAATCTTTGACAAATAATATATTTATATTTATAATATTTTTCTTGACTTATTTCTAAAATTATTATTAAATTGTCAAATTAATACTGTTGCCGATGAATTTTAACACAATACAATATCTAATGAATTAAATATGATTTACAATTCAACATGGCGCCTTTCTCACTGTGATTCGCTCCCAAAAGAGCAGAAGCCTTTAGAAGAACTAAGAAAATATGAGATAGAGAGTAGAGGAAGACCTTGCTTCACCTAAAATTAAAAAGGCTCTCATTTTTCTAACCTTATCTCACCGACCAATCCAACCTGTCAGATCCAAACAACATATTTTCCTTGTATTCCATCTCAACTACCCCTCAAATATTTCTCTTTCTTCATAAAAATAAGAGATCGACTAACAGTCCCCCCCATTCAGTCTCCTAAACGCCCCCCTAACTGTCAAAGTACAACTGTCAGTCCCCCATTCAACATACATTAATTCAGTCCCAAAATGGAAAGTATGAATACCTAAGATATGAAGTATTCATATATAATTCATCAAGTATTCATACCTAAGATATCAAGTATTAGTTCACATACGAACTGGGGACCATTACTTTTCGAGGACAGTAACTGTCAGACTGCATTGGGGACCACAACCAAAAAGTCACGTGGATCACACCACCAGTCCCCCATTCATTGATTAAATTAATTCACATACAAAATGGAAAGTATGAATACCTAAGATATCAAGTATTCATATATAATTCATCAAGTATTCATACCTAAGATATCAAGTATTTACTCTAAAAACTGGACACAATACTACTCATCTTTTACACGTTTTTCAAGGTAGTTTTTTTTTCTCCATTCACTCTAACCCATTTTTGGGACGATCTATGAGGAATTTTGCAAATCTAAAACCACGAACGTGTTCTATTTTTTTTTTCTCTTTCAAATGAGATCCATGATGACATACTTTTACACGTTTTTCAAGATATCAAATATTCAAATATGGAAAGTATTCATACAAAATGGAAAGTATTCATACCTAACATATCAAATATTTATATATAATTCATCAAGTATTCATACTTAAGATATCAAGTATTTAAATCCAAAAAACTGGACTCAAATATGAAAAATATTCATACAAAATGGAAAGTATTCATACCTAATTTATCAAATATTCATATATAATTCATCAAGTATTCATACTTATGATATCAAGTATTTAAAGAAAAAAACTGGACTCAACTTTTACACGTTTTACACGTTTTTCAAGGTGGTTTAATGATTGAAAAAGTTAGTTAGAATGGGGGGAACGTTTAGGGGACTGGAGTGGGGGGGACTACATCTTTACTCTAAAACTAATGGGAAAACCTTTTTTTAATATATAGTTAACAAAAATAGTTGCTTTGTGTAAATAATGCAGCCGCAGTTGACTAACATGCTTGATCATATCAATTTTATAATAAATGCTTTAAGTTTTTTTTATTGTATTTTATTAAAGCAGTCCATGTTTTTTTTGAAGTGCTAAATGTATCCAGTATATATCATTTTTATTTCTGAAATTGATTTAATTGGCTGAATAAATAAGTATTGTGTAATTTTATTTTATAAAAAAACAAATAATATTAATTGATATGAATTAAAACTTTGAACGTAAAATAAAAATAATTATAGGGAGATTTTACATTCTTTCTTTTCTCTATTTCTCTCCGCCGCTGCTTGAAGTAAAAGAGTTGCACTTCCAATAAATTTTTTTGCTGTCAATACAAGTGAGAAATATAGAGTTAATTAACTTTTTTTTTATCCAATAACTGATCCTCAAGCTCATAAATATTTATAGAAGTGACCCTCTCATTTTTAAAGTAATAAATCACAGTAACAATTACGTTCCGTATTTGCATAAGAGTGAGGCTACGGTACTATGCATAGCACGGTTGGGTCCGTGTTACGGCTCGATATTTGAGTTTTCAAAATCCTAACGGTCGATCCGAACCGTTCAACATGATTATAAAATGAATATGTACTTGCAAACCAAATTTTACATTTTTTCGAATTTTTTTACTATTTTTTTAGATAGGTAGAAAATCACTTGATCTGAAAATTCTGGACCATCCAAAAACAGTGATTTTCTACCTATCTAAAAAAATAGTAAAAAAAATTAAAAAAATATAAAATTTGGTTTGCAAGTACATATTCATTTTATAATCATGTTGAACGGTTTGGATCGACCTTTAGAATTTTGAAAACTCAAATATTGAGCCGTAGCACGGACCCAATCCGTACTATGCATAGTACCGTAGCCTCACTCTTTGCATAATTTACATGTTTACACTATTGATATCTATTTTAATTTTTTTTATCTTCGTCCCTATATATTGTGCAGTTGAATTCAGATCCAGTGTAAGATGTTGTGTACTACAGACCGACCGTTTAATTTAACCCGAATTTTAATGAGATTTGTAAATCTAAAACAAATTCGTATAAAATTTAACTCGGTTAGAACCAGGGTTCTAAATAGCTAGCTATAGCGGTTTTTGACCTAAAAAGCTAAGCTACGGAGTAAAACTTCGCTAATCGAGCTACGGCCGCTATAGCGCGTAGCTGAATAGCGGTCCGCTATGCTACATGGGCTTATTATTATTTATTTATTTTGCAATTTAAATGAGCTTTAAGGTCCCAACCGAAATTAAATTAGATGGGTCTATAATATCAATAAACTTGAACAATGTGCGTTGGCCTATATCAATTAAATTATTTGAATATGTAGTAAAATGATACTTAATATATGGTAGTAGGATATTTTGAATAGAAAATATATCGATAGTTTATGAATTAGGGATATTTTGAATGACAATTTGGACTTTGTATTGGTTCAATGTGAATATTAGAACTTCTTAATCAATTTGGTGTTTTTGTTACTTATAAGACTTTAGATAATGTTTATTATTAGTAGAAATATAAAATAAAATTTTTGAAAATAAAAAAAATGCTATGCAGGATAGCTTTCGCTATAGCTATGCTATTCGCGATAGATTTTTTTTTATCTCCCCGCTATGCCGCTACAATCGCTATTTAGAACCTTGGTTAGAACTCACACTATCTCGTGGTATCGGAGGGATACGCAAGCCAGTTGTATTAATTTTTTTTTAATAACCATAATTAAAAAAATAAAATTTACTAAATCAACATGATTACTGAGTAGCCTATTTGGTGCATAGAAGCCCCGACATTTTTAATATCCAAAGTTTAATACAAATTATTATTTATGTCCAGAATCGCAGCTAATTTCGAAAAATGCCCAAGCCAGCCATAAAATAGCCGGCTTAGTGAAGGATGTGTGTTTTGAAAGTTATGTTTTTAATAATAATTTATATGTTGTTCATGATTTTATTACGAATGTTATTATTCATGTTCTTTGAGATTTATATGTTATATCTTTGGAAGTGTTCAAGAAGATGCTCTTGGTCTTGAACCATAGAACTCTAAAGATGAGAAACATTTAATCACTAAATATGTTCACAATCATGGTAATTAAAAAGGAACATTAATTACCGAGGAAGATTGTCATGTTGATTAAAGTACATTGAAGTTCTATAAATATTGATAAAGCATTATCATTTAATAACATGAATATATAAATATGTATTTTATATATTGAACATGACCTAAATGAATGGAACATTATATGGATTGTGTTTTGTGTCATTAATGTTTCCATTGTGTCTTTGGAATCTTAGATATGAGATGTGTAGGTTTTTCACATGAGAAGTATATAATGTGATTGCTATTTAAATACTATCTTATGATAGAAATAAAATAGTAGTTCGTTGTGTACAACTTGTGCGGGAGAAATCTATATATTAATATTATCATTGTCCCTCAATTTGAGTTATGATATTACTGGGCCCCTTGGTAAAGTGAAATTATATCGCATGCAATATAACTGATGTAGTTATAATTATAATTCACTTGAGAGACCAAGAAAATAATATAATGCAAGAATGACACGATCCTATTTTGCATATTATTCATAATATCATGTGACAAGGATAGACACGAAATTAGTGGATTGAGTAAATGATTACTATGTCGTTTGGATAACTATAATGTAATGATAGAACCTCTTATAGTCAATAAATATAAAGTTTTATATTATTGCCAAGATGACATAGATCCTCTGTACGGTCACACCAACTGAAGAGAAATAACAAGTATTTTATATTTCATAATGATGTATTAGATAAAATACATGAGATGAAATACTAAAATAAAATGTCATAATATGACATTCTTAGATCATAAATAAATTTGTGAAGTTATGCAAATATTATTTGGTATAATGTTTGAATGCATTATAAGAATAATAAGAATATTGCATAATTGAATAATATGATTAATATTATTTGTTCATAAATTAATTTATTAAATCAATCACAAGATGAGATTAGAGATGATAAAATAGCTAAATAAGGCTAGTGGCAATTGTGTAAATAGTTCAAATTTTACACAAATGATAGCCCTAACCCCTTGCCTATTTTAAGGGGTGTAATTAAGGAAATATGTGAGAAAAATTCTACTCTTCTTCCTTGGCCGAAATTCCTCTTGAGCAGCCCACTTTTTCTCAAAGCCAAAAGACTAAGAAGGTGCTTCCTTACTTGGCCGAAAATTACACAATTTTCTCTCATCTCTTCTTGTTAGGTTTAGCCACCAAGAAATCAAATAGCTTGTTGATTTGAAGATCATTAGGTGGTTGGATCTAAGCCTTGAACTTCACATCCATCTATCTAAGAGGTGTGTAAGTTCGTTGTTTAGGTTCAAGGTGAACTAAGAGGCGTTTTCGAGAAGAACACGAGATCTAGAAGGGAAACCGGCTTCTCTCCATCAAGAGATTTGACAATCTCTTTAGGTAAAGGTTTTATCATTTTTCTCTTGCAATAAATTAGATGAGATAATTTATCTTAATTTAGTACACATTAGTTTGTTGAATAAAATCTTGTTCGCTTTTGTCGTAAAAATAAGATCATTTGTGTATTGAGTCAAGTGGTGATGGGAAAATTTTAAATTCTCACCACATAGGCATACACGTGAAATCCCAACACTTAGGGGGTAGGAGTAAGCAGGCCACATTTTTTTTTTTAAGACACTATGAAGAGCAAAATAATAAAATCTAACACTGAAAATTTAAATTTTTTGTTTAAATTACTTGTTAGATTACTTCTTTTGATTTATAATTAGCATATTTATACTAAAATACACTAGATTACTGGAAATTATGTTGAATTACGCTATATTACAATAAATTATGTTGAATTACACTAAATTACGTTAAATTACGCTAAATTACAATAACTTCGCTAATTACGCTAAACTACGCAAAATTACGCTAAACTACGCAAAATTACGCTAAAGTAGACCGATTCTGTGCCATCTTTCATGAATCATAAAAAATAGTAAAAAAATTCCAAAAATAGTAAAAATTGGTATTCTACAAGTTCATTATGTAACTAATTTACTGAGCTACTTAGATTGAATAATAGAAATAAAAATCTTAATCAGAAACTTCAACTCAAGTTTTGAGGCTCTTCTCTTAGTTTTTTGGCAATTCTGAATTTTTAAATCAGGCGTAGTAGGCACGGATGCATGCGCATTTTCGCAAGCTTTCCGAAAAGTGGTCATTTGCTGAAATCGGACACTCGAGCGCCATTTTATGACCGTTTGAAGTTTTGCCGTCGTTTTCGCCTTTTCAGTGAAGATATCGTCCCTATTCATATGTAATTTAGCGTAATTTACCGTATTTTAGTGTAATGTAATGTAATTTAGTGTAATTCAACATAATTTCCAGTAATCTAGTGTATTTTAGTATAAATATGCTAATTATATATCAAAAGAAGTAAGTTATCAAATAATTTAAACAAAAAAATTCAAATTTTCAGTGTTAGATTTCATTATTTTGCTCTTCATAGTGTCTCTAAAAAAAAGTAAGCCGGCCATGGCCATTTTCTGGCCGGCTTGGGCATTTTTTGAAATTAGCTGCTATTCTGGGCATAAATAATAATTTGTATTAAACTTTGGATATTAATAAAAATGTCGGATGGAAGCCTATTCGGTTAGGGGTGCAAACGGATCGGATATTATCCGTTCGGATCCGGATCCGTATCCGATTTTTTACGGATACGGATAATTTGCGGATACGGATGCGGATACGGATATTACTTATGCGGATACGGATATGGTTTCAATTTTTGAAAGCGGATACGGATACGGATATTATCCGTATCCGTAACTTTTAATTTAACGGATATCCGTGTAACTTTTAATTTAACAGAAGAAGATGGAGATGATAATAGCGATTGATGTGTTAACAAAATATTATTAAACTATCTCTTTTTATTTTAGAATTATATATGTTTAGAGAGAATATCTTTTGTGTTGGTATATTTTAATTATAATTATAGTTATGTTGGTGAATTTTAGTTAATTAGATGTGGTCGGTGAATTGGTGAATTTTAGTTATGGCTATATGTATTTTGTAATGGCATAACATATATATTTTGAATTAAGAAACCGAATTATATCCGTATTCGTATTCGTATTCGAAAAATATTCGATCCGTATCCGTATTCGTTTAATATCCGATCAGTATCCGTATCCGATTAATATCCGATCCGTATCCGTATCCAAAAAAAAATGTAGATACAAATATGATTTTAGCACTATCCGATCCGTTTGCACCCCTATATTCGGTACACCCTTTATGTCACAATTTTTTCACGATATTCTGTAGAGACTGCCGCATAAAATGATGAAATTAAAACGTACGAAACAAGCTATTGGCTACCACCTTTCATGTACTGCATATGCTACTCAGTACTTATAGTTTTTTAAAAAACCAATTAATTATGTTGGTTCAGTAAAATTTATTTTTTTAATTATAATTTTAAAAAAGTTTCGTTATATTGAGCATTTGAGCCACATCTCTATTCCATTATTAAGCACGTTGGGTGTCCTAATCCGCCAACGGCTGAGATTGAAAAATGAATTTTCGGATTTAATATCAGTCCTCCAATCACATAATCTGTCTTCTTTTGATTAAATACATATGTTTTATATGTAGAAGTTTAAATTTAGTTTAAAATATACTCGCCACACGTAAGGCCACACATTCTTCCTCTATCTGAAATCTACTCCACTGCCTCTCCTTCCCAAGTCGCGTCTTTTCCTCTTTTCTATATCGACACAGGAAATACAAAATCAAAACCGACTCTCTTTCTGTGAGAGATTGCGAGAGAAAGGAAGGAAGAGAGATTACGATTTTCCTTATTTCTCCTTCTTCAATCGAGCGCTACTACTCGCGCATGATCCTAGAGCGCCACCATGCCAGTTGGACACGGTTTGAGGTCACGCACGAGGGATTCCTTCTCTCGCCCGTTTAGGAAGAAGGGGTACATCGTTCTCACCACCTACCTCCGCACATACAAGATCGGCGATCGCGTCTCTCTACAATAGTTCTTGCTTCACGGTAAGTTGTTTGACAGTTCTAGGTTTTCAAATATGTTCCTCATCCTCACACAATAGAAAAATTGATTATTATTATTTTTCAAAAAAAGGAAGATGCTTCGGTATTTCTTTTGTTGTGGACGATAAAGTGATTTCCCTGATAAATGAAAGAGCAGAATCCGTATCTTTAAAAAAAGATAGATACACATATGGATTCATTTGAGACATTATAGTAGTCAAGAACTGAAATTTCGAAGCCTTTGGACCAATTCCATTTATTAGTACCAATTAGAGCTGTGATATGGTACAAACCAATGCCATTGTTTGCAGCCTTTGGTATTGTACTGGTAATTGTTGTTTTTCCCTTACGGCATGTGTTAGAACGTTGTGTGAATATTCATTCATTTTTTTTTGCTGAAACTTTTTTTATACAACAAGGTGAATCATCTCGAAGGACTTCTCGCTCAAGGCGCGCAATGATCAGCGCTGAGGGATGAAGCACCGCCACCTCCTTCGTCGCCGTAGATCTGAAGACGAAGAACCCCAAGCTTCCTATTATTATCCGAGAATGCTCTGGTGTGGAGCCTCAGATCTGGGCACGATACGGTACTCAATAGTTTACTCTTCACAATTTTGTTTCTTCTGATTTTATCAAATGATGCTTCATTGGGATGTTGGCTGAAATTGGAAAAAAAAAATATAGAAAACGAGAAGGAGATGAGACGGAGGTTTGTGTTGGATGGGGAACAACTAAAATGCTGATTCCATTTTCACTATGACTTTTTCCAAATGAAATTCATGGCAAACATATTTTGCAATACTGGTATACCCATATATGAGGAAAAAAAAGGATAGTTCTCTTGGTTGGGTTTTAAGTGGAAATACCTATTTCATATGTAATTAACATTTTCCTAAATAAATTCCAAGTTAAATAGATATTACAAAGTTTGTGTTAGGGTAAGATATTGTTCTACCCATATATGTACCTTTTTTTGGGTTTATTCGGCTCTTATGTAGTCTGAAAGAACCTCAATTAGAGATTTAAGCAATATGGCAAAGATGTAACAAAAGTTGCAGTTACTTTACTTGACCTGTTAAGAAAGGTTTCGACCTTTTACTTGTACCAGTACCACGATTGCTGCATGTTATGGGACAAGGAAAAGGCCAAGCCAAGTGATTTCCTTCTCTTACTCACAAGGCAAGATGGTAAATGACAACAACAGTCTGGAGTTGGAGATCGATACCTGATTAGAAGGTATTTGTGTTACTTTTTGTTTGGTTTGTGCATTTGAAATGACCTAATATCTATTGTCGGGTATCAATCTAACCATTGAATCGATTAGAATTCCTTACTGATTTATTATTTATTTTATTGGCTTAATAAATCCAGATAAGGAAAATGCATTGCCAGTAAAGATATTAACTACTATGTGCCAGTAAGGCATGTGAAGTGGCCATGTTCATGGTATATAGTTTTTACTTCTCAAACCATTGACAGTGATTATATTATATTTTGTTTATGCTATATATAATTCAGACAAGGAAAATATCCCTCCAGATCCTGGAAGTGGCAGCAAAACCACTCCAATTAAGGAAGGAGCGACAGTGCAAAGTTTGGCTGCTTCAGGTGGAGTAAGTGATAGCAATAGGATATCCTACACGGTTAGTGCTTTTGAACTCTGAATTGCCTTTAATATTTTTTTGTACCCATTTAATTACTGTGTTATCTTTTTGTTGTGTTTTGGGGTTTTTGGAGGGGATAGATGGAAGTCTTCCTTCTTGACTTTGTATAGAAAATAAAATAGTGTCTTCGATGGTTTTATGAAATTAACATATAGAAGGAGCAAGAAAAATAAAAAGTAGTATTGAACTGTTTAAAGAAATTGACATTTTCATTGGCCACTGTTTTAAGAGAAGATTTCAAATTGACATATTCTTGTTCTCTCAAGCATTGCCTTTTGGATCAATTGAACTATACTACTTAAATCGACCAACTTCCCTTCCTTCATTAAGTTTTGTATCATGGTTCTTCATAAAAATGAGCAGAACGATAAAATAAAAACATAACAAGTCAACCATACAAAGAAAATGCACTTATTCTGCATCTATCACAAGCATTTTTTTATTATTATTAGGTGGTGGTGAGATGATTAGCGAGGTGCTTAAAGATTACTGAACCTATGCTGAACCTCCTTCAGGGTGAGGCCTACATACCATGATGTCATTAATAGGTCATAACTGTTTAGTTTCGTAAATATTGACTTTCTTTTATATGTTAGATTTGAGATAGGAACTCCAGTAATTGGGGAAGCTGTAGGTCTTGAAGCCGCAGTTGATTATTTATCGCAAGTTGGCATGCACAAAATCCATGAATACAAGGTTACTGTACTGCTTTTTTTTTTTTTCTAATGTGTTTATTTAATTTCTTGGGTCGAAATGAAATAGTAACTCCTGCATCCAAAATGATGTTAATCAGATTATGAGAATAGAAGATTCGAGACCTGTTTAATATCATGTATATACTTTTGATAAATTTCAAGGGTAACTCGCAAACACACTAATATCACGTATGTCCCTGACAACCAAACCGGTTCATTTAAACCAAAAAACCAAACCATTTAATCCAAACTTTTTTGGTTCGGTTGAAAACTAAATTAGCCCGTACTTATTAGTATACAACCACAGGATGTGAATTTCAAAGGTAACACAACTACACAAGCAAATACACCAACAATTAATAAACAATAAAAAAAATAATCCAAGCAGACATACACAAACTAACAAGCACAAGTCGGTGATATTTGCTCTCACATTATCTATGGTTCAGGCGAGGTAGAGGCAAGTTTAGAGAAGCTGCATCAGTGTGCAGAAAAGGAGCTGCAGGATTATTTCAGTATTGAGAAGCCCTCTGACACCTCCATCTATGAAAATTTCATTCAATATTGAGTTAAGCTCTACGGTCTCACAAGGTATTGATAGTTATAATCCTTTTTTAATGTCAGTAAAATAAGCCAATATAAAGAGAGTACAAGATCAGGATAGAAGTAAGAAAAGAGAGAAAAACAATCCTAAATTCTCCAGTTAGTGTCCCCGGTGGTGTCAACGGGTTGGATGGACACGAGAGTTCTTTTTATGGTTATTCACCTTTGGTACCAGTCGGTACCAGCATTTTTATTGATTGGTAGTATACTTGATTGGCTATTGGTCAATCCTTATTGATATAATTTTCTTCAATCAATTTCATTAGCAGGTACTCACCACGTGTATCTTTTGTTATTTTCTGATGTTTTGTAATGTCTTTTATAAACTGTACCCTTTCAGGATTTTGTAATTTCATTTTGAAAAATATGTAAATCGTAATTTCTACTTGTAATAATTAGGTTTGATTTGCACTTAATTTTTGAGGCAATTTCTCTCTGTAGCAGTACAATTGATTTATTAGAGTTTGTAACTAATGGAGTTTGTAACTTTGTAAAAAATATCAGTGTATATATTTAATGTTATTTGATATCATTTTGTATGTCGATATTGAATTGTTATACGATATTTGGTATTATATTAGAATCGAGCTACTATTTGATATCATTGGTACTTAAAGATACTTATTCTATACATCATCAAATTATTATTAGAGATCACGTTTTAAGGTAATTAAAAATACATAATCATATAAATTCTATTAGCATGTCTCTCAATTTTTGAATAATTATTATTTTTATTGGTATGATTTTTTTATAAAAATATATTTTTCCTCTTATAAAATGCCCCCGTTGCAACGCACGGGTACGATACTAGTAATAAAAATGTACTTCATAGAAAATGTACTATGTAAAAGTGTACTTCATGACCGACGCGCAGCGGTGACGGAATTATATTCTCAGTTGAGGTGTTTGCCATAACCAGAAGCAACAGCTTAAATAATTAATAAGATAATTAAACCTACTAATAAAGCTAGTTAAACTCCAAAGAAAGATCCAAAGTTCCAAACAGAGTCGCTATTACAAAGTGTAAAGATCCTTTGTGTCGGTAAAACATACTAGAAAAATAGAACGGGTAGTGTGATACGTCTCTGAAAGAGATTGATCCAGAGAAATTACAGTCAGAGATATGAAACACGTAGGTAACTAATTCCAGAAACCGTATGCAATCATACCTACATCTACCATTCATCTATATCCGTAGAAAAATTAACCCGCGGGTAACCATACCGCGTCGCAAATCACGAGAGAAGAGAGATTATGCGTGAACCTGGATCAAGAAAAAGTCGCATATCCGTTCGGAACTCAGGCACTCAGCACATGCAAGTCTATAATATGTAAAGAGCCGTGCGCATTCGGAAATATTTGTCTTGTTCTCTTGCAATATATAATTCTTATCTCCCAAGCGAAGCGTCAGCGCTTTTCCACTTTTTCTATTTACTGCTCTCGTCTCCTTCGTTACACCTTCCTTGAAAAAGAAGCCAAAGCTAAAAAAAGCGAAACCCTAGCTCTTGATTGGCGAATCCATGGCATCGGGCTCTGGCTCCTACAATTTTCGATCAGACGATGTGCTCTGTTCGTATGACGATTTCGCCGGACAGGATTCATCTAGTACCAAGCGATCGGATCCCTCGTCGAAGGTATTGTTCGTTGCTTCTTATTTTAGCGTTTATGCTGTTTGTGTAGTCATCAGATTGTGTTTGCTTTGAGAAAGTTCTAAAATTGTTCATTTCCTCTTATTTGTGCCTGTGTCGGTGTGGGGAAGTTCTGCTTACGAGAAATGTAATTTTCTGGGATCTATGTGAAAGATTCTGGACTATATGACTATTTGATGTAGTTCTAGATATGAATTATCAAGTAAATATTGCTAGATTTATCTAAAATACACTTTCTTTGCCACAAGGTCCCAATAGAACTAATTTGTAGACATTTTTTAAAATGCTTGTTTATTTTTATTGGGAGGCTGTGCTAAGATGGCAAAGTTGTTTGAGTTTTATTTATTAATGAAATTGTTTGTTGGGGTCCCCTTTTTTATACGAGTGTTTACAAGAAGAGGGAAGAGATTGTCTAATCAGTCGTTAAGCTTGATTGAACTTCTACCGAATCAGTGGTCTCAATAGTAGTCTTCTTTTAAAATTTGTATTAAATAAAAGTTCCAATTTTTGTTAGGCGTCATAATTTTGTGGATTTATATATGTTCATTTGCAGATGTGCTTTTTGATACTTTATTGGTCCTCATCATAGTGTATGCTGGTTATCAGCAGAGACTAGTATAATTAGAATTAAAATTAGAATCTGAAAGGGAGTGCCATTATGTCTGATTAGATTTGGAATTAATAAGTTTTACACTCTTACTAAAAGTATGTTTAATGGAGTAATGTTGTTGCTCTCTTGATTAGTACTCTTCCAAGCAATTACTTGTTCTGCTGAGATATTGGCTAGGTATTGACTTTTGGTCCAAAAATAGTTGATACTTTGTGTGGTTCTCGCTATGTTGATACCGATGTGATATTATTATTTATTGTTGCACCTACCATTTATTTCCCAGGATAGACTTGATCGTATATTGAAAGACTCAGTTACGATTTTTGGCATCATTATCTTACCTTTAAGGCCACAGAAGCACCTTGTCAACTTTGAAATTGACATCATCTCTCATCATTTGAATCCTTTCGTTCCATCAAATAATTAAAATTTTGAAAAGATATCAGTGGCACAATTGCAAGTTGATTGTAATCATGGTGTGTTTCTTAACTCTTTCAATGTCTTTTGTTATTCCATTATTATTATTAAAATTTTCTAAATATGGGCTCCCGCTAGCCCCGACTTCCATTTCTTCTTAGATGCCTCTTGCAGGATTTGAACCTGCATCTCTCCGTAAAGAGGTGAGGACTGTCACCATCCGTGCTAGGCTTGTGGTTCAATCATGTAATTGCATTTAATTAATAATTGCATTTCAACCAATTTTTGTCACTTTTGATATTATGGATGGATTGGTCTATCTTTTTATTTTTTGTTGTTGGCCCATAGGGCATAGGCAAAAGGTCTGAAATTTGTTAATGGCATCAATCATGTTAGGTGAAGTAGTCTTTTCATTATGATGAAGGTCTATGGTACCTACTTTACTTTTGGACTATTTAGGAGTATGAAGACTCAATTTTTCTGTTGAATGCAGAAGATCATTTTAGAAATTTTATGAAAAAAAGTTATGTGAGTAGAAATATGACATGTTTAATAAAAGTAGAGAAATTTCCTTATTTTGAAACTTGTACTTGTAAGTAGCACAGGACCATCATTACTAAAGCTGAAGCACACAAGTATAGTGTTAAAAGGAAGTTTTAACTTCTAATATATTTATATATTGCAAAACGGATTTGCTAGTGGGACAGTCAGCAAACACAAGTTGTTATATGATTTTGATGATACCAAGTTGAAGTTTTTAATGGGATTATTTCTTATTGTAGAGATATCAAGTAATTATAGTTGTATATATGGGGGTTTTCCAGTATTCATCTTTATTTATTTATTTTGTGTATAGTTGATGTGCCATATCTGTATGTATTGAAGAAGTTTCTGATTGTGAACTTCTCATCTTTTCAAATAGTATCATTATTCTTACGGCCTTTGTGTTTTGGTGGCTTTTCAAGTGAAGCTGGAGTTATTGGACTGTTTATTTATCGGTCTTTGATAAGTTATTGGAATTCAGAAAGAGCACAAATAAATATCCCTCGTGTTTGTTATAGTATTTGGTGATGTGTAAGGTGTAAACATACCAAAATAATATGGTTTTTCACCTCACTGTGTCTCACTTTCCATGTTGGTTATTAAAACTTCACTCTATCCATTACATATGTTAAGGGGAAAAAAACAAACTAAATACACAAAATTAATCAAAACTAATAAGTGCCAAGAAACGATCCTCTTTTTTACCCTTTTTTTAAAGAAAAGCAACTCATATCTTGATTCCCCTTTTCTTCATTGGTCTTTTTCCAGGACTTTCCTGACAGTAGAATGGCAAGGCCACTGGTAAACATATATGAGCAAGAGGACCACTCGAAGGATGACTTTGTGTCCACTGTGGAGAGGTGCATGAAGAAATATGCAGATACACTATTGCGGTCCCTTGATGGAATAACTGGTCGGTTGTCCCAGCTTGAGATCCACTGCTACAAGCTCGAGAGGTCGATTGGTGACCTTCGAGGTGACATGGTGCAGGGCCAGAATGAAGCAGATCTCAAGTTCAAGTCCCTTGAGAAGCACATGCAAGAGGTAACTACTGTTGTATTGTGATCAACTCTTAAGTGTTTACCTTAAATGTACGATGAGCATCGTCTATATTTATATTGGCTGCATATACTTCTTCTAGGATAAATACTAAATAACTGACAGTCCAGTATGCTTCCATAACGCATGACAGATCTGTGATATCTGTCTCCAAAGGAGTGTGCAATTGGTCGCTTTTGGTTGTACTTTTCCAACCTTACATGCAACATGTTCTGGCTTCTTTTAAGTTATCTGATATGTTTCTCCCTTGAAGCTTGTGCTTTGAGAAGTATTGGATTTTTGGGGACAAAATCAGAAGAATGGTTTCCAGTGGGGGTAGTAATGCTTTTAAGATTCTCTCATTTCCTTAACATGTCAATCCTCATCTCATCTGATAGTAATGCTTTTATGATTCTCTCATTTTCTTAACATGTTAATTCTCATCTGTGTAACAAAGAGTTGTCTGGGCCAAAAGAAAATAAGGATCAAGTTTTTGGAAATGGCAAAATTTTAGGAGCTAACTATACGGAATTTAAGTTTATTCAGTGCAAAATTAGGGCAATGATGTTCAGACTAGGAGAAAAATTGATTTTCCAGAGAGAAGATAGAAGATTATTGCCTCGAATAGTGGAAAAATCAAAATTTCAGGGTCTTATTGAATTTATCAGATGTGTATAATCTGCTCAAATGCAATAATTTAGTCGGGTATTCTGTTTGAAAGTATTAGATGCGGTCAAGGAAACCTACATGTTGTAGTGTGTGATTTGAGTGTGTAATGCCACATTTATGCAGTAGGAGGTTTGTTTGTGTGAGGGTTAAGTTATAGCTGGCACATATTTATAGAGTGCTATTAGATATTGGCTCATAGTTCATACATATGTATGCTGCTGCTATATATTTTGTGCTATATTCAATTTTAGCTTAAAATTTCATATGGAATCCTGGTTTCCTCTGGCTTCATCCCTCTATCTCCTAGGAGCAGCATCCTGTCCAAACTGTTTTGTATACAGCTTGTGAGCTTATGTTTAGCCTCAGTAAAAATAATAAACAATAAATAATAAGACCAGTTGAGCTAGGGAAGAATTTTTCATGTACTGTTGTAAACCCAGTAGTAGACTTTTAACAAGCATTTGTCAATTGACAAAACCCCTTGGATATCTTTTAGCAAACCCTTTATTTTAAACTCTTATTGCTTCTAGTTTTTCTATCTTGTGAGACGTTCTATGAGAAGAGGTGACATTATCTTCTTTCAGTTCTATAGTCTTTTCTGTATTTTCACAGAAAGCTAATACTATGCTTCCGATTTTGATTTTTACAAAACACTTGTACGACCATTTGAATTTTAGGTCCATAGGGCAGTACAAATTTTACGTGACAAACAAGAACTTGCCGAGACCCAGAAGGAACTTGCAAAACTTCAAACAATCCAAAAGGAATCTACTCCAAAGCCTGAAGAACGAGCGCCGAGTCCACTTCCTGAGCCAGCAAAGCACGAAGATGCCCCACAACTCTCAAACAATCAACTAGCCCTCGTCCCATCCCATCCACAAGCTGTGCAGCCGCAGCAGCAACAGCACCTTGCTTTGCCGCAACCACAGTTACCGCAGCTACGTATGCAACAGGATCAGTACACTGTGAACCAACCAACCACGTACTACCCGGTGAATCAGGCTCCAGGCCAACAATTGCCTCCTGGTTACCATTACGTTCAATTGACACCAGCGCAACAACCTCAGGTTCCTGTTCAGCAATCCCCACAACAACAAGCACCATCTTCTCAAATTTCTCAGGCCGTGAACCCAATGACCCAGCAACCGGCTCCTATTCCTCAGTTTCCTCACCAGTGGGCCCAACAACAACAACCTAACTCTAATCCTAACCCACAACAGTTTACTTCTCAAGGTATGCAGACTTCACAAGCCGGACCTCCCTCGCAATCTCTACCACCACCAGCTGCACCTCAAAGACCTCATACGCCTCCAGGCTATTCTCCTTACCCGCCTCACCAACCTTCTAACCCTATTCCTGAAACATATTCTGTTAGCATGCAAGTTCCAACTGCTTATTCCACTGCACCTCAACCTGGGATGAACCGCTCCGATATGGTTTCCGCTGGCTATGGGAGCCAAGGTAACACTAGACCACCTCATCCAAACCAGGGATCATATATGGCCACACCCCAAATGGCCAAGGGTGGGTACACAAATGTCCCACCTTATATGCAAAGTAATCTACCGGGCTATAGCTCTGGACCTTATAACTATACCCCAGCCAATGTTTCAGGGGTTCACATGAGGACGCAACAAATGCCCCTTAACCACCCCCATGGGGAGTTTATTGAAAAGGCAGTTAGTATGGGGTATCCAAGGGAACAGGTCATGAGTGTTGCCATGAAAATTGCCGAGAGTGGCCAGCCTATGGATTTTAATGCTTTGCTCGATAGGCTGAATGGAGTCTCCAGTCCGTCTGCACGCACATGGTCTGGTTGATCAGGTAGTCTAAATATGCTGGGAAAAGTTAAAGTTTGTTTGTTGACTTGTTTGGTGAGTGCATCTTTACTTAATAAGCGGATTTATTGGATGGTTGTTGTATATATTCGTCTTGCATGTATGCTCTGAATTTTTTGTGAGAGCTTGTGCATGTGAAGTATGAATTCGTATCCAAACATTTGTCATTTATTAATACAGGATATTTGTTCCTTCTATATTGCTCACTTGTATGTGGTTCAACCTATATTCTAGATATTCTTTCTTTTGAGCTTGTAACTTCACTTGTACTGGTCGAGATGAGAATTTTTCAATACGAATATTACCCAAGGAAACACAACTATCATTACTGTATAGTACACGAGCTGCTGTAATGGATTGATGTTACCGGTTTTTGCTGACAACTATCCAATAGGGTTTGGTTTAATTTTCTTCAAAATTTGTTACAGCCTGAACTAAGTGCTTGTTGTTGAACCTATAATTTATTTGTTTTTTTAACTCAGAATGTTTTAAATATGGGCTCTATTTTGACATAGATCAGCTTTTAGGCCCCGGTTCATCCATCTTTTAGATTTTATTGAGAATTCAATTAAAGGCTCGTGCTATTGCACCAAGTCCGTTTCACATAAATCAACTATTACATCAATTTT
This sequence comes from Carex littledalei, assembly GCA_011114355.1. NCBI lineage: Eukaryota > Viridiplantae > Streptophyta > Magnoliopsida > Poales > Cyperaceae > Carex > Carex littledalei. Next base: position 10,421,797 of record CM022087.1, read on the forward strand.
ACTTCTATGTATAAATTGAGGTTAAATGAGAGCATGCATGATATATGGGGATCTGAATTTTTGGTGCAGGACTGGAGGTTTTTCCTAAGAAAATTTATATATATGGTCCAAACTATTTTTTTGTACTTCCAACGATTGTTGGAGCGATTTATGCTTTGATAGTTAGAGAAGCATAATTAGAGCTAAGACCTATTTTATTTTCGATCATTTTTCTTATCATATCTTTAATGTGGCGAAAAATACGGGGCAGCTCTGATTTTTGGTCCATTCTGATTTTCTTTGATTTTAACTATTATTTTTAAGAATTTTTGCGGCAACAACTATGCGGCCTGACCTATGTGAATTGAAATAGAGGAACATGTGGATCAATAGTCTATAATAGCAGTATATATAAATCCATTTGGTAGCTTCTACCAAAGATTTCAAACAAAAAAAAAAAATTATCTTAGAACCCAAAATGTACGAGTTTCTGGATGACCTCTCAACTTTTCTTTAGTGGCCTAATTTTCATATGTATCATCATCTTCCACTCAACATCCTAGAATTAGTCGTTGATAAGATCAAATCGGAATGGTTCCGGTCTAATGTCTCATGGATGCATATAAGGGTTTATATGACATTGGATTGACCATACATGAACATCAAATGGATTCTGTGTTTTGTGTCATTGATAGTTCATGTGGTGTCGTTATCTTACATCTGAGATGTTCAGTGCTTCATGCTCGATAAATATGTGTTTGTGGTTGATGCCTAACTCTCACTATAACTGAGAGTTATAAGAGTATCTTCTCGACATGTATAGACCCGTGTTGTGAAGTTCATGAAGTCAAGAAGACTAATATCCCTCATACACATCCGGCAGCATGTTGTGTGAGTGATGATATCTTTGAACCCCTTGATAGAATCAGATTATACAGCATGCACTATGATCCCGGTTGATCATAAGTATAATTGATTCACGGATCAAGAAACATAAACGATAAGTTGATAGGAATGACACTATCCTATCTTGTGCTTATCATTAGAGATATCATGTGATATTTGATACGACGCAGGCAGTATTTTACACATTGTCTATATTGGATCGCGATGATGTCTGGTTACATATTGTCTGTATCATTTGGGTAGTCTTTATCATTTGGGTAGTCATGATGCATTGCTAGATACCAATCTTGACTTACGGGAAAGATTTCATTGCCAACATGATATAGATCCAAGCAGATCACACCGACAAGGGCTTTAGCCGTTTCATCATACAAGTATATGGTGCCACTAGTGCACTATAAGATATTGCACGTCGAATCCTAAAATGCTTAATTATGCAGGTTCATAATAAGCATTCACTCAACATACAAGAAGTATAAAGAGGATTGATTGAATAAATTTAGTACACAAGTATGTACAAATGATGATTCGATTGAATGAGGAAATATATTTAATTAGATTAAACATATTATGGAGTTGATCAATCATGCTATTTTGGACAATTAGATTGTACCGTGTTATAGAAGATTGAGAGACGAGCGCGTGGATATGTGGTATGCGTAATTTGGACTTACGGTTCAAAAGATATGACCAATATAGTGGAGAGGTTGAAGTTTGACTAGATGAGGTGGCATTTATGTTGACTTGGTCAACTAAATGAGAGGGAGAGAGTTGCTTAATAGTTAAGCAAGACATTGATTGATTATTGAATGGACCAATGGTCCAATGTACTAATCTCATGTTTAATTACTATATAGTCCTTTATTGATATTTCTTCATGAGATATTTTGTGAGGGCACAATGGTAAAATAGAAAGTCTGTTTAAACATGAGATCCCTCAATCCATTATCAAGCCAAGTCATTCATTCATTTGTTTTGATCTAGATTAGATCTAGATCAAGAGAGCTCTATCTCTCTCTCTTCCTCCTTAGCCGGCGCACCACCACCACTGCACCGACCGCCGGCCCGCCACCCGCCTGGCCTGCCACCACCCGGGCCGCCGCCACCTCGCCGCCGTATGGGTGTCTTCCTCCTTGCTCGGCCTTGCTCTGCCTAGTGTGGGCCCGCGCCACCGCCGCTCCTTGTGCCACCACTTATTTAGGCAGACCTCCTCTTGATCTCTATTGGATCTAGATTCGTCTTAATCTAGATCCACTTGATCCATCTCTTGTGGTGAGTTGTATGATCTTGTGAGATTGATTTGATCTTCTTCTTTGATTCGGATTTTCGATCTCTCCTTTTTGCTCATTTCTCTTTGGTGATTGATTGTGAGACTAGATCACTAGTTTGATCTAGATTGGGATTGAGGATTGAATCCGTGAGGGTGCGTTGATTGGAAATCTGTTTGATCAATCCAAAAGGAATTTTGGAGTTGATAGACTGTTGTGATTCGATTGGAGCAGGCGAGTGGATCTAGCAGTCACACGAGCCAGCTGTTACCCCTTGGCGTACACCTCTTGGCTTTTATATTTTGGAAAGATGAGAAGAAGCGAGCGCATTGCGAAGAGACAGCTTGAGGCATCTAAGTCCGTCACCTCGCAAGAGGACAAGGTATGATCTATAAAACACTTTCTTGATTGCGCGTGTGGCGCGATCCATAAACTGTGTGTGATTGATTGCTTGTTCTACAGTAAGATCGCATGTTGCATGTTAGTAAATTTTTTGAAATATGCCTTCTAGCGTGTACCGTATTCCAACAGCAAGTGGATCTAGATTAAGACTGAACTACATGTAATAGTTGTCTCCAGTCAAATTTGTGTTAATAAAACTAAACCTCTGGGTTTGAATTTTCAAAAACTTCTAAATACTATATGCATATACATTTTAGAATATATTGGCATCGTTATATTATTTTTGCTCGAACCATTGTCTGAATATTGTAATTAGTAGTAGTTGAATAGTACCACCATTTTATTTTGTTCTAACTGAATATTGTTATATATAGAGAGAACTATGTACACTTTACAAATTATTTAGAGAACTATATATATGTACACTGATTATTAAATGTAGAAAGAATGAAACTAAAAGCTGCTAATGTTATATATCAAATTAGTAGGGAACCATCTAAAATTCTAAATTACAACAATTTCCAAACAAGTTTTTTTTTTCCTTTACATCTCGATTAAAAAAGAGTAACAAATGAAAAAAAAAACAATATGCACATAAGAAAACTATTTAATCCATCACATAATAGAACATGCATTAGGATTCTCATCACTAAACATATCCTCTGTTCTTTGACCAACTCTAGCCCGATACATCAGGGGCGCCGGCTCTGGCTGATAATGGTACCCGTAATTTCCATGCTCGCGAGAATTGTCATAACCGCCACCATATCCATGCTTATAATAGTTATGCGACGGAGTAGAAGAAGAATTATTAGCATCTCTATAGCTCATGCTATTTTGAGCTAACGCAGGATGATACTGTTGATTATTGTAGTATTGTTGGCTAGTATATGTGTTGCCATTAGAGTAACCGTACGGCCAAATGACTGCCTTTCTTCCCGTTTTTCGCACCGCCTTTAACACCTTGTTTTGATCCACCCAGCCGGTTACTGTGACCTTTTGCCTCTCCAAATCTATCTCCACTTGTTCTACACCTTCAACCTTTTGAAGTGCTTTCCTTATTTTCCTCTCACACCCTTGGCAATCCATGTGTACACAGATATCTACAATCTGTAGTGAAGATAAATTAATATTGGATCTCCATAAAGACAGACCTTAAAGCATGTGTAGACATTAATTTATAAATAAACAAACAAAATGTACTGTTAATATTCTTTAATATTAATTGATTTTTGAGTTCCAAGTTTCATATTAAGATGACAATTAAGCTGCCCATTAAGCAAAAACTAAAACCAAAAGCAACAACTAATTAGAAACACTTTCTGTTGGAATATTTCCAATGCTTAATTTATTTCTAATAGCAATGTGCCCAAATCATAGTTTTAAAATGTTAATATATTATTTGTGAGCAAATAATACAACATATTCTCAGACATATAGCAAATGAACTCACCGTCATATTGAATGTAGCTCTTTGTTTCCTTCAAATTATTTGCTGAGCCTGAAACTTTGGTTTTTAAAACTTCTTTAACCAAGTAACTAAGTAGATCGAAATTAGCCAAGAGAAAGATATTATGTAATGCTTGTTTGTTACTTACTGGTTGCGACTTATGAGATATATATATACATACAGAGAGAAGTGATGCCACATTGTGCTGTATACGCGTTAAGGGTTTCTTAGCACAAAGGAGAATCAAACCAAACCAATCGGTCGTGAAAAGAATTTAATTTCGGACCGACTTTGGGCTGGGTTTCTTTTCAGAGAATGCGACAGAAAGTACGCAGAAACTGGAGACTTGAAGAATTTCTGCACCTTCTTATCTGAAGTTACAATCAAGCGGGGACCGACCTCTCCGGTAGTATATGACTTGAGAGGATATAAACCGAAAGGAGGGAAGACCCGTTCCGAAAAGGTAAAATCCTGTATAGAAATGGTCTACAAGTTATCTGTAATTAAAAGTTCAATCGAGACTACTACAGCAGTGACTTGGCAAACATTTTGAAACCTAGACCAGGTCCAACTGGATCTTCGTTGGGAGTTGGGAAAATAGCAGATTAGCAGCTGTGCCTTAGCAATTGTTCTAATTGTTCGTCTTGTTTTTTTTTTTTTTTATATAATTACAAACCTGTAATTTCTTAGCAAGAATCAATCTACTTTAAACAGATCCATATCTTTTTTTTTTTTTAAAAGATGGCGTTGAGTTTTGAGTGTTGACTGCAACCAGAGAGGACAAAACAGTGTGGACTGGACCGCTCACACGCCTGATAAATGATAAGCATTAACTCTGATGCTGCCGCGTTGCATGCAGAATGGTCCGAGAAACTTCCCATTAAGATTTTTCTCCCTTCTATGTAACGTTAGATTGAGGCATTAAGCCTACGGGTTTTTTCTCAAAAAAAAAAAAAAAAAAATTGAGGCATTATGACATTAGATACAGATATCCGATATCCGAATATCTGTACGGATATGAATATGAATATAGTTTTTAATTTTAATTATTCGTATTCAAATAGTAGATAAATATCATATAATTTACTATATATTATGAAAATATTTATGTGTATATATATAGATATCCGAAATCCTATCCGTATCCGTATGTATCCGTTTAGTATTTAAATTTCCAATCCGTATCCGTATCTGAAAATTAAAAACGGATACGGATACGATTTTTAAATTGTCAAAACAATCAATGCCCTTGCCAGCTAATTCATAATTTCATATCATCTAAGATAACTCAAATTTTAAATTTAGATCCGAACAGTCCAATCTATTTGTGTCGGACACAAATATTAAAGGGTAACGCGCGTGCATTTATCTCGAATCAGATTGAACTGAATTTTAATCTGACGATCCGGATCCAAACTCAATATTCGAGTTACTTTAGGAATCCGGACTCCTTGCACCATGTTAATGTAAAGCCGATAAAGAGAACAAATTTACAGCACAAAGTAATGACAAACAACGCCGCTAATATGTTTTGCCTTTTGTTTTGGGAGAATTTTAAATTGCGAATTAGATTGCTCAAATAGCACAACGTGGAGTACATTTTCCACGACCATCCGATCTAAAACGAATGCTTCTGATCTATCTGCCTGACTGGCTTAGACCAGATTCATCGTGATTCCAAAATATCCCATTCCCACCCGCAAGGTCGCAATGGACTCAACAACGAAAAATAATCGGGATTCAAGTGGGTTCGGGAGAGGAGAGTTCTCTGAGCATCGGACAAATTCAGTCCAAAGCCCGATCTGGGTTGAGATTCGTCCGGAAGGTTAGATGCATGGGCGATTTACAATTTTAATTTATTAAACGAATCTTAATGCTGATCTAACGGCCACAACGGCCATCGGACCGAATTTGTCTGATGTTTATCGGATACCCCCAATCTCAATTCGTGTGGCTCCTTTTATCGCGGCATCTCTCGTCTTTCCCTCCCTTGTCTCAATGCTCCTTCACTCGTTCCTTTCTTCTTCCTAATTCCTTCTACCAGGCCCAGTACAACTGCCAAGCGAGACAATGCAAACGACAACAGCCCTCCTCAGCCTCCCCACCTCCGCCTCCCATATCCGCCGTCGTTCCCTTGCCGTGCGCTGCTCCGACGAGGCGCCCCTGGAGGATCCGCCGATCCTCGGCACCAAGGTCGTGCTGCCGAGGAAGAAGCCTCTCAAGTGGTCTACTGGTACGGCTCCCGGCGAGTACGGTGGCCCCCCCACTACTTCTGGCCTCAGGAGGTACTTCACTTTACTAGTTCAATTGTAAATTAACTCTCTTCTTATTATTCAGTATTAAGTTTTCCTGATAATTTCCATCAACGCCTGGATGGGTAAATCGAACTAAGTACTATTGGTATTGGATGCCTATATGATAATATGAGAAATTTCTTTTTCTAGAAGGGCCTATGTGATATTTTGGTGTTTTTTAGATCAGGTATGGAGTTATACCAAATAATAGTACTATTTTATAATCATCATTTCTCAATCATCACTAAGCTCTTGGAGAAATCGGCTGGTCACAGATATTGGGGTGGTGGGGATGAGGATCCAGTGAGTGCCACAGATGACTTTATCTGGAACAAGGACTTTGTGCCTCATATGAAACGGCTGATTAACAGTGAGCCCGCTGAGCCGATTTCTTTTAAAATTAAGGTACCTACTTACCCCTTACATGTAATCTACTGAAATTAGCTTAAATATGCGGTTATTTCAGGTTTATATGATTGTAAGGATGGTAGACTCAACACTAATGGTTAATTGGTCAATTATGCTGCTTGTGTAACTTTTGCACAAATGGGTCTAACGCAAAATGGAACAAAGTCAATAATACATAAGAACAGAGGTTTAAATCAATATTTTTCTTAAATAAGTCTCACTCTAATATTTTCGTTTTGCAGGAGGAGCCAACTGGGGGATTTCTTAGCCTTAACCGTGCCTGGAGTCTTGACAGGTGTCTCTCTCAACCCAACCCTCTACCCCAAAATATAATATTTCTTCCAAACAAACACCTAGAAATTAATTTGAGACAATTTACAGTGTAGACATTGATCTGAGTAAAGAATTGCAACCGCCACCAAAGCCAGTTTTAGAGTATCAAGTCGAGGCCGCCAGACGTGGCGTCTCTAACGTAGAAGTGAGATCCTTTTCTTTTAGCTGTAAATTTTCTCTGCGAATTATATCTCATTACAGTATATTCACTTCTACATAGCTGAAGTAAAAAAAATATAAACTTTTTTCTTTGATCTGGTATCATTATATCTATGTTAAATTACTATGGTGTAGGCATCCAACGGATCTTCTTCACCGAGATGGAGATTGGCACCTACGAAGCGAGAGCAAAATAAGTGGGACCGTGAAAGCAAGGCAGCAATAGGCGGCACAGTAAGTCAAATTTCGAAACCTTTGAGTTCATGCACTCCATTGTCTTAGTTACTAGCTAGTATGTTGGGTCAGATTTTGGTACCGACATGTACTGTTTCAAATCTTAGAGGGTACTGGTTGCGTACTAATAGACCCCAATATTATACTCTTTTTCTTTTGTATTTGTTCCTCTTTGGTTGTGCATATTGATTTTATATTTGCGTGTGACATAAATTTTACCCTTTTTGTGCATTTGACAGTGAGGTTAAATTGGAATTCAGATTCAACTTCAATTTTTTTAGGATGTAATTTTGAGAGAGTCAAGGCAGAGGAAAGGAGATCCAAAGGTTATGGCTGCCCAGTCCATGCAACAGTATAACAAGGTAGTACTCTTAATGGTTCTTTTAGTATTTGAAATCACTGTCATCCGGTGGAACTAGACCTGTAGATTCAAAGAAAATGAAATGCTAAGGGTCTCCATACTTGTAGTTGCACTCCTATCCTCATAGGTTTCAGGTTTCAATACAACGGAATTTTGAAAAAGAATATTGACACTTGTATTATGTACTCTTTTACAAAATATTTTTTTGATAAACTAAGATTTTCACCAACAAAATTGGGAAGAGTTCAAGGATCTTTTCCTTCTTTCTATCATTCAACCAAGGTGTTAGATATATGACCTTTTTTTTTTTTTTGTACAGTTGAAAGAGAAGCTGCAGACACTAACGCTAGGTTTAGGTGGTATAGGTGCAGTCTCAGCCTATTTCTTGTACTCACCTGAGATTGCTGCCAGGTCTGCATCTAATCACCATTACCTGGAGTTATTTATTCAATTGTAGTATACTCCGTTCATAATGTTAGTGTTTCAAATTAGTCCTGTCTTGTTTATTTAAATATTCCTTCAAATTGGTTGCATGATCTTTTTGCTCTCATTTTATACCTTTATATTAATCATTGAATCTTCACTTATCTAGAATCTTATCATGGACATCTTTGACCAAGTTTGGCTTCATTCAAATAGCATGTTTTGAATGCACCTAGCTGAAAATTAGTTCAACCATATTTGTTTGAGCATTATCTTGACTCAAATTATGCCCAATGGAGCAGTTTTCCTTGATAGAATTAGTAATTGAATTCATACTTAATTTATATTATTTTGGTGATACATATAAGCAAGCTTTTGCATATGCTTTTGTTTCTACTTTATTCTCCTGGTATTTCCATCAAAAAAGGATCTAAAGTTATGATAAATTATTCAGTTTCTGTGCAGGGTTTGCTGGTTCATTGGTGTACATACGTATGCTTGGAAGAACTGTTGATTCCATGGCAAGCAGTTCTGGGCTTATGAGGTATGTACATTTAATTCTGTCAATTATTTTCCAAGTAGATTGATTCAATAACTTATGTTTTGATTAAGTATGTTTTCTCACATAGCCCATGCATATGATAAACAAAATGGTGATCTGCATAAAAAATTAATGTCTACCAGCAATTGCAAATCTCATATTTTGTATCACTGATCTGAGGCATCAAAGGTACACTGAGTGCAGACAGACCTTAGGTTAATACTTGTTCAACAATCACGTGGTCAAAATTGACAAAATGGATGCATAAAAGTGTTGCTTTGCGGCCTACAATACTATAGACTTATTATGAACTATATCTTTTCTCTATATATTGTAAGATTTGCTTGCCAAACAGTGCTAGAATTTGTCCTTTTTTTTCTTTTGAATAAAAGAAATGAGTCTGTTAAGTTTTTCATATTCAAAGTTCGAGTGTTTTTCAGGGGTGCTGTTGGACAGCCGAGGCTTCTTGTTCCTGTTGCGCTAGTGATGATATATAATAGATGGAATGAGTAAGTTTTATTTCATGTATCTATACATTTGAGGCCAAGTATGTTGTGCCGACATGCTTGTAATTGGTACATGACTGAACTGCAACACCATAAGATGCAACTTGACATTTTTTCCCATCCTCTTTTCTTTTGCCCATGTAAACATGTAAAGTTGTGAATAAATTACTGGCCAAAAAGGAAAAAAAGATCAAAGACCAAAAAGGAAGCATGAAAAAGGAAAGCAATGAATACAGTTACAGAATGAGTAAGGCCGTGAGGCTCTGGTACCGAACAAATAAATTTATAGTAGATAAGATTTTTTTATGGATGGTCAGTTAGAAACTTGTGCCCATTCATCAATTATATCTTTTCTTGTTTACTAATCTACAATAAATTATGATGCAGGATTTTGGTCCCACAATACGGCCTCATGCACTTGGAGCTGATACCTATGCTTGTTGGCTTCTTCACATACAAAGTTTCCACTTTTATCCAAGCAATTGAGGCTGCAGTGTCTGTATATGAAAATCCTGACGATTGAATATCTGTTGAAGATTTCTGCAAAAATCAGGAGGCACTTTCGGCATGTGTCACTTGAAAGTTGAGATTGGTTTTTGTTTATTTAATCTTGCTTAGATTAATGAATATACCACTGGTACATCCTAGCAGGAGCATATAAGCATGCTACCGGTGCTGCATGGCATGCCGATCAGTTTCATACTTATACCAGCCACTGCAGGTCTGGCTACGGTGACATTGGTGGTATTTCAGTCTAATACCACCAACTCCAAACCCTATCGAATCAACTTCTAACAACGAATCTAAACGGTTCAAACCAATCTACTTCATGTGGTTCATTTACATGCAAAATTTATGATTTTTCGAATTTATTTAGTATCTAGTCAAGCGGTCAAAGTGGGAGTTTTTTAAGTTAATTTTAATACATTTATTTTTCATTATTTTTTGACTGCTTGACTTGATTCTAAAATAATTCAAAAAATTATAATTTTTGTATGTAAACACATCACTCATAAAGTTTGAAGTTGGTGGCATATACCACCAATGTCACGATAGCTAGACTCAGCCACTGCATAATAACATAATAGTACAGGCCTTGTTTATGTCCCAATTTTTTCACAAAAACAATAAAGCAAGTTCATTCTGTATATAACTACAACTGCCTTGACTGATTTCTCAACAAAAATTGTCCATAATACCATGGCAATAAACTAATGTGAAAAGGGTCTAGTTGAGTCCATAGTAACAAGGTACGTGTTTTATTCGTGAAATTTTTTTGACGTTTCCGAACCGAACACCGAATAAAATACAAAAAAAACATATTATATGTTTTATTTGCGAATAAAACACAAATTTTTTGTTTGCTTTCTTGTAGTACCGAATCATTTTCTAATTTTACCCGAATTATTTCCGAATCACGAATTTTTAACTTTGCCGAACTGAACCGAATAATTCATTGTCACTATATTTGAGTCAACTAGTTTTCATGTTAAAGCAGCAAATCTTGCACGTATCGTTTTCTTTTTTCAAAATCTCTCAATTTATATTTTACATCACGCATCTAAATAAACATATTGCAGGATAACTTGGGGGTCTAGTTTTAACAAATTGGGATTCTTCCGGGCTGCTTCAATTTCATCAAAGTAGTTTTGAGAAAGGACCGCAGGAAGCAAGTTATCTGCATTTAATTTCAATAAGATGCAGGGTGAAATAGTCAATTGGATTATAAAATGATTAAAATATTTAAATGTATAAAAGAGGGAGACAATGTATATACACTTAGAAAATATAATGAACTTCCATCCTACTTGTAGTTTGTTTACAAGCTACTAGCTGAATAATAGTAATATTAAATAAAAAGAAAATTGACTCTTGTGCTATCTAAATATCTACATCTCATTCTCCCCCTTTTTTTTTAAAGCTTGGCTGCGGCAGCCAATTGTATATTTTCTACATCTCCTTTTGGAAAAAAATAAAAAATGAACCTCGACAGGCTGCCAAAGTGTAATTGGATATCTCTGTTCAGAAATTTTTTATTTTCAGAAATATATTAAATATTTTGTTGGAAAGGAGAAAGATGATATAATTGATTGGATTTCTAGAGTTTTGTATGCATATCACAATAAAAAAAATACTGAATTTGCATACAAATTCTAAGAAATCGAATTAATAATTCAGTGTTTTCTAATGCATTGAAAATAAATTCTTCTTTCTAATTCTGTAAAAATTATTTAAATAATTAATAAAAATTATTTAAAAATTATTTAAAAATTATTTAAAAATTATTAATAATTAATATTTTGTAATTAATTTTGGATATTAATAAAAATGTCGGCTTAAAAATTCTCCTACTTCCCCACAGTCACAAATGAACAATTAATTAACTGTAGTAAACAATTTTGTAGGTAAGATATTGACTAATCACCAAATGCTGCTATTTAAGCATAGATTGAGTCCCCGTTACAGCTCAAAATTAGTTTGTAGATTTGACTGTGTTTCTTGCTTTGGTACACTGAATGGAACTTGAAACATGTCCAGAATCCAACCAACAAAACCCAACTGTTGCACCTCCCAAATTAGGTAAAAAGACTGTAGTCAAATTATGAACTTTTCAAACAAATCCCAAGGGCTTATTTATTCCTTCTACTAAACTAAAAAACAGAAGTGGAGTGCCACGTCATCAGTGTTATTTGGATAATGCCATGTTTAATTGCAATTAGGATTTATTTAAAACATGACAAGCACATGTCATCATGGTATTGGATGAGGTAATGATCAGAATGGGTAATGCTAAAATAATTGCAGATTCAAACTTTTTTTTGTTAGTTAACAAAAAAGTACAACAACAAACAATAACAAAATTAACAATGAATTAATTAATTACCCAATATTTCCTATTAATTAAATCGCTTAAAATCCGGCTAGGGCTAATCAACCACTTAACCTACATCAGAACTTGGAATTGGTCTACATAGTACACAGCACAGCATAGACCCAAAAGACAGATCTAATATTTCTATTTCTATTTCTATTTCTTGATCCAGTGGCTCCTCGAGTCTGCATCCTCTCCATCAACGCACCGTTTGAATTTATTCCCGACCGTCCGATCAGAATTCGGATCAATCCGAGCACTGAATCCTTTAATAATTCGTACGGATTTAAATCGGACGGTTCAGATCTAAAATAAAAAATTACGTTAACCCGGAGGATACGAATTCGCGGCTCCCCCAGCTCTGGAAAAGGTACGAAACCTTCACACGCCAAGCTCCCATCCCATGTGGCAAAGTCAACCCCGGTCCATCCGAACCAAGCCGGACCGAACCGGATTCAATAACTCAATCAGAGCCAAATCAATCAAGTCTCTCTGCTAACTCCTTGATCCAGCGGACCGGTCTCAGCCCTCCTGGTCCGGCCAAGGTCGGATGGTTTCTCGGTTGAGTCAAGTCGCCACCGATCAGTCCGAAATGGGTCGGGGTAAGGACCGGGTCGAGCATGGCCTCGACCGCGTGAACCCGACCCGACAGGGACGTTACGGAGAGCACCACCAGCTGTCCAATAGCGGCGACAGGAGCGACAGAAGTGCCGTGGTTGGTTTACGTTGTAGTTGTTGAAGTAACAGAACTTGGTCTCTTTGCTGCTGCACCGAGGACAGGGTAGCCTCGGCGGAACCCTAGCTTCGTCTCCTCCTCCCGCCACCGCCGCCGCATCGGGAGCCGGAGATTGGGGCGGGGGCTCAGACGTGGATCTGGATCGTTGATCCGGGTCGGGATCGGGTTCGGCAGGACCGGATTGGATGACTCGACCGAAGAGCTTGATTTCAGGCGGCGTTTCAGGGGATTCGTCAGGGTCGTCTAGGTCGACGGTGGACATTTCTCTTTTTTCGAGAGATAGAGAGAGAAGAGAAAGAGTGATAATAGCTCCAATCAATTAATGGTAGCTTTAGGCTTTAGCTTGTTTTGGTTGGTTTCTTGCTTGCTTTTGTTTCGCCTTTTTCTTTTCTTTTGTTTTGATTTCAGACCAGTGCGTCGGATGTGGATTGGAGAAAGGCGAAAGCTTACAAGGAGCTGAGCTCCTAAAAGGGAAAAAGAGAAAAAGGCATAAAGGACAACAAAAGCAAAGCGGACTAGAGATGAGAGAAGTTCTTTCTGCTCAGATTTTTGTTTCTTTACGTAAAGAAATCTAAGCTTTTTTTTCGGATTATTTACGTCTAGCCCCTTACGGAATCTCAATATTTATTTTTGAGTGAGGCTATGGTGCTATGCATAGCACGGATGGCTAGTGTACTACGGCTCAATATGGTACTTTTTAAAATCCTAACGGTCGATCCGAACCGTTCAATGTGATAACCATATGAATATGTTCTTGCAAACTAAATTTTATATTTTTTCGAATTTTTTTACTATTTTTTTAGATAGGTAGAATTTTGATGGTCCAGAATTTTCAGAAAACACTGATTTTTCTACCTATCTAAAAAAATAGTAAAAAAATTAAAAAAAATATAAAATTTAGTTTGCAAGTACATATTCATATGGATATCACATTGAACGGTTCGGATCGACCGTTAGGATTTTAAAAAGTACAATATTGAGCCGTAGTACACTAGCCATTGGTGCTATGCATAGCACCATAGCCTCACTCTTTATTTTTTATTATATTGGAAGTTCCGTTGGGCCAGACCGCGGGTCCGGATCCCCTAAAGTAACCCAATCTTTGGGTTTTGGATTGAGACCGTCCGATTCGATTCTGTCGTTCGAGATCGTCTCGGAATTCTAATCCGTCGTCGGGATGTGTGCGCTCCACTTCGGGATGGATGGTCTTGGATCCGAATCGGACGGTCCCGATTTAAAACCCAAAAATTGAGTTACTTCATTGGATCCGAATTCTCAGACCTCCAGACTGAGTATTCGAATCCCATAAAGTAACTCAAAATTTGAGTTTAGATCTGGACCATCTGATCTGCATTGGCAAGGATATTAAAGTGTCCATGTATATTTCACTATGAATCGGATTGATCGATCAGACAGTCCGGATTTAAACTCAAATTTTGAGTTACTTTAGAGATCCGGACACCCGGATGGATGGATGGATGGAGCTGGGATGCAATCGTATCGTACTCAAAATCAATCTTTTTATTTGCCTTAAATGATCGATGGGTATGAATAACAAATGGATAATCAGCGATATTATTAATAAGAGAAGGGTTTTAATGTCTCGTGTATTTCGTGTCTCACATATTTATTTATGTTTTCTATTAACCAATACACTGGATTGCTTCTCCTATTAATTCCCAACCCTCCATGTCAAAATATGTTTGGGGACAAAATTTTATATTTTTTTGAAAACTTTTTATATATTTTTTGGAAAATTTTCATTATTTTCTTAGTACTACTTTTGAATGGGCCAAAATTTTCTGAAAAAATGATTTTGTACTTATCTAAAAAAATGGTAAAAAAGTTCAAAAAAAATATAAAATTTGGTCCCTAAGTATATTTTAATATGAAGATCATGTTGAGCAATTCAAATCAACTGTTTGGATTTTTGAAAATAAAATAAAAATATGAGACATGAAAGACACAAGGGATTTGAATCCCTCTCTATTAATAAATATTTACATATGATAGAAATAAATACTTTATAATAATATAATAAATTAAATAACAAGAGTAAAGCTAGTGTATGTTGTGCTCACCAAGAGAGTTTGATGAGCACAACTCTAAAAATCTATCAGAATAACGAATCCAAACTGTTGAAATCGATCTAATTCACGAGGGATGCATGTACATGTACTAAATGAATTCAAACTTTCAAAATTTTGCATGTACACGCATCACTCATGAAGTAGATTAGTTTTAATGTTTTAAATTCGTCGTTTGAAACCAATTTGATAAATTATTAGAGTTGTGCTTACCAAACTCTCTCGGTATGCATAACACACTCTTTGCTCAAATAACAAAATTGAAAGCATGCATATATTAAGTTGACGTTGGTAAGAAATGGCAAGTATAATATGAGGGTATTTCAACCAAAATAAATGAAAAATAAATGAAAAATAAAAAATAAAAATTGAGATGTGTGTTATAAGTTGAAGATAAAAAAACAAACAAGATATTGAGACGGTATAAAATATGGCTATTTCTTATTCATACGTTTTATTGTGTACAATACAAACTTACAAAGTCTTTATTTATAGGCTAAACATGTAAGTGAAAAGCTATTTAAATTAATTTCATTAATGAATGAGAAGATGAGACATATCTCTTTGAGGAGTTTTGAGGTGATTAATGCTTAGAGTTGTAAATAAATAGACATTCACATTTATAATTTATTCATAACAATGTACAAATGGAATTTTTGACAATTTAACATCGTTTTGCAAATAAGAAATTTAAATAATTTGAATATTCATATTATATTAACAATTTAAAACTAAGTTTCTATTCATATCTATATTAGAGGTATTTGACAAATATAGATAGTTATTTACAAATATAAATAATACACAAATATACATACGGGGTGAAGCGGATAAGTATCCGCTCCGTTTACACAGATGGAGCAGACAAAATATATATGTTTTGAGGATCCGGTTGAACAAAATAAAATAGAAAGAGAGAGTGACTTCAAGATTCCCCATTATTTTCGACTGTCAAGGAATTCTATTAATAATAGAGGATTTTTACATCAAAACATCTAAACATAACCAAAGAAACAAATAGCTACCGGTTTCTACATCAATACATCTCTACGTGAACAGTGGCCATGCAACCTTTTATCCACGTGAATGCTCAGCCAATTTCTTTTGCCTAGCTGCAGTGTGTCAACCACAATTTTATCTCCAGTGAGCTTTTATTTATTTTATTTTTTTTAAAAAGACATAAAGCCCGTTTCATTAATCATGAAACCTGAGTTCAAACTACATCAAAAAGTAAAGAAGTCCAACATTAGCTCTGCCTACACAATAGCAACAGCACAGTATATCTAAAGCAACAGAGAATTAGGAAGAATTCGAGTAACAAAAGCACAGTATATATAAGCCACATCAGGTACTGTGATATCAAAAGCAAAAACTATGAGATTAAGCTCATTAGGCGGAAGAATCCGATTCTTCAGAAATCCATTGCAGCAGCTGAGCATCATCTGGTGAAGCAACCTGGAGAGGCACAACGTCCAGATCCTGAGGCATCCAGTGATTGGCAGCCAGCTGTACCGGTTCAGCCATTTTACCTGTCCAATGAGTTACAAGAGAGATAATGGTGAGAATCGTATGACGACCCGATTGAACTATAGAGTTATTAAAGCACATGTCATTACGGGTGATCCAAATACCCCAAATCATAGCACTAATCACAACAAGGAAAGCCGTTTTTTGTATTTTGGGTAATGTCAACGCAACAGTCAACACATCATGGATGGAGTGCCAATGGGGGTAGAGGGTCTGACAGTGTCCCATGTAAAACCAAATATGTTTAGAAAAGTAACATTGAAAAAACAAGTGATCAGCATCTTCAGGATGGTGACAAAATGAACATGAGACATCTCCGGGCCAACCTTTCTTACACAGGTTAGTTTTAGTTAAGATTTTATTTTGGTGCATCAACCACATGAAGGCACGAATTTTTGGTGGAATAGGAAGTTTCCACCATAACAGAGGATGTAATTTAGGTATGCCCCTAAAATTTAGAAATAAATATAAAGATTTGACAGAATATAGGCCAGAGGAGTCTCATTGCCAAGTTAAGTGATCCTGCCCCTGTGAAAAAGGAAAGGTCTCCAAGATTTGGAGAAGGTGTTGCCATTCCAATAGAAGGACCCCATGTAATGTACGCCGGAAGATGACACCCCTGCCCTGTGTGTTAAAAACCTCTTGCACAGTGATATTAGGAGTATTACATATCTCATATATATAATTGGGGAAATTGAATGGACAGAGGTGAGTGGTGATACCATTTATCATGCCAGAATTGTACAGCCCCCTGCAACCCAGGAGTGTAAGTAATCCCAATATTGCAAATTGGAGATAATTGGCTAACTACCTTCCAAAAAGGAGATTGGAGATTAAGGTGAAGGTTAGCTTGTAAACACATTTTCCACAAATTAGTGTACTGAGGATCCTGAAATCTCCACCACCATTTGAGTAACAGAGCACAATTCATTTGATTAAGGTCCAAAATGCCCATGCCACCCAATTTCTTAGCAATACAAATATTATGCCAATTAACAAGAGAATATTTTTCTTGAGTGCTAGTACCTTGCCATAAGAAAAGTCATCTAATCCTATCAATTTTGTGCAGAACTTTTTTTGGAATCCGATACAGTGAAAGAGTATTCAGTGAGCTTTTATTCGCTACCACACTTGGCCTTGTGATGCTCTCCCCAAAAACGACTCTGTTGCGATGCTTCCAAATGTGCCACACCGTGCACATAAAGTACACCGCCCATGTTTTGCACTTCCAGCGTCCCGTTCGTTGTTTGGTGGCATGCCAAGAGCCTTCCCAGGTTCGTTGTAGCGTATCAGCTGGTGCCATGATAGGACCCCCCATCTGAGCAGCCATGTGGTTCCATATTGCTTTCGCATAAGGGCACCAAAATAAAAGATGTAATGTTGTTTACCAGCAGGGCACATAACACACCTATGGTCCACCAACATTCCCCTCATGATCAGTACATCCCTCGTTAGGATCTTATCTTGCAACATCAATAAGTAAATATCCTAACCGTTGGTGGAGCCGGACATCTCCATGTGTATTCAAATTGCCACTTAATATGTCCCCCACCCTTAGAATTCTATACGCAGACTTGGCCGTGTATTGACCCGAAGCATCCCATCGCCATAGTATTGTATCCTTTTGTGCACTGAAGACAATATCTTTTGTGATTATAAGGTCCGGACTCAAGTGGTCTCTCTGTGCCCACGCATCCTGAAGATTGATTAAGGGGTTGACTATCCCTGTACTGTTGCCTTGTATTTGTGGAGGTCCGTTCCACCCATCAAACCAGAATGAGATTGTCTTGCCGTCCCCCACTGACCAGTCAGTGCTCCAAATAAAATAGTGCATGATACCCTGTAATTGCCTCTAGAAAAATGAACCTGTTACCAGCCATACATTCGGTTGTACCGATTGTTCCCCTTTTTCGCAATCTTTGGATTGTGGTAGACCATAAGCAGTCTTTGTTCGCATGCGCCCTCCACCACCATCTTAGCAAGAGAGAGATGTTTACCCAATATAAGTCGGAAACACCTAATCCGCCCCAGCACTTGAGCGTGCAAACCATGTCCCAATTGGTTAATGAAATGCCCTGTTTGTCACCTTTGGTCTTACCCCACAAGAACGACCTTCTTATTCTGTCCAAGCATCGGATAACCCACTTTGGTAACTGAAAGCAACTCATGTAGTAGATCAGCACTGTTGATAAGACGGATTGAACAAGTTGTGACCGTCCTCCCCGTGATATCATTTTTTTCCTTTCGAACCTCCCAATTTTTTCTCCACCCTTTCAATCAAAGGCATGAAATCTTCCTTTTTGGGTTTCTGTATAGTTGGCATATCTAGGTATGATATTGGAAACATCCAAGAACCGCCTTTATCCATGGTAGATCATCTATGCTTATATTTAAGGGAATGGAGCTACTTTTATTGTAATTTGTCTTCAAACCGGAGATGGCAGCAAAACAGCGGATGAGTAGATAATTAATTAAATGTGGCAAATGGTGATTCATTAATATTTTAAATTACTGAGTAGATAATTAATTAATGTTCAACTGCACTAGACTATCTAAGCGAATTTATCTAAACTATCCGAATTTATTGTTGTCCGTATAATCTATTCCTTACCAAAATAGTATTTGGAAAAATTCAGACTTGGTCTTTTACTTCTTTTTTTTATCTGTTACGCCGAATTGATTCTTGAATTTTATTTACAGAAAAAAAATGATTCTTAAAATTTAATCTGCACCATTTTCAATCCTTAAAATGTACTTTCAATCCTTAAAATGTACTTTCAAATTACATCAAAATTTATACACCAAACTATTCATATCCAGTTCTTACTGAAAGAAATCCTATTTGTAATATTTAGTACCTACGCAATTTATTAGTTACATGTTGAAGCAAATGCAGGTCGGCCAGGCACATGCCCTCTCCTGCAATAAATAAATTGGCTTTGCCTCTGGCCAGTACATTAAATTGGTATGCAAACAATTTATCAGGTTCATGATTGGCAAGGTAAGTTCTCAGTGCCGTTACATTTCAACTTTACTGAGCTCTGGGGCCGACTTTTTTTTTTGTATATAACATCAAAAAAGAGAGGAAAATTACATCTATACTATCATTTCTACAAAAAATTCCAAACCTACCTGAGATTAAAACAACAGTCATTTTATTTAGTTGAAAAAAATATTATGTAACAGCTAAGTCATAACTTTTTGAATAATACAATCAGGACTTTCAACCAAAAAAACAGCAGTCCATTTGAGACCCGCTAAATTTGAGACCTCCCTGAATATATTGGATGTTGTTTATTTTATGTTGGACAATTAAAATTTTGTAGTTCATTATTTGAATGCCTCTTATTTTGAAAATTATCTTTATTTGTTTTATTATATATTTTTATCGACATCGCCAAACAATAAATCAGTATTCTAACGTAATGAAATTAGAGTGACAAAAACGAATACAAACTAAATAATTCACAAAAATAATAATATGCACAATCGCATTAAATATCCAATTAAAAATTTGCATCTCAAATATTCAATTAAAAAAATTCATCTAAATTTCGAACATAAATTTCGAACCTACAACCTTATATGGACGAAAGACATGAACTTTGCTGATTCATATTCCCCCTTGACAATTTCTGTTGGATCGATTGATTATTTTTACTTTTCAACAAAAAGCTGAAGTGTTAATTACCTACCTCTTCATTTTTTTTTATATTTAATTTAGAAAAAACTTGTGCATCCTTAAAGATGTTTGCTTTTATAAGCTTCCAAGGCCTGCTGAGCAATTTAATTGCACTGGACACCCAACCAATGCGCAATTAAAGCCCAATTACAGATTAAGAAAACCCAGGTACTCGAATGAAAAAACAGAGTAAATTCTACTTTGAGAACCACATAACTAAAAAAATGTCCAGTTCAGACATCAAAACTCAAGAGTCCAGCGCGGATCCAGAATTTTCGCAAGAGAACAAAAAAAATATCAAATCAGATTTAAATAACTAATTAAATTTAAATCCATTAAATTTTTGATGCTCTCTAACTTTTAATTCTAATTACCAATCATAATTCAACAAATTTATTTCAATTTAATCCGAAATACAAATCAAACATTAAGAGTGAAAATAATAATTCAGAGAGACAAAGTCGATCAGAACCGATAGATCTCCACTAAAACTCAAATCCAAAAAGACAGCTGCCCCCGGGACTATGTGGGTCCGCCATGCAAGTCTCACATTTTGTTAAAACACATTAATATTAAGTAAGATAAAATAAGAGCTAAATATGACCTTAATAACCCCAACAAATTCAGATGCAAGCAGATCGGACCGGGTCGGAGACGTTAGGCCCAGCCCATCTCATGCTTCAGCCCAAAATTCCTGATCCCGATCTCGAAGTCAGTCGCGGCGATGAGCAGATCGACGGCCTGAACGGGGCGACACAACAAATGGAGTGCCGCGCGCAGAGTTGTCATTCTGAGATCGTCAGCCCGTGCGATTATCTCCTTGATCCGGCTTGCTACATCCCCTAGCCCCACTGACCCCGACTCGTTGAAGTGGCTCGCGAGTTCCTCATGGAACCGGCTCATCTCCAGCTCTAGATCATCTTCGGCTTGTATGGTTTTTCTCTGCAGCTCATCTACCAGCTTAAGCTGAGTCGGGCTCAAGTCGCCAAGGTCACCGGATCCAGCCCCACTTAACAAGTCCTGCAAGTTTGTATGAAATATATTTGCCATACATGATTACTAAATCAGCATAAAACACATACTTTTATAGGGCATGCTATACAAGTGTTGCACCTGCAGTTGCGACTCGAACCTCCGGCTCGATTCAGTGTAGAGGAGGTGGACAATAGTGTTGGGTCGCCATCCAGCAAGCCAGAAGGCGATACCTCGCTCGATCGAGGTAGTCCAGGGGGTCACAAAGGCCCGTATCGGATCGAACTGGCTTATTTCGGCCCGGACACGGTAGTACTTCTCATAGTGGGCTATGGATTGGTCGAGAACGGATCGTAGCTTCTGGCGGTCACCTAAAGAGTACCGGACTGATTGAAGCTCGCGGCGGATGTGGTACAGGTGGCTAAACCATTGCTGGAAGAAGGTCTCTGGGTCTGTCTCCATTTGTGCCATGGCAATCGAACAACTGTGTAGGGGAGGTGGAGTTCATTGAGCGGTACCGGTACCGCTATATAATATACACACCCATTGGAGTATGTTTCTAAATATGTCCCTTAAAAAGTTGGTTTTGCAAATTCTTAAAACTTTACATTATACACGCATCTCATGTAATACTTCCGGACAAATGGAAACTTTTTGTAACACTTGTCATAATAATTTTTGTAACATTTGTCATAATAATTCCGGATAAATTTTGGAGTCGAGTGTGATTGTTTTCTTGTAGATATTAATAGTTTAAGCACCTTTTGAAAGATTTTCTCGACTTGCCACGTGTTGCCTATAATTGCCACGCGTCCCATTAAAAGTCCTCCTGCAACTGCTTGTCTGCATAGTGGGAAATTAAAGCGCCTTGTATATTTTATACAGAGATATTTTTGTGCGAAAATTAATGCCGTTTTGAGACTTCTTGGAATTGGGCGCCGGGAGGTTGGATAGATCCAACGGTGGTGGTAATGAATTAGTGACAAATAGATGAGATGACTGATGATAAGCTCCAAGGGACAACTGGACCAGGCCAGTTGAGGGATTGTTCCCCTTGAATAAAATTCAATAATAAATTGGGTCGACTTCTTGTAATTTTGAATGGGAAAAAGCTATGTTTGTTTCTTTCTTTCTTTCGTTGCTATATATTTAATTTATAGATATACAGAGTTTTGTTATTGGAACGTGGAGTTGAAACGGCCGCATGCACAAAATTAGAAAAAAAAAAAAGAGTCTGAATAACAAAATTGACAAATTGTTGCTAGCTCAGGAACCAAAGGGTGATGTATAGCCGACATTTGAAATAGTTTTAAATTATTGCTAATATTAGTTTTTATTTTCATTACGTTTAAATTTGAAGTTAAGTGATGGCATTGAAAAAAGGAAATTAAAAATATTTTTAAATTTTAATATTTCCACATTTAGTAGAAGGCACGGTGTAGGTATTCCGTTTTGGATTTAAATCCACTTCTTTTCTTTTGCCCTCTTATTTTCTTTTTCTCTATATTTTTTTTCTTTTAGAAAGAAAAACAAAGAAGATAGAAGAAAGAGAAAGAATAAATGATATAGATGAAGAGAAAAAAGAGAGTGCTTCAGAAAAAAGAAGCGGATTTGAATTCTCTGACCTTCTACAAATATTTTAGAAATATCATATACAAATAATTTGCAAATAACATTTTAATTCAAAAACATAATTCCTACAAATAACACTTTGAAAAATAATTTTAATTTTAATTTGAAAAAATATTTAATTTAGAAATAATAATTCGGTTTTAAAATAATTCGGGTTTAGAATAATTCGGTTTTATTATAACAAAAATTATTGAGTTCAAATAAAAAAAACAGAACAAAAACAGAACAAAAAAACAGAAAAAAAAAATTCCGGCCCGGCCCGGACCGGACCGTGGACCCGCCGGACCCGGACCTAGCCAACCCGCTGACCCGTGTCAACCCGTGCCCGGGTCAACCCGTGGACCGGGCGGGTTTGGACCGGACCGGCCCGTTTTCAAAACCCTATATGTAATCTAATTATGGATTGTTTACTGTCATATATGGTTGTCAATTAAAGTGATCAAATAAGGTAATAGACAATCAATATATTCATTACGATGTGGTCCATAAATGTGTAGAATAATTTAGGCAAATATCAATCATTGATGGACTGATTTCGAGATTTGCAATTTAGAAAACTGCCATTTAAGAGGATTGTGTGGGCCACACGGATATCAATGTGGCTGCACGGATTTTGATGCGACATCATGGTTTTGATGCAGTAACACAAAATACATTTTTCAAGTTAGCAAATAACCAGATAGGTTACTATATATAAGGATTGGTCCCAAGGCACAAGATAACACAAAAAACACAGAAACTGAAAAGACGTTTTTCTCTTTAGAAAAATATAGCTCTGTGTGTCTTCTCTTCTTCTTCCACCATCAAAGAATAGGGGAGAGAAATCCATTAGAAAATTTGGAGAGGATTTCTCAAGGGCCATATCTTGCTGTCTTGGAAGACTTATTCCTACGACCATACGACAAAACAACAAGAAGGGCTTCTTGCCATTAGAGTCTAGTCTCGCGCTCACGGAGACGGTTGGCGATCTCTCAAAGGATCGAGTTATTCCATAAAAACATCTATAGATAAGGTATTATGTTCCGCACTTAAGATTTATGTTTTATAAGTCGGCTTTGGCATAGGACAGTCCTTAGATTAAGGTGGAGAATTATTTCTCCTTCTCCAGAGTGTAAGTATTTAATACCTAGATGAGATGTAATTGTTTGATATCTAAACAGGACATAATTGTTTGGCCTTTATGATTCTCCAACAAATATTTGATATATTTGTAAAAATAAAATTTTGGATGGTATAGGTAGGAAGAAAATTCAATTTCATGCAGGTTTTAGGGACAGCTGTTGGCTGGATATGAACACGTCATTTCTTGGGATTGTATGAGAATGATGTCTTTTCCCGCATGAGATACATTTTTCATGGAAGAAGAAGCTAATAAGTGCTAGCAAGGTGCCAACTTTTTTTTAATATTTATGAAACGATTGAGCTGTACCAAGGATCAAAACAGAAGCTGCCATTGATCGACTAAGATCAAATTGCACGTGGCAGAGTTTGGGTTACGGATTTCGGATCATTCCTTTCCTGGTCAATTTGGATCAGGTTTAACTTGAATGCGTTCGTTAAAAATTTGGTTTGTTTGGTTTGGTTTGTTACCCTAAAAAAAAAAAAAATTTGGTTTGTATTTTTGAAGAGATTTGTACATTCGGTTTCTTAAACTGTTCCAATTTGGTTCATTGAAGCATCCTTATGTTATCCTTATATTAGCAGGAGCCACCACACTTTTCAGTTATTACACACAAAAAAAGAACAGTGATTATTTTAATTTAAATACTGAAGACAACTCTGTGGCACAAGTAGTTATATTAAATACATCTGAACCTCAAATTCTACTTCTATTTCCTTTGCTCTTGCTTGCACCATATACAAACTTAAAATACAACACAAGTCGCCGGCTCAAGGTAGGTATATATTCTCAAAGGGTAAATTGGGACAAATAAATAAAAGAATAAGCACACACCAAAACAGGGGAAAAAAACACAAGAAAAATTATGTAACCACACAGTTAAAGGGAACCGGTATTGACTCGAACAATGTGTTTCCCACTGGGGTATCTACAAAAGAGAGGAGAGGTCTCTTTTTAGCTTGCTTCGCAAGAGAGGATCTCAAGCTCGGCCCACCAAAGAGGAGAAAGTCTCGGCGTAGCTGCTTCAGGCGAGATTTTAAGGGTTTCCTTTAAGGTGCAAGTGATGTCTCGCATTTTTGGTCTCTTTTTCGGGTTTAGATGGATGCATTGTGGGATTATTTCACATATGGCTTGGAGCTCGTTATCTTTGTGAGTCTTAAGTGTGGGGTCAAGTAGCGCCCCGATGCTTCGGCCCTCGTTCATGCATTCCAAGGCCTGTAAAGGTTAGCAATATCACATTTAAAAGAAAAAAGAAAAGCAGAGAGAGACAGTAAAAAAAAAGAAGAATCGAAAGAAAGCTACAAGGGGGTATTTTTTATATCCATTTTTGTTTCATCCCAAAAGCAAAGGAAAACACTAATTTTTTTCTTGCTTGCAAGCCAATCTTACCAAGTTTTCAAGGGAACCTTCCTCAGGCGAGTACAGGAGCTTTCCAGAAATGATTTCAAGTAGCAACATTCCAAAACTGTAAACGTTGTCAGCTGGATCGACATCTGATGGCCTCTCCAATAGGGTTACTCCCTCATCAAAAGAGGCCTTTGGTCTAGATGATGACACCGATTTCCATACACTAACATCCACAATCTGACAATATATGAAAGAAAATTTAAAAAACAGAGATATTTATAATGTGCTCCCCACTAAGTTCCTATGACACTGGTGTTGTTCAAGTTTCAGTTTTTGGTTAATACCTTGGTGGCATAATCTTCTGACAGCAAGATGGAAGTGGAGAGCAATTCCGGGTGAGTTATCGGTGGATTAAGATTGTGCATATGTTGCAAGCAGTACGCTACTCCTATGACAATCCTCATCCTGACCTTCCAATCTATGTGCTCGAATTCTTCCACTGCAATAATCAATTTGCACATTATGCTTTGAAAAGACCCATCTCTCAGTGTGCGATCTTATATTAATGATATTTATTACCATGTAGATGCTCGTAGACCGTGCCATTGGGAGCGTATTCCAAGACCATCATTCGCATGAAAGGCTGCTCCTCCTCCAAGTATCCGAGAAGACTGACAAAGTTCTTGTGGTTTATTCGCGAGAGCGAATCTATCTAGAGATTATATGCAAATTGCAGGTGATTTGAGGTCAGTCTAGGTGAAATGAGAAAATATGACGCTTTTAAGGCATAGCTGAGACAAAATTAGGTTGAATTGATCCTATTTGGTACAATTCAAGTCACATTTGCAGAATCTACAGATTAATTGGTAAGAATGTGAAGTACCTTTTTTCTGAATTGGGTTTCAGCAAGCTTTGACCAGTCTTTGGCGGATGTAACATTAGTGGAACAAACGGCAATCTCTACACCGTCCGAAAGTGTTCCTTTATACACACTGAAATGTTGGAAAGACGTCACTATATTGCTAAAGTCCTCACAAGCCCCTACCAACTCTGCACGGCATAATTTCGGCACTCCTTGTAACCCAAAATAAGAAATATGGGTTAATATCATATTACTCAAAATCAACAATGCAAATGCTCAATAATGTGAATTATTAAAATTGAGAAAAGGAAGAAGGAACAAAAAATTAGTGTGTATACCTGTTACAAAAGCCTTCTGAAGCTGGCCACTTATCCCACTCTTCCAAGGTTTAATAGGTGACCCTGTTTTCTTTTGTGTCACCAGAAGTACACATACCACAACCGTCACAAGAAGAGCCGCCACAGGAAAGGAAACAACATATAACCATTTGAAAGCCGCCTTCTTTTTAGCAGGTGTAGGATTAATTACATCAGGAGAACTTGGTTTTCTTGTAGCAACTTGTGGTGCAGCAGCAGTTGTAAGTGGTGCAGATGCAGGTGCAGGTGTAGGAGACAGCATTTTTCTAGGGATTGTAAAGGCAGCTAAGGCACCAGATCCAGTTAATCGAACTGGAGAGGAACCAGGAGGGTTAGTGGAGCTCGAAGGGAGAGCAGCTAAGTTGTCCAGTAGTCGGCGCCTTGTTGCCTGTGCACTGCCTTTGGTAAGTAGATATAACTCCTTAAATCCACCTGTTAATAAATAAATCTGTGACATTAGAAAAATGTGAAACTTGATGCTGATTTTTGGACCTAACTGTTCCCTGGTATTTACTGGTCAAGCTAGAAATGGAGTCTATTTAAGTTTTTTTTTTTTTTTTTTACCTTTTTCTGTCTAATTTTGTACTTATTCTCCTTAGATGCTCAATGTATATAATGTTAATCATCATGAATTAAAATTTCACCTTGTAAATTCTCTCCATGTCCATGATGATCTCTATAGGAAACATCTGTTAGTAACCTAAGACCCAATTCACAACAATGGTGCAATTAATAGAGGGACTAATCTGAAGAATAAATTATCACAAAGAAAAAGAAATGAAAGCATATTCTCATTAGTATAAATTATCTTACGTGGGTCGGGTTTCATGATTGAAATTTTCAAATTCATTATCTGAATTGCACGGATGGTCCAGATCAAATATGAATGTAGCCCTTTGAATCCTAGGTTTATTGCCATGAAATTCATTGTTGCAAAGTAAACTGCAGCATGATATTCAAAGAAAAGTTTAATGCTTTTTTAGGGCAAATAAAGACAAGATATAAAAATGTGATATTAGTGAAATTTGAACTGACAGAAGCTCAATGGATTGCATATTTCTTATCTCTGCAGGAATTTCACCCGTCAATTTGTTATTTCGCAAGTCCAAAACCTCCAACATTGCAAGGCGAGTAATTTCTGTTGGTATACCTCCGGAAAATTTGTTATTACGGAGCAGACTGCCATGATAAATATTTACATTAGTGACAAACAAACAAAAAAATACTGGTCCAATTACTTTCTCTTGTAAAGGTCATATTTAAATCAAATTAGAAACGCCAAGATTAGTTGAAAAATACAAATCTGGCTGACACCGGATTATTATCTTAAAATAGATGCATCATATGTCAATGTCAACTTAAAGTGAAAAGAAGACATGCTTACAGAGCTTTCAATTGCTGGAGTTGCACAAGCTCAGAAGCCAAAGTTCCTTCCAGAGAAAGGTTCTCTAAGTTACTACAAATAAACTTTCAGATATCATAAATGCAACATGCTTGATTTTTAAAAATGTTATAGACTTCAGTAGATAGATCTTGCCATTTAATTTAAGAGACCTAATAATGACCATCACAGCACAAAAGCCTAAATCATTCCTTTCCCTTCTAATCAATATGCATTGCTTCATTTACCAATTAAGGAAATCCAAAGAACAAACACAAAAGAAGGTTGAATTTGGCAACTTACAACAAAATTACTTTGCCATTATTACACCGAATGCCATTCCAGTTACACGGATTGGCATCTCTTGGATCCCAATTCTCCATTGCTCCATACGGGTCTACCTCCACTCTCGATCGAAATTGCAACAAAGCCAAACCTTTCCCAAATACACAAAACACCATAAAGCAAAATTGCAAAAGAAGGAACTTTAGAATAAAAATAAAATAAAAAGACTATAGAATTGGTACCTTCTGGATTAAGCGAGAAACACTCATTGCTTATAAAATGAAACACAAGAACAGCGCAGAAAAGCTTGTGCACACGAAATTGGAATAAATTCCATCTAATAAGATACATTTTCATTTCACAACCGGTAGGGTTTAAGTTTAGCACGAATATACATTTCCTTTTCCTGCCTTCTGACAAAACATCAAAATTCTACTGCAAGGAGAAAAGCTTCAGATCAAAAACCCATGCATTGTGATCATCAAAACCAGCCTTTTGGAATTATTTGGATTTCATTTTCCTTTTGACTTGAAGCGATTCGAAAAGGGGTCTTACAGTACAGGAGGCCGAAGTGGGGACCCAGGAATGGCGAGAGAAGAGGAGAGAGAGGTATTACCGGAAAAAACAATAAAAAATATTCTGAAAAAAAAATACTAGTGTTAATACTTTAATCTCGAAAAGAGTGTATATCTAATCTCTTGTTTAATTTTTTTAATCGCATTGCTAACACGTCGACATCTAAGCCAGCGTAGCACCCGCCGCCGGCGTCCATTGCTCACTATTTTATTCCGATTTTTACAAAAGCTGTTAAAAAAATTATATCAATCCCTGTTTATCTGAGTTCTGTTGTTGCTTCCTATTGTTCGTTTTTTATTCCATCATGTGGAGATGCGATGGTTGTTTCAATAGGTATCGGACCAAGTTTTATCCGTACCCGTTCAGGACCGTTCGATTTGCATTAAGATTCGTACCATTAACTTAAAAATAGATACTGACCTGGATGCACGAATCTTATTTCTGATCTAACAGCCCATAGAGGGTATCGTACCGAATATTTTCCGATGCCCATCGGACCTCTTCGCTTCCGGGGTATGAGGGAGATCGGAACCCTGCTATGCTGGGTCGGCACCAGTTGAGAAGTCTGTGGGACCCAGAGTTCTTTGAGAGATAGTGGATTCACTACGGAATAGAACGAGTGCAGGAGAAGATAATATGTCTGGTAGGGTCCGTCTCTTTTATCTTTTTGTTTTGTTTTGAGGACCTGACGCGCAATTGACCCAGCCCGTGGGCCCCAGAAACAGAATCCTCCCCTCGGCTACGTGACAACGTCGTGCCTCCGCCTAAGCTCTCAACTCCTCCTCAGTCCAGATTCACTGTGACAATACTCTATACCATTCTCTGAATCGCTACTCCACTGATACACCATTGGAACGGGACGATGTCTGAACTAACGTGGTGCGGGTCCTGCTGTCAGTGGATTGCTACTCGCGTGACTGATGTCTGAACTAATACTTGTTGTAGAATACAAAATTAATATTCTCCAAATTTAAATTATAAGAGTTAACTTGTTCATGTTGACATATATTTGGTTCTATTAAGGCTGGTTGATTATGTTGCTGTTTTGGGGTTGGGATATTCTAGAAACACAGAACACGGAAGCACAAACGGAAGCATTTTGTACATGATGCGGCTATGTTATATTATTTTTCTCTCTTTCTAAAATATATTACTTTATATGCTTAATTTTTAAATTGATAGATTAATTATTTTAAAAAATGTTACACTGTCAAATTGCTAAAATTCTGAATTTTGGTACGTTGAATTAACGGAATTTGGTGATTGTGTCCTGTTTTTGTAAAATAACATAACATAAAAGGAATGATGAAATGAGAAATCTTTGGGCAATTGCAGACAAATCAAATGTACATGATTTATTTAGAGTTGAGAAGGACGTTAAAGTTCATTGATAGACGATTTGAATAGGGCAGCGGGGCGCGTCTGATGGGTACAGACTCAAATCGGTCTGATGCCTGCTCAGAACCATCCGATGATCCAAATTTCTGATTCGTTTTATAATCTGTGCATTCCGCTTCTATATTCGTATGGATTAATTGTGCATGAATCATGAAGCAATCAAACGGTTCCAAGCAGGCACCGGACGCACCCCGCTTCCCTGGAATAGACGGTACAAACTAGCACCAAAAAAATATTTTTTGCTTGTTTGAAATATTATAAAGTAGCCCAAATATTTTCATTTTTCGATACTAGGATAAAGTAGCCCAAAACATTACTCATTGTGGAGGCTAGAGTGGGAAAAATGGCACGCCGGAGCCGGCTCCGTCACGGAACGGCACGGCTACGGCACGGAACGGCACGGAACGGCACGGCACGCGTACCATTCGCGTGCCGTGACTCGCGTGTCCCGTGCCGTGACCATTCGCGTGCCGTGCCCATCTTTTGAAACTTTGGCACGGCACGGCACGTGAAAAATTTAGTCACGGCACGGCACGGCACGTAGTCACGCGAGTCACGTGTAATTAGGACCATTAGATATTGATTTAATGGTAAATCTTGAATAAACTAACCTAAATTATAATTAAATGGTCACGTGAGTCACGCGAGTCACGTATGGTCACGGCACGTTTAGGCACGGCGTGACTCACGTGGCGTGACCATTCGCGTGCCGTGACCACCCATTGACATTTTGGTCACGGCACAGCACGGCACGTGAAAAATTAACTTGGTCACGGCACGGCACGGCACGAGACCAAAGTCACGGCGTGTTAGTCACGGCACGGCACGGCACGGCACGTTTTTCCCTCTCTAGTGGAGGCCTCAAAAGTATGTGACCAGCGGAATGTGACAATTTCGATCCACATTTATTTCCATAGAGGCTCCCATGTTTTTGGACCAACAAAATGATTTTCAGCATCGCCACTGCAAATATCCTTGTAGCCTTCTTTGATCAATTCATATGCCCTAAGGTACAACAAAGTTTGAGTTTGGATACAGACCGTCCAATCAGCTTTGGCAGGATATTAAAGTGGTTATGTATATTCCCTTTCAGTCCGTATTTTGATCGGACGGTCTGGATACAAACTCAAAATTTGAATTACTGATGAGCTATTGATGAGTCACTGTCATTTTATGTAATTAAATAATTAATGCCGCTCTGCCAAAATATCAATTGCTATTTTTAATAGCTTCATTAAGTATGTCGTTTTAGCAATTAAATAAGTGATAAAAACGTTTAAGCAATTAAATAAGTAAAAAAAAAAGAAGTGGTTCAAATACCTTTTTTATTGTGTCTTCATTATTCATTATGCCTCTAATTTTAAAACTAGAATAATTTAAAATTTAAAACTTAAATTCGCCAAAAAAATAAAACTGTTAAATATTATATTTTATTTCTCTATGCTCACGTAATTACTTTATGAACATACAATGTAAGACAAATTTGTTTCATTTTTTTTAGTTTTGGTCTTTGTATGTAACTATAAAATTTAATAATCTTTGTATAAATGAGATAATACAAAAAATACAACATTATTTTTGACATATTAATTTTATGTGTTGAATAATAAATTTTAAAAGTACCAAACACTAGTAGAAAATATACAAATAGTATCGATCCCGGATTGGATATATTAAAAATGTGATACTAATATTTTTCAGGATAAGACATAATAAAAAGGTAATCTTGAAAGTTACTATCAATCGATCATATATATACAACCGATCCTAATTGTCCAGAGTCCAGACCCTATTAGAATCGGTACGTCATTTACATTGGTCCGATCTTTTGATGTAAAGATATCAGGATCGACTCTTTAATTTATACCGATCCAGATCAAATTAAGATCGGTTGTTAATGTATTAACTGATCCTGAAATTATATTTTGGAGGTACAACACTGAGTCCCGATGTTGAAATTTGTTTGATATTTCTCTGAAATTTACGAGGAAAAAAAAAGAGAAGATAAAAAGGAAAAGAGTGGATAAAAACAGAGTTAGCTATGTATGATACCATGAAGAGGAGGGTTCAAATGCCTTCATTTTTTGTGCCTCCACCACGCCTTCATTTTTAAAAACTTTAATAACTCAAAATTTAAAACTTACAAGTCAAAATAAAACCGTTAGATATGATCTACATTATTTTATCTATGTGCTCATAAAAAATTATCACATTTCGATTTTGATTTTATGTGAATCAATAAGTTGAAAAATCAACGGCTAGAAATTATCCACATTAGTAAATTTTTTACAAGCTCTTGATGACAACCAAAACAAAATTGAAATATCATAATTTTTTACACGTGCATAGATAAAATGATGTAGATCATATCCAACGGTTTTATTTTGACTTTTAAGTTTTAAATTTTGAGTTATTAAAGTTTTTAAAAATAAAGACATGGTGGAGGCATTTGAACCCTCCTCTATCATGAAACACAGAACAATCAAATCTTGTATTGGCCAACCGGAGAGCGGACAGGAATCAGATTATAAAACTATAAGTGAAAAACAATCACAACTTGGAGCCAGGCCCAAATATCCATTCGCATTCAGCCCAACAGCCACAGGCCCACAGCTGATAGAATTTTTTTCTTCACTTTGTGCTAATTACGAGTCCGATTTACATGCATGGAGACGGTGGTGACTTCTAAGTTCTAACCTGGACATGATGCAACAGCGCTTTCAATCAATGGGGTATTTTCTATTTTCGGAAGAAATGGAAGCGTGCTTGGTCGATTAGAGACTAATTCTGACAGAGCGATATTTTTCTTTGAAGGATGTGTGTGTGATTTTACATTTGTTACACAAGTACTGAGATATAATTTTGACTATGTATGCCAATATCTTTTGATAAATTTATGTATTAGTTGGACCTAGTCATACAATTAATATATCAATAATCAATTCCAATATGCTAGTCAACTTTTCAAATTTAAGAAAAAAATTATATAAATGAATCAAATCTGCAATATTCAACATGAAATTGCGGGTATGAACATATGAAATTCAAAAATTATAACTCTTAATGTGCATGCATCACTTTTGAAAGAGAACGAAATCAAAGGTTATGGATTTTGTTTCTTGAATTTTGAAATATTGACATGAAAGAAAAATTGTGACAACTCATGACACGTAATGTTTCATTCACATTTTTGTACATTTTCTATCTTGTAACTCCTTTTATCGGTTTAATTAAAATTTAAAAGGATGCAATTATGCCTGCTTTCTTTAAAAAAAAAATTATGAAGCTTTTGATGTTGTACTTTATTTGATAGACTCAATCTCAATTTAAAAAATTCAATTCTTTCTTCAATACATACTTCCCAAATCGAAGCCCTCATGGTAGTAATAATGCTATGCCTTATGCTTGGCACGCAATTATTTTAAAAGATTTTGTTACCCAAACCTTATTGTAAAGTAGCTTAAAAAAAAAGATAATTCATGAAAAAAATATCAAACCCAAAAAGAGAAAAAAAAGGAAAAAAAAATATTATGGTGTGGAAGATGCCCAAAGTAATCAAGAAATTCCACATATTTATCTTTTTTTTATTACAAAAATATTATGAATCTTTTCTCTATTTAAATTTTTCTTTAGTATGAGATAAAGATTAAAATCCTCAAATTATTTTAAGAACTGGCCGAAATCATGTTCACTATTTTCTCCTATTTAATTGTTTTTGTCCTTCAAACCAAAGTCTATAACTAATTAATGATGTATTCTACCAAAGTTTGGTGTTGTACAAAGTACCGGATGTTTTATACTAACCAACAACATTGTCCATTTAGAAATAAAATCCTTACGTACTCTCAAATGGGCATAAAGATCATTAAATTTATTTAGAATAAATTATAAAAAAAAGGGGGGGGGGGGGGGGGGGGGGGGGGTGTGTCGTTGAGAGAAAGAGAACAGAATGATTATGCTTCAAATGAACTCGTTTCTCTTGTCTTTTGCCTCATCACGTCAAGCAAAGCACAGATTAAATTATTATTATTATTATTATTAATATTATTGGCAGCACCTTTTTAATTGCTATTTGGGGTAGTTAGTTGCTGACATTTATATATTACCAAAATGTTAAGTCAAAGCATTTCAGTATGGTACCAATCAGATTCAGTGCTGGTATATACTGGTGTTGTTGACTCTTAAATCTGGGTGGATTTAAAGGGGCTCAGGAATGATTAAGTCTCCAAAAATATTTATAAGTTTTATGTGTAATTTTTGTTCATTTTAATAAAATTTTATAATTTTTTCTCTTTATTAATGAAATATTTGTTTAATTAAAACAACAAATGTTCATCGTTAAAAATAGATTTTGTTGAATATTATTTTTATCATATTTAGCTCCACTGTAGTAAATTTTGTATTCCGTCTCTGATATTATTATACTAATTCTCTGCTGAGTAAATTGCCTACTTTAACCTTCCTGATTTTCACCCACCTTAGTTGTAAATTCTGCATAAATTTACAAAAAGGAAACTGTTTGTATCTTTCAGGCTCAGGTACCAGTATGTGCACATGCCGCAATTCCAGTATTGTGGCTGAATTTTCATTCCGGTATTTTTGTTTGAAATTGCATTCCTTGATCCATGTACCTACCAGTATGTCCTCAGTCCTTGCTTATAAATTTATAATTATCTGATGATACTTTCAAGATATAGTTTGACTTTAAAGTTCATTAGTTTAATTCATTGATGTAAAGTATTAATTACATTGTGATTCCTCATATCATAAGTATTTCTGGTTGACATCAAATAATGAGGAGGATTTAATTTAGCATACTCCATACCGCAAAAAATAAATTTATTTTAATTATTTATTTTATTTTATAGTTATCATTATTTTTCTTCTTTGGGGTAAAAAAAGGAAGAAAAATGATTATAAACTTTTTCTTCAGACTTAACCAAGCTGAGTATTTTTAGCAATAAACACCTCTAGTCAATTTAAAATTATGATATACCTCACGGTAATGTTCTTCATATGCTCCATGCATGGGCTAAAAATTAATTTTTTTTCTATCTTATTTTTTTTAAATATGAGTTGAGGTCAAGCCACCTAACATATTTTAAAATCATTTATATTAATACAGATGATTTCTCCACGTTATGGGTTTTGAACCCATAACCTCTCACATAGAAATCATGTGTCTTTTTTACTAGATCAAAGGCAGGTTCTTATCTTCTTATTTTTTAAATCTTTAACAATAATATCTTTAATTTAATAAGGTTGAAATATTTATGCCTATTTTCTGAACACTTAATTACTTCAATAGTTTTCAGTGAACTCATATGTTTAGATAGCTAAAGTTAAAAAAAAATTTAAGTACAAAAATAAGTATATTACACATAAGGCATCGGAGCGTGCATTATAATTAATTGTGAACATATGGATTCGGATAAGTAAAGATAGTGTATGATGTACTCACCAATAGAATTTGGTGAGCACAGCTTAAAAAGATCTATCAGGTAGACTTCAAATGACAAATTCAAACTGTTGAAACCGATATACTTAACGAGTAATGCGTGTACATGCAAAATTTTGAAATTTCCAAATTCATTTAGTACAAAGTCATGCGGTAAAAAGAATGACGAAAAATAAATACAATTAAATAACTTATAAAAGTTTTTTTTTTTACTGCTTGACTTTGTACTAAATGAATTCAAAATTTTCAAAATTTTACATGTACATGCATTGCTCGTGAAGTAGATCGGTTTCAACAGTTTGGATTCATTGTATAAAGCCAATCCGATAGATTTTTGAAGTTGTCCTCCCCAAACTCTATTAGTGAGTACATCACATGCTAGTTTTACTTAGTGGTTTGACACTGCCCGGAGGGGGCTGCCCGAACCCGGTCCGCCCGTGCCCGGTGCCCGGGGTACCCGTACCAAAGCGCGGGTATACCCGGGTAAACGGGTACACGGGTACGGGTCTCAAACGGGCAGGTCCTCTATTTTTGGAAAAAACCCGGGTGTACCCGTACCCGCCCGGGTTTACCCGTGTACCCGAACCCGCCCCGGGTGTACCCGCACCCGTTTACCCGAACCCGTGCACCCGCTACTACAATTATTTGATGTTCTATTGTTTAAACATGGTCTATGGAGAACCCTTAACCAAACTCTGTGTGGTCTACAAGAAACAAGTCTATGTGGTTTAAAGAGGTTTTCTCTCCAACGGCTCAAGAGGAAAAATACAAAATGAAGACAAACAGCTGGCGCCTGCAAGATTCTAGCTGCCTCCTCTATGCTTCAAACCACAGCCGTCCGATTAAATGAGAAATGGATGGACAAGATGATGCCACATATTATACCCTAAACCCTAAAGGCTCCCATGCCTCTGCCTATATAAGAAACTCCAAGCAATGAAGAAAGAGGGCAGCTGATACATTTTACACCGAAATATACACAAGTTTGAGCAGAAATACTAGAGCTCTCCCTCTCCTCTCTAATAGGTTAGCTAGTGAAAAGAAAAGAAAAAGAAAAAGAAGAAGCTTTGTTCTTCCCAACAGTAACAAAAAGATTTAGGTAATTAGTGCCAAAACCATGTAGGCTCTAAGGAGCCAAGTTATGAAATAAAGTTCTTTGAAATTCATGCATCTCTTCTTTTTATTTTATTTTCGGGTTTGTTCTTGATTCCTCTTTGCTTCCTTTTTATTTATTTGGAGCTTTTGAAATAAATAAAATGAGAAGGCTACATGATATTTTAGCTTGTTTCATAACAAGTTGAACATGTTTAGTCTAATGATCAATAAAAAAATATATACCTTTTTTGCTTTTACGGTTTTCAATAAAATATTAAAAGAAAATAAAAAAAGAGTTTATTGATGTCCTTAGCTAAATAGGATCTGTCTTCACATATTAGCACACAATAAAAATATAAATATAAAGTTGTAAGCTTTCATGCTTCTTTCTTTGATCTTGTGATTTTTCTTTCCTTTTCTCTTATCAACCCTTTTTAATTCTTTTAAAGTAATTAAATAGTAAAAATATGAAAGTTGAGCTAGCTAGCTTCCTCTCATATTGGAGCTACTTGATTATTTTAATGAAGAATTAAAAAGAAATTAAAAGTGACAAAAAAATATATACACATAAAGGGGTTGAAAAGGTCAAGCTAGCTAGCTTCCTCTCAACCTCTATCAAATGATCCAAGGGCCCATGATTCATGTATAGAAATTAAACCTTTCATGCAAGTGTACTAGATTACACCTTGTAAAAGATTCAATTGATATATATGAATATGGTGAAAGATAGAGGTTTAAGATGCAAATAGGCAGCAATTACTATTTGCAACATGCCATTTGTATTCTTTCTCCTATGACATCTTAATGATTTTTGCCCTTTAATCAAGTGAAAAGAGCATATAATGCACAATTTTGATAAAACCAGGGGCTTCCCTGCAAATTTCGAAACTCTGAT
This sequence comes from Carex littledalei, assembly GCA_011114355.1. Lineage (NCBI taxonomy): Eukaryota > Viridiplantae > Streptophyta > Magnoliopsida > Poales > Cyperaceae > Carex > Carex littledalei. Next base: position 10,459,342 of record CM022087.1, read on the forward strand.
AATTTTTAGTTTGAAGTGTTGAAAGATGATTTTTGAAGCTTTCTTGATCTTTCCTTTTCCCTTACTGGTACCAAAAACAGTGGCTTTCATGCCTATAAAACCTGTTCTGACCTCAACCAGCCAGTATATCATGTATTAGTACTCTTGTACCAGTCCCTGGTACACAGCCAAACAAAGGACCAGCAGTGAAATGCATAGCAAAGGCCACTGGTACAAGGGTATGCCCCAAAATGTCAAAATTGACCCCTGTCAGTGAACTGGACAGTACAAGTCACCTCAAAACTCAAAATGAAAAAAAAATTGTACAGTTAAATAAAGGACTCCAAAACACACAAAATTGACACAAGTTTTACATTTTTCTGATTTTATTTCGATTTTATACGAATTTTTGAAGTTCCAACTTTAAAAACAGAAAAATCAGCATTTTAATGATAAAAGGCCTCTGCTGGTAAACTGGACAATAAAAATTGATTCAAGGACCAAATTGAAAAATGAATATCACGGTCAGATAGAGGATTTTAAAACACACAAATGTGACATAAATTTCATATTTTTCTGATTTTATTTCAATTTATTGTGAATTTTTGAAGATTCAGCTTTTCAAAATAGAAAAATCAGCAATTAATATAATATTCCCTCCAATGCCTCTGCCTTAATAAAAATATCAAAATTAATAAAAGAATATAAATTCAAAAAAAAAAAAAAAAAAAACCGTCTACCCGTCTACCCGGGAACCCAAGACGAGCACGGATTTGAAACGAGCAGGGCAGACTTTTTCAAAAAAAAAACCGTCTATCCGTGCCCGTTGACCCGGATACCCGTTGTACCCATACCCGTTGTGCCCGCTACCCGTCCCGGGTTTTGCCCTGCCCGGCCCGAGTTACCCGAGAGCACAACACTAGTTTTACTCTATTCAGATTGCGTTTAGTTTGTTTATCTCTGTTTTATTCAATATTTTCTCTTATTTGAATGTATGAATACTATGAATTCAGTGTGATTGAAAACACATCCGTTTATAAAGCAGACATTATTGTCAAAAAAATTAAACCAATACTTCAAATTTTGAATACTGAGATAGACAAAAAGAAATCCTAAAATTGCCACTTAAGTACCAAATTTAGAATTTTAGGTGGAATCGCTTTTATTAGTAAATGCCACTTTTTGTTTCTTGACGACTGCCACTGCTATAACGGGGTCCATGTATTAATTATATTCTTGCTAAGGCATGTCAATTTCACCAGCGCTGAAAAAGCAAATGTGGTCTTCTCATAAGAATATTTCAATCTCATCACAGCCATTTGAAGAAGGGGAAAAAAAAGAGAGGAACAAATTAGAGCTTACAGTGGGAAGGGATCTCAGTCGGTTTAGTTGCATTCGCCATCATTGCTATATTAATTATTAATTATTAATTGTTAATGTTTCATATTATGTCTGGTCAGGTTGTTGGTTTAAAATCTAACAACTCTCATATTTTATATAGTACGTACATCTTATATTTGCATTTCAATAATGTTTTAATAGTGTCAAGTGTCAACATTTCAGGTAGCTTAATGTCAATCATGTGAGCAACATTAGGATTTTGATTGGTGGATATCTTACGTAGGTTGAATTAGTGCGCTTTAATGTATATGGAGCAACCTTTTTAATTAATGGTAGCGGTAGGTTTAGTTTTAATTTAATTAGTCACATCTTTGATTGAAACCACTTTATAGTACTGCTTTAATTAGATACTTATAGACACTTTGTAAGGTTATTGTAGCTATTATACATATGGTAATTGTAGCTTTTAATTATTATACAATTAATATAGAGATAGAGATAGAGATATATAAGGTGGTTACGAAGTCTAGGTCTCATGTCACTATCTAATATTCTAGCAGCATATGTTTCTCTTGGCCACTAAAGGCACGTGTTAGTTATATCACATGCTTACGTAGTCAATATTTTACAAATGGACTTAACCATGCGGATCATGTATTTAATAGGTAGCATCCCAAGTTCAAAACATAAGCCACAAATGAAGGACTAATTATAACTCAATTTAGGTCTCATTTCCTAAGTCAACCAACCTTATTCAAAGCATATATAACATTTCACCTACAAAATGCATTAAAACATAAATATTTGAACAATTTTCCACCTAGCTAGATCTTGTAAAAGTGAACAGGGTAAAATTAAACATGAATGTTTTTGCATAATTTCAATAATTTATTTTGTAAGTAACATTAATTACTAGATAAATTTATAAATCATTGCCCAAATGAACCAAAACAATGGGCCGTAAACTGAATAAAATGTTCCTGCAGAACATTAACAGTAACTGGACTGACATTCATTTTGGCATATGGTATGTCATGATGACATCACTTTTTTAAATAAAACTCATATGTAGTGAATTATAAATATGTCATGCCATGTTTGTGTGTATGTCGGGCGTGCCATGTCTTGCAGGCACATACTACGGCTTTAGACGTGTAATATTGAATCATGCTAAAAGTTGCGAAAATCAAACACGGGCACATTTAAGAAGAAACTTACATTGGAGGTCAATGTAAAATTTTTCTACGAATAATGAATTATTCGTACTCAATTTTACAATACCATAATATTTTACTCTAAATTATATATAAAATTATATATAAATACAAAATAATAGAGGTCAATTAATTCTCATTCTCTCTTCTTCCATCACTGGTACATATATGTTTATACGACACAACACACTTGAAAGACATGTGCGTGTCACGTGTTACGGTTAAATGTATGGAAATTGGACACAACACATCACAGAAGAGGCACATACGGCACAACACACTTGACAGACATGTGTGTATCACGTGTTACGGCTAAATGTGTGAAAATTGGACACAACACATCACAAAAAACGGCACATGAGCGCGTCTAGCATGACACGTGAACTAGAGGCGAGGCTACATAGATGCAGTGGTAGGCACTTGCCTACCTCTGAATTTTTTTTTTTTTTTTTATAGGACGGGCTTATTAGATTGGTTGCCTACCCCTGTGATATTGGCTTGCCTACCCCAGCCAGAGCCCAAATTGTACTAGGCTTATGTTATGAACTAAAAACAATCACGCCACTAGCTCAAATTGGAAGTGGTTACCGAAGCCCATAACCCAAAGCCCAAGCCCTAGTCGCTACCCCTTTCTTCTCTACGCGACGCGCATCTCATTGAATCAAAAAAAAAAAAAAAAAAAGTTACGCCAGAGCCAGCTGCCAGGCGCCAGCCAGAGGACAACACTTGCTGTGGCAAATCCTAGCCTCGAACCCGAACCTGAACCCGTTAATTTATTCGAACCCGAATCCGATTTTTGCCTACCCCTACCTCAAATCCTAGCCTTGCCACTGACGTGAACGTGTTGACACAACATGTGGAAGGACCTGTGACATGTTTGAACGCATGCTGGCCGGGCCATGTTGACATGCCGTGCGTCAAAGTGCTCCGGAGATACATTGGGGTGGTTTCTCTTTTCTGTAGTGGTTTCTGACAAGGGCATAATTGAAGGCATAAAGGAGAAGAAATAGTACTACATGTGCATATATGCATCAAAACCTTGATGTCTCCGTATCTGTTGCACTTTATCTTAGTCTCGGATACTAGATAAGCATTTTGGGCATATTGCCCCAAAAAAATGAAAAAGGGATGACACCACTTGAACTCTATGTCCATTATCAAAATAAAAAAAATATAATATATGACAGTGATTAGTGATTAGTGAATGTATCAATATTAAATAAAATGTTTGATTAATTGGGCGGGTATGATCAAAAGTCAATCTCTTCTAAAAAGTTAAAACTGTAATCTAAAACATTTTACTGAGACAGTATTTTCATTTATCATGCTGATTCTTTTATATCATGTTGGTTATTAATTTTTATTTTGTCATTTGTAGATAAACACTTCGTAAATTCAAACCTAAACTTTTTCTCTGACCACTTTTTGAGAATGGCCATCAAACACTCTTGAACTTGAACATCTTGGTGCCTTCTGCAACTCCACAAAACACAGTAAACACTGCACAGCAACCACAATGGTAATGCCGGATCCTTTGATGCCACATAGGAGTTGTGGTTGTGTTGTGGGTCGCTTGTTCCCGGACCCACACAACCTTCTACTCTTTAAAGGTATTCTTCTATGGTACTCAATTGTCGTAAGAACCAGGCCCAAGAGAATCTGGATTTTAATATATAAAGGTGGATAAGTGAGGTAAAACTCTACAATGCTTCCTTTGTTTGGTATATTAACATAATTAAAACATAATTAAAACAAATAAAAATTCCAATCAACATAATTAAAACAAGAGTGAGGCTATGGTGCTATGCATAGCACGGATGGGGTCCGTGCTACGGCCAAAAATTTGACTTTTTAAAATCCTAATGGTCGATCCAACCGTTCAATGTGATAACCATATGAATATGTACTTGCAAACTAAATTTTATATTTTTTCGAATTTTTTTACTATTTTTTTAGATAGGTAGAATTTTGATGGTCCAGAATTTTCAGAAAACACTGATTTTTCTACCTATCTAAAAAAATAGTAAAAAAATTCGAAAAAATATAAAATTTAGTTTGCAAGTACATATTCATATGGTTATCACATTGAACGGTTGGATCGACCATTAGAATTTTAAAAAGTCAAATTTTTGGCCGTAGCACGGACCCCATCCGTGCTATGCATAGCACCATAGGCTCACTCTTAAAACAAAGTGGATAAGTGAGGTAAAACTCTTTAAATGTCATTATTTACCTTTGTTTGGTATTTTTATTATTGTTTTTTAACATTCTCTTAGCGAAATAGAATAAACGATTTAAAATACTTCACTCTGAACATGATTCGAAAGTATTTCTATAAAATAGATCATAGTACTTGTTCTCCAACAATCATATTTTACCAACTTTTTTGAAGACATGCATTAAAATGATGATATCACAATTTTTTCTCTTAATTCTTTGTCATTAACTAGCCGCATGGAATTTTTTTGAAAAATATAATTCTACAATTTTGTTCACCACCAACCAGGCAAATTGCCATTTTAAGGTTTGAAATGTTCAAACCATCATAACATCCATCCAGAGTATTATCCACTATAACATCCAAAGTATGATTCTAGAGAAGTCACATTTTTTATAGAACTAGGGCCTACATTAACAAACAAAAAGAAAATTAACAAAGTTATGATTCCAACTTGACCTTTTTTTCCAACTTTTCCCCTTACATTAACAAGAAAGAAGAAGAAGAAAGAACTTTCCCTCTCTCTTTTAGGTATGCCATTGTGCACAAAAGTACCTGCTACAATCATATACTGTAAACTTTAATGGTTCAAAATACAATATCCCAACCCCTTTTTTATGTCAACACCAACTCAAAAGTAATTCTTTTAAATCTACCTCTTTTGCTTCTAACATTCCTTCATTGCTCCACAAGTTATTGCTTAATGGGACTTCTCTGAGAGGCTTAATTTAGTTGTCTCTTTCTTCATTGTTCTTTTGTTAAAGTGGGTTCTTTATTGTAATTATAATTTCTCTACAATAGGCTTCAAGGCATAATCTCCAAGGAAGGAATTTCTTGCATGAGGATATTGTTTTATAATCAAGAGATAGAAAGAGTAAGTTGGGATTGCTTCTAATTGCCATGCAATTGTTAATCTATTGAAGCTAGAAGAAGCTTGTGTGTTGTAGTTCTCTTCACCTTTCTTTGTCAGAGGAGGACCTATCTAAGAAAGCAATATGCTTGCATTAAAAAGAGAAAAAACAGTTGTTATATTTGTTTGGTTTGTTCTTCTTACTATTATTGTACCATCCGTGGAATCGGCGCGAAATTACACGGATCAAAGCCATAATGATAGCCAATCCAGCCCCATGAAGGTAAAATTGCATTTCATTTCTGGGAATGTAGGGGTATTCATGCTAAACATATACCATTACGATGTCCTATGAAGTTTGGTATTGTATGCTAAACATATATTTTCTTTAATCTTTCTTCTCTTTCATTCGTTCAATCAAGAAAATGACGCATTTAAAAGTTTTTGATGATTTCAATTACGAAGCTTATTGCCAAAAATAAATTGATGGCATCTTTATTTCTTCTAATTTTCAAATCAATTCCTTCTGTTCTGTCAAATGCCTTTTTAAATTTTTTTCTGGTAGAAACCTCCATTGAAAAAGTTTTCATCAATTATTTTAAAAACTTCATCATTTCAGAGTTTTCTTTTAAGCAGAACAAAAGGATATTGTTTGGTTTGCATTAATTCTATGCCGAGATGTTACCTTTTGTTTATTGGGTATAGATGCCATTTTTCATTTTGCAGGGTCCTTACGAGTAATTTCAAGGTTTTGCAGGGCTAGAGATGAATTTGTTACTAAGTAATAATTTAAATTAACTTGTTTGCAGCTGAATCCAAAACTGTCATTGCAAATCAAGATCCATGCATTGCTCCTTTGGGGTTCAGTTGGATTTTTGATGCCTATTGGAATACTAGTAATAAGATTTGCAAGCAGCTGCACCTGCGGCAAATACTCCAGGGTCCTGTTTTACTTGCATGTGGTTTTACAGGTAACTAAGCTCTCTTTCCTTGTTATTACTAAACTTCATGGACATCCTCTTATAGCTCTAACAAAGAAAGCCCAATTTTAGATGATACCGTACTGATGTTCTACTTGTACCAGGTCAATATGGTCTGGTATCAGGGGCAAATTAGATAGAGGGAAAGGGGGTGCTAAGCGCCCCCTATAAATTAGAATTTTCCATTTTCTACAAAAAGATATACTATTAGTCTCTCTCATAAAATGAAATTACATAACACTTATTTATCCAGCGCCCTTTATCTCAATTTTCTGGTTCCGCACCTCTGGTATAACACGAAGGCTCCATATTGGATTGGCCAGCTTTGTTGCAATAATGTGTTGTGTTGTGTTGCTTGAAATCTTTATAATTAGTGCAAAAAAGAGATTATTGATTTAATGATCTACTGACAGATTGCAGCAGTTGCACTTGCCACAGCAGGGGCAGTTTTGTCCCTTAAAAATTTTCAGAACTCCTTCAACAATACTCATCAAAGGATTGGATTGGCACTCTATGGCTTCATTTGGTTTCAACCTCTGCTTGGTTTCTTAAGGCCAAATAGGTTTGAAGGCTATTTTAAATTTTTAATCATATATAAATTATGAAAATAATGGATTTTGATCAAATGATTCCTCTTTTGAAATTTGGGCATTATTAGAAGTCAGATGCCTGTTCTAGCATCATATAACCATATTTGTTCCATTTAATACCTTGCTGGTAAGAGGCCTCAAGAATCCTTGCTGCTGGATTGTAATTTTTTTTTGGCACTGTTACCTTTTACTTTATATGTATTTCTACCAGCAATTGTAATAATCATAATATCGGTGTAAACAAACACAGTACTCCTTGTCTACTTATGCTTCGCTCCAACAAACACACGAATGCTTACACATGACAAATATATTACATCACACAACAATTTCATTTTGATTTCACTTCCTTTTATATATTTTCATTAGGGGTGTAAAAGCAAGGAGCATTTGGTACCTGATTCACTGGTTGGTTGGAATCATTATTTGCATGGTGGGAATAGCAAACATCTACATCGGCCTCCACACATACCACAAGAAAACCTCCAAGAGTGTAAGACTATGGGTAGTTCTTTTCACCTTAGAGGTTTCTTTGATCGGTTTCGCCTATCTATTACAAGATCGATGGCAATACATTTTGGGACAAGGAGCTCGGCATTGTGATGAGCAGATCAGACCCACTGACAATATGACCTCTCCAAGCACAAGTGTCAATAAAGAACATGTTGCGATTCCTCGTATAAGAGATTATCTAGACTGATCATTGCTCTTTTGATTTTTTTTTTGTAATATCTTCATCAAATTTCCTTCAGTAAATACTTGGTTTTGGTTGTAAGATGTGTTTTTGGCTTTTTGCAGTGCTCTTCAGTGCAAAAACCAGTGTTGGGTAAAATATATTTTCCAGAAAAAGTTGTGTCGGCAATTATTCCCAAATCATTCTATCTTTTCTTTAGCTTTTGACTTTTGCTTTCCCCTTTCAAATTTATTACTGGTGAGAAACAAACATTCATGTCTAGTCGTAGGTCCCAATTCTAGCTGGTAGTTATTGACATCAAGTGTGAAATTTAGACTCAACATGACCATTTGAGCACATTTCATTTGGGTTATGTCTAAAATTAAAAATCATAGATGCTAGAAAAATTAAAATAAAAAAAAAACTACAAAATTTCCCTTCTATAACCTGTACATAAGTAACAATACTATTAAATCATGCCTTATAGAAATGAAATTTTATCTATATGTCCAAATCAAGGCATGAGGTCTACATAGCCAGTCAGAACAGCAATAGCCAGTATGGCAAATGGAGGGACAATAACAAATACGCCAATTGTTGCAAAGAAAACCGAGTCGTTTCTCTTACTGACTTCATTTAGGAGAGCTTGCCTCTTGATATTTCTCTTCTTAGAAATGGTGAGAGTGCTTTTTTTAAGCTTCTTTCCTAGAGGGAGAGTGAACTCGCCTCTTGTCTCTCCAAATAGTTCTGATAGCTGTTCTCTAATTGTAGACCTCTGCAATTCAGTGCCGTCACTCCTGTAGCCTGAAAGAGAGGAGAAGCTGGGGGGCTTTAATATCTTTACTCACACACACACACACACAGAATGAGTTTTGATTTTAATTTTCTGGTATTTTTTGCACCTTTAACTTGAAAGAGCGTACTATTCCCTTTCAAAACCAAAATATACTGATTCATCCAATATCTAAAACAGAGCTTTTAACAGGTACCCTATAAAAATTAGGGGTGCAAACGGGTCGGATATTATCCGTCCGGATCCGTATCCAGATTTTTCGGATTCGGATAGTGCGATACGGATAGTTTGCGGATACGGATACGGATAAATTATCCGTATCCGCGTATTTTAGTATTTTCGGATATCCGCTGTTTTGGGTTTCCGTCTTTTCAACTTTCCGTATTTGGCTGTTTCCCAAATCTCAATTTCCCCTCCCGACTCAACCGCACAAATATAGTAAAGCTTGCTGTAATTCTACTGCTATGGCACTTGGTGCTGTATTTATGCGGCAGTTAGACGGAAGTATACTATGAATATGCATTATAGTATAATTAATGTCAGATACTTTCAAATTTCTCCAACAGCATGAGGAACTTTCTGGATTTTTTGGATAATCCAGGGGATTTTAATTCAAATTAATCTACACAGGATAACACATGCATGCTTTAGCAATGCTGATACTCTAAATACTTTGATAGTCACAGAGTTATTTTACCATATGGTTATTCTTTTCTACTGATATTTTACTGGTACTGCTATTCATATATATTCATACGAGACAAGTCTACTTTGATAGAGAGAATGTTTTTGAGTTGGTATATTTTGATTAAAGATATGGTTATGTTGGTGATGAATTTTAGTTAAATAGATATATATTTTGTAATTGCATAACAAGTTAATTATATATATTTTTTGAATTAGATATCTGAATTATATCCGTATCTGTATTCGTATCCGATAATCTCGGTCCGTATCCGTTTAATATTTGATCCGTATCCGTATCCGATTAATATCCGATCCGTATCAGTATCCGAAGAAAAAATACAGATACGGATATGGTTTTACCACTATCCGAACCGTTTGCACCCCTAATTAAAAATCGAGCATTGCTCACTAAATTCCCAATAGCTAAAAGAAACTTTAACAAGTTCACCACATCAGTTCAAAATTTGTTGTGATCAATAATATTGAATCCACACAAATCATAAGGATTTCTGTACCAGAACTGGTACCGACCTGACATTGCTGGTACCTTCAAAGCAATGCAATTGGGCAAGGATTACGAACCATCCTGAACTTCTGTCAGGAACTTATACCAGGCGGTTGGATCAGAGCTTCATTTTTTCAATTTGTTCCGTACCAAAGAAATTGGTGCAGTATACTAGTTTGTTTAGCCAGGAACGATGATGTACTGTGTACTGGTAATGTGCCAATCCTATGTGCTGTTACTACGGGTTCATCTGTTCCGTTTTTTGTTATTAGCTATATAGTATATATGCAATCCAAAGGGGGGGGGTAAGCGTACCACTAGCAGAAGAGGGAGATGATGTAAGCTGCTCCAACATATCCAACTGAGCCTGAGCAGATGAAACTTAAAACAAAAAATCAAACCGTATGATGTGTGAGTAGGTGAATAATCATTATATAATCTTCTTCTTTTTGAAAATTACAAACAAAATGCGTAATAGTCAATCACTGATGAAGATACAAAGGGCAAGAAATAGAAGAGGCACCTTCTACAGTGGGATCTTCTGTGACACCCTCGGGTGTTGCAGCTTTGCACTGGCACGTGCGCCGCCTGTCAGTGCACGTGAGATTGGGTTTCAATGGAAATCTCTGAGATTTGGAGAAAGCGCCTGAAGGCTGGAGCTTGAATGGAGCGGTTGAGATAGACGAAGAGGAAGGAGAGAGGTTCAATGCCATGTTTTTCTTTTTTTTCTTTTTTTTTGTTGCGAACCAAACTTCGTTCATTTTTTGTACAAGGGTTTTTAATTTTTTTTTAATTTATTGTACAGTGATTTTGGGGGATCTCTGCACCACGGGATATCTCAGAGGATGCGAATTCGAATGAAAGAGCACCATTAGTTTATTTTCGGATCCCGTCCAACTATGATTGGATAGTTTTGTGAGTTTTGTGCAATTATCGATCGCTTGATTGAAATTGGCTGGTTAGATTATTTAGGTGATTTTGAGGCAAAGGTTCAGATTTGCTAGATTGTTCTGCATAAATGGAGGTCTATGTCTGCATCCGGTCAGGACTCAGGAGCATAGTAACCTGCATTGTGATTTACTAGTATCGTGTCCGTGCGCTGCAACGGGACATATTATAAGAGAAAAAAATATTTTTATTAAAAAAACATTCCAATAAAAATAATAATTATTCAAATATTGAGGGACGTGATATCTGAAGAGAATTTATATAATTCAGAATTTTTAATTACTTTGAACTGTGATCTCTGATAATAATTTAATGATGTGATGATACTGTATTTTTAAGTACCAATGATTTCAAATAATAACTCAATTCGAATCTAATATCAAATAATTACTCTTCTAATAACATACATAATAGCTCAATTCGAATTTATATCGTACAACAATTCAATATTGACATACAACATGATATCAAATAACATAAATAAAAAGTGTCATCATATATATACACATTGACATTTTTTTACAAAGTTACAAACTCCATGAGTTACAAACTGCTAAAAATTAAGTACTTACCAATTTCTCTATCTATTAACATTACAAGATTGTTAATGGTAATTCATTTCTAGCTGTTGTTCCCTGACAACCAATATTCAAAAATTATTTCTGGATAATTGACTGAACCAAATTTTTTGTTCTTTTTATGAAAATGTAGGTCTAAACCTGTTCTGTATGCTTAAGCATTTTCAAGATTTTAGGAGACCTGGAACTATGTTTTTTATGCATTTTTCTAGGAGCAGTTTAGGAAAACAACTTGCTAATTTAACAGTTTTTTTTTTTTTTGAACCATGATATTCAGATGGACATTTAAAATAGCAGAAAAATGCTAAAAATGCAAAATCAAATGTCGGCATCACTCTACCTACCCCAGTCAGATGCCGGCAAAAAGCTCCCCATTCTTCTCCACTTCCAAGGCGGCGGTTTCTGCATATATCTGCACCAATATCTATATGGTGATGCAAGTATTTTCTTGATATTTTACATCTTAACTTACAAATCCTACAAGTAAATTGTTTTCAATATAATAGAACTTGTCATAAGCTATTCAATTTATAATATTTAATAAAACATAACATAATATAGCCAATCACTTAAATTCACGCCCTTTCCATTGTTATATATCATGGTCTATTTAGGGATGCAGAGTTGAAGTCCCCAATTTAAAAGTAGTTATAAAAGACGTCAATTCCCAATTTAAACCAAATTCACAATTTAAAAGTAGTTATAAAAGACGTCCTACTTGATGCTGTTTATTTCAGTCCAATGTTCAAATTTTTAGGTGAGCATAGTAACCTACAAAGTACCAAAAAGACGAATGAGATTAAAAATTAACCAACCAAGGTAAAATAATTAAGAACTAAGACATGAAATAATCAAGCATACCTCCTTTTTTATGATACCAGAGATTTCCTTCTACTCATCCAGTTTATCATCCAATCTCTCAATATGCTGTGTCAAATGCCGCTTGGCAGACTAAAAATGAAAAAAAATAAAAAATAAAGATTTAGTAATGACATGGTATTAATGCATGTGAAACATTGATAAAAAGTGAAAATACTCACTGCAAGGGCAGCAGAGACTTGCGCAAGGTGCTTGGTCATGCCAGAAACAACACTGGCCATGTTGCGCTTGGTCACATACATCATATCGGCGAACTTAAACCTCTAAAAAATCCATTAAGAAAACAAAATCATTTAAATAAATAAAACACCAAGGTCTTCTCAGCAAAACTTTTGTCTTTTTAGCTGACAATAATTTGATCTTGACTCATGCTTTATTCGATCTTTGATCTCCTTCTCTTCTTTACTGTCATATGGTATAGTATGTAGAAGACTGGTAACCTGACAGTTAGACTGGTAACCTGAGCAAATCAAGATCACAAATGGATAAAGGACTTCAAAATACACACTTTAACCGAAATTTTACATTTATAGCATTTTTCTATGATTTATTAGCTATTTTTAAAGTTAGCTTTCTGAAATACAAAAAACTGCTAAAACTGCACTATTTACCAAGTCTGCCCCTGCATTCAAGAATCTGTTAAAAATAGCTACAAAATTACAAAAATCCTAAAAATTGGCATGCATGTAAATTGGACTTTCCTCTACATTTCCATAAAAATAAAAATAAATTTGGTTTTGTAGATTGTCTAGAATGAATTTTTCAAGATTGGCTGTCAGAACAATAACCAGCAGCCAATTCAGAAAAATACCAGCAAATACCCTCTTATAAAATTACTGATTTGGCATAGCTCTGGACCTTTAATGGATCTGAAACTTCTCGATCATGTAATAGAAACCTTAGCATGTATGTCCATATAAAGAACTCAAAAAATGGTGTAGCCAATTGCTGGGAATTAAATCTCAAAGTCTGGTCTGTCAGAAAATCCTGAACAGCAGCCTTGCTGGTACAAAACTGAAGGGAAATGAGTGAAATAAAAGTCATGAAAATATGAGGAAAATACTGTGGGACACCTGTTATATTTGTGATCCCAAACAATCTATCAATTGAAAGAAACATAATCATACAAATTAAAAACGAAAAAAAGCAATCATTAGAACCTGATGATCTTTGCAATAGTCGCACCTCCGTCTCCGCCGTGACCTGGCGGTTCTCCTCGAATTATCGCCTGATCTCGTTCTTTAACTCCGATAGCATCAGTGTACTATAATGAGAAGAGGAGGCCGATGCACGGACGGTGAAAGAGCGCTTCGATCTTTGCGAATAGCCGGCGACGGAGTAGGAGGGAGGTCGAGACACAGCGCCGCCTCCAACTCTGCGCTCTAAATTATTTTTTCTATAATAAATGTTTGATCTGGGAGAGGAGCTAGTCAGAGGCGGAGGAGAGAAAGAACGGGGAGCAGGTCGGATCTGCAAGAAGAGACGAGAAGATGCGGCTAGGTTTCAAAAAAATGCGACGAAAGAGAGAGAGCTCTCGTGCTGTGGAGAGACCCGAAGGAGGCAGGAATCTTTTCAATTTTAATTCTAACCATAGTATTATGTGTGAAGTACGTGTGGCAATACGTGTGGCGGGTGCAATTTCAACTAAATTTAGACTTCTACACATAAAAAAGATGTATTTAATCAAAAGAAGACAGATTATTTGATTGGAAGGCTGATATTCCGAAAATTCATCTTTCAATCTTAGCCGTTGGCGGATTAGAACACCCAACGTACTTAATAATGGAATGGAGATTCGCGAATTATTCGTGTTTTATTCGGATTTTACATTTTCGAACCGAACATTAAATAAAAATACAAAAAAACGTATCATACGTTTATTCCTGAATAAACGCAAATTGCGAATTATTCGCGAATATAACTCGAAAAAAAATTATTTTTTTATTTTTTGGGTTTTCTTTTGAATTTTTTTTTCTTTCTTGTGGTACCGAATCATTCCGGAATTATACCCAAATTATTTTCGAATCACAAATTTTTAACCCTGCCTAACCGAACCTAAACTATTTATTTGTCACTGTGCTCAGGAGGGAGCAGCAGTTCATATTTTTTTAGGGTCAACTATTTATTCTTAAAACTTTCTATTCAGCTTGCATTCATGATTCATTATTATATCTAATATATTTTTTATTTTATTTATTCATAAAGTTAAAGCAATAGCAAATTTATTTGAGTGAACTTTGTTAGAAGCAAGTTAGCTAGATTTTGTATTCTTTTTAATAGAAATTTTTGAATTCAAGAAATTATATAATAGAAGAGAATGTTGTATAATAATCATACTTGAAGTGAATGAAAATTTTCTTATATTTCATTTTTTTTCTGAGAAAAAAGTTAATAGCATTTTATTATTTTACTTAAGAGTAGAACTAGGGTGTTCTTAAGCTCACTAAGCTCCTTTGTGAGCTTAATTCAAAAACCTATTGAATTGGTTTCAAACGATGCATTTAAACAGTTGAAATCGATCTACTTCACGAGTGATGCGTTTACATGTAAAATTTATAAATTTTTGAACTAATTTAGTATAAAATCAAGCGGTCAAAAAAAGATGGTTTATAAGTTAATTTTAATGTGTTCATTTTTCATCATTTTTTGACCGCTTGACTTTATGTTAATTTAATTTGAAAATTTATAAATTTGACATGTAAACTCATCACTCGTGAATTCGATCGGTTTCAACGGTTTGGATGTGTAACTTGAATCTAATCCAATGAATTTTTGAGTTAAGCTCACAAAGAGACTTGGTGAGCTTAAGAACACCCTAGTTCTACTCTTTACTTAATATAACAATCCAGTGTTAAAAAAATAGTAAAATTTATTTCCTCTAACAACAGAATACCTCAATACCTAAACGTCATAATCTTAAAAAAATAAAACTATATGCTTTTTTTTACAAAAAATTGAAATTTGATATCCTAATATCAAATTCTAATATATAAATTTTAGTTAAATTATAAATTTTAAAACATAATTCTAAACATGGACAATTAATATTGTATTTACTAACTTATTTAGGTAAGCATAATTTATAAAAAACACTTGCAATTTTAGTTAGAATATAGATTACATATGCTTTTTTTATCGGTAGTTCCAACAAAATTTGAAAGTTGTCGTTTAGCTATCTCCAATAACTCAAACATTTTGAATAAAAAATAGTTAACGGCAAGTAATTATTCGATATTATATCAGATTTGATGCAAATCACATCAACTCGAGGATTATGAAGGAAGAGCAAAATGATGCATGAATAACTATCTTAATTGATAACTATGAGATTTTCAGCCCTTTTATTTCTTTTGGTCATCAAACTTGCATGCGTTTCACTGTATCAGTGTATCTTAATTGATGGTCATCTAATTGGAATGAAGGCTAAATATCTCAATCAACAAAAATAGGTCGCCATTTCATGTACAAATAGAACTCAAAAGAACAGATTTTGTTTTCTTCTTCAAGATATTTAGCAGTTATTTATTGGAATGACGGCCCATCGACCGATTTTTGTTTATTGGGCTTTGGAT
This sequence comes from Carex littledalei, assembly GCA_011114355.1. NCBI lineage: Eukaryota > Viridiplantae > Streptophyta > Magnoliopsida > Poales > Cyperaceae > Carex > Carex littledalei. The sequence goes on from CM022087.1 coordinate 10,475,149, forward strand.
TTATCGACTGAAAGATTTGCTATCGGGCTTTGCAAACTACAATTGAGAGTTCTGTGCAATTGTCGATCGTTTGATTGAGATTTCCTGGTTCGGATTATTTTGATGATTTTGAGGCAGTGGTTTAGATTTGATAATTTGTTCGGTCTAAACTGGAGGTTTATGTCTATATTCGTGAAGACTCTGAAGAAACAGTTGAGTTTTTTTAACAGTAACTCTTATATATTTTGTTAGCAAGCTGATAAAAATTATGTTTTCTTTTATCAAATTATTAGGACGGTAGAAAAAAAAAAATACGGTCTAATTGTGCAAAAGGCAACATTCTGTTTTTTTTTTTCCAATCGTTCGAACGCAGGCATTTAGAACAAAATTCGATCTTACTTTTTGTGTAAGCAGTAAGCGGACCATGTGCTTTTTTTCATTTTGGGGAGTTTCATGTATATCCCTCAAAAGTTTTAATATTACATATTTATCCCTCCAAAATCAGTAATTACATATTTATTCTTGAAAATTGTAGAAACTCACGTATTTGTCCAATCTAACTCTATAACATATCAAATACCTCCAAAAATATTTAAATAATATTTTTTAGAACTTTAAAATTAATTTTATAATATTAATTAATAATATATTGACCATTATGTCTCTTCGTTTCTGTCTTTTTAGTCCGCCTGAGTTCTCTTTCTCTAAGACGTCAAACCTCCCGCCTCTCTCTCCAAACGAAGATGGAAAAATTAAAGCAGCGAAGGGCGACATAAATTTATGAGAGGGGAGGCGACGAGGGAAGACAGGGAGAAATCTGTGATTTGGCACGTTTGGAGAGAGAGGCGGGAGGTTTGGCGCCTTAAAGAGAAGAGAACTCAGGCAGACTAAAGAGACAAAAACGAAGGGCATAATAGTCAGCATATTCTTAATTAATATTATAAAATAAATTTTAAATTTTAAAAAATATTATTAATTATTTTTGGAGATATTTGATATGTTATAGAGTTAGATTGGACAAATATGTGAGTTTGTACAATTTTCAAAGATAAATATGTAATTATTGATTTTGGAGGGATAAATACGTAATATTGAAACTTTTGAGGGATATACATGAAATTCCCCTTTTATTTTTTATTATTTGGTAATATAGATTAAGAAGTCTTCAAATTTTAATTTGTGACAAAGAGATTCAAAAGTTTTAATATTGACATTCATGTTTCAATATTTACAAATTAAATTACTATTTAATGCTCAATACTAAGTACGAAATTATCATAATGCCCGATAGAGAGGGAAACCAGTCACGTCACGTCACGTATGTCAATTTCGTAACATATATAGAGTAAAACTAGGGTGTTCCTAAGTTCACCAAGTATCTTTGTGAACTCAACTCTAAAATCTATCGGATTGGCTTCAAACGAATCTAAACCGTTGAAATCCTTCTACCTTACGAGTGATGCGTCTACATGCAAAAATTTTAAATTTTCAAATTAATTTGTGTAGAGTCAAGTGGTCAAAAAATGTTCAAAAAATGAAGGCATTAAAATTAATTTATAAACCTTCTAATTTTGACCGCTTGACTTTACACTAAATTAATTCGAAAGTTTGAAATTTTTGCATGTAGACCCATCACACGTAAGATAGAAGGATTTCAACGGTTTGGATTCGTCGTTTAAAGCCAATCCGATAAGTTTTAGAGTTGAGTTCACAAAGGGACTTGGTGAACTTAAGAACACCCTAGTTTTACTCTATATATATATATATATATATAGAGAGAGAGAGAGATAGAGAGAGAGAGTTGGGCTATGGTGCATTACAGTGTAGAAGCCCTCTTGTATATTGGACTATAAATCGTTGGTTTTGACTTCAAAACAACCGATCCAAACCGTTCAATTTGATATCCATATTAAAATGTATTTGGAGATCAAATTTTACATTTTTTGGAAATTGTTTGCTATTTTCTTAGAATTTTTGAAATTCACTGTTTTTCTATGGTCCAGAAATTTCTGAAAAACAACGATTTTCAAAAATTCTAAAAAAATAGTAATTTTTTTCCAAAAAATATAAAATTTGATCTCCAAGCACATATTGATATGGAGAACATGTTGAGCCCTTTAAATCGACTATTTGAACTTCAAATTCAACGGTTTGCAGTTCAATGTACAAGAGGGCATATACATTGCAATGCACCATTGTCCAACTATATATATATAAAAAGAGGAGGGCTCCAATGCCCCAATGCTTCATGCCCCATTCGTGCCCCAACATCTATATCTTCAAATGCAAAGTTCAAACAGATAATCCGAACCGATCAACATGATATCCATGTTAAAATATGATTGGAGACCAAATTTTATATTTTTTGGAATTTTTTTACTATTTTTTAAGATAGGTACAAAATCATTGTTTTTAGATGGTCCAGAATTTCCTGATTTTGTATCTATCTTAAAAAATAGTAAAAAAATTCCAAAAAATATAAAATTTGGTCTCCAATCATATTTTAACATGGATATCATGTTGATTGGTTCGGATTATCAGTTTGAACTTTGCATTTGAAGATATAGATGTTGGGGCACGAATGGGGCATGAAGCATTGGGGCATTGGAGCGACGCAGACCGACTGTGTGGATTCTTTTTATTTACAATTATTAGTGTAATCAAATCAATAAGGCTTAACGAAATCGATCTTGTAAAATGAAATAGTTTATTTCAGTAAAGTTGAGAGTCAAGCTATTTAATTATTTTATTCTACAAAAAAAACCTGAAAGTGTTGCATTTGCCACTAGATTAAGGACTGATTATCTTGTAAAATGAAATAGTGAATATTAATACTTAATACTGTTAATATTGATAATTGGTTTTTGAGTGAGCTTAACTATTGATGTTGAGTAGCAAGCTTTTTCTTTGGTCCAAATTTTTTTCTGCCTTAATTAATTACTTAATTTTATTAAGAAATTTAGATGCAAAAGGTTGTAATAAATAAAAAGGGCAAGAAGCAATCAAGGACGAATAAAAAAAATATAAAACAAAAAGACACCGTTAAATCAATTCCAAAGGTCAAACATGCGAGATATATCTGAGCTATCAAAATAAAATAAGCTTATGCGAATCTCCGTATATCCATTTTGAATTTACCAAAGCAAAAAAAAAAAAAAAATCTGAAATATTTAATTAAGTTGACCGAGACATAGGATCAAAGAGGATACATATGGATGATTTTTATATTAGGGGAACTTGTAATTATTCTTAATATTGTTATAACCAAATTGCTTTATTCCTCTTTTGTTCTCGTAAGTGCTGTCCATAAATTAAAATTTTGAACTCTTTTAGAACATAATGTTAAAAGATGTCTTTATTTTGTGCAAGTATTTGCCTCCCTTTAAATGTTCAACAATGAACTATTTAAAGTCAAATGTATAAGAGCATCTACATTAATAAAATTAAAATTAAATTAAATGCCCCTCTCATAAAAATATTCATTTTTAAAATTAACTAAAATTATCACGTTGGACTAGAAATTAATAATTAACAATTAGTGAATAATAATCCATAATTTGCTATGTGAAAATTAAAAAGGGATTTTCTTTTTAAAAAATGCTAATTATAAAACTTTATACATATTGTCACATAAAATTAAAAATTAGAATAAAAAGTTTGACATAGATGCTCTTAAGATATAAAGCTAATAAACGCTCCAAGACGAGAATTAATCCGTGCTTTAATTTAAGCAGTGCATGTGAAACGAGCCGTATTTTTATTAATACCCTCCAAACAATTAAAATTAGCAAATATGCCCTTGAGTTTTTTTTTTAAATACCCTGACCGCATTTACTTCTCTCAGCGTCCGATTACCCTCGATACCACTGACGAGGAGGCTGTGAGGTGGTAACCATAAAAATTTGGAAATTAACATATGTTCTGAACTCAACAATAATAACAATGATTTCTGTTGATTATTTTACAATGCAGGTATATTAGGGCGTTTGTACTGGACTTATGCCGCAACGTCATGTTCGTGGATTCCAGTGGTGACGCAGTCCCGATTATGTTTCTCTCTTTGCTGAGGGACATTGAGTAGCCATCGAGATGGAACTGGGGTGGAGCTGTGATCGCCCACTTATACCGGGGCTTGTGCCATGCTTGTCTGGTAAGTCTCCTCTACTTGTAATTTTTATGCGTTTCAAGTATTAGGGTTGAATAATTATCAAAATTGCACTTATTGTCCAAATTCAGGTGAAGAATAAGCAGATTGCCGAGTCACTTCTTCTCCTCCAACAGTGGTCGTGGTCACATCTACCGGTAGATACGACCCTGATAGATGCCCAGCATACGGTGCCATGTGGGGTAGTCACCACCCATAACTCGAGTGGTGGGGCCCCGGGTTATCATAACTCGAGTGGCGAGGCCCCGGGTTGTCATAACCCTAGTTATCATAACTCGAGTGGCGGGGCCCCGAGTTGTCATAACTTGTATTTTCCCTATAAGTTCCAATCCCGGATTGACGCAGAACTCTCCTCGAATATAAGTCCATTACCGGAATATTCCTCGACTCAAATTGACTGTAAACACCCCTCCATAACCCCTCATCTGTTATTGGATACCTGACAAAGTAAGGTCTATTACCCCCTCTGGATGTGTCAATTCGAGTAACTAAGTCTATGTCATACTGGTTGGAGTTTACACCAGTTTCTTCGTATACCATTTGCTTAAGTTCCATAAATGTGGTATTTTCATTAACCTCGAAACCATAGGCTGCATCTTTCGTGTACTGTGCTCCCTCCGCACCCCGGACAAGCTTCCCGCCCACATACAGTGCAATCAACATTTTTTCTTTTGAGAACTACATTAGCCAATAAACATTTATTAGTTATATATTAATTTAAAAAAATGAATTAAAATTTTTACAAATTTATTAAATTTAAAATAATATAAATAAAACAAAAAAATTAAAATAAATAAATAAATATACAAATAAAATAAATAAACTAAATAAAACAAATAAAACAAATAAAATTAATTAAATAAATTAAATAAATAAATACCTAAAACTGTTGCTGCTGGAGGAAGAGAGAAAGAGAGGAGAGACATATTTTTGTTGGAATGAATGGGATGAAAAACAGAAGGGGTGCCCCCATTATATAGTCAATAGCAAACCGTCCCATCATGAGGTGGTTTGGTATAGATAGCTGATCGCCCCACTGTGGGGCAGTCTTGTATGAACAGTGGAACGTCCAGTAGTGGATCGGTCAAGGTGTTTTTAAAAAATATATATATATCGAGGACAGATTTGATATTTTTTATTTTTGAGAGGGTATCAATCAAAATGACGGTGAAACGAGTGGCTGTGAGCCTGTGACCTTGGATTAGAAAAAGGAAGAGTCAGTTTTAACCAATTGGACGTGCGCAATAAATTAATGGACCACATCTACGCAAATATTTATTATTATTTCAAGGAATGAATCTAGTCTAGCTTAATGAGAGCTACGAGTCTACGACGATCTTGTCCTTTCCCAGAAAAGAATCCTTGAGCCTCATTTTGATTCCGTGCATTGGTTTTCTTATTGTATTACATGTAGCGGTTTCAAGATTTCATGTTTTAGGCTACTCGAGTTCTAAAATGCTTATAAATTTTTAGCGATTCGGATCCTTAAATTAACTCAACTTTTGACTTTGGATTCAAACCATCTGATCATAATTCTAATAAATTATGCCCAATCATGAAATTCCTTTAATATTCGTACCAAATCTGATCAGATTGTCCGAATCCAAACTCTAAATTTGAGTTAGCTTAGAGGATCCAAATTCCATTTTTAGTGCGTTTTAAACATCATCAAAAGAGAATTTTTACAAAATTCAATAAAATTTTAATATAATATTACCCGTTTGATCTATTCTACAAAATAATATTTTCAATCTCAAGTTATTTATGGATGAACTTTTTGTATGACATGACTTGTAAAATAAAAATATCAAAATAAAGCATTTTTTTCACTTCTGAAATTAGCAATATCAATTTTAGACCTTAATACTTTATTATGCAAATTTTAGAACATCAAACTTTGCCAAGCTAAATATGGAATTTTTTTCATTTTTTAGGAACCTTGGTATATAAAAAGAGGAGGGTTCAAATGCACTATTATTTTTGTGCTCCAATATGCTTTACATCATTTATTTCCATTTTCAAAGTCCGAACAGTCGATCCGAACCGCTCAACATGATCTTCATAATAAAATATGCTTGGATACCAAATTTTTTATTTTTTAGAATTTTTTACTATTTTTTTAGATAGGTACAAAATCACTTTTTTAAGGAGATTCTGGACCATCCGATAAAGTGATATTGTACCTATCTAAAAAAATAGTAAAAAAAATATAAAAAATATAAAATTTGGTCTCCAAACATATTTTATTATGAAGATCATGTTGAACGGTTCGGATCGACTGTTCGGACTTTGAAAATAGAGATAAAGGATGTGGAGCATATTGGAGCACAAAAATTATGGTGCATTTGAACCCTCCTCGTATAAAAATATCCACACCCAGACCATAACAGATCCCTTTCTCCCAGTAGTTAGTTTATATATCTAGACCAGGTGTACTCTTGTCTGAGTATCATAGAGTCACTGAATTGTGGTTCCCCTTACGGATTTAGCAGAATCTCATAAACCAAGTCTATCCGACAAAACTTTAGTCTATCAACGATTCACCGCCTCGGCATTCGTATCCTCTGCATTAACTCCAAAAAAGAATCTTTTGAGTTAGTGCATCTCAACTATCCGATTTGTTTTAAGATTCGTGTAAAATAGATCCGCATTAATCTTAAAGGCCCTTCTATGTTATAGGGAAGCTGAATTAACTCCGTTTAAAATCTAACGGTTGAGATTTATTAACTCAAAAAATTCCATTATGAATTAATGCAGAGGATACGCGTTCCGCCTCGGCTCCCAGTAATATAGTCAAACTCAACAGGAATCTATTATCTTCTCCAATCATCGTCTACTCAGCTCTCATCTCAAAGTTGCTCCAATGGCATCTGAAGAGCACCCCCACCACCACCACCATGATCACGAGCACCACCACCACCACACCAACGAGTAAGTATCTGCTTCTCGCTTTCAATTTTCAATTTTTTTTAGTTCTCTCTCTCTTTTTTTCCTGTGGGATTGGTTTGTATTGCGGTCTCTGCTGGAAAAGAGCATCATTTCCAATCGAGTTGGGAAATTTGAATTGATCGAGATAAGGATGCGAAGTTTTAGTTACAACTTACAACTACAATAAAAGATATTTACATTGCCAAAATAAATATATTTATGGGCCTCTAAACTTGAATATATTTTTTGTTTCTTATTTTTGCTAAAATAACCGTTATTCCAAGCTACACTTTTTAGTATATTTTTTTTACTGAGACCAAAATAGATAACTTACGGCCTTAGAGCATCTCTGTTCCAGCAAACGTTTAGCAATTAACTTGGGCCACGTCACTGAGTTTAGCAATTGAAGGGATTCATAATTTCTAAATCACTCCATCCCAGAAATTTAATTAGAGTTGATTATTTAATTAGAGTTGGTTTTAAAGAAAACTTGCTAATTTAAAAACTGTGATATATCCCAGCAATTATATTAGCAATTAACACATCAAATTAGCAATTTAAAAGAAATCACCGTTGTATTACTAACTTAAACCTTGAGCCAAGCGGCAGTCAGCACAACAACAACAACATTATTAGGGGTTTCGCAAACATATTAATTAGGGGTTTCCCAAACATTATATTTCTTACTTGAATCATCATGGCTTGCAATCAGATTTAAGTCTTTGACCTGACTGGGGGCTCCATTTGTCAGCTACTCAGCTGTACAAGGCAAAAAAAATAATTCCACATTATCCGGAGACAAGAAGAGAATTTATCAATTTAATACTTGATTTATAAGCTCTATATTCACTTTTCTTTACTAAAGTGGGAATAAGAGGAGCCGTGTATTTGCAATTTGGCAATTTGCTCGTCCCCTAACCAAATATGGCCATGTTTCTGATTTCTTTTTGTGTAAATATGGTTAATCTTGCATGGTTGTGTAAACATGGATTTTTTTCCTGCAGTTAGATTCCAATTCTGTTGCCAATTTTATGGTAAAAAAAAAATTCAATAGAAATTCTGAAAGTTTTATCAATTAAATTAGATGATTACTCCATTTCTGAATTGGGGAATTAAAGGATGTTGGCACTCACTCTTTTTCTTTCAATTTAATGACCTAATAATGTTATGTATTCGTAGCGCTTTGAACATATTCATGTGGTGTATGGTTTAACCAGCAAAACCTCAGTTTCTGATTTTGCAGCATTTTATATGATATTTGAAATTTTGAATGTCATACTAACTAGATTGACCCTTAGTTAAGGCTCGATGCTAAATAATTTTCAAATTTGTTTTTCCTCTTTTTATTTCAGGGGCGGAATGGATCATGGAAAGGCAGACTCATGGGTCGAGCCAGACGGGCGGGTGTACCACTCGCATGATGGCCTGGCCCCACATTCACACGAACCAATTTATTCTCCTGGTTTCTTCACCAAGCGGGCCTCACCGATATCCTCCCGTGACTTCAAGGAACGTGCCTTCACTGTTGGCATTGGTGGGCCTGTCGGTACTGGGTATTTTGCTTTTTTTTCTCTAATTTTCTCATTTAGCTGTAGGATTAGTGTACTACTCCCTGTAGCTAGTGGTTCATACCATAGAAACACTCCCTGAAAAACTGACAATTTTGACCTTCCTTCTAGCAAATCCTCTGATATATCCTGCTGAATAAATCAAAACTAAAGCTAAACAACTTAAATTTTACCTACAATAAGTCTGCATGAACTGGTTGTCAAGTGATTTTGTTAATTCAATGCCATAGCTCAAGAGTAACGTAGTCACTGTTGCTTACCCATGGTAGGAGACTAGGAGTGTGCCATTTAATAAGAAAAAAGTTTGGTATGTGAGTTGTAAATATGTGAATTAAAAAAACCTTTTGTTGTTCAAATATCCCAAATAATTTAGGGTAATCTTCATAACAATAATTAAGTAAGTAATGAAAAATAAAAAAAAAGATAAAGGATTTCACATTACTTTGTTATAATTTACATATCATTCATTAATATTTTTCCAACAATCCTTTGTCAGTTACCATTAGTTTTTCTTAGTTGAACGAAATAAGGAAAATATTGTAGTCTGCTCAAACCATGAATAAGGAACATAATTTGTATTAAATTATTTCTACCACATGTTAAATATAGACATCTTGACTTCTCTAGTGTCTAGATAATTACCATTTCTGGCAATATATACTCTGGCAGTTAAAATCTGGCTTTATTATATGTCAGGAAAACAGCTCTGATGCTAGCATTGTGCCAGTGTTTGCGTGACAAGTATAGCCTTGCTGCAGTACGTATCGTTTATATCCAATTCCCTTTGACCTTTATTGTCCTCTTTTTAATTATGCTACTCATAAATATCATTAATCCTACAAAAAGTTACATTCCGATGGGATCGTCCATAGTTCTTTGCATAGCAGCCAGAATTCGGCCTCATGTCTACTCAAACCAATGTATTGGTTGGTTCATAAATGTATACCATTTTGACTGACTTGGTACTGAAAGACTGATCCAAAACTAAATAACAGCAATTCATCTGACTAAAATATTAGGTAGTTCCAAAGATATCTTTTATTTTCTCTCTACTCTGTAGGAAAGAAGAATTTCATGTAAGCCAATGGGGACCTCAAACTAACTTGTCTTTTATTTCTGAATAATATTTTCCAATTTGACATAATTTGCCTTTTTTTATTAAAAGATTACACGTCGTGTATGTATGGTTTCCTTAGGTAACAAATGACATATTCACCACAGAGGACGGTGAATTCCTAGTAAAGCACGGAGCGCTCCCAGAGGAGAGAATCCGTGCTGTAGAGACCGGTGGCTGTCCCCATGCTGCCATAAGAGAAGACATCAGCATTAATCTCGGCCCACTTGAAGAGCTATCAAATTTGTACAAGGCTGACATTCTACTCTGCGAATCTGGAGGAGGTCATTTTCTTTCTTGTTTACTTTCTTATTTTTTCATTTTTCTATTGTCATGCAAATCAGTTTTGGGTTATTTCTGGAACATAATTACATATAAATTACGATTACAAGTAGTGATGATTATTAATGTGCAGATAACTTGGCGGCTAACTTTAGCAGAGAATTAGCTGACTATATTATATATATTATTGACGTATCTGGTGGCGACAAGATCCCCAGAAAGGGCGGGCCCGGGATTACACAGGCAGATCTCCTGGTGCGTAGCACTGCCCCTTCTTTTTGTTTTTATGGAATGGCATTAGAAATTCAATGCTAGCCAAGATTCAAAGTCATCGTGCAAATACCATTTTAGTAACCCTAATTAAATCTTTTGCGAGGACAACTAAATTTTAATTTTTGCAATCCAACCCAAATTACTCTCAGTTAACTTAAATTACGCAATTGACACTGACAAAAGACAAGAAAAGATAAGAGTAGGGACTCACAAAGGCATTGGAAAAAAAATCTGTTATTACTCTATGGACGGTTCTGTGATTATGCATTTTGTTAAATAAGTTGTATTTAACCTTTTTAAATTTAATTGAAGGTAATAAATAAGACGGATCTTGCCCAAGCTGTTGGGGCTGATCTTAAAGTAATGGAGAGGGATGCCTTGAAGATGAGGGAAGGCGGTCCATTCGTCTTTGCTCAGGTTTGACTTTTCTATATATGCATTAACACTAGCACTAACACCATAATGGAAATTATTATACTGAGATATGTGCGTTATATTTTAGGGCATGTTTGTACCAATTGCAATGGCATATCTGTTTTAAACTAATATATATTTTGACAAAATGACCAGCTCTTTTCTTCTTTACTTAAATTGATGGTCATTAGTAATAAGCAAGTATTTCTATGCCAGATAATGTAACCATACATGTCATTAGCCAATATTTATGGTAAGATGTTTGAATAAATTTTGTTAGCCGGGGTTGCTTATTTCATACACTTCTTCTTTTAGTTGGTTTATTTGTCCTTGAATCGCACAATAGAAGATTTATGTGGTTTTAAATAAGTGAGAAAATAACAGTTCAGTAAGGCGAGGTACTTGGTAAAATAATTTCATCATTTTAATTGTTTAAGAAATATGCTTTTAATATTACTTGTGCCAGTCCTATTTGGGAGTCATAAAACAATATAAAGTAAATTTCCCAAGTTAAATGAAACAATATATATGCAGTGTTTGCCAGTATGAAGTGCAATGTAATCAACTCTCTTTCCTAAACTAAATTTAAATAAAATATCAAACAAGAACTAAATAAAACGACATTTAAAAATTCTAAAATTGAGATATTTTCATACCTACTTTGGACATGGATTTTCCTTGCAGGTAAAGCATGGAGTTGGGGTTGAAGAGATTGTGGATCACATATTGCAGGCTTGGGAGATTGTCACCGGAAATAAGCGCCATTAATTCTGGATTTCTTTTCCTTTACATATTTTTGTTGTTGTCTTTTTAAACAAATAAATTGTGTAGTTCTTGGTACTATGTATGTCCAGGAAAAGATTTGTGTCACAATTTGACATTGTGCTGTTTGTTTCAAGAAATATTTGTATTGGATTAATTCTTGTAATATTTATCAGAATATCACTTGATAAAATAGTAGAGGTTAATCAGCATGTTTCTCTGTACATTTTATTTGATGTTATAAACATATCTAGCCATAAGAAGAAGAAAAATGTTTTAAAATTGATTTTTTAGAATTTGAAATAATTTATTTTGATAAAAGTGTATCATAAACATATCATCTGACAAGATGAGGTTTTGTCGTGCAAAAAAGTTCTTATTAAAAACACAACTTCAATTATAAATACACGGAACAATACTAAAATATAAAGTTTGTTATATTAATTAACTCATTATACATATTTTTCAAAATATTAACTTAATACGAAACAAATCTGAATTAAAAAAGGTCCATCAATTCGATTCAAGATATTTTCAATTTTATTTATGTTATTTTAGTAATTTGATTATCCTCCAACATCATTAGTCAAATAAATTAGCATAGGTATTTCTTAGTTTTATATGTCTATAGTACAGCAAAATTTGGGGAACCCATTTGTACAGAGTTAATTTTGGTGCGTACAGCATTTGAATTTTTTATGGATCAAAAGGCCCCTGCTCAGCTTGATCCCCTGCCCTGTTTCCCCCTTGGTGCGCACAGGTCCCAGCGAAAGAAATATTTTAACTTGGTGCGCACAGGCCCAGCGAAAGAAATTTTTTATTTCCTTCTCTCCACACCCCCAACGAAACCCTAGAAGGCCCCAGCGAAAGAAACAAAGAATTTCTCCAGTTAAGGGTAAGTAAACACCAGCATTTTATCTAACTTCCATGTATTTAACAGTAGCAAAAAACACCAGCATTTATCTAACTTCCATGTATCTAACTCCGATTGGCCATAATTATATTAATGTACAAGAGATTATTATAACTCTATACATTCAACGAAGAAATATTTGAGGTTTAATTGTTGGGTGTAAATGCCAAGCATGTGAAGAATAGTTCTGAAAAAAAAAAAAAAAAACAAAGAACAATAGAAGTACAAGCATACAGCAAGATCTACAATCCAAATATTAGACCTTGAAACTTACATTAATCTCTCAAAACATAAAAATACAAAAATAAGCAAATGGGCATTCACTAAATTAATGATCTCCTTTAACAACTATTTTATGTATAACATAGCATTTGTTGTTGTAACTATTACTGAACATGCTGGTTCATACCATTGCCAAAAACAGCAGGTAAATAAAGGACAAATCCATACCAGTACGGAATACTCAATTTACATCTAAATTGTCAAAAGAGCAGGTAAATCTCTAGGATTTGAACAAAATGAGAAGGAAGGCTCTTCTTTTATCTCATCTAGGCTCAGCTGACAACCATCTACAGAAAATAAATCTCCAGTCTCTATGCTTTTAGCCTCCAGTTGATTATTAGCCACAATAAGTCGGTAAAGTATTAGAAACTTAAAATGGGAAGAAAGAGGAAAGGGGGCGTGCAAAGCTTGTGCCTGCAGATCGACTGAGTGGAGAGAGTGGGGCCCGTCGACTGAGAAAGCAACGCTGAGCTTCTCCTTGAGGCCGTCGCAGAGGCAGCAACCAGGCTTCAAGTAAAGCACTAGCTGTTGCCGCGCCTCTCCGCCACCACCGGAGATGGACGAGAAAATGCGCAAACGACTCGGTGTGAGGCGCACAAGGAGCGTGGCGAGCTGGAGTGTCGCGGGGGAGAAGAGCGAGACGAGATTTTCACTCGCCAGAAGCACTCACAGGTTTTTCTTCTTCTAGGTTTTCTTTTTCACTTGGAGAATCGTCAATCGCCAGGAGGAAGAGTATCGCGAAGGGGTCGAAAGGAGGAGAGAGAAAAACGCTGGGAAAATGGTCTAACCGAGTCTGCCCGTTAATCTATTCCTCTGCCCGCCTTCGCTGTAGGGGCATTTTGGTCCGTGAAAAATTCAAACGCTGTACGCACAAAATTTCACTCTGTAAAAATGGGTTCCCAAAATTTGTTTGGCTATAGTACAGTAAAATTAATCGGACGATTGAGATAAAAGAAAATCTATTCAGCATCCACGTTAAATTTAACGGAATATTTAGTCGGAAGGGCAAAATTGTCAATTTACAATGTCTATTTCACTGATTCTCTCTTCGTCTCTCCCGTCCCCAAAAACCCTCCATGCGCGGATCAAATGAAGCTGCTACGCCTCCACCGCCTCACTCACGCACCATCTCTCTCGCTCTCTCGCCTCAGACCCCATCCCGACCCATCTCTCTCTCTAGCCTCAGACCGGCGCCAGCACAGACCCTCAGCCTTCCTTTTCAATTCTCTCTTTGATACAATCGACTGAGCCATGGCGGTGAGAGGGGTTTCTGTTGCTGTCGGCGCGACAGTTCTCCTAGCCATAACGAATCGCGTTCTCTACAAGCTGGCGCTTGTGCCCATGAAGGGTTATCCTTTCTTCCTCGCTCAAGCTACCACCTTTGGGTATGTTTTAATGGCAATTATGCAGGTCAACTGTAAAATTTTTGTGTGTAATATGATGTTGGATGTGGATTTATGTTGAATAGACATGTTTCTGTAGTCTAATCCTTAAGATATGAGGATGTGTTTTTCTATGTTTAGTGTTTGATAAAATGTCAAAGAGAAAATGTCTTTCAAAATATGTATCGTATTTGATATCTTTCTGGTCAAATTGAAAAACGTAGTGTTTGCCTGCTCTTTGCTTATGTGAACATATTTAATTGACAGAAGATGAAAAATATTTATCCTCAAACATTTGGATAATATAGATTGTTTTAGATTACCACACCTGTAGGTCTGGTATTCGTATGGTAAAGTGTGTACTACCGTGAAGGGCCTCAACAGAGAGGTACACTTTTACCTAGGTATTCCTGCTCATATGAGTACTCATTTCAGTATCAGCACCAGCCAGGTTATGCACCTTGATATATCATAAGTACTGTTATATTAGTCTTGTGGACAATTTTTACAGTGATAAGAACATAACCTTTAATACTTTCTTTGTTCATCACAGGTATGTGGCAGTATACTTCTCTATACTTTTCTCAAGATATCGTGCATGGATAGTTACTAAGGAAATGTTTTCGCTTCCCAAAATTCATTTTGTGGTAATTGGTGTATTAGAAGCCCTTGGTGTGGCTTCAGGCACGTCAGCTGGCGTTATACTTAATGTTGTTTAAATTTTCAATTATCATTGCAGAAAAAGGTTGTTTCTTGCAGAAACTAATAATAACTTGCCTGAAGAGTAACCTTTTGTATTAAAACTGAATTGATATGCTACCTGGGCCAGCCGTACCTATTTTGTCTCAGGGAACAAACTAATTTCAATTCATTTTAGCTTTGTTTGTAATATAGATATGTTGAAGATATTGATATGTACCAGTACACTTATCAGTCCATAACCAGGAAAAGACAAAAACTTGGGGTGATTCATAAATCACACTAGCAACCAAAGGTACACTTGTCCACCAGTATCCTTTTAATACACGGGAAGTTTTTAGGTATCAGGAGATCCTGGCAGCTAGGGTTAAAAAAAAAGGGAAATTTAGATATATACCCATCACAACTTCTCGAATTAGATATTTACCCATCCAAAATTGAAAATTTGATATTTTCCCATCAAAACATAACCTATTTATTAATATACCCATTTTTAATTTTTTTTACCAAAAAATATAATCAATATTCATAAAAAATTTAAATGACAAGTTTACCCTTAGCAATTGTTCCCTAAAACCTCTTATCTCCTGCTCCATCTCCCGTGTGATTCTTCCATCCCTTGAGAGTCGCGACCCTCCTCCGTCAGAAGCTATATTTAATCTTGCTGGCACACAAGCGAAAGTGAAGAAAGAAAATACAGCTGCAATCCTTGGATAATTTTAACTTTGGATATTTTTTTCTATTTTGGTTCTTTCAGGTTGTCGATTCAGTCAGAAGCTAACAATTAAAAAGAGGTGATTAAGATGAGTTTTGTTTCTTAGCTTTTCATGAATTATATATAGTATTCAAATTGACACACTTTCTTTGCTCCTGATTAAGATGAGTTATATTTTCTAGCTTTTCATGAATTGTATATAGTGTTCAAATTGACTCACTTAATTTCGTGCTTCGTGTTCAGATTGACATACTTTCTGTGATAGATCAATTACTTGTATA
This sequence comes from Carex littledalei, assembly GCA_011114355.1. Classification (NCBI taxonomy): domain Eukaryota; kingdom Viridiplantae; phylum Streptophyta; class Magnoliopsida; order Poales; family Cyperaceae; genus Carex; species Carex littledalei. Next base: position 10,490,906 of record CM022087.1, read on the forward strand.
TTTAGAATTGAAATAAAATTAAGCCAAGCCAATATTAGAGATGTTGTATTCTGATTTTACGTGAACTATTAATACTGAAGTAATTGCTGGCTTTAATTAGTCATTTTGTCTTGTAACCAATCTTGGTTTTAGAATTTTAATACTGCATTATTCGCAAACAAAGCCGAAAAATGTTGATGCCCATTGCAAATTTATATGATATTCCTTATTTTATTTTCAAAGATGGTAAATTTAGGTTTATTAGTTTCAATTATTAGCTATTATGTTGAATTTTGAGATAGAATTTGTAGAATAAGTATTTCATTGCTACTATTGATATTTTTCAGTTATATTTTTACACATCCATCGACTCCTATTTATACATTTGGCTATTTAACTAGCCGTTGGCCTAATTGCTATATTTGGGTGTCATGGTATACGTGTACCAATTTACCGGTTGATTTTATTTATAATTCTAGTGATATGGACAGATACAAATATTTAATACACTTGATTTAATACTAGCCACTTGATCTATGATGAGTGCTCTGAGATCAATTCCTTGATTTGTTTCTATTTTCAACATATTTACCTACATGGGTATTTTTGTCATAGTGTTTACCTACATGAGTATTTTTGTCATAGTGTTTATTACTTGTATCATCTTGAACATGAGGCTGAAATTCTGATTTTGAGTTATTAGCTGCTTTGGGTTTAGTAGTAATTTCTTAATTGCAACTCTTTTGTTTCAGGTTGGTTATTGTTGAGACTTGTGAGAGCTTTCATATAATTATTGTAGCTGATGCCAATAATTGTAAAAGGTTAGGTTTGAATAAGTATAAAGAAACCATTTGATTTGTGTGTACCAGGCTGGTACTTTGCTAATCATCATGTCGATACCTGCTATGCTAATGGCATGTTGTATATATATCTAGGAAAATCAGCTTTGTTTGCCAATTAAATATTCACTTCTGTAACTCGTAGAAATTCAATTTTGCTCATGTAGCTTGCTTTTATCCATGTGATTAGAGTGTTGAAACTTGATTTAATTTTTGAAATATAGTTTTTTCTAATTCTTACAGGAGCTATGAGCTGATGAAAGAATATGTACAGTGTATATTTATCAAGATGACAAGAGGTCGATTTTTCACACACTAGAGCTGAGAGGCATTTATGTTTCCTATACAGTTCATGAAATTCATGGAAGATATATGAGAGGCATTTTAGTGTTGATGAATGTATTGTTGTTGTATTATGTTAAGGTTTGCTAAGGGTATTTTTGGAATTTTCTTTGTTAAGGTTTGTTGAGTGTTTTGGAGATTGTTTTTTGTTACATGTCATTGCTTTTTGTTGTTGTAATAGACACTTCTAGTTCTAATGTAATATAGTTTTATGTATCTTTTTGTTCTTGTAGTGATAGTTTCTTGAGTGCATTTTTTGCAATCATTCAATTGCGTACCATTCAAAGGAAAACAAGAAAATAAAAACAATGGATAAATTAATGAATAAAAGGAAATTGAACAAATTAATCTATATTGAAATTGTAAGAGTTGCATGGTCAAACTCATAACCACTGTAGGTACAGTGCCACCACTGGTACAGTACCACTGTTGGTACAATTTACAACTACTGTCAAGTGCTGGTAATTTAGCTTGTGCATTTTGTTAATTCAATTTATGCACACAGTACTACTACCTGTACAAAGGGTACATAGTGTTTTCAAAACAATATTTTTCATTGTTTAACATATGTGGAGATGCAAAATTGCAAATAATATAAAACTTGAAATACCATAAAACTGAACAATTTTGCTCCTAAATATTTTTTCTTATCAATCAGGCTTGTAGTTTTATCAAACAAACATCTCATCATAATGCACATTAATAAACTATATTATTGGAAAAATAAAAGATGCAATACTATTCTTTGATATTTTCTGGTATGGTCCCTGGAGCAGGTATGCTAGCTGTTGGTACAACAAGTACAATTTTATCATAAATCAAACTTTTCCTTAAAGCAATTTTATCTTCTTTTTTTTGAAACAATTGACAGTGACCGTCAATTTGATGCTACCTATATAGCCTTACAACTCTCAATGAGAGCATAACTCCTCCTCCTATACAGTAATGAGAGCATAACTCCTCCTATACAATACCTATACAGCGCTGGAAGGAGGTAGGAAGGAGAAGAGCGGGCGGGGGGAGAAGAAGAAGGGCTAGAGAGAGGGAGGGCGGGGGCAAAAGAAGGCCGGGCTGCGGAGAGGTCATGCGTGGGGAGGAGAAAGGTACTGAGCGGAAATGAGAAAGAGAGAGCGAAGGAGAAAGAGATGTAACGGTGTCGGAAATGGAAAAGAGATAACGGAGCAGGAAAAACAGACTGTTCTATCCTAAACAACTTAAAGGAGACATCTGATTAAAGGTAAAATTTTAGTTAAAATCAATTACTGTACTGTAGCCAAAACAATTTTGCTGCACTATAGACAAACTCTTATTTAATAGTTTTGTTTTGAAATTTTTTACCATAAATTTTGCTTAATTTTATTCATATATAGGTATAATATTTTATAGATAAAATTGAACATTAAACCATAATTAATTATTTTCAAATATCAATCACTCAACTAAACTTGCAAAAATATTTCTCAGATTTATTTTAATTAGTAATTTCTTTTGAAAATGACTTGACTGTAATTTTTACTGATCGCTCCCTCTATATATATCAATAACATTCTATAAATGAAGTTAAACATTGAACTCATAATTTAGAGTGAGGCTATGGTGCTATGCATAGCACGGATGGCTAGTGTACTACGGCTCAATATGGTACTTTTTAAAATCCTAACGGTCGATCCGAACCATTCAATGTGATATCCATATGAATATGTACTTGCAAACTAAATTTTATATTTTTTCGAATTTTTTTACTATTTTTTTAGATAGGTAGAAAAATCAGTGTTTTCTGAAAATTCTGAACCATCCAAATTGTACCTATCTAAAAAAATAGTAAAAAAATTCGAAAAAATATAAAATTTAGTTTGCAAGTACATATCCATATGGTTATCACATTGAACGGTTCGGATCAACCGTTAGGATTTTAAAAAGTACCATATTGAGCCGTAGTACACTAGCCATCCGTGCTATGCATAGCACCATAGCCTCACTCCATAATTTATGCATGAAACTCATTAGACACCAAAAGCGCTAGTTGTCATGTGTAGTTGGAAAGTTATGAAGATGAGCTTCCGACTGTACAAACCCTCATACATAGGTCTTTAGTTATATTTTTCACCTTATGTATTTTTTTTTTTGTAATTTTGAGACATAGATAATATAATTCATGCATAACTAACTGTTATATGCATAATAATTAATACGAGTAAACTTTAAAAGCTAATGAAATGATAGCATATATGTACTAAGCAAGCATCCGGTTGGTAAATAATCAAAATAACTCATTGTATGATGCTTCCTTTTTTCTAATAACTCAAAAGAAGTTCTAAATAAAACTTTTGCAGATTAATTTAAATGAACCTCTTACACAATAGAACAATTTTACATAAACCATAGGAAGTACATAAGATATTACAAGTATACAAAATATTTTACATAAATAATATTACAATATTATTTTCACTGCCCCTCGAGGTCACAAAGGGAGAAGAAAGAATGGTTTTTATGCGAAAACAATCTTATGTTGGGTCTACAAACAATTCCCAAATTAATCTTTTTCCTCGTATTAATTATTTTGTACATAAAAAAAAACATAAAAATTCAGATTCGAGTTGTCTGATGAGGCACATGTTGTGAGCATAATATACTCTCACTGAATTTTAGCAACTTAAGATATATTTGCCTAAAAATCAAACATATTTACATTTTGAGTTTATACAAAAGTTCTGTTGTATATGGAAAACGGTTAGAATCATTTGACAATGAATATCTTGACAATCTTAACAATATATTCTAAATTTATTTAAAAAATTAAAATATAGAAAAAAATATGAACATATTTTGGACTCATAAATTGATTTTGTATCAAATTTTATATAATTTTAGTGTAATCAAATATAGACCGCTGTAAATTTTAAATCATTTTGCTTAAAATTCTATCATTTTTTTATGCGACATTAAATATAGTGCTTACATTTCACATTTCTAAAAAATAAATTAATAAAAGAGCTTTCAACGTTAATGTTTGTAGTATATTTTCTGAAAAGAACAAATTGTAACGACAAACAAGTATTAATTCTAAAATCTAAATAACTGACAAATGAGTCCAGTATGATTGCCATCCGATGTATAATAATGGGAAAAATTTCATGTATATTCTTCAAAAACCTAAAATTACTTATCCCCTCTAAAATTCATTATACCATATCTATCTTTATAAATTTTAAAAACTCACAAATTTCCAATTTATTGACTTTTATATTAAAACTCATTTTAATTGTATAAAATACTCATTTTTATCTTTACTTAAAATTTAAAAAAATATGTAGCATGTTTAAAAGAAATATTCAATCTTCTAAGAGCAAACAATTCATTTTATTACTCGTACACACAAACATATGTCTAAAAGTCACTTTGTATGTATCATGACTAGAGAAATGAACTATTTGTCCTTAAAAAATTGATTAGTTAGATGATAGGACATTTTTCTTACACAATCTATATATATTTTTATTTTTTATAAAGGGTTAAATATGTACTTTATATATTTAAAACGAGTCTTAATAGAAATTAATAAATTGGGTAAATTTGTTAGTTCTTCATATTTAGAAGGGTAAATATTATATTAGGAACTTTAGAAGAATTAATACGTAATTTTGAAGTTTTTAAGGGTATACATGAAACCCCCCTATAATAATTGCACGAGGGTAAGTTGCACATTTCTTATTCTCGGCACAAAAAGTTATATTATTACTAGGAGGGTTCCAGTGAACTTTTGCGCCCCGACCGGAGGAAAGAGAGAGAGATGGCCGCGCCGCCGCGAGAGGAGGAAGAGAAGACCCGAGAGAAAGCGAGAGGAGGAGGTCGGGTGGAGTCGCTGGGATGGCTGACGGAGTCGACACTGATGCCGAAGAAGCACAAGGCGATCGAAGGCGTCGGCGCGTCGTCGATCGTCGAGCTCAAAGCCCAGCTCTACCGCACCCAAGAAGAGGCGCGCAAGGCCAAGGACTCTGATCCCTCCTCCTCTTCCGCCGCATCCGCTGCCGACGCTTTTCGCGCCAGGAAGAGATCCGCTGCTCCGACTGATGTGTTCTCCCAGAAGAACTCCGGCGTCGAGAAACGCGCTAACAAGTATTGTCCCTTCGTTCCATCCCCTTCTATCTATGTAGCTATAGCTTTAGATTAGAGTGGTAGCTTTTAGGAGGAATTTGGGATGTGAATTGGGATTTTTGTTCTGATTTTTTTTTTTTTGTTTGAAAACAAGGCATACAGCCCATTCATCAGCAAAACCAGTCAACTATAAATCCAGAAAAACTAATCAAGTAAACTACCCTACTGCTTAGCTGCCTAATATTAGTGAGCTATACTCGCATACAGCATATCTTCATATTTTCATTTGCAACATCATCACTGACCTTGCCTTCAAAACTGGTCTTTTACTGTTGGTACAAGTTGTTAACAAAAAGTGTGCGCACACCACCCTTATCTATATCCACACCATCATGAACTGAAAAATGAAAACTGAGAAAAGCCTTTTCAGCTGAAATAATCAGCACACACTGTGATTATGCCTCCATTAACATCTGTACCAGTGGGACCACCATCTCTTCATCCTCAATCTCCTCCACTGGATCTAAACATTGAATTTTTATTAATTTGGAGAGTTTGTTCAAAGGAAATTGAGGACCTTCCTGTTGAAATATACTAGGACTGTACTAGTACCAGTCTTCACTGGTACACCAATTTTTGTGAAATCCACATTATTTTCTGCTATTCTGTTATTCTGGTGGTACACCAATTTTACGAAATCTAACTATTATTGCTATTCTGGTATTCTGGTACACATCACTTTAGATATGCTACCCCCCAATAAATGAACAGTATAATTGGATATATTCTAATAATTAAGTTCTGCAAACAGAGACAAGTTGGAGATGAAAGCGGTAAGAGACGGGTCTGTCAGCTATGCAGCTCTTGAGAAAAAGGCTGCTCTTTATGAAAAGCTCACTAGAGGGGAACTTCCTGACGAAGAAGAAAATGAGAAATACTGCGTGGATTTCTTCCAGAAGAGTATGGAGCACGATCAACCTCAGTCATCTGATCCACAGCATAACGATAATGATCATGGTGTTGATCTCCATTTGAGGGATGGAGATCGAGATGGGGATGATGCGACTGATGCTTTGCAGAGCTCGAGACCATTTGGGCTTGGGCGCACCGGGTTCACCATGGACAGAGATGAGCACAAGCGCTTTGTGAGGTAATTGTTTTCAATTTTTTAACTGCCATCTTTGTTTTGAAATTTAGAGCCCAATATTGTCATTTTTGTTGTGCCTCGTGGTTTTATTGAGTTTCAGTGTTTATATTCAGGATTTCTATTTGCATCATTGATTATATATTGAATTCTGCAATAGGTGGTTTGGTATTGCTTGGATCTTGAGCACCAAGTAGGGATCATGGTTATTTATTATGTTTATTTACATGAATGTCTCTGACATTTATTAACTAGAAGTTTCAAATAAAACTATAAAAACTGAATGAAGTATAACATTAGTACTCACATCCTGGTTACCATCTGGTTTTATTGTTATAGGGTTTAGGGTTTAGGGTTTAGGGTTTAGGGTTTAGGGTTCAGTGTTTAAGAAATGTTGTTTTCCCTTTTACCATCTGGTTTTATTGTTATACATGACGTTAAAGTGCAAATCATTGGCTACCCATGGCCCATTTAGTTTAATTCCGTAATTCTACGCTGCCTTGTCTTTTGTGTTACCATACGCCCAAGTGAACATTTCCTTAAAAATAAAAAAAATGGAAGTCCTTTAATCAATTTGAAGTAGGAAAAAGGGTACATAAACCAAAAGCACATGTCTGTGCATGTACCAAAGCTTATTGCCTTCTGATATTTCAAACCATGTTCTGTACGACACACCATTGCATGATACTGAGCATAGTACCTCCTAAATCAAGACAAGTACCATGCAGCATCTCTTGTATTGAAAGGCTTATCTGTCTCTCTTTTTCAGGGAAGTCCATGAGGAGGTGAACCAGGCAAGAGAGAAGACATCAACCCTGAAAATGCGGCGGCAAGAGCAGGAGGCTGCACGGAGAGAGAAACTGAGACAGGCTTACCTCAAGAAGCAGCTTGATAAATTGCTATCTTCGAAACAAGCTGCTGCCACTGAAACAGGTTCGTCAGCTGGTTGAGAGCAATGGATCAATGAATGGTATTTGATCAGAATATAGATGCCACTCACAACTTGGCAATCATTCATCTCTGACATGTTCCAATGCTCTTGAAACCTCAATGTAAAAATTTGTTGCCCATTAACTCAGTATAATAGTTTATTTTTATTTATTTTTTTTCATTTTGTAGCAATATCTCTCAGTTACTGTTTTCCATTTATTACTGTCTCACTTTTGAATACCTATATACCACAGAGTCAGGTACTTGATAGTTACAGGGTGTTGCTTGGATTTAATCAAGAGAACAGGCGGCTTTTCACTAGGAACCTCATGCTGTCAAACCTGTTTGCACAATGGTGTTTGTCAAAGTTCCCTGGATTGTCTCATAGAATACCTGTGCATTTCATGTAGTGATTCACTGGGTTAATCTTTGATGAGATTGACTTAATGTGATATTTTACTGCTTTAACAAATGTTGTAAAGATGCATTAAGCCTGCGTTGCATTTTTAGTGGTAAAGACAGTATAGGCAGTATGCTGCCGTGCTTTATTTTACCAGAGGGACTTTTGCTGCTTGTAGTTGGTTATTTCTTATTCCAAACCCCACCCTCGGCCACGCATATGTACTCTGATAATTGATGGATGCAAGTATATAACTATGAATATGGTGAAACATTTGTGTTATTTGCTTGCTTCTGTCTTTGATTAATTTGGTGTAACTGCGTAGCTTATTTTTGCTCAATGTCCCCAATTTTCTTGAACAAGTTGGCTGGTAAGTCTGACCATGGTCGCTGTTATTCCATTGAATTCTTCATTGATTTTTCTGAAGTTTCTCAAATTTTTTGCCACCAACAGACTTAGCTGGAGTGGTTGAAAAGACAAAAAGAAAAACCATCAATTGAGCCACACTAAAGTGAAAGGGTGGTCAAATTGATGAATCAAATCCAAGATCAGTAATCCTGAATCGGTAGTAAAAAATTATATAAATCCCAAAAGGCTAGTATTTGCTTGCTTCAACAGTAGGAAAACTGAAAATCTTCAACGGCAGCTGTTAAACACTGCTATGATTTACAAAATAGATAATCCAGCCAGGAAGAAATGTTAACTAGCAGAAAGTGTCAGGAATTAATATTGCTAATGAAAATGCAGATATTTCATATATAATTAGGGGTGAAAACGGATCCGGATTATCCGATCCGAATCGGCTCCGTATCCGGTCCATATCCGAATCCGAATTAAACGAAGCAGATAATAGCCGGATTCGGATCCAGATAATTTGTTTAATAGGCAGAGAACAACCGGATTCGGATACGGATAATTTTCTCAAAGTCCAAATGGATCGGATAGCTGGATATATCCGGATCGGACCCCATACAAAATTTCTTTCCGCTCCCGCTCCTTCAATCAGTCCGCTTTTCAACTTGTATTACTTTATTTGAACTGCAGTACTATATATAGGCTTCAAATTAACTTGAATGTTGATTGTGGGACTAACCCACAACACATGTCCGGTATTTTTCCGTATGTACGCTGGAGCCTGGAGAGCCACGAGCCCACGCCCCAGTCCCCACGACTTTTCCATTGTTTTATCTCTTTAATGTTTGTTTCACTTCTCCATTTATATAGCTATGGAGACATCCATTTTATTTTTTATTTTTAGTTTTTGATTTATTTTTTTAATTGGTATTTGTATCTTAAAATTTATATAACTTAATTATCCGATAATTATTCGTTTCGTATCGTTGTACCAACAAGGCACTCTTTTGTCTTTTATATTATTTTTTATTAGTTAATTATAATTTTTTATTTATCATATTTTTATTTGTATCTTAAGTATATAACTCAATTATCCGACAATTATTCGTTTTGTATCCGTATTCGAATCCGTATTCGTAGATTATCCGTTTTGTATCTGTATCCGTTTAACGTGGATTTGGTTTTGAATTTTGATATCCGTTTACTATCCGTATCTGTATCCACTGAGTAAAAGTTGGATACAGATATGATATCGGCATTATCCGCTCCGTTTTCACTCCTATATATAATCCATATGCACAGAGAGAAAATTCAATGTCGTATTTGTACATAAAAAAAAAAATTTAGGATTTTTGAGGATAAATATAATGAAAGTACCAATATGTTTTGTATCGGTATCTGCATTTGAAGCTTAGCACCATTATTAATATCTGTATAATTCAAATTATCTGGATCCAAATTCGGATATGATATATGAGAATAGCCACTAATAATATCCTTATTTAAACATTGCATTTATACTGGGTAAACTGTCTTCCAACGATGAAATGTTAAGTACTGATGTGTGCCAAAGGACGGGAATAAATTGATGCATCATGTTATAAAACAACATGCTGTTCGGCAACTGCGAATCCCATGGGAACTTTGAGAAAAATTGAGGTTATCGGAACTTTTCCCAATAACTTGTTCGTCTATTAAGGTTTAATCCTTTTGTAATAATCTGTGGATTTTTTTTCCTATTTCTACCTTCTTACTTGTAGGAAAAAAACAATTCAATCTCACCTCTGTTTTTTTTTCTCAAGAGCTGAAGCTCTTCACTGGAGCACATGTATACCTTATCATTAGATTAAAAATAAGCAAAAGTCCAAGCACAATTTGAGTATGTTGATTTGACATTAAATATCAAGGTTAATTTTTACTAATACAAGAAATTAATTAGATAAATGATTGGTATTATTCAAGATATTATTTAAACAAGAAATTATTTTTGCGTGTTAATTTAATAATACAAGAAATTAATTAAACAAGCATAATTAATTGTATTTTCATTCCCTTCTAAAAAAATTTAATTGTAAAAAGAAAAAGAAAACAATTTCCTAACAAATTTTTCATTTATTTGTCGAACACTTATATTGTAAATCCTTCCTTTGGTTAAAAGACTTTGGGAATTGACATATTGATATTCCCATTCTCTTATCTAAAAATTTCCATTCTCACAAAAATCCCTGTTGCCGAACAGGCCCTTTCTGTTTCTTCTATAATACACCAACCACCAAGCTGTTGGGAGGTGCCGCGGAAACATTCAAAAAATAATTTTATCAAATACGTTGCGGGCATATATCAATCTGATTAAATGGAGAAGTATGAAAGGTATAAGAGAAGTAACCACAACAAGTAATCAAACACAAAAAATAAAAAATAAAAGAAACACGATTTTATGTGGAAGCTCTTATGAGAAAAAATCATGGAGCACACAGAGCAAAATTGCTGCACTTAAGTTTTTACAATACAAAAAAAACCAATAGCACTCTCTTACAATATCATATGAGATTTCGTTCAAAGTTCAAACAGAACCCACCAATCTGCTCACGGCTTGGAGACTAAATTTTACATTTTTTGGAATTTTTTTACTATTTATTAAACCAGTTTTAAAATCATTGTTTTTCAATGATCCGAAATTTTTTCACTGTTTATTAAAATCAGCGATTTTAAAACTGGCTTAATAAATAGTAAAAAAAATTCTAAAAGATGTAAAATTTGGTCACCAAGCACATTTTAATATAGAGATCACATTTAACGGTTTGGATCGACCGTTTGGACTTTGAAAATCAGAAAACCAATTGGTTGCACCACAATTCCGAAACAAACGTTTTGATATTAGCTAACCCCTCTCTCTCTATATATATATATTTGACAAAAGTGAGAGATACCTCATGTGTTGATAACTTGATATCACACCATACATAGAAAAATAATACAAATTATCACAAGCAATTAAAGATTCACTTATAAAGCCTAAGTAGGCGTGGCGAGCCTGTCCCAAGTCAGGAATTAAAGACTCAACCAAGCTAAGAAAAAGGAGGAGGCCAGGTTGTGATAGGCGTGGCGAGCCAACGTAAAATACAATATTTTTATGAAAATGAAATCCTCACATGTACATACTCCAGTTGAATTTCATTTCTAGTCTATCCCAACTTGTTTGGAACTAAGATTTGGTTGTTGTTGTTGTTGTTATAAAGCCTAAGTAGAAAAATACAAATGTGCTAAGAAGGGTGAATGTTAAATTCACTTGATGTTCAGCTGGATCACACAGTACGTAGTACAGCTGACAGATGTTTCCTATAAAAATTAGAAACAACAAAAAAGATGGCTACAGAATGTGAAGTGTGGGTCCTCATTAAAAAATACTCCTGTACAGTACTGCAGGTACTGGTACAAATTAAAGAGACCTTAGCAGTCGAGGGTGTTTATGAACATTATATATTCGGTACAAAATGAGTATATATGCCGTGAAATGTTTTTTATATGAAATAAAACTAACTAAAAAGCGGCAGCCACTGCCAAGGTTTAAAAAAAAAAAAAAAACTAAATAGAAGTCTAATTGCTTATAGGGCACATCACCAATAGATATGAGGACCACACCTGCCCACTCAGTATCATACCCACCGGCAACCTCAACCTGTCTTCTTTAATTTCGTCTTCTCTGTCAGGATGATGATCAAATGTGAAACTATAAAATCATACTTATTCACATTTAACTAGAATTTTCATGTGAAATGAATCATCAAAAAGTTTTGCTGACAAAAATCCATTCATCATGTAACTCATTATCAATACTTTAAAAATAAAGACGAATGACTTTCATTTGTACACGCACACAAATATTACAAATGTAAATAATGAACTGAAATGAAAGTGAGATTGAAAATTGACTTTCTTAGTTAAATATCTTTATAAATTTTTGAGAGATTTAATTGTTTAATGCTCTATTATGGTTGAATATTCATGTAACTTTGAAAATTAGAGTGTTTATATGGCTCTTAACCAAAAATAAAATGTTAATCTGGTTAAAAGGAGATGGTCAGGTGATACTTTTTAATTTTATACCTATCAAAATAGTATTTTTGAATAATCACATCTTTTCAAATATTATGATATCTAGGACTTTTAAATTTTCACGGCTCCATATATATTTACATGTTGTAAATCTAGAAACACCTAGTTCACTATATTTTGTTTCCATGCAAACTATTTTCAATCTTATCAATGAATATTTTTTTCTATCTATTTATGTCGTTCCTTGCCACAAGAACTTATTTCTAATTGAATCAATTTGATTTTCTAACTTTTACTTGGAAACTTGAACACCATAATATTATATAAAATCATTGTGATAATACAGAGTTAAACTAATGTTAATATACCATTTTATAGACAACAATTGATTAACAAAATATTAGAATATTATCTCATTAATTAATTAATTTTTAATTATTTTAAATCAATTTGCTCCAATATCCTAGAGATTTTCATCCTTGTAAACGGAAGTTATGTAATAAGTAAAAAGCTAAAATTTCGAGAATTTTATATTTATAAGCGCAAGAAATAAATTTTCCGCCCAATAGAATATTATTTTAACATCAGTAAAATTTTCATGAACTTGTACAGTTGTACTCCGAACCGTGATAAATAAAACTTGCTGTAAAGTCACATTCACTGTTAATGCTTTCTTGGCACGAAGTAATCTTTCCCGACGTTTTTATTAATATGATTTAAAATTTGAATGCAGCTGGATTTTAAGAAATAGTATTATTGTAGTTGGATTTAGGTCGTAAAATTTTTGAGTTTTTTTAGTGTCTATTTTGTAGACTTTATTTCATCAATTCAGAGTTTGTTTAAACTTAATGAAAGCATGAGAAATAATTCAGAGTCACAATTAAATTCGCAGTCAAGTCAGACTTGCATCACAAATTGCAAATAAAAAAGAGTCTCGTAGCCAATTCAGAGTCTCGTACAAAACAGTAAAGTACACACAAATTGCAAATAAAAAAGACCACACAATTTGCAAATAAAGTCTACACAATTTGTAAATAAAAAAATTCTGAAAGCAACATCTAAATAAACAAGTTCACAACATGCATATAAATCACCTATTACTACCACGCCTAAAACTAAATCCGCGAAACAAACCAGTTCCAGAAGACGGCCTACCAGATGGCTCTGCTTGCCTACCAGATGGCCCTGCTTGGGTTCCAGATGGCCCTGCTTGACTCCCAGATGGCCCTGCTTGGGTTCCAGATGCCCTTGTTGTATGCCTACTAGTTGACCTCCTCGGTTGGCTTCCAGATGGCTCTCCTTACTCCAACCGCCTCTCCTCATATGGCAACTACCTCTCCCATTGCTTCTGCAAACATATCATATGCATCTAAACGGCTTGTAGCTGTGCTACGCCGTGACCCTCCGGACCCACTTGCCTCTGCCATAACTCGCTCATTTTCTGCCGCGTTTGCTGCATTTCTTGCCTCTGCATTTGCATTTGTTACTTAGTAAGTTGGTATAATTGGAAAGAAATATATTTTTTGATGAATGTTACATACATCTTTGCTGTCTATCGGTAGTGGAACGGCGAGGCTGATGCCCCTTTCGTTTACCTTCCATTTCATCCATCGTCATTACATGACGGATGTGTTTTCGCCTCTCAACCCTAATCCAACCCTTGCTCGGAAGAATTCTTGCTTCAGTATTAGCAGGCCATTCTGGCATATTGCCAATGGGAACAAACACCCCACTCTAAGTACTTTCAAGATAGTTCACAGTATACCAGTCTGCAACAAATTGGTCCTCGCACCAGTTTCGGTCATGACAAACCGCTAAGACATGAGCGCACGAAATAGAAGTTAATTGGATACCTCTGCAAGTACATTACATTTGGTTGTCGGGACCACGTGTCACAATGTACACGAACTCCCTGTGAGTAAGTTCCATATTGCCTATGTAGCTGCGGGTGCAATGAACGTACTCATTTGGGGATGAAACTTGGTACTGACCTTGGCCGTGCATATAACGCACCAAATGCATTCTTGCAGCTTTCTCCCAATGTTTTTTGACCTTCTGCAAAACCCGATCGGAAAGAACCTGCTTCTTGTCTTTTAATTCTATTGCTTACTATCGCCGATGAACAAACTATTTGTTGCACTTGTAGAACAAATCCTCCACTATGGCAGCCACGGGCATTCTACGGCTATGCCGAAAGACATTGTTGAGCGACTTGGAGCCGTTTATTGTCATGATACCAAACCAGTATCCTCCATCACAGATTTGGATAATCTTCTTATAATCAGACAGCTCAATCGCATCATTAGGACGTACTTTGCACACCTGCCTTAAAAATGCATTACACCTTGAATTTAGCTGCACAAAATAAAGAGATGTTATTTCATTTTCAGAATAGTCTTATAAATAATTAAACGAAATGTTATAAATTAGACATACCTGAGCAAACTCTTCGAACATCTCTTTCAACCTTCTTGGCCTTTTCTTCTTGGCTCCTTCTCTGAACCTCCATCCGTACCACTTTTCCTTTCCACAGTTCTGGACCAGGTTGTCAGCAACATGCTGCATACAAAACATGTGCACAAAAAAGCTCTGGAGACCATCCGTATTATGCTGTCAGTGCAGCTTTGATCCCCTTGTGCTAGTCCGATATAACACAGACGAATTTATCATATCCAAGCACTTCATTCCTCAACCACTGCAAGAAAAAACTCCAATTCTCGGTATCCTCCTTATGTACAATTGCAAATGCAATAGGCAACAATTGGTTCTCGACATCATAGCCGCAAGCTATCAAAAGCCCCCCTCATACCATCCAGATAAGAAACATGCATCTATGCTGATCACTGGTCTCAAGTACTGAAACGCTGCAATGCATGGACCAAAAGCCCAAGCGACGATTGCAAATTGTCGGGCTATTACAAGCTCACGACCCCTCCACAATCGGTTATATTTCAGGGTTACATTGTCATACACAGATAAAACACAGTCTGCCACCGTCTGGATGCTCATACAGGGGTCTCTCTTAATGCTTCTCTCAATGACATCGGCAATGATTGATGCTGTCAGACATTCATTGTCTGTCCTTGTATACTCAGTCCTACATGTGTGAGGCTTGTCTTGCCTCATTATAACCAATGCATCTCCATATCCCGCTGGTTTTCCCTAAGTTCGTAATCACAACACGAGTCCTTGCACACCACCTGAATCTGATCCCTGTCACTTTTCTTCATTCTAATATCCTGATTCTTAGTAATATGGTGCTCTCTAATCTTCTTAATTAGATCATCTTTGCTTTTAAAATATTGGTCCGAAGCCAGCTCACCTTTGTACTAAATCCGTTGCCATAGTAACCAATATCTGTTTCTCTAAACTCAGATACATCATTGAAGTCTGGGAATGGGTGCGTATCAGTCCGGCACTAAGCGACATATTCTCATATCTGGTTCGAATCTGCCCTTGAGCTGTTTCAACTGGATCATCTTCAACACAACCCTCCAGGTGATCAGAGTCCCACTTTTCTTTATGAAATTCATCCCCACTTTGCAGATCTTCCTCCGGAATTTCATTAATATTTTCAAATTCCGACCCAATTTCATCGTCTACTGGTGCCGGTCTGGGGTAAGGTTCTGGTGGCGGTAATAGTAAAGGCGCCACATGCACGGGTCTAGGTGGGAATGAAACTTGGATTATTGGTTGAAGTCGTGATTGGGGTGCTGATGGAGTGTAGGGACTGTCTGTTTCTGGGTCAGTGTATGGTTCTCGTTGTGTTGGAGGAACGGCGGGAGTGTATGGTTCTCGTTGTGTTATGTTATATAAGTTGGCGCAACTGAATTTTGGCCATAACTTCCAACCCCTGGCTCTATCGGAACTCTTCTGGCGTAGATTTCTATTATAAAAATTCTAATGGCCTTTAAATGGCCGTACACCCCTCTCCAAGTACTTTCATCTAGTAGTTTCGCAATGGTATATTTCCCGTGGTTTCCATTGCAAACTCGGGTTGTCAATTCTAAGTTTCACTTTTCTAGGTTATAACCAGTGCATGCGTAAATCATGAATTTCAAGTCACAAAGTGAGATATCATCGGGAGATAATGAATTAATTGGGTCTTTGTTGTAATAAGCCCCGTATGCATTACTAAGAACCTTCCCACCACAGTGTAATGAAATCAATGCTATGTCAAACAAACTACATTTTGAAAAATGGTAAACAATTGTCAGATTACTAATTTACACATATAAGTTACTGAAAAATAATTAAAAAAATAAAAAAATAAATACATTAATTATTTTATTAATTTACAAATTAAATGAGTGTAAATTAAATGGATCATGTCTGTATACATGTAATGGTCAGTCCAAAACCCTAAAAAATTAAATGAGTGTACATTAATTATTTTTAATAACTAAATTAATTACTTTTAATAACTAAATTAATTATTCAAAAATAAATAAATTTAAATTTAATAAAAAATAAATTTAAATTAAAAAAAATTACCAAAAGGAGTTGAAAGGGACGGAGGAGTGCGTTGTGAGGGGGAGAGAGAGATAGATGGGTATTTTATAGGGTGTAAAACAGTAAAAAAAAAAATTAAGTGTACTGGCCATTAAATGATCGGTAATTAAATAAACAAGGTACCAGTCATTTAATGGCCGGTATTAAAATAAATAGAATACCGGCTGAAAAATGACCGGTAGGAATATTTTTATAAATACTCAGAAAATTTGAGTATATTAATTAATTTCCATTAAACTTTGGATATTAATAAAAATGTCGGCAAACCAATCTAAGTAAAAATCGATGGTTTGGGCCGAGCCGAACTCATCTATTCAGAATTTTTTTTTCATGACGTAGACAGCCCGGTTATTTGGGCCCCGGCGTCCATTTATTTTTCCATATGTATCTACAATTTCCTTTTGACTTTTGACTTTTGAATTGAATTACGAAACTGACACCGATCGACGGTGCCACACGAGAGAGAGAAAGAGGAAAGGGAAGCGAGAGCGAATCGCTGGCCGGAAGGAAGAAAAAGGCGAGACGATTTCAATTGACAGGAAAAGCGCTTTCTGAAATCTCGTGAAACTGGTAGAGATTTGACGAGAATCAAAATTGGTGGTGCGAAAATACGTTTCTACCCTTCATTGCCGTGGCCGCCTGAGAAGAAAAGCGGCATCGATTAGTTCTGTTTGTAATCATTTTTAGAACAAGTTAGCAACATCTTGGTCTTTTCGTTTCTGGTCACTTCCTCCTTTCTGTTGTGTTGAAATTCTAACTAGGGTTTGAGTGATAAAATCTGTAAATTAAGATAATAATTAGGGTATTTCCTAACTCTTTATTACTGAGTATTTGGTAGTGGGTAGTACTTTTTGATCACCAGTGTTCAATTCTGAATCATCTCTATTGAAACCCTAATTTGATTCAGAAACTTGTGCTTAGCTAGGATTACTGTGGTAGATTCTGAACTTTCAAATTTAGAGTTCTTCTTTGAAATGATGAATCAAGGTGGGGAGCCTGGAGCTGGGATTAATCCCAATTCATCTGAGGTAATTTTGAATCTGTGTATACTTCTTTATTTGTTAGTATTTTAATTCAATTGTTATCCAATGCGTGATTAAGTAATTTTAAAGGGCCTACAGACTTTTATGAAAAAAAAACTAATTAACAAGGAACAAATCTAAATGCAAATTGAAGCATGAAGCATGATTGAGTACCTTCGTCAGTTTGATCTTTCTATACTGTCACAAACAATATGAAAGTTCTTCAAGCTCTAAAACTTGTAGCAGCAACAAAAAAAAGTAATTGACAGAAGTAATGGTTAAACAACTCAGATAACAAGTACACAATTTTGCAACCTAATCCATGTGCAATTCAATTTAGCTGGATTTGTTTTTTTTTTCTGATATTTTCTTATCTTATCTACTCAATACCATACATTGTGCAGGCTGACAAATTTGCTATGTTTTTAATTTTTTTTTTCCCAAAAAACAATCAGGTCAATTATGTAGGTCAAGCACATGCACCTTCTAACCCGTATCTGACCTCTGCTGGGCCCCAGCTTTGGCCTCCTCCACAGCCTCCTCCTCCACAGCCAGCTCCAAACTCATGGAGTTATAGACCTGAAAACTCTAATACCCATAACGGGTTTCCTTCAAATTATTACTACGAAATGCAAAGAGGTGCTTCTAATCAAACCCATACCCAAACTGGGCCAAGTACTACACCAAACATGCCAGCACAAGGCTACAACAGTACTCCGTATTCTACATCTTACCAAAGCTCTACCATGGACTACTCAACTGGCTTTTACGGCAACTCCTACGGCAATTCTTCATCCCTCCAAGTTGCACCAAATCAAAATACAGGTGCATCATATCAGCCCCCTTTTCAGAATTCAGTCGGTCATACTTCTTCTTCTTCTACTAGTACTACTACTATGAGTAATTCAAACACTTATTACAATGCTTCCGGTGATCATCAGAATACTGCCTCGACGACACCATCATACCAATCTAGCGGCAATTATTACCAACAGGCTAGCCAGAATTACGCATATCCAAGTTCTAATCCTTCATACCAGCATCAATACATTCAGCCATACTACTACTACAATCAAACGGCTGGTGGTCCCAGCGTAGGTACTGATGCAACCTCGTCAGTTCCTTCTGGAGCGGGTCATGGAGGTTCTTACATGGGTCATGGTGGTGCTGCTGGGGGGTACTCTTCTCATCCCACCAACCAGCCTCCGCCACCTGGCACTACGTCATGGCGTCCAGATGCTGCAACCCCAGCTTTGCCTCCGCTGCAGGTCTATGTGATGGCAAATTTTGATTTTGATTTTACTGAGTAGTCTTTATTTTTAGTTTCTTTTGCCTAGGTCTTTTGGTCTCTTCTATTGTTCAAATTTTGTTTGAACATACTGGTTTTAATTATTTTTTGTTTTTTCATACCTAGTTATAGACACTTTTGAGAAAGGGAATTCTACTGTGCCAACTGATACTGGTACACTGGTATCAGAACAGTATAAGTATAAAGAAGTAGTGCTAATTAGTATTTGGATTTTACAAACATAGGGAATTGGAGCTACGGGATATCAAACCCAGTACCCGGGTCAGTTTCAAGCATACCCGCCGCAACAGCCTGTTAATTCAGCCCCTGCACTGGACTCATTATTTGCTAGTAACAATGCAAATCAAGGGAATATTCTCTACTCTCAACCTCCTAACATGCATGTTTCTTCGACAAATCAGTTTCAGCAAGCTTCTGAGATTCCTCAGCTGCCGCCGCCTCCTCCTCCTCCTTATACGGTACAGATGCCAGATATGCGTCAGGTGTGCAAAATTTGTGTCCTATTTATTTCTATTGACCACAGAACTCACACAAGTTAATTTAAAGTCACACACAATTGTTACTTGATTACCTTATTCTAAGTTTGATATTATCTCAATGGATCAGGTCCAAGGGGGTTCGCACCTACATCCAAATATGGTACAAATGCCGGATACACACCAGGTAAGCAAAATTCAGATCCCTACAAACCCTAGAATTGCACCAGGTTTAGCCACAGGTGCAGTAAAGGTTGATAGAGGAAGCATCTCAACTGGTGGTTTGGCAAAACCAGCTTATGTTAGTGTCTCAGTATCTAAAAGTGACACCAAGCTAGCTTCAACTGCGGAAGATGCAGATAAGGTGACTAGCTTCTTATTTATTATTTTTGTATTTGTCTTTTTTTTTAACAATGCTTAAGAGCTCGCTTATATTTTTGGGCCATTGAACATCTTAATCGGGCTTATATACGTGGGATGTTTAAATTATAATGTTATAATGAGGGCTTTTTGGTAAAAATTAATTCAAGTCCTTTGTTGAAACCCTAGCCTCCTCCTCTCTATAAATATAAATATATCCAACCTAGCTTGCAGAGCTGATGCTCCATTATTACCTGAAGAAGCATCACTTAAGTTTGTTTCAATCTAAAATATATTCTAATAGCTTTACTATTTTTTGGATGATGAATAGGGTGCCTTCCCTGTTTCATTAAAAGCATACGTGGAGAGGTCCTTTGCTCGATGCAAGACCGATGTTCAGAGAAATGCCAACCAAAATCAATTGAAAGAGGTTCTCTTTACTTGAACACGTCTTTTTCGGTTTGTTGTGCATGGGGCTTATTTTAATTTTGGAACTGCTGATTTTTTTATGACCTCACTCTCTCTCTCTCTCGCTCGATTGAACATTTAATATATGGTTGTTGTTCAGCATTGGTTTATCAGTGGTGATTCATTAAATGGCTTCCATTTGTTCTCCAATATGCTTTCCAGGTGATTACCAAGGCAACTACAGAGGGTACGTTGTTTAGCAAGAACTGGGATTTGGAACCACTTTTTCCCTTGCCATCTGGTGACAGTACCAATACAAAGTATGGTATAGTCTTTTTAAAGAACATTTGGCTTATAGACTCCTAATTTTTGATTATTTCACATTCCGATATGGATAGCATGGGAGGCAATTGTGATGTTTCTTACTAATAACTTTATTATTGTTTTTTTATTAATTTTATGAGAAATACATTAATTTAACTTATTTAACTACAGTAGTTGCTAGTTTAGAAGTAACACATGTATGCAACTTAAGGTGAACTTGGGTTAGGTAAATGCACCTGAGTTGGGACAGGATCAGATAAGATTGACATCCGTAGTTATGATGACCAGTATTAACTCTTACATTATTGTTATTTAATAATTTACTCTTTTTTTTTTTGTTATTTGATAGCAATAGACTAGATTCTACTGTCTTTTCATCACTGAACAAAGAGAAGCGCAAGAGTCGATGGGAGCCCATAGAAGAAACTCCTGAAAAGAAAGTCGAACCAGTTTCAAATACAACTAACAGCGGTCCTAGTAATACTAGATACAATCGTCCAGAGGCTACTCCTAAAATAGTAATCTCCTTTTTTTTTTGCTTGAAGATCACTATAACCAGAGATTACTCTTAATCTCTGGTTCATGCATTACTATTAATGTCTAGACCACTGGGGTAAAATTTTTCCTTTGTCCAGAGAAAACCAGTTCAGAAATGGTTAGAAAGCATTGCACTAAAAAAAAAACCCAACCAATATCAGATCAGTCATAAATGGCAAAAGTAAGAAATGGAAAGAAAATTTTGTTACCAATATGACAACTAGTTTGTTATAGTGCTAACCTTCGGAACTGTTTAAAATTAAAATTTTAGTCTGAGGCTGGTGTTTCTTTACTGGTTTCTTTTAAGATACTTTTACCAAAGCATTCTTTGTTTATCCTACAGGATGGGAGAAACTGGAACACCATGATTTTCGTAAAGAAAAAACAATCAAATTTCAATAATTCTGGCCGAGGTCGTTTCAAGAAACAAAAAACAAATGTGTTCATCAGAAAACCAACTGAAAATACTGACTCTTCAAGCGACAGTGATAAGGAAAGGGAACTTACCAAATACTATTCGAGTGCGATTTCACTTGCAAACTCTCCAGAGGAGAAGAAGAAGAGAGAGCATCGGTCGAAAAGGTTTGACAAGAGAAAGATGGAGAGTGCTTCTCCAAATAATAGCTCCAGTATAGTCACAAGAAAAGCGAATGCAATGCTTCTTGCCAAGAGCTATGATGATAACAATGGCCCCGACCGGGCAGTGGAAGATATAGACTGGGATTCGCTTACTGTTAAGGGGACATGTCAGGAGATTGAGAAAAGATACCTACGTCTCACATCAGCACCTGATCCCTCCACTGTAACAACTTCTACCTTTTCCTTGTTTATTTTCACATTCTTTAGCTGCCATGGTGTTACTTTGCCTCTGCTAGAATATTGATGCATTGCTATGTGTTATTTTGAAAACATAAAATCAAGTTTCAGGGTAGCAAAATCAAGATTTCATTAATAAAGATTGTCACACGATCCCTGGACTTTTATCCAGTGCCCATTGTATCCGTAGACGTTGATATCAATATCAATTTGGTGCCCGCCATTTTTTTCTTGTTAATTTGAGTTTTTATTTTTATTTTTTATGATCAACTATTGAAGTAGAATCTTGTTTTGCTTATAACCTCCTATCTCCCTGCCTTATCTGGTTTACATCTTTTATACTTTGATCCTTTTTCATTTGTTTCTTTCAACTTTTTTATTTTTCAGGTGAGGCCAGAAGATGTGCTTGAAAAGGCTCTTGAAATGGTTCAGACAAGTAGCAAAAATTATCTATATAAATGTGATCAACTTAAATCAATTCGCCAGGATCTAACTGTGCAAAGGATAGAGAATGAGCTAACTGTAAAGGTAACCATTATAAATCCCTTTTTATTGCACTATTTCACCCACACATACACAGAGAATAAAAAATCTGAAACCTTTGTGTTGTTGTATCTTCTTGAAGTGCTTTTATTTATTTTTATTTGTTCTTTTCTTTTATATGTGTTTCAGGTGTATGAAACTCATGCCCGCCTTGCAATACAGTTTGGGGATATATATGAATATAATCAGGTATTGGTCATGCTACTATAGTTGTACATTTTTTAATCCACCTTATGGTTAGGTTCATAATATAGCTTAATATTTCACCTTGATTTTCATCTTTCTTTTGGTTACCCATTTTGCATGCCATCATTTGAAACATTACATTTAAAATGTTGCAGTCTTTACATCATTATTATGATGTGTTCTTCAAAATTGCAGTGTCAGTCGCAACTAAAGAGATTATATGCTGAAGGTATAAAGGGGTGCGACAATGAATTCTCAGCTTACCACTTGTTGCATGTCTGCTTACATTCCAACAATAAGAGAGACCTTCTCTCCTCAATGGCAGGGTCTGTTCTATCACATTGTTTTGGATCATTATTTCATGTGGTAACTGGATGATGGTACCTTATTTTTATTTTATTTTTTTTGCTTGTCAGGTTATCAATTCAATCAAAACAAGATGATGCAGTTAAGCATGCGCTTAAGGTGCGATCAGCTGTTTCATCGGGCAATTATCTCCTCTTCTTCAGACTGTACAAGGTTGCTCCCAATCTCAATACTTGTCTTATGGGTAAGTTCATTCTAACCTCCAAATCTTTTGTTGATTTCAAAGTTAAATTTCTCCTCATATTTTATATATTTTTGATCAGGTATTAGACATGGGAAGGGGGCTGAGATTTATTTAGGTACCCAAAAAAAAAAGGAATTAAAATTGTATTGTTTCTGTTAATCTGGTGAAATTTGGTTCCTCCTTATTTTGGGTCTGTTTGCCCCCTATAACGAGCTTTCTTCCTCCCCTGCTATATTGATTCTTAAGTTTTTTGGGTTATTTGTGAAAAAGAAAAATGGAGGATTATATAAAAGTTCAGTTAAACTAAGCATGTAATGACTAAATTGCAACTCCAATGTTAGCTCAACTAAATATCTTCATGGCAAATTCACCTAATTTAACTGGGACTGTTGTAATTTAATTCGGGCTTAAGTGGAAGAATAATGTAAGGTGCTATACCAGGATTTGCAGCTTTTTAGAATAATCTGCCATATTGAAAAGAAACTGTATATTTTTTAGTTCTGATTTCTGGTGATCTGTACAGATTTGTATGCGGAGAAGATGAGATTTGAGGTTGTGGATCAATGTGTAAAGCATACTGGCCCAGACCACCAGTGAGGTATGTTGCACAGGTTTTAGGTTTTGTGAAAAATTCTGAGGAAAAGGAGAGTGAAACTACTGGTATAGAAGTGGATTTGAGGAATGTGAGCAATGGTTGAAGGCTCATGGAGCAGTTCTTAAATCTGATGGTAATGGAGACCTCCAGTTGGATGGGAAGGTACTGATATAACCTCTCTTTCTTTATATCATTTCTTTCTCTTTCTCCGCCCCTCTACAAGCATTATCTCTGTTCCATATGTCACTAATTTACACAAAGCCTCCAGTTGATGAGGAAGGTGACAAATTTTATTATATGTTTATATTTCTAGCCATGCAAAGATCAATTGGGATGTTTTTTTCTGTTACTGGTATAGGTTGGTTAAAAAATTTCCAATAACGCATCATGGCCTTAATAAAGAAAAAAAACATAAAAGATGGGAAAAGGGACAACATAAGGCGACATGAAATCATTTTCTTGTGTTTTTCTTCCTGTCTGATAATAATGGAATTCATCAATTAACTATAATCTGTGCTAGGCTTCTATGAACACACTATACATGCCTGAACCTGAAAATGCTGTTTCACATGGTGATGCTTCACTTGCGGTAGATGATTTTTTGACCCGTGCACCATAACTTCTTTTTATTATAACTAATGGCCATCCAAATAACAACGCAAGCAAGTTTAATAAGAAATGGTTGGATATGAACAAAGACCGCTCCATTAAATTGATGTTGGGAGGAGCATTAGATGGGGCTCTTCAAAAACTCGTTTTAGGTACTGCTCAAATAATGGAGAGATATTGGAGCTCAATCTCTTGAGAGGATTAGATGTGAAATGTAGCTGGCATATAGCTTAGGAGAAACATTTTGCCGCTTAGTGTTTAGCCTGAGCGTGATGCAAATGTAAATGTCTGTTTTTTTTTGGGTGGTTTAAGGCATGCTTTTCAATATGTACTTGAGATGTTAGCATTAAGTTTACTAAATTACAAAATTAGATTTGATATCAGATATTTCTTATTCTGTTGCTACTTTGCCATTTGAGCTTTTTGAAGTTTTGGTCCTAGGGGTGAAAACGGAGCAGTTAGTATCTGATCCGTATTCGAAAAATTAGATACGTATATCCATATTTGAACATTCGTGTGGATACGGACACATATATGGTTTCAAGTTTTATTCCACCATTCAGAACACCCCGACCTGTTGTGACACACATTGATCTGTAATTTTCACACCAAGGGCCCCACTTTATGCACTCAGAACCCTCTCTTTAATCTGATGTGGCATCTCTACCAAAGGAGAGTTATGAATTATTTGAGTCTCTTACAAAACATTTTGTTGATCCGGCCGAACTCATTTTGTAGGACACCTTCATACTGGTACTTGAAAAGTGAGAGATAGTAGAACCATAACCAGTAGTCTGGGATATGGACAAGTGAGATTCTTGTAGCATGCTAGGCCACTAACAGTCATCATTAGTTCCCTAATTGAAAGCTCTTAACCTGGAATAATTTGCTGTGATTACACGTATTTTCTAGGCTTTTATGACCAGAAAGGAATTAGTAGATTTTTCAAGAGGACCCTCTAGTACTATCGCCTTCGTAGAGGAAAGCGACGAGAAGGAAGTGGGAGAATTTACCTTCTCGACACATCATTTAGATGTGAACAAAATTGTCAAAGTTATATATGGAACACCACGCCCCCCCCCCCCCCCCCCCCCCCCCTCAATATTTGAAGTTCTGGTGTAAGTAACTCGTGTCGGCCAGCTACGCCGCTCCTGCTTCCTTTCCCTCCCTTTTTTTTTTTTTTTCAATGAACACGTTCTGGAGTACGCTCTCACGGGAGACAAATGCAAGAGGAAATAACATAATTTATTTTTTCCATGTTTCAAGCCTCCATGGAAAATGAGTTTTGGTTTGTAGTTAGCATTGTGCAGCGTTAAGCACCTTTGGAGGGATACCAGCTTTATTCAGCTTTATGTTTTCTTTATTTTAAATGTAATTTTATAATTTCTATTTTTTTGTATATAATTATCCCCATGTTTACCATGTATGAATGTTAAGCTATTGCAATGGGAGCCTACAGGCTCTTTTGGGCCAAAGGATTTAATTGAAAACAAAATGAAGAGTACGTACAAGCACTTATTTGAGCCAATTTAAAGTTGAAGGGCCTATAAAAAAGGAATGAAAAAAAAAAACAATATATTACATAAGTTGGTTTTATTTATTTTCATGAGGAAAGTCTTAAATTGGCACCTCAATTGTTGTATTTGGTTAAACGAAGTCCCTCGATTTTTTTTGGTGAAATTAGATCCCTAAGCTTCTTATTTTGATTAAACTAGATCCTTTAATTAGTTGATAACTGTTAATTAATAGCCATAAAAATCACTATTATAATTTGTTAAATTCATCAATGCTAATTTTAATTTGATTATTTGTCTAACAAACTAATTGAACAATAAAGAGTTTGATGACTTGATTGAACCATTTGTAATAGTTGAGGGACTTAATTAAAGGGCCAGATTTAGACTCTTACTATTTTCATCATATACAACAGAAGTGCCTAAATTAGAAACAAATCAATTTTAAATCAATTTTTTAAAAATTTCTTTTCTTTCTTGTTTTAGATTCTTTTTTTATACTGATTGGATCTTCTGTGACTTCTCCGGACCACAAAAATTAATGATGGATCCATTAATTGGTTCGTGAATATTGGCAAGTCCAGTCGGAACTTTATTTTGTGCGATGGCAAGATAGCGGACAACAGGAGTTTTCAGTCCCATCACATTATCGTCAAATTTCATCACATGATTTGGCCTTTCTGAAATACCGTCGACTGAAATCATTTCTCGTTAATTCTGACCAGTCGTACGCGACGAATTCCATTTCGAATTCTTATTTCTCTATTTTTTACGCGTTCCGATTAGAGCCAAAAAAATTAACTACATGCTCTAACAAAAGAATCAGCTTTTAATCTAATAACAAAAGACAACTTTGTGTGAAAAGTTATGAGTTCAAACAAGAATAAAAAATTCTTTATAAACATTAAATAAATATTGAAAGGTTAAACCATCAACTTTCTATCTCAATAAAAAAAACATGCTCTAACAGCTTACATGGTATCTAGATGAGAGATTCTAAATTTGAATTCCATCAAGGCTCTATTATAAAAGTATTTTCTTTATTAATAAGCTCGCGATGATATGTATATGAACTGTTACAAATATGTCATGACATAAGTTAATCTCACATCATGCGGAAACGGCTTGTCAATTAATGAATCCAACGGTGAGATTTCCATGTTTACAGAAAATTAGCTCATAGAACTGAATCAACAATGCCACAACTGAAGTGCTTCTTATATTTAAAAGATTGTTATATAAAGAGTAGAACTAGGGTGTTCTTAAGCTTAATTACCAAGCCTTTTTGTAAGCTTAACTTAAAAACCCATTGGATTGGTTTCAAGCAACGCGTCCAAATCATTGAAACCGATCTATTTCACGAGTGATGAGTTTACATGTCAAATTTATAAATTTTCAAATTAATTTAATATAAAGTCAAGCGGTCAAAAAATGATGAAAAATGAACACATTAAAATTAACTTATAAATCATCTTTTTTTTACCGCTTGACTTTATACTAAATTAGTTCGAAAATATATAAATTTGATAAACGCATCACTCGTGAAGTAGATCGGTTTCAACGGTTTGGATGCATCGTTTTAGGCCAATTCAATAAGTTTTTGAATTAAGTTCACAAAGAGACTTGATGAGCTTAAGAACACTCTAGTACTCGATTTTGAAATTAAAGCTCAGAAAAAGATAGTGAGCTTAAACACCCTAACTAATTCTGCTCATTCATATTCTCATATAAAAATCTTCAAGTGTCTATGTTCAATCAATATTCTCATATGAAATATTCAATAAAAAGTGCTATGTACTTTGTTGTCAAGTAAGAGAGAAATATCTTTAAGAGTACTCCATCGGAATGTATATTGATTATTAAAAAAAGAGAAAATTGGTTTTATGTCACTTCAAAATATGAAAATTAGAAAATTACCACCTCAAAACATGAAATTAGTTATTTGCCACTCTAAAATTATTAAATTTATGAAATTGCTACAATTATACATCTAATATACATATTTGATTAAAATTATTCTGAAAAATATAATATAAAAAACGTATTTTGATATTTCTAAAATTACCCTTCTTCTCTTCATCCCCTTCAGGGTTGCTTGTAGAAAAATTCAGGGTTGATCGGTGGTCAAAAGCCTTGATAGATAGAACTTGGTCCAGTCAAATTCGACTTTCAACCGGTGCCAGAGAACTCCACCTCGGTACCCTTCTCTCTGCGATTCGTTCAATTAAGGAAGAAACATGCAAATTTGTTCTTACCCAAAACCCCACCACCAAATCTCTGCTCTTTAGGCACCTCTGTTCTGGCGCTCGCCTCATTAATCGCTGAGACACATAGATTATTCTTCCCTAGCAGTAACTCTTCCCCCAATTCTTCTTTATCTTGTGACACTAGATATAGTATTATATGGCTATTTCAGAAGGTTTTTGTTTCTTCGCCAGTTTTGACTGTGGGTATTCTCGGTTTAATGGCCGAATTTGTGCGTGTTTCATTGAAAACTGAGATAAGGTGGTTAATGGCTGATCTAGATTGGGAGAAGAGGTTGAGAGAGGAGAGAAAGTTTGTGTCTTGGTCAGAAATTGGCGTATCTTGTATACATAATTTAGTTGGCCATTAGAAATATCAAATAACTGCTTGGAACCAAGTCAATAGGATCAATAGAAAGAGAGAATATCTCAAAAAGGTGCTAATTTGTTTCTTTCCAAGAGTAGTATGGATCAATAGAAATCTAGAGCATATCTGTTTCTCAAGTAGGTGCCAATGTGGTGGACAAATTAGCACCTTTTGAGACATGGCCGATAAGAAAATATCTCAGCCGATGTGAGGGAAGGAGGGACGAAGGGAAGAAGGGTAATTTTGGAAATATCAAAATACGTTTTTTATACAATATTTTTCAGAATAATTTTAATCAAATATGTATATTAGATGTATAATTGTGGCAATTTCATAAATTTAATAATTTTAGAGTGGCAAATAACTAATTTTCTGTTTTGGAGTGACAATTTCTTAATTTTCATATTTTGGAGTGACATAAAACTAATTTTCTCTTAAAAAAACTAACTAATAATCTAATATACAAATACTCACAAAAATAATGTTTTCTGAGTAAAAAAAAGTCGTATATTCAAAATTCAACTAAAAATGCCTTCTAAATATTAAAGTGTTTGATGGTTTGATCCAAATCTTTTTTTTTTTTCAAAATAAGAAAAATAATAAACTTCCTACATAAATTTGTTTTTTACAACATATGACACACAACTTCATCCATGTGTAATATATAACTTTAACAGTAACATAGAACATCATCTAATCAAACTGTTCCACTTCTTCCAACTCTTACTGTGAATTGTCCATTAACCTGCTCGCCGCATCCGGGACAAACCGAGTTCACAAAGAACCATGGGCCGATGCAAAAATCATGAAGCAAATGGTAGCAAGCCGGCAACTGCAACACCATATCTCCTTCCTGCAAGGGACAGACGCAACTAACACATTTCTCAACACGTTTGCTCTCTTGATAGGTGAAAGCCGAGATGGAGGCACCAGCAGCCTGTGATCGATATGTTGCAACTGTTGTGTGGGCCGTGGTGTTAACATTGTGTTGAGGAAGCACTGATTCCTCAAGTATGCGATTGATTTTGTACGCCTTGATAAAGATCGAGATTCGGCTTATTATGAAAAGCATGAAGAAGACGATAAAGATGATGGCTCCTACCACCATGACATCGACACCGAGGCTTGCAAAGAACGACAGTGCCATTTTGATGTTTGTCTTAAAGCACCTTGCTCTTATTTTTCTGAAAAACGAAGGAAGGATTTATAGTGAGAAATCTAGGCTAATTATAATCATACTTATTTATGTTAGGCAGATAACTTCTAAAAATGAAAGATTGTATGTTGTATAAGAAAAATTGTTACAAAAATATTTTGTACGTTTAATTAGATTTGTTTAAATTGGGATTAGTTTCTCTATAAAGGTCATGAGATAGAACAAATTTCGTCTAACTAAAAAGATGGGGTGATGATATTAACACAATTAATTATTTTATTAACACAACACATTCAATTTTTTTACACGTATGGACAAATTTGTCCTAGCTTAAATTTGCTTAGATGTCATATTTTTTTTAAGATGCATTTTCTTTATATTAATGGTCATTGATTATTTATTTTATTTTCATAATTAAAACGTCTAGTAAAATCTTCAAGAACTTATTAGGAATGTTTCATTTTTCAAGTTTGAATATAGGTACAAAAATATACTAAGAAATTATTTCTTGCAGTAAAACAAGAATAGCGGAAAACAAGCTTACTTTTGACGACTTTAGTCTACTTAGTCGGATTTGTTACGTTGAATGCGTTATTTCTTGCATCATATATTGTTTTATTTTATCATTTTTATTTTTACTTTTACTGATTATGTATTAGGTGGTTTTGTACAAATTTTTTATTGTTGAGTGTTATTAAAAAGTACCAATTAAATTCAAAATATATTATCAGAATTCAATAAAAGCACACTAGAAACTCTATTAATTGAAAATAAACTTCGTACTGAAATAAAATATTATCAGCTAAAAGAATTGTTTGATAGAATGATTTTTCATCTGTAAATAATGAGTTTTTTTTTATTTATGTGCTTTGAAATTGAAATGTTTTAAGAGAAACTATCAGTTATGGAACAATTTTCCATCTATAAGCTTACTTTTTTTTTGTTCTTTAAAATTAGATATAGATCTAATAATGAAAAATATATAGTAACTAATAAATGATCCTTGTGTTAGAATATTGCCTACAAATATGTATGAAGAGGAAATATTGTCTTCAAATTCAAAGTTGTTGTGTTAATATCAAAAGTTATTGTGTTAATATCAACACCGAAAAAGGTGCCTCCTTTCTTCTTATAATGTGGAAACTTTTAGGAGTACCCAAAATATAGATTTTTTTTTTTGTGGAGAATTTCACGTATATCTCTCAAAACTTTAAAATTATATATTTCCTCTAAACTCTCAAAAGTCATAAATTTATCCATTTTATTGTCTTTTATATTATAACTCAATTTAAATTTATAAAATATCCATTTTACTCTTTATTAAAGGGCGCCGCTATTCTGAGAGCTCATTTTTTAACATTGAGTGCACTTCAGAGTTATGCCGCTTTTGCTCTTAATTAATACTTTCCAATTTGTTTTGCTAAACTTAATTATTTATGTATAAAGGAAAGTGTTTAATGACAAAAATACAATAGATGACAAGCTGCTTAAAAGGAGTACCTGCGTCTTTTTGTAGAAATTACTATTGACAAATGCATATATTAATGAAAAGTAATAAAGTACACAAGTGAATTGAGTTTTCAAATTTATTATTGATGCCATATCATTCGTGTTCTTAATCATCTGATTGTGTTTATTTCATCATTCAATCTGATCGGATAACTTATATATTTTTACATGCTTATTCTCTCCTTTAGATGAGGAGAGATTCAATTACACCATTTTATGGTGACACATCTTGACATCATATGTTTACGTGTTATTTTTGTAATTTTAAAATCCAAACAGTCAATCTGAACCGTTCAACAATCTCCATATTAAAATGTGCTTAGAGATCAAATTTTAAATTTTTTGGAATTTTTTTAGTATTTATTAATATGTACAAAATTGCTCTTTTGAGACAATTTTTTACCATTGAAAAAAGCGATTTAAAAAAAATGTAAATAAATACTAAAAAAAATCCAAAAAATGTGAAATTTGGTCTCCAAACACATTTTAATATGAAGACCATGTTGAACGGTTCTGATTGACTGTTTAGACTTTGAAATAGCAAAAATGACTTATACAAATATGGTGTCAAGATGTGTCACTATAAAATGATGTAATTGGATCCCTCCTCCCTTTAGACACATCAAAATGTTTTGGACATGGCTAGCGTGCTACGCGTAGCATAGAGCACTCCGTGCTACGGCTCACTTTTTGAGTTTTCAAAATCCTAACGGTCGATCCGAACCGTTGAACATGATCTCCATATTAATATGTACTTGTAAACCAAATTTTACATTTTTTAGAATTTTTTTACTATTTATTAAGCCACTTTGAAAAAACACTAATTTGTACACAACAGTAAAATCTGCTGGACCATTGGATCAGCGATTTTCAAAGTGGCTTAATAAATAGTAAAAAAATTCTAAAAAATGTAAAATTTGGTTTGCAAGTACATATTAATATGGAGATCATGTTCAACAGTTCGGATCAACCGTTAGGATTTTGAAAAATCAAAAAGTGAGCCGTAGCACGGAGAGGCCCTATGCTAGGCGTAGCATATTAGCCAAATCCTATACACAATCATATAATTAAATACACGGATGATATGGCATGAATAATAAATGTGAAAACTCAATTCTCTTATGTACTTTATTTGATAGTACTTTATTACTTTTCATTATATATTACATTCAACATCATTGAGTGAATGTTTTGTAATAATATATACATTTCTCAATAGTAATTTCCATAAAAAGATGCAGGTACTACTTTTAATCAGCTTACCATCTATTTTATTGTTCTCATTAAACACTTTCTTTTATACAAAAATAATTGTGTTTAACAAAACAATTTGAAAAGTATTAATTAAGGACAAAAGGGGCATAACTATGAAAAAAAAGTTATGTGCGCTCAATTTTAAAAAAATGAGCCCTTAGAATAGCAGCGTCCTTATTAGAAGCATAAAAAAATTGTAGTTTGAAGAAAAATATCACTCTTATAAGATACCCATTATACCCTTTACCCTTTATAAAATACCCATTTTGCCCTACAAAAATAGATACCCATTATACCTTTTACCCCTTTATAAAATAGTAAAATACCCATTGTGTCCTTGAAAACCAATCAAATATACGACTGATATTTTTCTTAAACAAGCTACAATTTTTTATACTTTTAATAAAGGGTACAATGGGTATTTTATAATTTTAAAATGAGTTTTAATATAAAAATATAATAAAATGGGTAAATTTGTGAGTTTTGGAAGTTTAGAGGGGGATACATAATTTTGAACTTTTTAAGGGGTATACATGAAATTCTCCCTTTTTTTATTATCCATTTTTAACTTGAAAATATTATTACGAATTCTCCAAGTGAGATTCAACGCCATAAGTCGGCATATGCCAATAATGCCAAAGAAAATGATGCAATACCCAAAATAAAATTACCCACAAAACATTAAACTTCATTAAAGCACAGCCTTTAGGCATAATTTAGCTTAGATAAACCACATTCTCAAATTATAACATTAAGCGACAATTCTAAAACTGATATGACCTTAACATTCAAATTATTATATACAAGCATATGTTAGCTCATCCAGTTTCCTAGTCAAAAGAGTTTATCTAATATTTCATTCACAACTCGTCTTCTGATTCGTCAGAAAGCTCACCATTTTCCTAAAAAAAAAAGGATAGCAGACAAAAAATGAATGATTTCATAGAAACAAAGATGGCATAATTCAGGCAATATATGCGAAGGTGAGCATTTTTTATTTATGTTTATTTTTTTTTTCTTGAACACAGGTGAGTATTAATGGATGCAAAAAGTTGCACTAGAATAGGAACTTTCAATGCCACAGCCAAAGCTTAGATGAGGCTTAATTAGTTTTAATAAACAGTAAAAGGAAATGAGACCAGCATACCGTTCTCTTGATATACTCTGCCATGGTTTTCTCAAACTCGGCTCGTTTTTCTGTGGCAATGTCATAGTATGCAACCTTCTCCTACAAGCACATATTCAAGAAAATATAAATCAGATATTTCCCAATTTCAAAATTTAGCAATGAAGGGATTATGGTAATAAAGCAAAGCAATAGTAGTCTAATCATCAGTTGGTATCAGGAATCTCATTTTATTAGATTATCCAATTAAGCTCTTGCAAAGATGTACTTTCAAATAAAACTCAGGATTCCAAATAGATGCTTTTACACAAGTAATGAAAAAGGATTTGTAAAATTTTCATAAAGCATAGGAGCATTCTTTCCAATTCACTAGAGTTGACATGGCAGTAGTTGATGCACTCTATGTGAAATTAGGGCTAGGGTTCGGGTTTCACTTATTCATTAACTCACTCAACACAAACGACCATGCTTCCAATGGACTCTAAATCCTACTAAACTGTAACCGAACAAAAATCTGAGATGCCAACCTGAAACCTAACAGTGAACAAGGTTTGTTTAACTAGAGTTAACTGGCTCAGTTACAATCATCATCCCTGGAAATTCATCTTTATAAGAATATAATCTTCATTATTTAAAATGAGACTTGTACGGACATGATATGATGCCACTGACGAGGCATTTCTAGTGAGACATTCATGAAAGATGAAGATTTCGATAATGGTTTCTAGTATTATGCCAGTAAACTGTAGTACAGGGCAATGACACTTATCAGATTGATAAAATTCAGAATCTGGTACAATCTCAGTCTTAAACATTTTTATTCCCACCCCCCTTAGCGGATTAGTTCAGTGTTCAATTGATCTATGTGATGTCTCCTAAAAGGTTGAACAGAGGCACTGAGAACTAAATACCTATAGCAATAACAGCATCAGTTTCATATCAGCTGGTGCTCTATCAGTATATATTGGATTGCACTTACAATAATCCTAACTATCAAGTTAAAAAAAATAAGGAAAAACTTAAAAAAGATAATATATTGCAGACCTCAAAGGACAGTGTTCTCCATTTATCTCCACATGCCTTCCCAATCTACAAGAGAAAAAGAAATTGCTTACTAAGAAAAAAAAATGTAGATTATTGAATTTTGGTCCTGAACCATTCAGGCTTGATGTGAAAAGAGGAAAATTGATACTTGTCTCATAGATTTGACATTGGGGTTTTCTTGCTGAAATGTCTTCCGAAAATCTTCCCTTTACCAGAAAGTAAAAAAAGATAGGATTAGTTGCAGTTCCAAAGGAATACTGAGAGAGAGATGGGGCGGTAGCACAGTTGGCTAGGAAAGAAATCCTAGGATTGTGGCTGCCCAAATTCGAGAGTTCGAGCCCCGCTCACGATCATAGAGAGAGAGAAAGAGAGAGAGAGAGAGAGTACAGATAGAAGAAGAAAGCGGTGGGAGGCTTCTTGGGTTTACGGGGATCATCCTTGAGAGACGACTTCTTCGCCTTGAGAGACTTGGGGGCGGTGGCAGTGGCGGTGGGTTTCTTTTTGTCTCTCTCTTGCTCCGGAGATGATCTCGACCGCGTTTTCATCTCCAACAACTCAATGAGTCACTCTCTGGAACTGGGACTGGGACTGGGTTTCTTCGGCCTTTGCTTAGTTGCTTTATTTGTTTTTCTGTTGGGGACGGCCGGACAAGACAGGCTCCCGACGAATTCAGATGCAGTGCAATACCTGACCGTGCAGAAATACTCGTTCATTTCCGACTATACCATTTTGGCCCGACATTCTTATTAATATCCAAAATTAATTACAAAATATTAATTATATCAAGCTAAGTTGGATATTTTTAAAAATGTCCAAACTGGCTATTTTTTTTACTGGTGAGGAAGATTTTCTTTTTTTTTAATATTTGTTAGATTACTTCTTTTAATTTATATTAGCATAATTATACTAAATACGTTAAATTACGCTAAGAGAGACGATAACTTTACTGAGAATGCCAAAAACGACGACGGAACTTCAAATGGCCATAAAACGGCGCTCGAGTGTCCGATTTCAGCAAATGACCACTTTTTGGAACGCTTGCGAAAAGATGCATGCGTTGGTAAAGATTTCAGCAAATGACTGCTTTGTTGTTTTTCGAAATTCAGAATTGCCAAAAAAACAAAGGGAAGAGCCTCAAAACTTGAGTTGAAGTTTCCGATTAAGATTTTCATTTCTAATTTTCGATCTAAGTAGCTCAGTAAATTGGTTATATAATGAACTTGTAGAATACAAATTTTTACTATTTTTGAATTTTTTTAATGATTTATGAAATATGGCACAAAATCGGTCTAATTTAGCGTAATTCAGTATAATTAGCGTAATTTAGCGTAATTCAGCGTAATTTAGCGTAATTTAGCTTAATTTAGTGTAATTTACCATATTTTAGCGTAATTTATCATAATTTCAAATAATTTAGCGTATTTTTAGTATAATTATGCTAATTACACATCAAAAGAAGTAATCTAACAAATATTTCAAAAAAAAAACCTCCTGACTGGCCAAAAAATGGCCGGTTCGAATTTTTAATCCAACCGGCCAAAAAATGACCGGTTTGGGCATTTTTAAAAATACCCAGCTAAGCTGGGTATAATTAATAATTTGTATTTAATTTTGGATATTAATAAAAATGTCGACATTTTGGCTCGCAGCTAGGGAAAATGGAGAATTCACATCCTCTGAGATATCTCATATCTTGCGTGACTTTTTGGAAAATTCCAACCGTTTAAATACATTATGTACGAATGTCAAAGCTCAAATAATGTTGGTCCCCTGCGCTATTCCCGAATAGACACCGGACACGTCGGTCATGCAAAATATGAGATATCTCAGAGGATACGCACTCGAAAATGGATTGAATACGGAGCGGATAGTAGTAAAATCGTATATGTATCCGTTTTCATAAATCAGATACGGATACGGATTAAATATTAGACAAATGCTAATATGGATCAAATTGAATATTTATTAAAAAGTATATAAATATTATTAAAAAATCAAAGTTTATAATATTTATAATTATAATGGTGAATAACATCATATACAATATATATTAAATTATATGATATATATTTATTATTCGGATATATATAATTAAAATTTAAAATCATATTTGTATTTGTGTCTGTATCCATATTTAATTTTCGAATACAAATTAAATACAGATTGGATATTATCCGCTCTGTTTTCACGTTATATGCAGCAGTCTCACGACTCTTGCTCCACCAAAGAAGAGTGTGTCAGTGTGTTGGTCCCAATTGCCAAGTCTAACAGCAGAGCCTCCTTTAAGGATTGCAGTTATTTTCAAATATTTTTTTTTCAAATTGTGCCTTATTTTATATATAATTTAGAGTAAAATGATATGGATAGTGTATTGTTTACTCACATTCACAGCAAGGAAATTTTATATGAATGATCCCAAATTGTTGGGATAAATTTTCAGAATATTCGGATAGTTATAAATTAATTAAAATAAATCAAATTGAAATAGAGTTATCCGGATCATGCGAAGCACTGTCCTTTAAGCGTATTCCGTCTCATCGTGCAAGATAGAACCGCAATCAAGATAATCCGGAGTTGTTACTTCTTAGGCATGCCATGAAAGCAACTGATGATAACTCCGCAATATTCAGCAGTTGATTAGATATAATTTAATTTGATTGATACAAAATCAAAATGGAGAATAAATCAAAGAGGTTTATTTTGTGGGAGAAATAAATCAAAGAGTCATTTTATTTTTTGAATATCCAACAGAGGAGAAAGGGTGTGAGCAAAATGAAAATGAGTTTTTCGGATACCAATCAAACAGGAGATTGCTTTATTTATAATAAAGATAGAGATTTAATGTATAGATCATCTTCAATAGCGCCTTTTAGGCTTAATTGAACTTTATTTTAATAACCGTTCAGAGAAAAGAAACGGTATTCAAATTGATTAGATATGAGAATTTTTATAGTAGTCCTCAGCTTTACAAAATATTGCAAAAGGTGATTTTAACAATTTTGAGTTTTTAGAACTAAAATTTCAACACAAATAAATTCAAAAATTTATAATATTTGCATGTAAATGCATTATTTATGAAGTAGATTGATTTTAACAGTTTAGATTCTCCACTGCATATCTAATAAGTTTTTTGAAAAAGTAGCACAACATATTAATTACTATGCTACATGTAGCACACTAGTATTATTACCGACATTTTTATTAATATCAAAGTTAATTACAAATTAATAAATATGGTCAGAATTTCTTGGTTTTTCAAAAAATGTCCAAACCGGTCAGATTCTGGCCGGTTTTTTTTTTTTTTTTTAGAGACACTATGAACAAAATAATGAAATCTAACACTGAAAATTCAAATTTTTTATTTAAATTATTTGTTAGATTACATTTTTTGATGTATAATTAGCAATCGATGAATGTGACATTAACCAGCAATCGATGCACGCTAAACATATCTGAAATCTTCCGATCGATAAATGTGACATTAACCAGCAAAAGAAATAAACATTTCATAGTTTTGAAGCACGAAAAAATAGATTTGCAGTTTACATTATTGTAGATGTTGTTGTCCATTATATAAATAGTGTATTATTTTCTAATTCAAAATTTCTTTCATCATTCATATTACAATTTTCAAACATTTGATAAATAGTCAAATTATTTTTAATTCATTTAGTTACTTATAACACCTTGTTTGGATGGAGAGTAGAGGAAGGGAGGGAATGGAAATAAAAGAAAATTTTCCGTCGAATCGTGTTTGGTTGACAAAATTATGTCGGAGGTGAAGGGTACACGAGGTGAAAAGTTTAACCTTATATTATTATAATGAATATAATCGGTTTCCCTTCCGATTTGGAGTGTAATGGATGGAAAGAAATTTTGTTGCAAATATTTTTAGAACAAAAAACACAAATGTCCAATCCTATATCTTATCAACATAATTCTCATACAAGTTTTTTGTCACAAACCTACAACAATCACCGAATTTCTCATTAACCTTCTAAATTTTAATCAACCAAACAAGAAATAAGACAGAAAGAAAAGTTAAATTTATTTTCCCTCATTAATCATCCAAACACAAAAAAGTTAAATATGTTAATCTTCCTTTCTATTCCATTCCATTCCTTTTTATTGAACACCTCCCCTTCCTTCCTCTACTCTCCATCCAAACAAGGTGTAAGAGGCTCTCCAGTCTCCATCCTTAAAATTTAAAACAAAAACAAAACTTGTGCCATCAACCATTTTACCAATTATTTGTCGATTACATTCAAACCATCTATGTTCAAGTAATGCATTCAATTTCTATTAGCACTTAGCTGCATTTAACAATTGCTGCCAAAAATAAAAGAAATTTGGTTGGTCTTGTTATTCGCAGGCTCGGGAGACCCAAAACATGCTAAGTTGCTTGACTAATTACTCATTAGAGATGCTCATTGCTTACAGGGCATTCTTTTTCTTTCTTTTTTATGAGGAAGTGGCCTTAAAAGATTCTTACCATGTGTTTGAATTGCCTCTGCGATAGATTCTTACCATGTGTTTAAATTGCCTCACATCTCAGAGATTCTTGCCATCGAATTTCAAAGAAAAAAGATGCAATAAATCAAATTAAATGCCTGGCAGCAAAATTTACTAAGAATTCGCGAGAGCAGTTTGGAGACGGATAATGCAGCAGTACAACATCCCGAGCATTACTGCTAACAGGATCACATGAGAGCAAATCAGTTAGGCTTTATGGAATGAGCGCAACATGAGGGTGTTTTCACATGAGAGCACATCTGTTGGGCTGCTCGTCAGTGGTACCGGCATGGATATCCAAAACTGGTACCGACACATGTAGGGGCACCATGGGAAGAGCGCAAGAGGAGACTGACATAAAGTGTGAAATTCACCAGGGCGATTAGATTAGTGAGTTAGGAATTAATACTTCATGTAATTGTAAGTAATATGCTGTAAAAAAAAATTCTTGTTCAATGAAAATTGTCATGGGGCCATGCCCTCTGACCTTCAAAAAAAAAAAGTTGGTAAGAATTTCATTTTAAATCGGCTGTTTGAATTTTGAAAATCAAGTTTTTGATCCAAAACACTGACCAATAAGTGCTTTACAAAGGACTATACCGTAACTCTTATTTGCAAATCACAATTAATATTTCTATCTAGATCAACATGCAAATTTGGAAAAACATAAGGTAAACAAACTGGAATGCAAATTTGAATTTTTTTTCCGCAAAAGAATCACACCCGAATTCCTATAAAGGAATAAATCACATGCTTTATTTAAACACCACAAAAAGTTGCTTCTAGATCCATCACTGGTTTGCTTGTGGCTCTCAATGTGTACATAACAAAATTCTCTAAAAGCATGATTTCTAATCAAACATTTATCCCAGCAAATGTTGATGGGTTCATTTGTAAAATATGTTAGTACACAGATATCAATTTTATTCTCTCATAAAGGCTAGAACGATGCACCAGTAGAGAGATGGCAGGGGAGACTCTATACATGAGCATTGCCGCATGCTGTAATTTCCATGTAATTTCCATTGGTCAGGAGATTCGGGGCCGTACATGATGTAATGCGCATGACCCCACCAATAAGAAAAGATAATCATTACCAACTTGCCTTCAAGCAATGTACAATCAATTTATTATACATTACTTAGTAATTGTTCAATATTGTCGTTATTGGTGCCAGTAGTTTTCTAAACCATTTCAAAATGGGTGCAACTATATATAAAAGCACAAAGTAGTGTGAATGGTGAAGAGTTTAGACCAACAAAAAAACAAGAACTGTAAAAATGGTGAAGTGTGAAAAAAGAGAGAAGCAACTACAGTGAAAAGATAAGATGATAAGATTAGTTCATGCCGTGACCATTTTTCCTGGTATAGAAGTATATAGCTAGTCTTATCTGCTTTTATTCGTTTCAATTGAAAACTATCAATTAAGTCTATTAAAAAAGAGCACATTTCCTTTTGTGTCCACTGAAAACACGCATATAAAAAATACAGGATCCAAATACAAGATTGATCAATCAGAGGGAGAAGGTTCAGGCTAACTATGGCCTTGTCTATGTTACCAGTATATGATTTTTTTTTTACAGTCATGGTCAAGGCATGTCCCTTTCTTCTAGCTATTTTTTTTAAACCCAAAAAGTATAACTTATCTTTGTAGATAAAATCAAAAGTAGCTTAAAATCGTGCAACTAAGTCATCCATTCGATTTGTAGATTTTAGTTTTTTTTGTGCAATCTGGTAAAGCCTGGGCAAGTTCTGGTAAATTTCTGAAAATAAAAAAAAACACACCTTGTTTTCAATCTTTGATTGCTTCTTATTAAAGCAAAGTTGCGGTTAAATCAAGATTCAAAGCCAACTGTGAGTCCCATGAAGCAAAGTCAAAAATACATAAACTGCTCACTGGTCCCCAAGTCAGGTACCAGAATACTGGTGCTGCACCGATATTGTCCGAGTATCAAACACTAGAGAAATGGAAGAACAAAGCAAATTGAAAAATCTATAATTTCTTATTTTCTTTCAATTGTTTCCAAAAACTGATATGGCATGTGAGTTATAATTAAATGTTTGCATTTAGGGTAAAATTACCATTCTTGAATTTAACAGATCAATCAAAGCATGATATGAGATGATGACTAATAAATTTGTGGTTTAGATGGTAATTAGATATAGGATTCGAATAAAATTGTGATAAAAGGCTCTCTGGAGAACTTGATCCATTTCCTTCAAATTTTTTGGTGAAATCTTATGAATTGTTATAGCACAGATACATAATTTGATCAAATTGTTTTAGGCGTCTTTTCGGTAAAGACGATCTCCACTCCTAGACAGATGCTTTGATGCTTTATCATCCTCTCTACAGAACACAAATAACCACAGCTAGCAGGTGCTTCCACAAAATGGTATGGAGCCAGAACTGAAGAGCTAGAATACAACACCTCTCTGACTACACCAGAGTGCTTCAGTAGTAACTGTGAGGGAGCCCAAGACTACCAGTTCTGGCATATGAATCAACATGATTTTTCCGTATGCTGATACTATTATAGAACAATTGTATAAATGGTTAAATGTAAACTAATACAGTAACAATTACATTGGTGCTAATGGTAATTGTAGTATTGTACCAATGAGGAAGCAAAACATTCTATTTTCATTTTAATTGTGGTGTTGTGTTGTGTTTTGTAATCATAACTTATGTAAAAATGAATGTTTTTATTGAATTTTTATCTTTATTGTATGATTAGTGATAATTTGGGGTTTTATCACTGCTTGAATGACATCAATGTTGTTGTGGTTGTAACAAGTAATATTAGGGTTCAGACATCAATGTCTGGCAGCTGCTGCCAAGTCTAGTAAAGTTTCTTTTTTATGGTCTATGAAAACTTTTACTAGACATACAATTACACTAAAAGGGAAAATTCAAAAAGGAAATATTGAGAGAAAACTGGACAGTAATATCAATAAGGACAAACTCTCTCTATTTCTAGTTAAGTGCATATATATATGCGTATGTGGAGATCATTCTTTTATCAAAATGAATTGAAAACTGCAACTCTAAACAGAAACTGATTCATTCATAAGAGAAAACTAAACTGAGAAGTGAGAACTGGACTTTTCTTTCCTTGTAAATCATAAACTTAAGAGCTAACATAATCATTAACATAAAAAAATAAAAGCAACTATAAGGGTACTTACTGTATAAAGATTTCTTACAAATAAAAAAAGATACTAATAAATTCTCTTTGTGATTTGAAGCCAAACTATTAACACTATTCCTTATTAAAGAAATGCAGATTCAAAGCAAAAGAAATAGGATGATTCCCGTGTATGGACACAAGAGGAGATCGTGTGCCAAATTCTGCTCTATTCAATACAGCACTAAAATCAGTTTACCAATTTACTGGTATATCCTTTACCAGAAAACCAGAGAATGGAGAAAAGATATCCCTTTGGGACCATGATTGGGGGATGGATATCTTAAAGCTCGAGTTCCCACAACTGTACATTCATTCTTTGCAACAAAACATCACACTACAAAGGGCACTGTCAGCATATTTAGCAATTAAGGGAGGTCCAAGGATAAAGAGCAGCATCAGTAAATTTGGATACCCAAAAGTGCCCCCAAGGATGAAAATCTTCACCTGGCTCATGATTTTGAACAAAATACTCACAATCGATAATCTGTGTAGTGTCGAAGAGGTCAACATGTGTGTGCTATGCAGACATAATTCAGAAACGGTTACACACTTATGCTCTCAATGTTGATACACCCTGACAGTATACGCAATTAAGGATTAATGAGACACTGGAAATCAATTTACCAGTAGGATGGTTAATGCACCAGAAGTCCTGATACAAGGAATTTTCACAAAAGAAGAACTTAAGAGCAACATTGCTAATCGCCAAACCACTCATATTAGACACAGCCATGAGCGCCCAAGCACTCTGCATACATTCAACATGTTTTTTATTTTTTTATCTTCAAAGCTTTTCTTTAATTTTTTTTAAGACCTCATAGCTAGCAAATATTCATTAGGGTAGATTCCTTTTATCTCTTTTAATTTAATTTTTTTGCATGGCTCACATGTTTTGAGTCAATTTATGAACTTTTTCTGGTGTAAGTTACCGAATTCTGTAACTTCCAATCATTAGGGTAGATTCATTTTATCTCCGTAATTTCTTCACAGCAATTAGGGATCTCCATCAGAAAAGGGCAAAACAGGAAAAAAAAATCAAATTCAA
This sequence comes from Carex littledalei, assembly GCA_011114355.1. Classification (NCBI taxonomy): domain Eukaryota; kingdom Viridiplantae; phylum Streptophyta; class Magnoliopsida; order Poales; family Cyperaceae; genus Carex; species Carex littledalei. The sequence goes on from CM022087.1 coordinate 10,534,256, forward strand.
AGGGTCTCAAAAATCAGACTCAAACTTTATGATTTTAACAGATTAAGGACTTCATTAGCAACATAATTCATTCATAGAAGCACAGAGAAGAAGAACAAAACAGAAACAAATGCAAAAATCAATGCCAGTAACAATGAATTTCTATTTCAACTTCAAATTTGATTACATTACTTGCTGCTGGACTCATTTTGGCAGAATACATAATTAACCTCAACTTCACATCAGATTACTAAACAATAAAGAAAAAAACTAACTACATACCAGAATAAGTAACAGCTAGCTGTACCTACCATTGCTGCTGACAACCCCATACCACAAACCCTAAACCCTAGACTGACTTAAATACCATAGAAACCCTAGACTAACTTATTAGACCATAGGAACCCTAGACGGCCTTTGGATAGGCCCCGCGGATGACCTGAAATATCCGTCGGAGATGGTCGAGATGGGCTTGTCCTCATTGCATAAATGAAATTCTTTTATCAGACGGTAATTCAAGGCCTTGTCACATTCCTTGCACGCCCCCCGAGGAAGTCCAACGATAACATGGAGGCAGACAGCCTTCTGACGGATAAGGTCTGAATTGGCCATCATTCGAACCCTTTCTTTGTTGCTGCGCTCAATGAAAACGGTGATGTTGTCATCCCTAGTTCCGGCCACGTCAGACAATGCTCGAACAAGCTCGGAGAATCCTTGGAAGGGATGCACTGCCATAAACGTGCTATGTAGCGTGGTTCCATTCTCCACGTCGCTGAAAATCGCCGGGAGGAGGAGAGGGGAAGAGGTCAACGATATCGGCGCCATGAGTAGAGAGAGAGAGAGAGTATTGAGCAATCGCCTTGAATCGCTCGATCTCGATGAGAACAGGATGTAGAATGAAAGAAGAACGAAAGGTACGGTATATAAAAAAGAAGAACTTGAGCAAATAAGGAAGGTAAAGGGGAGCGGGGGCTTCTGTAATTCTGTTGCCTAAGTCGGTGATCGTTTACACCGTCCGATTCTGCATCAACATTCGTGCGATGGGAGATGCTGGATTTCGATTTGACGGAGCGCTTCTTCCATTAAATTGAAAAATAGTTGTCAGCCCAGGGAGCCTCGAGGGTTTTCTCCTAAAACAAGTCTTAATAAAGCTTTTTTTAAAGCCTCGCCAAAGGCTCAAAAGGCCCAAACTATTAAAGTATTTTTAAAGTCTCTGATAAGGATTATTTTAAAAAACGCGCTGTTTTTGTAAAATATCACACAAAATAATCTGTCAAACTTATTAACATAATAATTTTGTCCGATTCTACCATACACAAGTTGCCAAACTTGAGATTTCTTCTTAATAAAGATATTAGGCGTCATTTTGCAAAACAAAAATTGGGATAAAGAGGAAAATGCCCGAAATTTTTATTTATAACATACTTAAAAAAAAATAAACTAAATAACCATCGTTCGTTGGAATTTAGATTTTCACCACGGCCGCACCGGCATTCTGCGGACCCATTTCAACGGGACCGCAGAATGCCGATGCGGATCCTTAAATGGGTCCTCACGGGCATTGTGCGGACCCAGGGTGCATTTTTTTTTCGTGTTTTTTCGAGGCACCACGTGCATCATACAAATTTTTTTATTTTTTAATACTATGTTGTGAATCCATGAGCTTTGACCCCTTTTATTTCATATCTTAGGCACTCTATTTATGAGATATCTCAAAGTTTTGAAAAAAAAAAATAGGTCCGCATCGGCATTCTGCGGCCCCGCTGAAATAGGTCCGCAGAATGCTGGTGCGGCCGTGGTGAAAATCTAAATTCCAGGGAACGATGGTTATTTGGTTTATTTTTTTTTGAAGTATGTTATAAATAAAAATTTCGGGGAAAATGCTGATTCTGAGTTCTACACTATATTATTCTAGAAAAAAGTCTATAACAAGTCGGTGATATATTAATCCCACAAATTGTAGCCTTGTGGACTGACATTTTTATTAATATCCAAAGTTAATTACAAATTAATAAATATACTCAGAATCCCTGGATTTTTCGAAAAATGCCTAAACCGGCCATATTCTGGCCGGTTTCCTCCTCTCCAGAAACCAGCCATAATCTGGCCAATTTCTTCCTCTCTTTTTTTTTAGAGACACTATGAAGAGCAAGATAATGAAATCTAATACTGAAAATTCGAATTTTTTGTTTAAATTATTTGTTAGATTACTTCTTTTGATTTATAATTAGCATATTTATACTAAAATACACTATATTACTTGAAATTATGTTGAATTACACTATATTACATTAAATTACGCTAAATTACACTAATTTCGCTAATTATAATGAAATACGGTAAATTACGCTAAACTACGCTAAATTAGGCCGATTTTGTGCCATCTTTCATAAATCATAAAAAATAGTAAAAAAATTCTAAAAATAGTAAAAATTAGTATTCTACAAGTTCATTATATAACTAATTTACTGAGCTACTTAGATTTAATAATAGAAATGAAAATCTTAATCGGAAACTTCAACTCAAGTTTTGAGGCTCTTCCCTTAGTTTTTTGGCAATTCTGAATTTTGAAATCCGGCATTGCAAACACTAATGCATGCGTATTTTCGCAAGCTTTTAGAAAAGTGGTCATTGCTGAAATCGGACACTTGAGCGCCGTTTTATTGCCGTTTGAAGTTTCGTCGTCGTTTTTCGCCTTCTTAGTAAAGATATCATCCATATTCATATGTAATTTACCGGAATTTAGCTTAATTTAACATAATTTAGCGTAATTTAATGTAATATAGTGTAATTCAACATAATTTCAAGTAATTTAGTCTATTTTAGTATAAATATGTTAATTATACATTAAAAGAAGTAATCTAATAGATAATTTAAACAAAACATTCGAATTTTTAGTGTTAGATTTCATTATCTTGCTCTTCATAGTGTCTCTAAAAAAAAAAAAAAAAAGAAGCCGGCCAGAATCTGGCCGGTTTGGACATTTTTCGAAAAACCAAGAAATTCTGGCCATATTTATTAATTTGTAATTAACTTTGGATATTAATAAAAATGTCGGGTATTATTAACTTTGTGATATGATATGATATGATATGATGCATGAATCAATTGCAAACATAAACAAAAGAAAACGTATACAACATGTTATAAATTAATTTCACCAATTTTGTTTCATTCATGTATCATTTTTGAAGTAGCATCAATAATTTCACTTATTATCATTCGATAATATTTGGACAGTTTTTGAAAACAAATGCAAGTAAAAGTAAATCTATTTTTTCTGTTAAAAATTCATAAAAAACCGTTTTAAGTTATCATGATCGACTTGAGAGTAGGTCCCATGGGCATCGGACCTACTCTGGTTCGATGGGTTTAATCACCGTCGATTTGCTTTAAGATTCGTGCGGAATGCTTTAAACTTCATGTGCGTTTGTTTCAAATTTCGTACGCACAAATCTTAAATTAGATCGGACGGTCATCATGCTAGTTGAACCTAAAAGTAGATCCGATAGGCATCGGACCTACTCCGTTCTCATCATCATGATCACGATGTTGTCATACCCAATAACAGCTTTACTCGAATTCAAATATTACTGTTTCACTAACAATACAACGAATAATGAGCACGACATGTTGAAATATCTAGCAAACTGACATGGAATGGTTCGGATCTCACAATCATAAGATCAAGCAGTTCTCTAGGTAATACCCACCTAGTACATTATTTTAATTTCATTTCGAAAATAATTCTTCTTAAATCCCTTCTTTTTCCAAAGCATAGGACGCATTTTGTTTTTATATTTGTCTTTTTATATTTTGTGATAAATCATACTAAAATTCATGCAGTTTAGTTTAAAATGTCTAAGACACGATACATATTTAATTAAGAGAGAAGAACACTTGACAATTTTTTATTTTAATATTTTCAAATGTAAAGCTTAAATTAAAATCTGATATTATAGAAATGATCTATATTATTCACATATCCCGCTATAAAATATGATGTGATTTGGTACATGTAATGTAACTATAGTTAATCGTATTAGTCAAGCTTTGTAAAATAAACTTCTAAAATAAAACTAAATTGCATGATATAAGAAACCATAAATCCATAAAATCCGCACAATAAGACCTAACAATTGTATTTTTGACAACTGACAAGTATAATTGAGGGCTTGCAAGTCGAAACTAAATATCAATAATTATAAAAGTAAAACGATTTATCAAACAGGACTCCGTGGCCCAATGGATAAGGCGCTGGTCTACGGAACCAGAGATTCTGGGTTCGATCCCCAGCGGAGTCGCATAGCCCAATACTTCCATTTTTTTTTTCCGAAAGACATTTCGAATAATTATTTTCCTAGTTATTCGTAATCCGGGACCGCTGTTATTTTTCTGTCCTCTATTTGTTCTTTCTAACAAATAGAAATACATTTTAATCCGACATTTTTATTAATATCCAAAATTAATTACAAAATATTACTGCACACAGTCTAAAGGTTACATACTAAATAACTCGAACAGTGGTAAAATTGTGGTGAACAGAAATGTTTTGTTTGATAAAAATGCAAGCCGAAATTTTTATTTATAACATCTTAAAAAAAAAAAAAAAATCAAATAACCATCGTTTGGTGGAATTTCGAATTCTAGCACGGCCGCACCGGCATTCTGCGGACCTATTTCAGCGAAGCCGCAGAATGCCGATGCGGACCCAGTTTTTTTTTTTTTTTCATCCGTTTTCAAACTTTCAGATATGCACGCATTCCTAGAAACCAAAAGTATTAAAAAACGAAAAAGTTGAGATTGTCGCTGGTGCCTCACGCATTCCTAGAAAACCAAAATATATTAACAAACAAAAAATTTGAGATATGTCGCTGGTAAAAAAAAAAAAAAAAATGGGTCCGCAAAATGGTTCTGCGGATCCAGTCAGGGGTCCGCAGAATGCCTGTGCAGTCCCCAGCATTTGGGTCCACAGAATACCGATGCGGCCGTGTTAGAATTCGAAATCCCACCAAACGATGGTTATTTGGTTTTTTTTTTTTTTAAATGTTAGAAATAAAAATTTCGGAAATGCAAGTCTTCAGTTGCTTTCCCTCTTTTTCAATCTTTCATTATTTTGTTCATATTATCATATATAGTGGTTTGTCTTTCTCCTTATGCATTCGACGAAGTCTCCACCTTTGAGTGAGAATTAAATCTGTCTCACTGGGCTATCTAGGTGTCGTTCTCAAAGACTCGACTAGGTTAGCTGGGTATTTTTAAAAATGTTCAAACCAGTTATTTTTTGCCCGTTGGATTAAAAATTCGGACCGGCAATTTTTTGGCCGGTCAAGAGGTTTTTTTTTTTTTAAATATTTGTTAGATTACTTCTTTTGATGTATAATTAGCATAATTATAGTAAAATACGCTAAATTACTTGATTATGTTAAATTACACTAAATTACGCTAAATTACGCTAAATTAAGCTAATTTTTGCTAAATTACACTAAATTATGCTAATTATACTGAAATGCGCTGAATTACGCTAAATTATGCTAAATCGCTAAATTACGCTAAATTACACTAAATTACGTTAAATTACGCTAATTATATTGAAATACGCTGAATTACGCTAAATTAGGCCGATTTTGTGTCATCTTTCATAAATCATAAAAAAAAAAAGATTCAAAAAATAGTAAAAATTGGTATTCTACAAGTTCATTATATAAACAATTTACTGAGCTACTTAGATCGAAAAATAGAAATGAAAATCTTAATCGGAAACTTCAACTCAAGTTTTGAGGCTCTTCTCTTTGTTTTTTGGCAATTATGAATTTCAAAAAATGACAAATCGGTCACCGACACATGCATATTTTCGCAAGCTTTCTGAAAAGTGGTAATTTGCTGAAATCGGACACTCGAGCGCCGTTTTATGGCCGTTTGAAGTTTCGTAGTCATTTTTGGCCTTCTCAGTGAAGATATTGTTTCTCTTAGCGTAATTTAGCATAATTTAACATAATTTCAAGTAATTTAGCGTATTTAGTATAATTATGCTAATTATACATCAAAAGAAGTAATCTAACAAATATTAAAAAAAAAAACCTCCTGATTATATATCCAGCTATGCTAATGGCCGGTCCGAATTTTTAATCCAACCAGCCAAAAAATAGCCGGTTTGGGCATTTTTAAAAATATCCGGCTAAGCTAGATATAATTAATATTTTGTAATTAATTTTAGATATTAATAGAAATGTCGGCATTTTACTTTACGTTTGAGGATCAATCTGTAACTTTTCAAATAATCCCAATCAGCATTCGCGTACAATCTTTTCGATATTACTTTCTTAATTACATCATATTTAGTTGAGAAGTAAAGGTGAAATAAAAAGTTATTTCATATTTAAGTTGTAATAAAAAATATAAAATAAGAGAAATAAGATAAAGTTACGAAAAAAATTAAACGGTGAAATAAACTTTTTATTTCATATTTACTTTACTTTACGTCTGAGGATTAATTTCTAACTTTTCAAATAATCCCAATCAACGTTCGTGTACAATTCTTTCGATATTACTTTCTTAATTACAAATTACATCATGTTTGGTTGAAAAATAGAGATGAAATATACTTTTTTATTTCATATGTAAGTTGTCAAACGAAATGTAGACGGATACATATTTCGTCTAGAAATAAGATGGATGAATTTATTTGACTCTTATTTCGTCTAGAAGGCACCGTTAAAAATATTGCTAATTTCTCTTATGTAGACAGATACATTTAAGTCATGACTTACCGTCTTACACTATTAGTTTGATATGTATATTAAAAATAAATAAATGTAAATTGAAAGAAAATGAAAATATAATAAGCAACTTAATCTTTCTAATTTAAGTAGCAATTATGAATAAGTTTTTACTTTTTAGTCTAGTGACAAATAACAACACCTTTGGAAAATTGGGAATGAAAAATTCTTATAAACAATTAAATAAAAATTAATAAACTAGATCTTTATCTTTCTATCTCAAAATAAAAAAATAAGAAAAAATTAAACTTATGAACTTGCGGTAACAGTACATAAATATGTTTCCAACCAAGCATGTTTATTAGCCGCACCATGAATCCATGATTGCAATTTTGAAATTCTGATGCAAATGCTTATTTTGTACATACCCGGCTCGAAGCACAGGTACCAATTATTAGCTTCTTTGACACGCCTGTTTTGCACCATGATTATTACACGCTTCTCTTTCCCATATGTATGCCTTGGTGAAGTTGATAATGTAAAAACTGATTGGGGATTGGTTGCATATATAGCTTTGGAAGTAGTTAAATGTCGGATATAATTCCGATATTTTCTTAACAAAAAGTTCTTGATTAAATAAAAAATGGAAATCACAATATTGATATATATTTGAATAACATTAAATGAGTTCGAGATAGGGGTGTAAACGGATATGGATATCCGGGCGGATATCCGCTCCGAATCTGCATATAATCCGTATCCGGATTTAAACGGATACGGATAATTATCAATTACCCACAGAAGATGCGGATACGGATACGGATACGGATATGGTTTTAAATTTTGATATCCGTTTACTATCCGTATCCGTATCCGTATCATGTGAGGTTTTAAATTATTTTGTCTTCAAGGGGATTTGAACCCATGTCATTTGAGGTGAAAGTCTAAGCAACCAAGATACAAACCACTACACAACTATCTTTTGTTACTACTTTATTTTGTTTATTTTGTTCTATATTCGTATTCGAATCCGTATCCGTAAATTATCCGCTCCGTATCCGTATCTGTTTAAGGCGGATATGGTTTTAAATTTTGATATCCGTTTACTATCCTTATCCGTATCCGTATCCGTATCCGTATCGGCTCATTGAAAGGCGGATACGGATTTGATATTAGCATTATCCGCTCCGTTTACACCCCTAGTTCGAGACTACACTAAATTTTGTGTGATTATTAAATAGCTTTTTTTACTTGTAAAGTTGCAATCCTTGACAAATGTGCTGTTTGCTCTTTGGTAGATAGTACCATGGTTATAGACTGAATAATTAATGACTAAATTGGAAGATTTAATGCCATAACATTCAAGTTTTCATTGTCAAATATATAATCACAGATCATTAATTATAGTCTTAAAAAAAGAGTGATGCTACGGTGCTTTGGGAAGTAAAGAGGGTGTTTTACTTCCCGCTTATATATCTATTTTCAAATGGTCGATCCGAATTTCTCAACATGATCTTCATATTAAAATGTGCTTGGAGATCAAATTTTACATTTTTTGAAAATTTATTACTATTTTTTTAGAATTTTTGAAAATCATTGTTTTTTTATTTTTATTATTATTTTTTATTTAATGAAAAACTGTGATTTTCAAAAAAATTCTAAACAAATAGTAAAAAATTTCCAAAAAATGTAAAATTTGATCTCCAAGCACATATTAATATGAAGATCATGTTGAGAAATTCGGATCGACTATTTGAACTTTGAAAATAGAGATATGAGCGAGAAGTAAAACACTCTCTTTACTTCCCAAAGCACCGTAGCATCACTCCTTAAAAAAATTAATCTAATTAATCCACCAATTGAAAAGCAACGCCCTGAGAACTTTTTATTTCATAAAAAAGGATAAAAATGTCTGCGAAATCTAATACTTAAAAGTTAAAACAATCATATTATGCAAATTATTCTGTTTTCATGAAATTAATCCCTATCTATTTTTTATGTCCATTATGTAAATGTCAGGGAAATAAAAATGAATTAGATCACCAAATAGCACATGAAAGACTGCTCTTGTGAGGTATTTGATATCTAATTTCTAAATTATTCAGATAGAATTTTTTTTTCTAAAAAAAATTAAGATGTCAAGATTGATGTTTAAGTTTGTTGGAATTATCTTATCATTACGAAATTCGGACCTCTATACATTGTTGGATTATAATTAAATTGCAGTGGCGTCCATTAATTAATTATTTAATGCCTTGTTTATCATGGGTCCACTTTTAAATTCATAATAACAAAAATTATAAAATTTATATAACAAAAATAATTCACTATATATAATCTATATTATTTTATCTGCATGTATATAAAAATTATTGCATCTCAACTTTTCCTGAATGAGATAAAAAAAAATCAGAAAATCGACATCAATAAATTGTCCACATCATTTTATATGTACAAATGCATATTATAACCTCCTGATACCAATTCAAAAAATATCACAATTTTTTTATCTATATATATGACATAGATAATTTTGTTTAGATATTTGAATTTTAAATTTGAGTTAGTAAAATTTTAAAAATAGAAACATAATATAAATATAAAAAATATATAAATCCTCCTCACATACTTATTTAATAGAACTTTTATAAATCTCAGTAGAATCATTTAGATGCTTCTCTCCTACTTGCATGTTTTCCGAACTAAAAAACAAATAAAATTTTGAAATAACACATGTTGCTAAACTTGTCCGTTTTAGGTCTCCTTCTTTGACTTTAACACACGAGAGAGATGAGAGAAAAAGACGAATAAAAGTAAGATATTATCATGCTTTTATAATATTTAAATAGAAGATAATGCACACTTATTATTATTATTATAACTTATTCCAAGCACATTAATTTGAAATTTTTTGTTTTTTTGTACCACATTTTTGTCCTCCTATTTTACTTGATAGTTACAAAATTTATATTATATTTTAATTATTCAAACTATCTGTATCAACAGTTACGAAAGTAAAAAATTCTTTTTTTTATTTCTCTTTTTTTGCATGGTAAAGATTGATTGTTGAGTTTTTGAGAATTTTTAAAAAACTCAACATATATCTTCTCGGATTAGAATTTCGTTCGTTTTGAAATAAAACGAAAAAATAATTTCAATAGAAAAATTCTATTTTATTTTTTATTATAGATAGAAGTTTCAATTTTATTCCAAATAAATAAAATACTATCTATGATAATAATTAGACAAAATAGTTTTGCAATTTCTCAATGGATAATGATAAAATAAAATCAGGGAATACTAAAAAGGTTTTTATTCATTTCCGGTCTCTTCTCTGATTCTCTCTCTCTCCATTCTTTCACTGTCCCCACCTTTTAAATATTCCATTATTCCTCCCCACTTTCAGTCTTTCACTAATAATTCCCAACTCGACCGTTGCCATTCCTCCCCTTTATTCCTTCTCTGCCCCTTCTCTCTTTCTCACAAACCTAATCAAGAGAAAAGAGAAACACTGAGAGGCAACATCTCATGGCGAAATCTCCTCCAGTTGAAGCGAGTGCTGGTTTCTCCACACCAGAGCAACCAAAACTGAGCGACGCATCTGAAACGACGCCTCATCCGTACGAGTTCCACGTGTCAGGGCCTCGTAATCTCCCCTCTCCTAACTGGCGAGATCTCATCCGCTCCAGCTGGTTCGTTTTTCAACCTTCCCTTTTCTGATTTTCCTCTTTGGATCTGTGCTTTGGTGTTTTCCTTCTTTTTTTAGAGTTCGGGGTTTCTTATTTTGGTTCCGAACTCTGAGAGAGATCTTTCCTTTTGAACAAGTAAACTTCATCTGAGCTTCTTGACATTACCCGAAAATTTAGGTTTTGGATATATGTACTCTTTCCTTTTTGAAATTGCCAAATGGCGAACAATGTTCAATTTGTCTCTTGCAAAGTTGCAATCGATCGGTGTTATCTTTGGGAACAGCGATTAGAAGTAACGGTTCGTGAAGCGGGTCGTCGGGTAAGCTATTTGATCCGCTATACATATAACGACACAGATGATGTTAAAGGAAAATCCAGATTTTATCTTTTCAAATGCTTGTTTGAAGACAAATTTCCGAATTTGTTCGGCCAAAACAAAATTCCAATTTTGTAGCCTTCCTTAGTTTTACTTTTAAATTTTTTCACACGCAACCCTGAAGAAATTGAGGCTCATGTTTGTTCGTTTCTAATATTCGAATTAAGAATTTGGGGCTTCAAAATATTCTCAATTCTTATATTCTTCTTTTATTAAAAAAATGTTATTTTGCAAAAAAAAAAAATACAAAGATATGATGCCTAAACTTTTTTAGTTATCCTTTTCCTCTTTCTGAAAAAGTGAATATGCTCTACCGGTTTTCATTTCATCTCGGAAACAATTTACAACAGAAAAAAAAAATGAGAAAAGAAAAAACCTAGTCCAGCTTAACGCACCAAAACCTAAATATGCAAATTTTACACTTGCTGATTAGGATTCCACTGTTTTGCGTTTAGTAGTATGATTTATAAATTAACTAACAGTGTGTTGATCAAATTTTAAGATTGTGAGACTTGGTTGCACAATTGTTGGAAATTGGGCAGGACAGATGACACTAGATTACTCATTTCAGAATTGATTGAGGCCAAGTTTCTTCAAAGTTGAGTTTGATTGCACTAGTTGAGGGTTAATTGACAGAAATGTGCATTAAAAATGAGCTTAAAGTGAGAATATTCAGGTTAAATGAACCCATTAAATTCCCAATTCAGCATAATTACAGGCTTATTTTTACCACCGTTTTCTTTATTAGGTGCATAGTTGTGTAAGCAAATGATACAAAACTAGTGAATTTAATCTTTTAAATTTACAGGAAAAACCCAAATTACAAAAGAATGGTGATAGCATGCTTCATCCAAGCTGTCTATCTGCTCGAGTTGGATCGGCAAGAGAAAAAAAACGAAACCACTGGCCTAGCCCCAAAATGGTGGAAGCCGTTCAAGTACAAGCTGATCCGAACCCTAACTGACGAGCGGGATGGCTCAATTTATGGTGCAGTTTTTGAGTGGGACCGAACAGCAGCTCTTTCAGACTTCATCCTTGTCAGACCAAGTGGGGCCCCACGAGCAGTGCTTGCTCTTCGTGGTACTCTATTAAATCGCCCCACTATTTGGCGTGACCTAGAAGATGACCTTCGGTTTCTCGCGTGGGAGAGCCTCAAAGGATCGGTTAGGTTTACCGGCTCCTTAAATGCCTTAAATGAGATAGTTGGTACTTTTGGGAGTACCAATGTTTGTCTTGGGGGCCACTCATTAGGTGCCGGGTTTGCACTTCAAGTCGGGAAGGCACTTGCCAAGAAAGGAATTTTTGTGGAGTGCCACTTGTTCAACCCCCCCTCAGTTTCCTTGGCAAGGAGCTTGATTAGTTTTGGCGAAAAGGCAGGGTCACTTTGGGAAAAGGTGAGAGCCCGGCTGCCATCAAGAGGAACCGGCACAGTTTCTCCAGCCATAGGTGGAGGGAAGAGTTTAAGTGTGGCTGAGGTGAACAAATGGACGCCATTTTTGTATGTCAATAACAGTGATTACATTTGTTGTTATTATAATGACCCTGCGGGGACCGCAGTGGCAACAGATGTCGGTACGGGGAAGGGTGGTGTAGTTGCCGGTGGTGGGGCTGGAGATGTTGCGGTGAAGCTTTTTGTTATGTCTAAAGGGCCACAGAAGTTTCTGGAAGCACACGGGCTTGAGCAGTGGTGGTCAGATGATATCGAACTGAAGGTAATTTACTGTACCTGGTGTACCAGGAGGTGCTGTACCTGAACTGGTACAGCACCTTGTTCCTTCATTTGGCCAGGCTTGGGTTTTGAGCCTGATTTTCTAAAATTATTAGAACAATAGTTTGGTGTACACCACAAGTTTCTGGTAAGGAAGGTATATATGTACTGGTAACATGCCAATACAGACAGTACCAGTATATATGTACTGGTAACATGCCAATCCATAAGAATGTTTGCAACATGTGGTATTGATCTGCACCTTTTGGAAATTGTAGCTTTTGATCTTTTCATACCAATTGTTGTACTCATTTTTGCCTGATTGCTCCATTGTAAAACAACTGGTACAACAGACCATTGCATGAATCTACAGAAAACCTCTTTTGTTCACATTTCTATTATATAGGATTAAGCATTAACAACTGATTGTAAAACTGTTGTTTAGAAATTCCCTTTTTGAATTGTGCATTTCTGGAAAATGAATACATGTATTTAATAATATCATGACTGCTATCTTACCTCTTGGTACTTGTATTAACAGGTTGCCTTGAACCACAGCAAGCTTATTAACCGACAACTGCGGTCTCTTTATACTTCTTCCATGCAGCCTTCCCTACAATAACAAAACCCTAGTATTTGTGTTCTTTTTTTTTCTTTTTCTTTTTTCTCCTGCTGAGCATGCTCTGCTCAAGTATTATTTCTATTGTATCCTTCAGGACCTGGTTTTAGATAAAATATAAGAGATGTAATCACTTTGCACGCAAGATATAATGTGATCTGAGTCGGAATAATGCATAAATATCCACTTGATTGTTATTCATTTATACAATGACCTGTTGTATCCTGTGTTTTACTAGTTGAATTTAGACCTCCTTTGTTCAATACCTTGATTTATGCAAGAGGCAGGTCAGGAAATCGAGCCTATCCTAGAAACACCAACTTCATGGTATATTTATTCTTTAACAGCTTTTAATTAAACGCCAGTCTGTTGTTTCTGGTTTATAAGCATGATTATTGATTTCGCATTTGTTATTCGAGTTAATATTAGACATAAAATCATAGTTTCTCTATTTAACAGGTGAATACCATAATATAACTCCATAGAATAAAACTTTTGATGATCTTGATTATTTTTTATTCATATGGTTTTCTTTCAATTGCTCTGCTTTGGATGACAAGTGACAACATTTAAAAAAATAAAACAAAAAAAAGGAAAACATAAATTTAAAGGCTCAATTGAATTTGTCAAAATAAACTTAAAATCCACACCAACTAATGTACATTAAAAATGTAACGTCTAACAAATCCTCCAAATGTATAATTTGTCAGATCAACTTGCACTCTCATATTTATGCTATCAATTTGACATTGAGATATATAGCACTTGAATGTATGAAATGTAAATAGGTTACATGTAAAACCAGAGAACAGCAATCAATTCAGCCAACTGATACTGATAATTTAACCGGCGATCGACATAAAGGACAGCTTGGTTCCTGCACCAGCCATAGAACGATGCACTTTTGATGATACAAATGGCTACAGACCGGCATCCGCATAACCTTCTCTCCATTCTTCAACTCATTAAGACATACGACGCACTCGGTGTTCTTATTATCTTCATATTTTTGGTAGATAAAGGTTGATATATAGGCATTATTGATATCTGAATTTCTACTTTGTGGTCCTTCCCTGGGCTCGGGAGTCAGCATCTGTGGTTGGCGAGAGTTGCTTTGGTGGGGCCCATGGGGTGTATGAGCTCTTACAATGGTGTGGGACCCATAACGCATAGGGGTCATCGTCTGTGATTGGTGAGGCCCATGGATTGTATGCGCCGTGATCGGTGATTGGAGGATTGTAAGAGGTATGTCGGTCCCACCATTGCTCGGGTTGGGCCCGTACCGCATCGGGGCCAAGGCTCTGTTTTGGTGGATCCAGCAGCCGCAGGGCATAGGGACTCTGCTTTGGCGAGGTCCGCTAGGCAAAGGTGCTGTTGTCCTTTGTGATTGATCTGTTGCCGGAGGTGCATTGGCCGTAGTAGCGTTGGCTGCATTGCTTGGGCGGGGCGCCGCACGTGGCATGCGGTGAACAGAGGATATAATATGTGATCGCAATCGAGTGGCAGGAGGAATGTTGCCACTAGCGCTGTTTCGGCTGGGCCAGAGGGACCAAAGAGTTGGGAGTTGCATGTTCCGCATCGGGTTTCTTCGGGGAAGCCGGTGCCGGTTATCTCTGACACGATCTATGCACCTCTTACAGCAGCTTCCAAACAATGTAATAAGGAGGAATATGAAAAAAACGGCCAAGACGAAGCAAATTAAACACACGAGATACAGAGACAAGACATTCATGGTTGATACAGGAGCTAGCTGTGAGATGGCCTTCAATTAATTAATCCAAGTAATTTATTAATGGAGATTATATGCTCTTTTGCAACTAGAGTTTGGGGTTAATATATAAGGTAGCTGAGTTCTAAACATGATACCTCTTAATATTTGAAGGCACATTTAAAGTTGATTATATTTAACAATACAATATGGGTTAGCCTTTAAAAAAGGAAAGGATATGAGAGCATGATTTTGTAATTTTGCTTTTACATTGTAAACTAGCTATTTTTATAAAATTAGTGTTTTTTAGTTGCATTAATTGTTCTTTTTTTAGGTGCATTTTTTATTTTACTATAATATATTTTGTTGTTTCCTTTTATGTTGTATTTATTGCACAAGATATGATGTGAAAACAATTGAAGAACAAATTATTTAGCTCTCAATAATCAAAATCATGCTCGTAAAATAGTATCACCGTTTAAAGAATTTAAGTCAATTAGTCATAAATAGAATGATCAAAGTTAGCGTAAACAAAATAGTAAATGTTGCCAAAATTATCTTGCAATAATATTGTAATTGTTAATCACAATTTTATTAAATTCGTGCATATATATAGCATATAGAACACTATGAAATATAAGAAGAATGTGTGACGTGCTAACAAAATAATATATTATTTTAGTTAGTTAATGAATTCATAGTCCATTGTGTTTTAATGATTTTCATAAATAGAAATTGTGAAAATTGGAAATTTGGACCGACAATTGTGTAAATATAAAGATGCGTAATTGTATTAATGCCAGAATCATAGTAACCCAATTTGCGATAATATGCGAATAATTATTTTACGAGTAGACGTACAATATACCTATGACTTAGAGCATCTTATTTCTGAAAATATAAAAGTCAATTTTTTTTGCCCCATCAACAATTTTGGTAAATATCGTCCCATAAAATTTGATACTATCTCGATTTCAACAATTTCTTTTGTGTATAGTAATTTTGTGATATAAATTTTACATCCATGTAAATAAATATATATATATATATATATATATATATATATATATATATTGTAAGCTGATGTGTCACTTTTTGATAATTGCTTATATAGAAATTACTAAATTGGCAATTACTTTATATTTGTACATTTTTTTAGATAAAATTAGAAATTAAGCCACCCAATTTTGTAATTGTACAAGATATTTTTCATATAAGTTTTAAATATGCTGCTTTTCATACGGATAACATTATCTCAGCCACTAGATTAAAGTCTGATTTTCATATTTTTAGCATTGAAATTGCTAATTGTTATATTAATATTTGTAATTATTTTGTACGGAAGATGTCATAAAATTCTTTATCATTTAAATGCATCATATGAATTACCCAGGAGTATAGAGGGATTCCACATTCAGATTTTGAACCTGCGACCTAGAGTACAAAGGGATCCCTCGTTTTACTATTATTTAATATAACTGGCGCAATAATTATATTAATAATCATTTTTTATAATTTTTTAATATTTCTTGCATAGATGAACTATTCTTTTAAGTTTTTGTTTTAAAATTGACCAAACTTGATATATATCATATTTAAGTGATGAAAATACATCTACAATATTAACTGATGTGTTGTGATTGGGCTTTCATATCTTTTTTTGTCCAAATGACTTCGTAAAATATTCAATTTAGTTCATTTAAGTCTCCAATCTACTAGCACTCAACCATGCTAATATAGCATTTGTATTAGGAACTGACATGCATGGTGATAACAGGTCGATCATGTGACTTTGACACGTGGCGGACTCAAATGACCGCAATTTTTATTAATAATATTAAAATAAATCAAATTAAAAAAAAATAACATGACTATTTGGAAATCCAAATATAACACAATGACTCACAGATCAATTGAAGTTGCTCTGCCCCGGCTCTGACATGTCAGTCGGGTAATCACAAGGTGCTGATGTTGCAATTTTTTGATGACATGGAGCTGATACCGGACTCATGTAATCATGTTCAACCATATCGTTATTCAAGAATACGCGTTATTTAAAATACACGATAAATTTGTGAATAATTCACGTTTTATTTGTTTTTTTTTATGTTTCCGAACTGAACTCCGAATAAAACGCAAAAAAATACATAATATGTTTATTCAAGAATGAAATGCAAAAAAATTGGGGATTTTTTGGGTTTTTTTTTTTTTGCTTCCTTGTTGTACGGAATCATTTTCGATTATATCCGAATCACGAATTTTTAACCCTGTCGAACCGAACCCCAACTATTCGTTTGTCACTATGATTGATATATCCAAATTAGACCAACTGTAACCTACAGAGAATGTGTAGACACTAATATCGCAATAATATTTTTTTATTAATTTCAGAAAGAAAATGTGAAAAGATAAATTTTTAGGCATACAAAAAGTAAACAAAATAAGAAGTACAACAGCAGCTATAAGTTCTGTACAGTATCTGTTTTATCTGTAACTGTGTTATTCATGCTTTCATTCTGATGCAGTTTCCTAAAACTAATGCAAATGCAAGTTAAAATACATAACATTAAAACCATCACAATCAAATAGTTACAAATCTCACATGTCATGTTTAATTGTTACTTAAATTTAAAGAAAATTTAAAGAAGATTAAGCTGCACCTTAAACATGGCTTACATTAATCCGTTTAATTTCATTCTGATGCAGCTTCCTAAAATATGATTCATTGTGGACCCTACGGGTGAAGTAGTGTGGAATAAGTTAATCCGTCTGAAAAGATAATTTACATTACTCTGTTGTAACTACATCTTCTGATGTTTTACACCTGATTTGCCTACTTATGTATGATGTAAGCGGTCTCTACCTCTTACTCTACAATTAAACATGGCCACATAATCTATCTTGACCGGAGATCGGCACAAGGGGCAGCTCGATTTGTGCAACAGCCATTGGGAGATGCACATCTGGTGAAACAAATGGCCGCAAAACGGCATCTGCTCAACCGTCTCTCCTTTGTTCATGTCACAGAGACATACAGCGCACTCTGCACCCTTGTTTGTTTCGTGGTTTGAAGCCGGTGTGAAGGCACCAACAGCTGAATCTCTTGGAGGCTCCCGGGGCATTGGCGCCATTGCTTGTCTTGATTGGAGCAAAAACAGTGTGTTGCCAATGGGGTCATTGCTTGGGTGGAGCCAACTGGGCAAACGATCTCTAGATCGTGGCCCGAAGGTTGTAGAAAATGGTAGGTCGACTCTCACATCAGGGGGTGCGTGGTTTGCAGGAGGTATATT
Source organism: Carex littledalei (assembly GCA_011114355.1). Classification (NCBI taxonomy): domain Eukaryota; kingdom Viridiplantae; phylum Streptophyta; class Magnoliopsida; order Poales; family Cyperaceae; genus Carex; species Carex littledalei. The sequence goes on from CM022087.1 coordinate 10,552,344, forward strand.
GGTCGTCCGGTTTCTCCAGGAAAGCGTCCCCAGCCGAGCAATTTTTTTCGAACAACACATTAGCAGACAAAGTATAATAACCATCAGAGAGGATGCAAGAGAAATAGCACTCCAGACATCTACCATGGTTGATATCTAACGGTGCTCAGAAATCCTTTGCTATCTTCTTCTTCTTTCTTTTATTTTGTTGAAGGCTCTGGCAAGATATTAGAGATTTTAGTTTTGAGAGTTCAATGAGAAAGTACAAAATGCGGCTGTAGTGAAAATAGATGACTTATAATTAATATGTACCAGGTAATTGGTTCTAAAAAGAGGGAATGAGTTACTTAATTTTGAAAACATATATATATTTTGTTATTTTAAGCAATAACTTTTAGCCTGTCAGATATAAATTCCGTCTAAATATATAGACCCATCATGGATCTCCTACATCCACTCTTCTTTGTGCAAATTATACACACGGACCGTGTGCAAATATATAGACCCATCACGTGTGACACGGTCAAGACATTTTGTCTTAGGACCGACGAAAAAAGTCATAGCTTATGGCTCGCTCGAGATCGACTCATGTTTGACAAAAAAAACTCGTAATTAACTCGTTCGCATCTGATTTGGCTCGTAATGAGCGAGTTTAAACTTGAGTCGGTTGGGCTTGTTCCTCAGCTCGTTGCAAGAAGATGATGAACCTTTTTTACAACACTTTTACTATTTTTTTTTTCTGTCATGAACCTCGTTGCAAGAAGAAGATGGAATTATTTTCGACTCGTGATCTATGCATGGCTCCCAACACAAAAACGGCGAAAACCTTTAGTCTATTTGTGGTTCACAGCATGAAGGAGCTGTTTAACGAGCTAATTTGGTTTGGCTCATGTTTGACTCGGTTTAAGTCGGGTTCATGTTGGCTCGTTCTGACATGAGCTAGAGTTCAAGGTTTGTCTATAGCTAGACTCCAACTCATTTACGGTCCTAATTGAGACAACTATCTCATTGCTAATTTGAAAGAGACAACCGTATGTATTTTCAGAGACTGTATCAGCAGCATTGATGATTTGATCAAGCAAACCTGATGAGCTGTGATCAATCTTAGTTCTTTCTCTGCATTATTCACTGGCAAATTTGTTGGTGTGTTGGTGCTTTTCAAGTAATTTAGTGTAACTCAACGTAATTTAACATAATTTCAAGTAATTTAGCTTATTTTAGTATAAATATGTTAATTATACATCAAAAGAAGTAATCTAACAAATATTTTAAAAAAAATTCGAATTTTTAGTGTTAGATTTCAGCATCTTGCTATTCATATTGTCTCTAAAAAAAAAAATTAAACACCAAACCACTCCACAGTGGGGCGGTCTAGTATGCATAGGTGACCGCCCAAACGTGGGGTGGTTAGGGCGTTTTAAAAAAAAAAATCGAGAGCAGATTTGCTAATTTTATATTTTTGGAGGGTATTAATAAAAATCACGGTCTTACAAGAAATATCAATTATGAACAAATTATACAATAAAAGAATTATTCAATCAAATTCTCTAATTTTATGAGAGGCAAATGGTTTTATACATCCACTCTTCTTTTTGAAAACAATAGACAGAGTCAAGACAGTTTGTCTCATTGCTTATTTGAAAGGGAAGAAGGGGGTGTCCGATGCGTTGTCTGATTCCTGTTAAGATTTGTGCGTAGCGCTTTAAGATTCGTGCGGATCAATATTGCTCAACTCTTAATGTGAATCGGATGGTTATGATCTTACATCGGACTGATTTTTGTCTGATGCCTGTCAGACGCCCCCCGGCAACCGTATTTATTTTCAGAGACTATCAACAACATTGATGATTTGATCAAGCAAACCCTTGCTGAGATTTGGTCATTCTTAGTTCTATTCATGCATTATTTTTTAAAAAAAAAAATAGGCATAAAAGCCCGTCCATTATATAAAAAGGAAGCATACAATGTTCAAAAGAAAAGGAAACAGAAAATAGAAAAGCTACCCAATAAAAACCCCGTGCCAGCAAATTTGTTGGTGTTGTTGCTGTTTTTAACTTCGCATTCTAATGGTTCAATTGACTTCAAAAATTATCTAATTTGGGTCAATCAAATCCCTGTGATAATGTAGTACCAGTATATATTGGCTGATATGGTGATACTGATAAAGTGTTGTTCATGTTATTCAGGTATTGACAAGGCGGTGATCGTTATAATCAAAAAAGAAAAAAGAAAAAAAATGCTGATTTTGAAATTTTGCATTGAAATGGATTTGATATATACAGATCAAGTGATGATGTTCAAGACTTCAAGCACATCATCAGCCATAGTCTAATTGATCTGTAACTGAAATCTTATTAATTAACAAGGACTACTAATCTTATATAGTGTACATTTATTATAAATTTTCAGAAAAAGAAGATAGAGAGAAGTTTGAAAAATACCAAAAATAAAAACAAAACGCGAGTATAACATATATTCTATCCAAACCTTTATGTATATTATATCTTAATATATATTCTCTGTCTCAAATTTAAACTTGAAAAATTTAGTAATTTTTTTTTCCATTGAGAAAAGAGTGACTTTTGTCGGTTTACTATATTAGTAGACAGAAATAAGTAATTTGTATATTAAATATATATATATATATATAATATCATGATATAATTCTCTTTATATAAAGAATAAATACTCATGAACTCGATAGTACTAATTAATTATTGAAAATAAGACGAGATGTACATAAAAAATTGCAAGCGCACAAGAATTATCAATATAATAAAACCAGATATTTTGTACAATATATCTATTCTACGAGTACCTGTGTTATGCTCGCTTAATTACATTCTGATATGAAGATGATACTAGCGATTTCCTAAAATTAATACAACTGAGAAAGAAAGAAAGAAAAAATATCACCAAACGAAAATCAAGCAGTCATAAATCTCACACACTATACATTCGACGTCATAAAGGGCAGCTCGGTTTGTACGACAGCCATTGCCGGATGCACTTCTCGTGAAACAAATGTTTGCAGAGAGAGTCATCTACACAACTGCATCTTGTCCTTGCAGATTGGCAATACATACTGGGCACTCTCCGCTTTTGTCAGTTTCAAGGCTCGAAACCAGTGTGAAGGCATCAATGGATGGACTTCTGGGAGGTTTGAGGGGCACCGGGAGCATCTTGGGCACCTCCATGGGGTGCATCTCGGGCATCGGGGGCATCGGCATTGTGGGCATCATATATATGTGATGCAGGGAGTGGAAGCGGAGCCATGATGACGAAGTTTCTGGGTGAACGATTCACGGGCTGTGATTCCTCGATTGGAACAGGAATGTCAATTCTCACAATATTGGTCTGGTGGGCCCACAGACCATAGTAGTGGCGAACTGCAGCTGGTGATCAGCAGGAGGTATGCCGGTCCAGTTATCACTCTGGTGGGGCCCACAGAACACACGGGATGGGATCGGTGGTTGGTGGATTGCATATTTGCATGAGGTAAGTCGTAATTATTCCGAAAGTTGTTTTGGTGGGGCCAGCAAGGTGTGGGGTTAACCGTTAACGAACTGTGGTTGGTGGCCGGTTGCGGGAGATATGTCGGTCGTCGGGTTGCTCCAAGGAAGCGTCCATTGCTCATCCCTGCAGCAATCAAGCAGCCAAAGTATTGGAATATGTTAGTATGAATAAGAGAAAGAAAGCCGACCTTCAAAATAAAAAATTTAACAGAAAGAAAATGGTGACTACATGTTTGTTGTACAAAGGAGCTCTCAAAATGATTTAATTTTGAAAGATAAGAGCAATCTGATCTTGTTTTTTATTTAATTTTTTTCTAAAGAAAATTTGTAATTACTCAATCGGGTGAATTCTAAATATGGGAGTGAAGTTAATTTTGTAAGAAAAAATATGTAGTTCATTAATTTTAGCAATGCAGTATTGGTTAATTTCTGAATAAAGTTAGGCAGTTGTATATGTATAGAATGATCAATATTAACCCAAGTTAGTTTTATGTTCGTAAAAATAGGTGGAATTACATCAGTAACAATGCGACGCGTGTTTAATTAAATCCATCGATATTATACCCACTTTGAGTAAAGCTACGGTATTATGTATAGCGCATCCGAAATTTTTATTAATACCATATTAAAAAAAAACACTTTTTCTCCATAATTCGAAAAATATCAGAGCCGCAACGACACTGGGGCCGCCATGTGTCGTTGTGACCCCAGTATGGGGGCCACCAAGTCCCATTGTCAAGCCCCATGGGCCGCCGAGCCGCATACCTGATCATGCCTACTCAAAATGCCGAGATATAGTATTATGTAAAATATCTAATTGTGATTTTTATTTCAAAAATTTTGATTAACTAATTTGTAAGTTATTGCAGGGTGAGGAGGAGGGGTCACCGTATTACAACATCTAGGTAGATTTTGGCACAAAGGGAGATGAATTGTATTTTCACTCAGGATTACAGTCCGACTCAGTCGGTACTTCCTACCTATCAGCCGGGCTATGTTCAGATAGAGCTCCTCCCGGAGTTTCATGGATCCTCCACACATCAGGCATCATATCCTCCCGTGGCGTACCCTTCACTCGATGACCCGATAGCGAGACATGCGTATTTATTCACGCAGGGTGAGTCTGGACAGACTACGGTTTTCGGTCCTGGAGTCCAGACATCCGAGATTGAGGAGGTTCATGACGAGGAGGTTCATGAACAGAAGGACGACTCAGACGAGTTAGACCACACGCCACTCTCCAGGCAGAGTAGGGGGTTCATGAAGAAGAAGGCAAAGACGGTATTTAGTCCAAATCCGTAGATTTTGATTTGTACTTTGTTGTGTTTTGTCAGATACTGTGACTTATTTATTTTGTTGCTTTGTTATTTATTTATTTTGTTGATTATATCATTATTTCTTCGTACACAAACGACATTTTCAACGAACGAATGATATTTTAAAAAATAAACAACAGACAAATAATTTTGATCCGACAAACGAACGATATTTTAAAATAAACGACATATCCAATAAACAACATTTAAAACAAAATAAGAATTAAACATAATAAATAACTATATAAAAAAAACAAATAACCAAACAAAATAATACAATTTCTGTTTATTTAAAAAAAAAAAAGTAGGGCCGCAATGGCAATTGGCGGTCCCCAAGAAAAGGGCCGCCAATTGTCATTGCGGCCCTAGTGTTTTTCGAAATCTTAAAAAAAAAGTGTTTTTTTAGCTTGTACTATGAATCAATATTTCTATTTTCAAAAATTTAAACAATCAATCTAAAGTTCTATAAGATCATTATATGCAAAATATATTTGGAGATCACATTTTACATTTTGTATATCTATTATTTTTTAAATAGGTAGAAAATAACTTTATATAAAGATTCTAGACCATTCAAAATAGTAATTTTTTATTTATCTAATAATTTAAGAAAATTTTCTAAAAATATACAAAATTTAGTCCGCAGATCCATTTTTATATAAAATCATGTTAAATGATTTAAATCGGCTATTTAAATTTCAAAAACCAAAATAGTGATTTGTAGTACGAACTAATCCGTGCGATGATAGCCTCACTCTTATACTTCTATGTAAAATGTTTGTTTTCAAATATAGCTGCTTTGCAGATGGTGGCCTTGTTAATCGAGTTCTTGTATGCATTTTCTGATGCACAAATTTTATATTAGTAATGCCTGAAATGAAGAAGAACAACCAATTTTTTTTAGGGTTTGTCTATAGTACAGCAAAATCAAACTAAATCACAATTGTTAATTTTATCTATTAAATGGTTCAGATTAGATAGACTATTTAACTCTGTAATTCTATCTCGAGTTAAATTAGATGGAATTTTTTTTTCGGAAGGGTAAAATAGTCCGTCTAGTTCTTCTCTTTCTTACCCTCCTCCGTCTACGTCTCCTGCTCCTCTCCTCCGCTTCTCTCTCGTCCAGACGCGATTTCCTCCATAGACCCAAACCTAAACCCTTCCGCCTCTGCTTCGCTCACGCGCCGCCCCTCTCCGCACCCCGCCTTGGCCAAGTCTCCGCCTCTCCTCTCTACCCGCGCGCGTGAGAAGCTCTCCGCCCAGTCGCTTTCAGACGCACCTCTTTCAGACATGATCGAGCCGTACTGACGCCGCAAGTCCTTCACGCCTCTCATCTCCATCTACACGGCCGCTTTCTACACTGGCGTGATCGGATCCGCCGTTACAGAACAGTTATACAAGGTTTTGTTCTTCTTTTTGTTTCACTTAAGATTTGTCTCTAGTGCTATATGTTAATAGCTCTAAAAAGCAACGCTTGCTTGCATTTTGTCGAACAGTTCATGTGCTTTTTTAAAAATTAAATTTCATGAATAGAAAATGCATTCGGTCAAATAATTGATATAGTATGTTCTTTTCAATATCCTTTTATCCCCTTGAACATTGTTAGTAGCTGGCTCGTTGTTACTGTATGTTAATTAATGGAATGTTATTCTTGGTTGAGACTTCTTATCGAACATCTGGTGTATATAAACCAGTGGAAATTTGCATCACTGAACAAACAAATCTTTATGGTCTCATGGTGAAAATCAATATGCAATTACAGATGACTTACTGGCTATCTTGTTTGATACCATCAGCTAATTCCGGTGCTATATTGTTGACCTAATTTTGCATTTCCAATGCTTCAATATTTTTCAATGGTTGAAACTTAGCATATGCACACTTCATCTAAACCACCTTAACATTTGTAGATTTTGGTTTGTTGTGAACCAGCACAAACCCCAATCACAAAAGTTCTCTAAATTTTGGTTAGGTATCAGTCGGTACAATTGGAGACAACGGGCCAGCTACTTGAGTACAAACCCATCCAACTGATTTTATAATTATGGTTAATGCACAATTGGAGACTTTCTAAAACTCATTTAGTTTACAGTGTATTTTTTGTTTGTTCTGAACTAGCTTTTAATAAGGTGTATCATCCAACTTTTAGATTGTAGATTGACGATTATTGCTTGTTTTGAAAATATTTTGATATCTGAAGTCTGTACTACCCGACTTATATTTTGACAACTTATGTTATATTTTTTAACAGGAAAAGTACTGGGAAGAGCACCCAGGAGTAGCAGTTCCTCTAATGCAACCCAAATTCTATTGGGGCCCATGGAGAGTTATGAATGGAGAAGTCCCTCCTACCAAGTAAAGTGGATTAAATGGATACCTAATTGCAGAATTGTCTTAATTGGGCCACCTAACCAACACTGTGCTGGGCTGATAGCCATTCTTTACCAGCTTTACCTATCAAAATTCATGAGATTAGCAGAACTTACATTTTTTGCTGGATAAATTTTGTCTGGCTGCAATCTATTGTTCTCACCATGAAATAGATACCAATAGCAGCAGCAGATGCAACAGCAACAGCAACAATTTTTGTAGATTTATTCTTAATTTAGTTGTACTTTGATTTACATTTACTAATTTGATTGTCATTTGATACTGTCGATCCCAATCAGATTGTCACCAATTCCCAACTCCTCAAAGTGAGTTTCTACTTCCTTTCTTATCATAGATTTCAAAATTGTTACTTCCTATCTTTGCTGGTATACTCGAGGCGAATCCTGGAAAATAGGTAACGAGTGCATGTTCATAAATGATTTTGTACTGTATCGGTAACAGGAGGCTGTTTAATGTCAGAATTTAACTCCAGTACAGTTCATGCAGGCTAGATTGAAGTTAATCTAAACTTCTATTTTGAAATTACAACTTGTTATGTGAATTCCTTTATAGACTATGGACATATAAAACATGACTCCAGGATATGCCTCGTTCACCGCACTATTTAAGTTGATAGCCAAGCGAACAGACTACATACATGCACTTGTTGCTTTTTAAGAAGGTATAATCCTCTCTGTTATAACTTATAAGTAAAGAAATTACCAGTACTACATACATGCACTTCATGTTGATATAGCATGTGACAAAGAGCTAGTAAAGCTTGCTCTCAGCCTAACTTCTCTTCCGGTAAATTCTAATTGCACAAGTGAGAGATGAGAAAAGCTTAATTACTTGATGCTGGATTACACAAAATGAGGGTTAAGGGAGGAAAAATTGGGTAACTTGAGATTGATTGCAAACCTTAGGATTAATTAGGTTGAGTAGAGTATTAGGAAGAGTTGTAGAGATTAGATTCAGGCAGAATTGTAGGACTGAGATTTTAATAGTGAGCCAAGTGCTGATTTTAAATTACAAGTTCTGTTACATACCGAAGAGGGCTTGATCTAGGCGTCTATATTTAAAGTATTCATAGACCAAAAGGGGTTGTTTCTTGCAATAGGATTTTTACATGCTTTTCAGTAGTTAAGTTATTTTCTTAAGTAGTTTCTTTATCTTTTAGGTAACAGCAGCTGAGCTCCTTCAGCCTTTCTTTTCAGTTCTATTTGTTTTCCAAGGGCAGTTTGCACAATAGAAGAACAATTTTCTCAGCAAGGTTGAAGAGAAGGGCAATATGGGAAATGAATTGTTTGTGTAGAAGTAGCAGCAGCTTAGGTTTTTTGTTTTAATTATTCACAAGTAGAAGTATTTTTCTTACATATAGTAGGATCTTAGCTAAATTTGTGCATAATCGATTTGTTTATAGAACAGTTACCTTTTTATATGGGAAATGAATTGACGCGTAAAACATTAGCTAGCGGTTAAGGTAATAACAAACAAGAACAATAGTAATGAATTAAATATGAAATAACTCCACAATGCCCATCACAGAATATTAACATATAATTATTTTACAAATTTGATATATTTATTCCGTGATATATCCATATACTTCATGTAAATTTCTGATGCACAATTGTTACATTAGAAAAAAATTTAACTGCATGTTTAAAAACTTCGTCACAACGAGCACAATCAGCCTGAGAAATATGTATGTCATAGCCATTCTTATAACAAATAAAGTTTCTTTTCATCTAGGCCTTGTACAGTTTTATTACATAAATTGGCTCCTAAATAAAGAGTTAAATAGGCTCTTCAGGAATTAAAAAGAACAAAAACAGAAGCAAAGGCATTTGTTACATAAATAATAAAGTTTCTTACAATTCTAATCCTTTATACACAGACCAATTCTAAAACAAAACATCACCAACAGACCAAACCTGTGACCCTCTAAATATCAGTGCCTCTAAATCAACTCTAGCCGACGCCTCCCCCTGCTGTTTTTCTGCTTCGCACTCCCTAGCGCTCTTCCATTCTGCTCTCCTCATCGGCATTGCCATCATTACCACTCGCAATTTGCTCAACAAAATACGAGGGAAAGTACAACAAATATACAATTAAATCAAAACGGTACCAGTATGCTCATTGTATTGCGAACACTAAATTTAATTGTAAAAGGCACCATATTGATAAAAGCACCATACTTGATCATGTTCATCAAAGCATAAATTTACAAAAACACAAAGTATTACTATACCAAAATACCACTTGTATCCTTATACCAAGATATCTCTTCTATAACTACGACAAAATATCCCTACTTAACTTGAAATCGTCATCTTCACTGTCACTTCAGCTATTATGTCTCAAATTGAAAATGCACAAATTCAGTGCTTCAGGTTCAGTGTGCAACACTACACTGGTACTGTACATGACTGGTATGGATATCTGCAAAGGACTTGAGATTGTCGTCTGAGAGAAGCAATGCCAACAACACTCAACAAGAGATTTTACATTCAAATTTATAAAAGCATCTCTCACATCTTCTCTTGGAAGGTTGCATGGCAAATTTTCCCTTCTGGCAGGTATGTTGGTACATCTTTCAAATACAATGGACCTATATATAAAAGTTAGGTTTCTGTCAGTAGAGGGGAGTAAAGGCCAGCTACAACAAATGAAGAGCTGCTATTTTTTATTGATCCAATATAAAATATAGAATAAGAAAATTAAATAAAGTCCGATGAAAAATTAAACATATGGTGATTCAATCGGCTAATAGATTTTAGAAATCCCACTAAGATAGTAGAGGGGAGTAAAGGCCAGCTACAACAAATGAAGAGCTGCTATTTTTTATTGGCCCCGTGATTGATGTTGAGGGAAAATAATCGAGCATTTAGATTATAAATTCTGCATGGAATTTATTGGTTTACATCTTTGTATTTAAAGAAAGAATGTTATTGAATGAAGATATGGAGTTTGGAAAACTCTTTCCCCACAGCTAAAAAAATAAGCAAATTCATTTTTCAAAACATATGAACTGATTTAAGATAATTCTAGTTTGATTTTAACATGATGCTTAAGTTTATACTAATTCAAAGCAATTGGCAAAGTAAATAATTAGTCTGTAGGGAAAAATATGATGAACAAATATAGGGAGTTAAAAATAAGCAAAGGACCAAAGAAAATTTTGAGTACAACCACTCACACAGATGAGTGATGTTCGACCTAAATATCCAAGTAGCTCTACTAATGAAGGAAACTAAAAGAAAACATGCTTGAGCTGAAAATAATTGATGTTAATGAATACAAATTTATATAATCAAAGGGCAGAAATCTATTTCATCATCTGAAAAATATAAACATAATAGATAAACCCAAACGCTAACAAAAATAGTAAGTTTTTTCATGATACAATATTAATAAGAGAAATATCTCTTTTAAGTTGAAACCATATCTGGAAAGAAAGCCTTCAATTTTTCTGTCCTTGTAGTTCAATATACCTTAATGACTCCGGAAAAAAAGACATTCACAGAAGAAATTCTTAGTCCATAGACATATCGCTAAACTCTAGTAATCATTGTAAGCAATGAAAAAGAATTAATAGGAACATTAAACAGAAGGTTTTACGTCTTTGTTGTATTTAAAGACATAAAAGCCTAAATAAATCTTTGTTGAATTAATAGGAACATTAAACAGAAGGTTTTACGCCTTTGTTGTATTTAAAGACATAAAAGCCTAAATAAATCTTAATTGTGCAAAGTACACCTCAGCTGCATCTCAATGTAACATCAACTACATAATTGTGTCTTTAGTCTTTACTAGACTGAATTACTCCCCATTTGATCAATATTTTTTCGAATAGTTCGAATTGAACCTCAAGCAATATATCTTTTATGCACTTGTGATTAATTAACCCAATAAGCCCCAATTGATTGAATAAGAATGTTTGTTTTACTCTCATAATAGAAAAATCATTAAAGATGACACTAAAAAAAGTACCTGCATCCCTTTATTACATTGCCGCTCGATATTACATTGCCAGCTACATAGGTGAGCTCATTGCTAAACACTACACCAAAATAGATAAGACCAGTTGCAAGCGAAGCCATTTGCTCAAGCCTCCTCATCGCATTCTCGGTCAAGTTAAAAGGCAACAACTTTCTCTTCTTTGTGGAAATGAATACACTCTTTCTCTTTCTCTTTTAGGATTCTATCTTTTCAAAGCCCCATGAACGCTTGATTTTGAAGAAATCAACTATTTTGGTTTGAACCAGAGGGAATTCTGCAACAAAAAAGAATAACAAAAGGAAATGATTTTGATGTAAATTCAGAATAGGAAAAAAGATAATGTGTATCTACACTTAAAGGTTACAAATTCGAGACGAAAAAAAGAAGGAATTGAAGGTCAACTATGATAATAAAGGTAGTAATTGTAAAGTTTGTCCGGTTCTTAATCTCAGCAAACACCATTTAGAAAAGAAATAAGAACTGTGAAACAGTACCGCATATTTTAAGGGGTTTTTTTGCCAGATGAAGAACTGAACTGGAGGAGCGAGAAGGGCAGAACCAAGAGCCAGGTGCGACACGTGGCAGGATTGTCACACAAAAGCAACTCTGCATCCGCCTAGCCATATCCGCAGGCGCCACACCTGATTGTCTCAATCGAACCATCAGAGTCCAGTTGAGGCTCAGCTCGGGAGCGGTACCAGAGGAGCGTTTTCGGTGGCATTTGAGAGAAAGACGGAGAGGGTGAGGGGAGACGACTTCTATTACGGGGATAAATTCACCTCGGTATTGACTGGAAGGCTAGGGTTTTAGCGAGATTTTGGTAGGATAAAGTTTTTCCTTCTCACAAAATCCTCTTTGCCGGGGTTGGAAGGCGCAGAAGGTTCGAGAGAGGGAGAGCGGGGGCAGAAGAAGGTCGGGCTGCTGAGAGGTCATGCGTGGGGAGGAGAAAGGTACTGAGCGGAAATGAGAGAGAGAGCACCGAGAAAGAGAGAGCGAAGGAGAAAAGATGTAACGGTGTCGGAAATGAAAACAGAGTTAACGGAGCCCATAAAAAAAAGACTATTCTATCCCTAATCAACTTAAATTTGAAGACATCTGATTAAAGGTCAGGATTTAATTACTGTACTATAGCCAAAATAACTTTGCTGCACTGTAGACAAATCCTTTTTTTTATATTGATTTAAACCCATTCCGTTTTTTCTTGAAATAGACCTAAAGTGTAAAACCTAGTTCATGTTTGTCTAAATTTGGAGAACAAATCTTTACTCCAAATTGGATTTAGACACAGGGACTCGCGTTTCATTTTTTTTCTTTTCTTTTCGTTTGAGGTGAAATGCCCGTGGGCCTCGCTTTTCATTATTATAATTTCACTTTTCAGGCGCACAAATTACTAACTAGTTCCCTTTAATCCACTCCAAGTAACTCTGTTGTAGGAATGTAAAAAAAGTCGCGCCGACACTAGATACGTCACATTTTGTCACCTGCTATGACTCGTGTGTTTGATACTGTGATTATTTGAGTGAAGTAAGGCACAGCACGTGGTAATGCGAGTCACACGTGATCAAGACCGTTAGATCTTGATTAAATGGTGAATCTTAAATAATCTAATTTAAATTACGAAACAAAATAATTAAATATAACCGAACGTGACAAACATCACCAGTCACATTTGGACACGACACGTGTAGTCACAGTATGACTTATGTACCATGACCATTCACGCATCACGACTGTCCCTCCCAAATTTGATCACAACAAAATATGACATGAATTTGCATCCCTACTTTGTCGACCAAACACGATTCGGGAGAAAATTTTATTTTCTTTCCATTCCCTCCCTTCCTCTACTCTCCATCCAAACAAAGTGTTAGTAAACTGGAGAGAATGAATATACTGGGTTGCCCCAATTGTTCACATTCTTGAGCTGTCAGGATAACAGCAGAATCTGTTCTTTGCAAAACATACCGTACTGGTTCAGTTACCAGTGTAACATTCAAAAACTCATGTCGGTAATTCTTGAAACATAACAAATACAAATCAGACAAGCTATAAGTTGCAACTTGCAAAACCCGAACAGTTCACACCAGACACCCGAAAAAAGAGGAAACAATAATAAATTACAAGATTTACAAACATGATTCTCAAATAGGTTAAAGGTCAAATAGTTCAAAATAAATGTTCAGCCCACCTTTTGCCTTGCAGTGCATCAAAGTTTATAAAAATATTTTTCACAATTTCAACCAATAGAGATTCACTAGCCTTGCAACCATGATAGACAAGTCAACTTCATGCGTAGCCTTTGCCGAGGCAATTGAGACAGTGTTGTACTCTGTAAAGAAAGTTATTATATTAGTAACATCCCGGTGACTTGGAGAGAACCAAACCATAGTTACTTAAAACTCTAGAAAAAAAAATTACAATTTGGGCCTGAATTGATTCTCATTTCTCGACGGTCTAAAAAACCTTAAAAGACATGTGCTTAAATCAGGGATGGCTTTAAGAAATAAATGTCATGTAATTACCAAATATTGGAGGTCTAACACCAAAGTATTCAGTATCTACATTAAAACATATATATGAAAATAATTGCAAACCTGTTTCCCTCGCAAGTCGGGCATACACATGGATTAATGAAAATAGGATCATAAAGTGGCGACCACTCTATGGTCGAATTCCCTTTGCAGAGTTTACACTCGTAGAAGCCGGTTCCTTTGCACGCTTTGCAAGGTAGCGCAAACTTTTTCTACACCTCAAATAGCAAACAGTTATAATTACATTTAATTAAGAAGTAATTTACAAAATTTAAGATTGAAAATTCTGCATGATTCATATGGAAAGAAGTCAAGAACTACCTATCCAATTACAAGCTCGTACCAGACAGCATTACCTGTAAGTTTGTAACTGGTATTGTATACCAAATATAGTTAAATTAGGTCATTAATCATCTACCTAAATTTTTTTTTTTGGTTGTGCTTGTTTTTATTTTGGTATATCTCAATCTCAATTTGTCCGCCTAGTTGAACTAGTAAAAGCACATCCTTCGATTATAAACTGAATCGTATCAAGAGTAGTTTTTTTTTTTTTTTGTGATATATTTTGGTTTTCTTGGCTGAACCAGCACCTGCCTAAGGCACTACACTTCAAAATTAATTTGAACCACAAAAAAACTGTGCTAAACATTTAAAGTCCAGATTAACAAACAATTGAAGGAGAAGTTTAGAGAAATAAATCAGTTTTTCCTTACCCGTTTTGCTTCAGAAAAAGCCTGTAAGGATCGGATGGTGACGGATGAGGCTACAGAGAGCGCAAATAAGCTGCCAAATAGAAAAACAGCAGTCCGACCCAAAACTCGAAGCGGTCCTGGAACCCTCCCGCCTCCCATCATTTCTCTTCTTTAGATTTCTTCAAAAAATGAATATAATTTATTTTTTTACCATGAGAAAACCATCGAATAGTTCAATTAGTGTACTGGGACTCAATGCAGTGGAATTAGAAATGAAATTGTGCAAGTTTTCAAAATGTTTCGGTTCACATGTGGCAGAAAGGAAACTTGGGTTAGTCTAGGGTTTCGATAAATCTATAAAAAAAAAAAGGAAGAATAACTCTAGCTCCAAGACCAAATATAGGCTTAAAATTGTTGGACATTTCATCGAACAGCTTATGTGCATTCTAAAATCTCCATCATTTCAAATCTTCCGGAAGCAACTCAACACATTAAATTGAGGAAAAGGTACTCAATGGCAAATAAATAAGCATTATATGGACCAATTAAACAAATAGTTCAAGTTATCTAGCACACACCAATAGCATATACAAAGAAGAAGAAGGCCAGTACCTAGGTTTGAGAGACGCCTGTACCGTACTTGTCTTTCAGACAGGATTGCGATGAACCCCCCAGATTCTACTACTACTATTATTACTATATTATTTTCCTTTTATCCTTTTATTTGGATGTAGGGAGTGTTTCTCCTGTTAACAAGAGAAGATGGCAAACGAATGAAAGGGGCGAATCTGACCTGTGTGCCCCATTTTACATGAGAGGATAAATTATGGATTCTGGGTTTAGTGGGCTTTCTTTGCTTTCTTCATTGCGGGCTTAGCCCAAGTAATGGATAGTACAGAGTACAGACAATATGTTTTCGTTGTATTCCGGGGAAATTGACAAGTGAATAATGATAGTACCATGTTGGCATGTTCCATCATTTAAATTTATCATATTAAAATTGATAAAATAATTGTTTGAAATTTGGTTTTATTGCACCGATTTGACAACAAACTTTCCTGTATTGTATCGCACAAAAGCTAGCCCCTACTGTTTTGTATCCCAATTGGCATTGTTTATGCATGATCACTCAAGTTTAATTAATGCATCTAGAGAAACTTTCTTTTGGTTCAAAGTCAGATTCATTATGTCCATTCCAAATTCAATTATAAGCACATTTAGTAAAGTTTGGAGGTTAACCACAACCAACTATTTAATATCCACAAGGAACTTCATCCGGATTTCGAACTCGCAATCTCCCACACAGAGGACATGTTATTTGCCACTAGACCAAAAGCTGGTTCTCGCAAGTATTTTACAAATATTCAGCATGAAATTTGAACACGCCAAATTTTTGTGAACATTATTTCAGAGTTGGTATTGAACTAAGTAATATATACAGCAAAAGTATTGGAATGAGACAATGTATTGGATAACATATTTTCTACAATACATTGGAGATATAATTCCACACACATAAATTGGCCCAATTTCTGGTACATTCAGATGCCACTTATTTTATTTTCATATATAATGGAGCATCTGACATAAATTGAAACAGCCTAAACTAAAAATTCGTGCTCCATATATCCACAATATACCAAATATACCCCTACACCATCTTATTACGAAATAAAATCACACAGGTACAAAGCTTCAATTGGCTACATAATCCATGTTGTAAGTTCATTTGTGGGTTTTATACTGGTACCAAAAATGAGAAGAGTACACAATTTATTAATTGTGCACAATTCTTTTGACTTGAGATGAATGTCTAGATGGAAGCCCCAATGCCTCTGATATGCTCTTTACCTCGGCAATCATGGCCACCACATCGTTCAACTTATTTACTGCTGACCCAATACCCTACATTAGAAAACAATGTCCATTTGTTGAGTTAATATAAGAGAAATGGTAGAAATTTACACTATCATTTTTTTAAATCTTGCATTAACGGTTCAATATCAATTCCAAGTGATCCAGAGATAACTCAGAAGAGTATTCGCAAATATGAGAATGTTGGGTCTTTCTTCATTAAAATAATTTAAGTTAAGAGTTGAAAATAAAATATTTAAAAAAATAAGGGGAAAAAAGAGAGAGATAGAGAGCACATACCACACCAGCTGCTCCAGCTGTGATGGCCAAAGGTGCAGTGACAGAGCTCAGCCCAGACGCACACATCACTGGAATTTTAACTGCTCGAGAAATTGAATATGCCGCTGCTAGTGTTGGTGAGGCCTATAAACCAATCAATTTCATTAAAAGTAAAAAAAAATACAGAAATCACATATAAACCCCTCAAATTGTCATTATATGAAGCATAACCCTACGGAGCATAAAAAATATATTGTATCCCTTAAATGTCCAGAAGAAGTTTACTTATGTGAAATTGAGGAAGAAACAAATAGTTAATGGATACAATTTTTTCGGGGGCATTTCAAAATTATAAGAGTAAATTACAAGTGTAATTCCTACCTTCTCAATTAGCCCAAGAACGCCAGGTTTTGTGGGATTGGAGCATTTCCCCCCTTCGGTTTGTATTATGTCAACACCTTCCTGTTCAAGCTGCTCAGCTAATCTTACCTAGTGGGAAACCAATAAATTTTTCTTTAAAGAATAATATTGGTATTTAGAATATCACTTCTTTTAATTGGGGAAATTATGTATTAAATATTATATCAAAGACCTTAGCACTGGACTTTGTATAAATGGATGGTGAGCTGATAACCCTCTAAATTTGGTACCAAATTTCAGTTTGAAAAAATCTTTATTATATTTTTAACCAGTTGTCACTTTTGTGGAACCAAACCCTTTTGCATTAATAGCACCAAAGACTTCTCAGGTAGCAAAATATCATATGTGATTATGTTTTGAGATATTGTGACAACTGTAAATGATAGCTAAATATATGGGTTGAACTTGAAGTGCTCATTTTATGTGATAAAAAGTTATATGAACCTGATCAGGGAGACTGAGAGTATGAGGCACCGTGACAGAAAGTGTAATGTAGGGAAGAATATCTCTCGTCTCTCTGGTCAACTTAAGTATCTGAAAGTAACAATTTTACTAGCTTAAAATCAAGAGTAACAAAAGCGATATTACATACACCAACAGGATGCAGTAAAATTCTATAATGTTGTTCCCTACCTGGTCAGAGGAAAACTGAACACCCAATTCATAAAATGAGTCGTAGTTTCCAATCTCAATCTGCAATTTCATAATAAATTACACATGCGTTAACATAAAAATATACATTTTGAGAGGGAGGGGTGGGGGGGGAGAGAGAGAGAGAGAGGTGACCATTTGAGCACCAGCTTCAACTGCAGGAAGGAATGTGGAAGGATCCACAGATGAGACACATATCTGCAAAAATTGTAATTATACTGTATAAATCTGGAAATATCTAATCAAAGTTTACAATTATGGTATGTGTGGCTACTACATTCTGAGAGGTGACCATTTGATTTATTTTTTCTCCTTGATTATACATTAAAAAGTTAAAAAAAAATGACTATCTCTGTTATTACCAGTGCTACATATAAAAATTACAAGAAAAAAAATTTACCGGAAGAGAAGTTAGGCTGAGAGCAAGCTTTACTAAATCTTTGTCACATGCTATATCAACATGGGTTGCTCCACCCTATAAGAAGTTGACAGTAAAAATAGAATTAAAATGTCAATTTCAAATTTTGAGTAACAAACAACCAGATTGTGAGGGTACAGGATAGATCTGATTTCTCTTAACTACATTATTTTAGGAATATAAACATTAACGCTTCCTTTTTCTTTGACTTTTATAGGATTCAAAATGCTATTGCTTGATTGTTGTCACAATCATATAAACCAATGAAGTCCGTAAATTTTTAGCTATTAACAAAATGACATAATAACCCTACAATCCAGTTCAACCCCAAAAATTACATAAATAAAGTAGATACCATTTCATGGTAATGGCAATAATCATGGGCAAAGAAAATAGTTGCACCTTATCAGCCGCAATAACAACAGAAGACACTTTGTCTTTGTCGAAGTTTGTTAAACCTGAGATAATCTGCATTTTAAAAATGAACGGTAAAATTCCAACAAAAAGTAGCAAATGGGAATTTAATGCAACACATAAACCCAGAATTTCTAGGCCAGAATCACAGGAAATGTCATCATTTCCATTTATAACCAACCATAGAACGGGTTTGCATCCTCTTAGATAACTGAAAAGTTGAGTTCATTCATAAATCGGACCATATTAAATTTCTATCCTGAATTCGAGTTCAGATTTAGCGGGGTACCCTATGGTGTAGAATGAGGGATTTGCACCATCTGTTTTAACCTGACATGAATTTTAAAGACGTATCTAAAGCTGGCCTGAAAAAAAATTGCTCGGCTGGATTTTTGTAAGGTGAACACGGTACCCTAGAGGATACTCTTCCCCTGAATTCACAGGGCAGAATTAATAGGAAATTAGTTGCTTTAAGATTCGTGCTTTAGAAATCTGAACGGTCCGAATTCTCCACATATCAACTGAAAATCTGAGATATCTCAAGGGATGTACACTCCCATACAAGCACAGAATATATCCTCTATGCCATAACATGCCCAGCCCAAAGGTAATAGAAAGTGTACCAGTACCACCTGTTACAATTTTGTTTACTTCTAAATATACTAGCAAGAAATTATGGGTAGTTTGATATTGTGAAGAAATTATAACACAGGTTTTAACATGATATCTCATTTCTATTTTCTAACGTCTTCAGGGAACATAAATTCTGAAAAATGAATATAAGAAAGAGAAAAGGGTTTCAGTAAAAAAGGAAAAGAGACCTTTAGAGCTCGCTTATCAGTGAAATCCTGGAGCACTAGCTCCTTTGAAGTGAAGGCGGAGGCTCTAATGGAGAAGAAAGACCTCGCTCTTCTTTTAGAAGCAGATGTAAATGGAGAGACGGATGGCACTGGAAGCACTCCCACCATTGTTGCCATCTTGTTCTGTCACTGTGATTTTTTGTTTTTGTTCTCAGTGCCTCAGTGGAGTGATACTTGCTAAGGAGATAAGATATTTTTGTGGATGTATAGTTGTATGCATGTCGTAGATCAGGAGAGCGAAATTAAATAAAAAAATAAATAAGGAACAAAAAAAATAACTTATTTCTTTGTTAGAGTTGACAGTAATTAATTTAATATAAGGCAAGAAAATGCTAATAATATTAGCATTTCGCGCTTTGCCTAGTAAAATTCCATTTTAAAAAATTTAATATGACAAAATGTTGTTATTTTTAATGTTTTGTTAGGTGCAAAACGAAATGCTAGTATTGTTAACGTTTAGCCTTGTTCATGAATGAAAATATTTTGATTTGTTATCACAATTTCAATTTTTATAAATGCTACAGATAAAAAAATCCCGATTTTTTATTAATAGAAAATACAAAACAAAAATATCGATAATAGGGTACGGTTTCGTGAGATTTCGAAATATTGGAAGAACATTATGGTTTATAACGTCCAGAGCACTAGAGTGAGACGTTATAAACCATAACATCCAGTTAATCCGATCACTAATGATCATATATAAAAAAAACTGTGTAGCTGGACGTTATGGTTTATAACATCCAGTTACAGTATTTTTTTTTACTTCAGTTCTAATTGCTACTGTTGTGAGATTGCTTTTCACGCAGTACTCCATGAGTTTGTAGGTATTTTTTTTATTAGAACTGAAGCGCAAATAAAAAAAAATATTATAGCTGGACGTAATAAACCCTAGCGTTCTGCTATATTTTTTTGTTAATGATCATTGGTAATTGAATTAACTGGACGTTATGGTTTATAACATTTCGTTACAGTGCTCTGGATATTATAAACTATAATGTTCTTTCAATTTTTTGAGATCTCATGAAAACGTACTACATTGTAGATAACTTTTTTATTTTTTCTATTAATAAGAAAATCGGTAAAAAGATCTACATAAATTGTCTAGTTTTATTCCAATTCTTTATGTATATTATCCCATTTATTTTTTAAGAAAATTACACTATTATAATAATAAATGCATGCTATATCTTGGCCAAGATATATCTCGACGAAAATAATAAATGCATGCTATAATAATGAATAAATTATAACATTTTATGTTTTAAAAAAAAAAATTAACCGCAAATTTAATTTGTGGTTTTGGAATTCTATAACCGGGAAATAAATTTGCGGTAATTCGGTCTAAAATAGAGAAATAAATTTGCAGTTTGGACAGTTTTCGAAATATTGTCAAACAGGATGTAGATTTTGAAATTTAATATATTTTTTTTAATATTAATAAAAATTTCGGCGTTTTAAGCCACCAGGCTGAACTCTTGAACGCACAATTAATAAAGTGATGAATTCGATGTCCAATTTTGTTTGAATTAATTATTTATTTATTCTGCATTTTTTAAAAATAATTATAATATTCTGATAATTTTATGTATAAAACTAAATATTTGTGTTCATCCGATACTTCAAACACAGTGTTTGAAAATCATATTTAGTATTGTTAAAAAATTTAAAATAAAAAATTATTGGTATTATTTTTAAAAAAATTGGAATAAATAAATAAATCGTCATGTTCCTCAGGTAACCCCACCATTCACACAAAACTGTGACTGGTCTTTGAAAAGAGAACGGAGTAGGTCCGATGCCCATCGGACCTACTTTTTGGTTCAACGAGCATGATGACCGTCCGATCTAATTTAAAATTTGTGCGCATGAAAATTAAAACAGACACGCACGAAGTTTAAAATGTTCCGCACGAATCTTAAAGTAAATCAACGGTGATTAAACCCGTCGAATCAGAGTAGGTCCGATTCCCATCGGACCTACTCTCAAGTGCTTTGAAAAATGTCAAATGCATGACTATTCCTTTTTTAGGAACCAGAAAGTTTTATACTGAGTCTGCATGTCTACCATGTACATTATTTTCAGCTAAGAATAATTTAGTGCATTATTTTCATTTTGTTCCACGCTAAAAGAACTATAAGTCTATAATATCTCTGATTTTCAAGCACTTAATTTAACCATTGTATGTCACAAGTAACTAACTCCGGTAGTAGGTCATGACGCATGAACAATGCCAGTTCACAAAAAAATATGTGTCAATGAATTCAATAAAAAAATTATATTGACAACACTATTTTAACTTTATACAACAATGCACAAATAATATAATTAAAATAAAAAAACATGTGACTCATATAAGTGTTGCCAGTATCTTTACCCATTCAAAATAATTAAATATTGACAACTTTAGCTATTACTACTAGTTTTGAGTAGGTTTCTTAAGCTGCTTTTCATTGATTCAAGGAATTCAAATCACCCCCGTTACCGTAATAGGGAATCTTTACAATTACTTGATCTGGACCGTTCTTTTTAACTTGGCACGAATCTCAAAGCCCAATAATACTGCCCCCTCTGTCAGCCCGAATCCCAAACCGACTGGGAGTTAATCTCAAACCGTAAAAGAAGAATTGTAATAGAGAATCTTTTACGGTACCGGGAAGGATATGGTCAACTATTCATAAGACCATTTAGTAGGTGAAGTTTGTAACAAGTCTATAGTGATATAATTATATGGACCTCTAATTGTGTGACATCATTCTTGATACTTGACATATGAAAAAAAAAAGACAATAAAAAAAAACAAAATTGTAGTCTTTAGTCTTTAATTGGGAAGAGGACATATTTGGATTTTTATTAAAAAAAAAGTGGAAAAGTAATTATAGGCCTCTTAAGTGACTTGACTTGGGCGACTTGGATTTTTTTTTTTTTACCAATGCAATTCTTTTATTTTGACAATTTCAAAGTCTAATCCGCTATATACTAAGCCAAGTCATAGAGGTTAAATCTGTAACTGAAATCATTTAATGAATACAATTAATTAGCATTTGAACAAGAAAATAATAACGGTAACAAAATAAAAAAGAGAGAGAATTTGAGGAACAATTTTTTTCTCTTTAGTTAACAAAAAAAATTACAAGATAAAAAACGGAAATAAAAAGGTTCATAAATGCTAAAATTACAATCTTTCTTTTAGCATGAATCAGAAATGGCAACCGCAACAGAGGAAGAAGCAAGAGAGCGTAAGCACGAGCACCACGGCTTCGACGGCCGACAACAGATGATACGAGAGGTTCTCTAAAATTGAAAATTTGAAATTGAAATTGAGACTCATTCGCCGTAGCCGCCATGACGATCGCAATCTCGGTTTTTGTTCATGGTTTTCTTCTTCTTTCTTTGAGTTGAGCTTCTTGAACCAGAAAGAAGGCATTGTGTAATTTGAGAAATGTGAAGGGGGTTGGAAGGAAGTTTGGTTTGGTAACAGAGGATAGGTGAGATACTGAGATGAGAAAGAGACGAGATAAAATGAGAAGAAACAGGAGAGAAAGGAAGGGATTTAATCAAGGGGAAAAGAGAGCCAGCAGCCTAGGGAGCGAGAGAGATAGGTGTTTTATTATTTGGGTAGATTTGGTGCATCATTAAATTCCTAGACCGTACTACAAATGTCTACAACGATTTTGATGAAGTAATTATTTTTTCTCAAACATGATTTAGATATGGTGATGTTTTAGATTGAAAAAAAATACATAAATTATAATTTATGTACATTAAATTACGGTAGTTTAAACATGATTTAGATATGGAGATTGATACAATTGACTTTTTCTCAAAACAAAATATTGCTTGAAGTAATTTGTATTTTATTTGTAGAACTTTTATTCATTGTAGAATATTTTCATAATTATCCAATTTCTTTAGTTTTAGGTTATTTCTATGTGAGTGAGATTTATCAACGAGAATTCATGAAGTGGCAATAATGTTAGGAAAAAATAAAAAAGTACTTCAAATATTGTTTTCGTTTTATTTCTCTGAAACTATAACTGAAATAAAGAAGTTAAGATTTTGAAGTCTGATATTCGTAAAAAAATTAATTTTCTTATTGAGCATGCTTCGTCACAATATTGAAAAAGTTCTTAATAAATTGTCAATTTCTTATAATCCGTGTATTGTCACTTGTCAGACACTTCTCAGTTAGTGAATTAACGGGGGTGCACACATTAAATGTTGAACCGGTAGCATAAAGTTGCAACGTTCTAGAGACTAGAAGAATTTTTTTAGGTGAGCTGGGGGAGGCTTTTAAATGCTTTCATCAAAAGAAAAAGAAAGAGAAGCTTTCAAATTACGCGCTTACGCGGATCGTGATTGGCCAGTGATGTAACCTAGTCATGGTATTTGTGAACCGCCACATTTGACAGCGCCGCTCCTGTTGACCGTTGGGTTAGGTGTGGGAAAAACGGGTCTACGAAACAGTAGACGATGAGTTCAGCAACAAAACCTTAAAATCAAAACGAAAACATCTGCTGTCCATTCCCTGTCTGCTAATGAATATCTTCAATTACAATGTTAGCTCACTAGAATTTGACAAAGGTTTTGGACTGAATATTGCCAGAACTGAGAAGCAATATAAAAAATGAACATTTTATAAGTTATTTTTTAAATTATTTTATGTATTCATTTTTTATTATTATTTTGACCGCTTGATCATGTGCTAAATGAATTTGAAACTTTAAATTTTTTGCATGTAGATACATCACTCACGAAGTAGATAAATTTCAACGGTTTGAATTCGTCGTTAGAAGTCAATCCGATAGTTTTTTGAACGATAATTCGCGTCGTGTTAAATATTTTTTTAAACTAAAAAATAAGTTCCACAATTTTTTGACGTAGTCCAAAAGTAACTCATCTATTAACCTATAATATATTAAATTTATATCGGATTAAAATTCTCATTCATTTCACCATTTTCTTGAAGTTCCAAATTAAATTAAATAAGCAATGTATCTTGCAATAACATAACAAGAGAAGTGAGGTAAAACAAATATATTGCATCACAATATAAATGTCCAGAGACAGATAGGTTTTGATCAAATTGTGCTAGGAGGAGGAATTTTGACGCAACATATATAAAAAGTTAATAATTTGAGCACTTCTAGAAATCAAACTCGTTTTAAGTTCTAATTATTTTGAGTTCAATATCTCATCGATCTTTAGCTCAAATTAGACTCGATTTTAAATATAAGCAAATTAATTAGAGTTAGAGTCAACTCGTTTAAGTGACACTAGATAAATTCATTTTTTATTTTATCTTAATAAATCTGATAATTATATTTTATCTTGAAGAAGCTATACAAATCCATTTATATGTTTTTAGGACGAAAATAAAACGTGTTATCTTTTATTTGTTTTTTCCCTCGGATGGTAGTAACTAGTAAGGGAGAAATGAGACTATAAGTCCTCCTATAAATTAAAATTTTGTTATTTTATAGTTATTACAAACATAAAAAAAATCAAATTAGACTACATATTAAGTGTTTCAATTATAAATTTTTAATTTCACCTCTTCTTGTCCGTGATTTTAAATAATAATAAGTAAAAAAAAAGGCTCCTAATGTGGCACTTAGGAGCAGATGGCCCCGACAAGCTACCGCTAAACTTTGCATTAAGTCAAATTTAATATCGTCTTATCGCGAACAAACATGGATTGAAAAAAATTAACAATGTTATTAAGTCAAATTTTCTTTAGGCTCTTCTAGACGGACTCATTACCTACGTATAAAAATTTAAATAATTGAGCCTTGAGGAACTTTAAAGTAGTGTTTGTGCACATGATGCAATCTCTTTTTTATATTATAGGATGCAAATTGGTACACATAGGGATTATCATTTGTATATTTTTCTTTTCAAGAAGTAATCCGAAAATCAAACAGATATTGTGTCCATCTTTTGTATAATTATGTTTATAACCAAAAATAATTAAAAAATCATACTATAATTATAAATTATAACTCATTTAAAATTTTGGGCCCATCCCACTTTACATCTGGTTCCCCCTTGCATAATTGCATATTGTGTTGTGCCTTAATTGGCTAAATTGAGCATCATTTAAAAATTAATTTGAGAGATGATTCCCTAATTGTGGAGGTCATTTTCCAGTGTGCTCACCAGCTCAGAGATTCCAAGCAATGAATTATGATCAAATCACAAATCTTTTTTACACAAAGAATATAACTTTTCCAGCAGTAGAAGTGTCAACATTATTCCCATCTTTTCATTTCTAGTTGTCACCTTTATATTTTGCTTCATTGCTTTCGGGAAAGAAAACCGCCTAATTTTTCTGTTGGCATCTTTTTATCCTCCATTTGGCATTTTTTTTTTCTTTTTCTGGAATGAGGAATCCTTATTGGCAGTTGTAATTTACAAAGACACAACATGGCAACAAACAAGCCTATAATATTGGGTGTCACTGACAAGAATGGCTAAACTTAAAAAGAAGGAATTTTATGTATATTCTTTAAAAAAATTAAAATTATAATGTTTTTTCTTTTAAAATTTATAATATCATATTGACAATTTTACACATGCTACATAATTTTAATTTTATTTTAATAAAAAAATAAAATGAAACTTTATAAATTTAAAATGTGTAAAGCCACGATAGTTAGGTAATGGACTAATTTAATTCAATTAAATTAATAAAAAAATAATTAAATTAACTAAAAGGTCCAAGCAAGATTTAATTAAAACCTAGCCCACAATCCAACCCCAACTCCTTAATTAACTTGCTGAATCTAATCTAAACCTAACCCCTATTTAAACCCTCCTCCCCATAACCGCCCCGAATTCGGATCCTTTGGGTTTTGAATCGAGATCGTCCGATTCGAATCCGTGAAAATCCATCCCCAAAGTGAGCACACGCATCCCGACGACGAAATCGAATCCCGAGACGATCTCGAGCGACGAATTTGAATCGGACGGTTTCGATCCAAAACTCAAAGATTGGGTTACTTTAGGGGATCCGGACACTAACCGCCCCCCCTCTCTCTCCCTCCTGCTCTCTCTCTCAAAAACCGAATCCCCCTATCCATTTCGGCCTCTCTCTCTTCCACCCCAAACCGGCCCTCCCTCTCTCTCTCTAAACTAAGCCCCCCACTTTCGGCCTTCCCTCTCTTCCGCCCCAAACCAACCCTCTCTCTATCTCTCTCTCTCTCCCTAGCCAAATCAAATTTTTCTCCTACAAGAAATACTAGGACTGAGTTACTTGATTTATTGGTCTTCTAAGGTAAAATAAAATACTAAATCATTTTATTACAACATTTTTTAATTAATTTTTAGTTTTATTCTCTCCTAAACGTTAAATAGATTGACTTCTCTTTATTGAATTTTAGTTACTCGAATTTTCCTTGATTAAAATAAAACAAATATAAAGTCTCAAACTACGTTAAGGAGAATTTGAGTAACTAAAATTCAACAAAGAGAAGTCGATCTATTTTAGGAGGGAATAAAACTAAAACTTAATTTAAAATGTTATATAATTATTTAGTATTTTCTTTTACCGTAGAAGGCCAATGAATCAAGGAACTCAGTCCTAATATTTCTTGTATAAGAGAAAAACTTGATTTGGCTAGAGAAAGAATGAGAGATAGAGAGAGGGTCAGTTTGGAATGGAAGAGAAGGCCGAAAGTGAAAAAGGAGGCTCGGTTTAAAGAGAGAGAGATAGTCGGTTTGAGGTCGAAGAGAGAGAGGCCGAAATAGAGAGGGGGTTGGGTTTTAGAGAGAGAGGCGGTTATGGGGAGGGGGTGTGTGTGTGGGGGGGGGGCGGTTTAAACGGGGTTATGTTAGGTTTAGCAAGGTAATTAGGAAGTTGGGCTTGGATTTGTGACCTAAAGTTTTAATTAAATTTTGTTTGGGCCTCTTAATTAATTTAATCATGTTCTTATTAATTTAATTTAATTAAATTAGTCCATTATTCAAATGCTGCGGCATTACAAAATGATATTTTATAGAAGATGTAATAAATTAAGTAAATTTGTGAGTTGTTATGATTTAGAATAGTTGATAGAGGAGGGATCAAGTTACAACAATTTTGAGTTACAACAAAGTTACCACAACCATTTTTTACATTTTGAAATTCCAAATCATCGATCCAAACCATTCAACATGATCTCCACAACAAAATGTGCTTCCAGATCAAATTTTACATTTTTTTGAATTTCTTTACTATTTATTAAGATGGGTACAAAATTCAATGGTCTAAATTTGACTAGTTTTTGTAAAATACTTAATAAATAGTATAAAAATTCAAAAAAATATAAAATTTGATCTGGAAGCATATTTTATTGTGGAGATCATGTTGAACAGTTTGGATCGACGATTTGGAATTTCAAAATGTAAAAAATAATTGTGGTAACTTTGTTGTAACTCAAAATTGTTGTAACTTGATCCCTCCTCTAGTTGATATGATATTATGAATTTTAGAAGAGAAAATACTTTAACTTTGAAGTCTTAATTTGAAGGGTATATGAGATTGTAGATAATGTTTTTGAGTTGGTTCTTTGATCTACTATTTTTGTAGCTAGCATACAGTTTGGTCCATATATATAAGACTGTAGATAATGTTTACAATAAAAAAGAGTTGTGCAACTTTATTTGACAGCATATATTTTTCCTTTTATACAACAAAAGTTATGAAAAATATGATATTTTAGAGAAATCTTGAGTGCAACGCGTTGAATCGTTGATCAATTTTAATAAAAACGAGGATATATGTGGTTTGCAATATTTTAATCAATTTTTAATTTTCTTCTTTGCTCCTTTTGTTCTTTGTTTTTATTTTTGCTCCTTTAGTTATACATAATATGAAGTTCTTGCAATGCGATTGGTCACTGACATTGGGACCCACAACATTATTAATTCATTAATTCACTGTCAGTGACTCGTCTAGGCAGTAGGCCCTGTCGTCTTCGTCAGTTCTTTGGCAGTCCGAATTCATGTTGCCAGCCCAGGGATTCGGACCATCTCCACTTGTACGAACTTCATTGGTTCTTCTTACAGAAATCAAAGCCGTAAATTTTAGATCGTGCCGTTAATATCTAGCCCCAGGTCCAGAGGGCAGAAAAGGGCAGGTATACCCTTGGTTTTAAATAGCCGATCGATCGGAAAAGAACGGCTCATATATACTGGTAAGGTGACCAACACCGAATTCTCACTGTCCCAGCCGTGTCCGTATCTTGTGCTCATTCCGATACTGTTAAATGCGATACGAAACGACATGTATTGTCTTTTTCTCGTACTGACACGTAACGACACGTTTCTCGGACACTCTGGAACACTGTACGACACCAATACGCTAGTCCCAGTTTCAACTTTCAACTGTCAACGCCGAAGTCCCAAATCCAATTAGAAACGGACGTCGTCCGATTGGCATCTGACCAAAAACGGTCTAATGTCTTTCGGAACCGTCCGATTTTCATTAAGATTCGAGCGAACTGCACTCGGACGTATCTTGAAACATTTTGCTCGAATATTGAAGCGAATCGGACAGCTCCTATGGGGCATCGGACCGACTTTGGTCTAATGTCCATCGGACGCCCCGTTAATCAATCCAATTTTCCTCGTCATCTCCCTTCTACGCTCTCTCTGTCCATATCGCATCGCATCGGAGAAAATGAAAGCAGCTATACTGAACCCCCGGTTTCCTTCTACTGCCTTCCCGACCCGCCACACCAATCGCCCCACCCGGATTCCTTCCCACATCTCCTTCTCCATCAACCCCGCCACCTCAGTCTCCATTTCCTCCTCGCCAAAACCGATCGTCATCGTTGGATCAGCCAACGCCGACATCTACGTCGAGATCGACCGCCTGCCATTGGAAGGCGAGACCATCTCCGCCCGTTCAGGCCGAACGCTTCCCGGCGGCAAGGGCGCCAACCAGGCCTTCTGCTCCGGCCGCTTGTCCCGCTCCGACGATGCCACTTATTTTATTGGTCGGGTTGGTTGTGATGCTCACGGGAGGCTGTTGGAAGACTCCTTGGGTGAAGGCGGTGCAGTGCGCCTTGATCGGCTAACTCGTGCTGAATCTGTGCCTACAGGTGATGATTGGTCGCTCATTAATTTAAGTAGATTTATGTAGGTATTTAGCACGGGGTATTGTTTTGATTTTGTAGGGATTAGTACCGGGATGGTACCTGCTGTATGAAGGTGAAATGTCGGTTTGGAAATGCACAATGCCGTGTTGGACTGGATTGCATTATGTGCTCTTGTTTTAATTGTATTTAATTTGGGTTTATATTGTCACATTTAACAGTTAATCTTAATCATTGTTGTTTGCTTTTGTATCTGGTACATTGAAACTGCCGCTCGGGTTGTAACCCGGCGAATAAGGAAAATAACAGATGAATATTTGTGAAGTTCCTTGCATAGGTTTTGATTTTTAATCTACTCACACCTGATCTTTTGAGTATTGACTTTTAGATCAATTTCTGGACTGGCATTGTTGCTTGGCTCAGTTATCTGCATCAATTTCATTGATTTTAACAAATGTTAAATCCTTGGATTAATATATTAAGTTCCTTCGTAAAAACAGATCTTTCTATAATCCAGGTCATGCAGTCGTGATGTTGCTGCCAAATGGACAGAATTCAATCATTATTGTAGGAGGTGCAAATATGAACGGCTGGGATGAGAAGTTGAGTGTCGAAGATTTGGAGGTGGTGACAGGGGCCGGAATGCTTTTGCTCCAACGCGAGATTCCTGATTGGGTCAATCTTCAAGTTGCCCAGGTGAATTTGGGATTTCCTTGTTTAGTAATGGATGACATAGTTGTGGATGTTCTTTTTTCAAATTTGTAGTAGTACAAAGAATGCTGGTAGTTGAAACCAAGGGATATCTGATTTGTAAGACCGTACTGATCAGGTTCAGTATTGAAATATTACAAACTGTGCTTGTTTTGCGCCTGTTCTGATTTGTAAGCTGTGCTTGTTTTAAAAAAGAGCCACAGGAACCTCAAATAATGCATTATTAGTAGCGAGGTCCTTATATGTGGCATTTAGTATGTATTTTCCAATATAAATCCTTACCATGCCACAAATTAGTGAAGTATATTTTGTTAAACTTCTCTTGTGGCCTGTTTTATGTTTGCTTAATTGAGACTTAACCTTAAGCACATTTCAGCCAACAAAACCATAAAAGATAAAGGAACGTGCTCTTTCGTTAGGACATTTCCAATCACATTGTACTGTTATCCATATAGGCATGAGGTGGTGCGGTACCGCGTAGCATATATTATATTCTATCCTTCTGATTTCATATTCTTTTCCTCTTGTTATATTGTTTTATTAATATCAAGTAATTGATTTGACTGCTGTATCTTCAGGCTGCAAAAGCCGCAGGTGTACCAGTTATAATGGATGCAGGAGGGATGGATGCTCCTATTTCCAGTGAACTTTTTAGTCTTATTGACATTTTTAGCCCGAATGAAACTGAGCTAGCTCGTCTGACAGGAATGCCAACTGACACATTTGAACAGATCAGCCAGGCTGCTACGAGATGTTACGAAATGGTACTGTTAAATTAACTTCTGTTCTATTTTGGAAATAGTATTTGGAATTTTGAGCACCCCAGTTGCTGGTGGTTATTTTTTCTAGAGGAAAGTCAAATTTTGGCTCCTTAATTATTACACTTGATAGCTCAAATAACCTCATATTACTTCAAAAGCCAAATACTTCTGTAATTTAGTAAGTACTCAAAGTATTAACTGAGCTTGTACCGAAAGGGTTTAACCTTGAAAATTTTCAGGGGCTTCTGCAAACAAGGTCCAAAGGTTTTGATTGAACCGAGTGTAATAGTTGAGGGGCTACAATCAGACTTTCTGTTTTCAATTATTTATTTATTTTTAAGTTGCAGTTTCTCTCTCTCTATCTCTGTCTCTCTTCCCTATACATCCTAGAAGAACCTGACATACTTTGATATCCTTTTTTATTTTTTTCTCATTGCATGTCATTCTCATTTATGGGGATGGTAAATGAAAAATAAAGGAGTATTTTTTTTTTTTGGATTGGGGGGGGTGTTGTATTTCATTGACGATAATTTGGGACATGGTGATGTAAGTTATTGAATATTTCTGTACAGGTTTATATATTCTTTATACATCTAGATCTTTGCTTTTCCTTGTTAATTTTTAAGCTTTCCTTTTGACACAACTGAAATTGATTTTAGTATTGACAACTCAATTAGAAAAATAAATTCTGAGCACTCTCATAGAGTGGGGATACCAATTAAGAATGCATGCCATTAGTAGTGTTGTTAACCTCAATACTTAATCTATATATACTGCCTCAAAATTCTTTGATTCATGTATATTATGAATTAATCACAATGCATGCTTCTTTTGTGATTAAAGCAGGGTGTGAAGCAAGTGCTGGTAAAACTTGGGTCTCAAGGTTCAGCTCTATTCATTGAAGGGGAGGAAACAATAAGACAACCTGTCATTCCTGCATCAAAGGTTGTCGATACAACTGGAGCCGGTGACACCTTCACTGCAGCCTTTGCTGTGGCACTGGTCGAGGGGAAGCCCAAATCGGAGTGCTTGCGATTTGCTGGTACTGTATATAGGAATTTAGTTTTCAAATGGTCTTTTGTTTTGCAAATTACACCATTTATTTGTCTTATATTTACAGGTGACCCCTACTTGTAGGGGTAATTTGAAAATGACTAAATTATAAATCAACTTCTTTTTTTTCTGTCTTTGTTTTTTAGCATATATAACCCAAACTGTACCAATTGGCTACTAACACCAAACATAATTGAACATTGCTAGGTTTATTTTTTTCTTTTTCTTGGACTATCTATAGGCGATTTGTTTCTGAACATGTATGGAGGTCAAGTGTAGTTTTTCATCTTTTGTTTGAGTTGACGTCAAAGCATTGGTCTTACTTTCAAATAATAATAAAAAAAATAGTGTTTTAGTCCCAGGGGGCAAGTGTGTTTAAAAAATGATAACTACGTGCAAATTTGGGAGGGAAGAAGAACCTTTCGAATATATTTTATTTTGAATATGCAAGTAGCCATCCATGGTTGTTCTAAACTAGACATGTTTAAAATTTCAGCTGCTGCTGCTTCACTCTGTGTACAAGTTAAAGGGGCAATGCCGAGCATGCCATGCAGAAATTCTGTAATGAACCTCCTCCAAACCAGCTGAGAAGAGGCACTCCAGTAAGCGGGTTATTATCTTCATTTCTTCCAAATAAAATATGTTGAACTTTTGTCTTGTTTACCCTGCTTTATTTAACTGTTTCTAGTCATGGTGGCACTGAAAAAGGACTAGACAGAAGTGTTTTCTTGGAATAAAACCAAAATGGTAGTTCGTAGAGATCATTGTACAATTACCGGCTACTACCATGGTATCTCTTTCTCTGAGGGGTCATTCAAACTTTTCTTTTTCTGATTTTGAAATGTATATGAAAGTTTCCCCCTTTTGTGACAACTGAAAAGTATGTACCAAATTTCATCTCTTTAATGTGCATAGAATCAGTCCATTTGACCAAAAAAAAAAACTGAATTCTTGTATTGGAATCCTTTGGATTATAATTGTTTGTTTGAAATGCACAAGTATACATCTCCTGAGAGATGGAAGGTAAGAGGCTTGCACACATGGATCACATTCTCCGGTCATTGCTTCAGGTTATTTGGGCTCTCTAAAATATTTACCCTATGAGTCATTTTCATGCCAAAATTATTTCAGTTGTGATCAAGTATTCTTTGGGTTAGAGCTTCCTGTCTTGGATTTTGGTCTGGCTGAGTTTGAGCTTTTGGCTCATTTTCCATTTTGGGTGACTTGGGGTCAGCTGTGCCAACTAGGCAGACATTGTTGCCGGGTATACTGGAATCTCGGGCTGGCCCCCTCGGGAGTGAGATTGTTTTCAGAGAATTTTTTACCCATAAAATTGTTACGGAAGCAGCATGTTCTCTGAGTGCTCTGTGGGACCCACAAATGATTAACATTGTTGACATCTCCTTTTTGGCGAGTGAAACAGAGCTTACTTTTAGTTGTGGCTTGTGTAATTTGGGTCTACTGGAGGCTCAACACTAACACTTTTGTTGCTCATTGAGTTAGTTGGGGTTTTTTCTACTTGCATCATTGTTTTAGAAGCACATACCTCCTATGGATTTGCTTAACTCATCTCAGAAAAAGCAATAAATCGGTACCTGTACCATGATTATATACCTAGTATCCCAATTTTTAATCTATAGAAACATCAGCTTGCAATCAAAGAAAACCATCTAGAATTTCACATAAACCCATCCACACTATTATGCTATTAGATCCTGTGGATAAAACAAATCGTTATGTAACTGTTACTGTAAAGACGCGTCTCCTTTGCAGTAAAAGAAAATTAGTTAGTTGTTAGGTTTCTCTGTCATTGAAACTGAAAAAAGAAGAGTCAAAGCGTATCTGTCAAAATCCTAATAAAGGATATGGTTGTAATATGGTCTGACCTTCTCTGGTGCTGGCCGTTTTAATGTTTGATGTATGATGTATATGTAGTCAAATTGTAGATGGAATTGCTGCCTTAACATTTACTAATATCATAATTAGCTCTCACTTTCGGCTGAACATTTACTAACACCATATTAGCTCTCACTTTTGGATCTGACTCTAGACTAATTCAGGCAGTGTTTCTTTGAAGTTGTTTAGTGATGTCCATTAAATCATTCAAATTCAAACCAATCAAATAGATGGCACATTTACTTTCATATGTCAAACATTCAAGGTACGGAAGTACTCTTTTCATGTGATTGAGTAATTTAAAAGAATTGATTATTTTTGAAAAGTAGGAAATTAATCTTTTAAATTTCTTGGTTATTGTGGTTATTGCGAGTTATTTTTTCGTGGCTTACATTAAAATGGTATATATCAAAGGCAAAATTGGCTACATCCCCACAAATTCAATGATTTTTTGTTTTTTTGCTAAACATCTTTGATGGAAGAAAATCTAGGATTTGAGGAGTGCTGCCTCAGAGGAATTTAAAGGAGCCAGGTCCTTTTTAACCAATTTGCTCTAGTGCTCTGACTTTCTGGTAGATGTGCAATAAATTGGGTTATCATGTTTGTCTAAACATGATTTGTTGAAGGAAATTAGACCTTGTATTGTTGGTTTGACTAAACTTGGTTTCTGTAAAAATGTATAGTCAAGACTCGAGAGATAGTTTTCATATCATGTAATACTTTTAGAATCTGCTGTTGGTTTAAACTTGCAAGCAGAAAATTTTCACAGCCAAGACAATCCAATTATCATATTAATATATATCTATGTGTCTGCTTTAGCTTGAAGGAACTTTGTACTTTTGTATAATTCATAATTGTTGTTATTTTTGTTGAGTTTACTTACAGGATTCTTCCTAATTGTTAGAGCAAACCCCCTTGTTGCTCTTAAACATAGTATTTCATTTATTAAAAGTGAAACCAATGTCAAGGTAAACAAAACTTTCATAATATTTATTTTATGTACCGAAGCAACTTACTGTAATTAATTAAAAGCACTCAACACCTACACAATATCAAAAGAAAAAAAAAATAATCTAAGATTGCACATTTACTATCTAATCCTGTCCAGATGGGCTCCTCTCCATCACCCACCAAAATGCAAACTAGTTTGGATTTAAATATAAATAAAATTATACAAATTGATAACAACAGCAATACAAGGCTAGGACGCATCCACTAGTAATAATGCTTCATTGTGAATAAATAATGTTGACCAGGACCTAACATTCCCCTCACAAATCTTCATATACAATCCGCATGGATGGCGTGCATCAATTGATAAGACAACTTGTTATTTAACAAACAATGCACAGGTAGGTATTCAAAAAAATTCCTAATCAAGCTACTAGTTAAAAATATATATAATTCATTGCACTATTACTGGATAATCATCCGATAACTTATTATATATTATAGTGCGCAATCATACGCAGTTATCTACTTCTTAGTTTAAAAATAATATCTATATATGTCAACATATCATTTGAATGGACAAAAATATTTTTTAACAAAAATATACGTTCTAGTTAGGATATCATTAGCGCCACATAAATTTATGGATTTTTGAAAGCATTGCATCTGGAGTGTAGTTGTTGTCTCTGGCTAACTGTGGTCAACTGTTGTGTTTTTTCTTACCAAAATAAGGACAAAAGGGCAAAATTACTTGGGAAACGCTTGTTGATATAAAGCCCAAATGTGAACCAAACATCCACACAGAACTTCCAAAATGACCAAACTCACTTTCAATTATTTATTTTATATAAAGATGGGTCCTTCTCAACTTCAAATCATAAAAAAAAAAAAAAATTCCTATCGAATTTTCAATAGATGATTTTGTATACTGAAAACGTTCTTAGTTAGTTATACTAGACTAAAAACTAATTTTCAAATCCACTTTAAATTTAAATTATTTCTTGTCGAATTTTAAATATGTAATTTTTTATACAGAAGACATGATCTTAGTTATCATCTTAATTAGTTATCAGACTAAAAACTAATTCTCAAAATTTACTTTAAATTAAAAATTTCTTGTCGAATTTCAAATATGTAATTTTTTTAAATGGAGAACATTATGTTAGCTTAAATTAAAAGCTGATTCTTAAACTAAAAATGTAACCGGAGAATGACGTTGGAATAAAATAAAAGGTGAGAGAGAGAGATTCCAACAGCAGCATTTGTAGAATATAAGAAGAACATTTTTATACAAGTCACACATCATATAGTCAAAGGTCACAACAGTTAGGGATTAGGTATATCTGGGTCCCAACCTTGATAAATCTTTCTAGTTTATAGTTTCTAC
The DNA here is from genome assembly GCA_011114355.1 of Carex littledalei. Lineage (NCBI taxonomy): Eukaryota > Viridiplantae > Streptophyta > Magnoliopsida > Poales > Cyperaceae > Carex > Carex littledalei. The sequence goes on from CM022087.1 coordinate 10,588,486, forward strand.
TATCACACAGTATGTCTTTTAATTTTCTTATTTCATTAATCAACAGGTTTGGTCAGATACATGTAGCCAGGTACTACATATTATAATCATACAAATTATTGCTCCATCTATCATATTACATCATAGAATATGGTACACATTAAATTATTAAATCCATATAGAGAGAGAGTACTGATGTTACTCAAGCCACCGAACCATCTTGGCTACTGGATATAAAATAATTAACCGTCTTTGCCGCAACTAATTACGAAAATCATGTGTTTAATAAAACATTTTAAGTACAATTATGAAATATGTAGGTCAATTAACCAAGGCTACAAAATCGTGTTACATTTTTTTATTTTGATCCTTCAACAAATTCACAAAAAAAAATGAATTTCACTTTTTTTTTAAGAGGAATGTTCTTAAAAAAACATACAATATAATAAGGTAGTTAATTAGACAGTACATTTATTTTAAATGGGTAAGGACAAGCTATTTTGATTACTAAAACACGAATCTAAATATATATATTCAGTGGTATGGTCACAACATTGAAACCAAACCTTTTAATTGGAAAAAAATATATAACGATTCTAAAGTTTCTTTTTTAGAATGACTGTACAAAGTTATTGGATAGATTGAAGGTAACACAACTATATACATTTTTCTTCTTTTTCTTTTCTTTGGAATGAAACAATAAAGAAGGCTCAAAGTATATTGCTTTGCTTTGTTTTCTTTACTTTTTTCCTACACAAAAAGAGAATGATAATCAGGAGAGGGTGATGTAACAATGAGTAACGGTTGCACTTTTAGTAAGCATGCTCAACACACATACAGATCAAAAACAGCAAACCCTAGCTTCAAATTCCCTTGCCTAAATGCTTGCACATTTTTGTATATAGTTTCCATATTTGCTATATACTGATCTACCAAACTAGAACAAACAAATCATAGCCATAGTCCAACCCTAGACTTCCGTTCCAACAAATCAGCCATTTAATGCACATGCACATTCAATAAATTAAATTAAAAGCATCAGTGCATCACCATGCCCTTCTACTAAAATATAGCAACCTCCTCAGTACTTAATTCCCATAGCTCCATTTTGCATGAAAAATATAGCAACCTCCTCAGTACTTAATTACAGTCCATATTAGAGGCTTAATTATTCATATTTATTCTACTAAAATCCTATTAATTATCTATACATTAATAAATGAGCTTAATTTTGTTAATGTAATTTCATGGGTTAATTAACAGCTGACTTGCTTAACAGTAAATAGAAGGGATATCTCCATTTATCACAAAATTGGAGAAGTTCATCAAATGATATTACAAGAAACAACAAAGAAAATAAAATAGAAAAACTGAAACTGTGTTTCCAGAAAACATGGAGAATATTCTCCCTCAAAATGAGTTAATATAGATAAATATTTGTCATTGTACTACAACTCATTTCTAGTTAAGTGCATGCATGAAATTAGAATAAGACTACCCTAGCTGATTAAGTACATGTACAAAATACTATATATAGCAAGAAATAAATAAAGAAATACATAATACTAGGTCGATCTCATGGTTGGTTAATCAAAGAAGGAACAATATCTTGCAAAAGACCATATTCAGTGAGTTGATTCTCAGAATGAGGCGCATTCGCTGATTGTGTCGGTGGTTGTAACGGAAAGTTCATTGGCATGGTCATGCCATTGCTAGGATTTGTGACATCCATTGGTGCAGTAATCATGGAAGACGAGATTAGATGCGACATCAACAGGTCCCTATGGAAGCCCATGTGTAGTGGCAGATTGGGTGGCGGTGGCGGTGCCAAGAGGTGTGCGCTACCACGTAATGTTGCCGGTGTTTGGTGAGTGTGCTTCCCCTCATATGTCGTGATAACAACCGTTGGATCTTGGTATGATCTCTCCACTCTCTTCTTCACGGGGCATTTTTGTGTTGTGCATCTATAGTAGCTCCTGCGAATTAAGAAATCCAAGATGTAACTCAAAATTCTAAAATGAAGAAGAACAATGGTTTAATATATATTTTCAGATTCACATAACTACCAATTTAAGATGTAATGTGCTTTTTAATTAACTATTGAATTTGTCAAAGAATACTTAAGGTTGTCTTAATTGATCTCTTCTTCATCTTAAGATAAGAAAACGACTCAATTTGAATCTACATTAAATAGAGTATTATATATCCCTATCTTGTTATCATGGGCAAAGTTGGGAACTCTTATCTTGACCACAATTTACAATTATATCAGATACGGGTTTGACTCTATTTGTCGACTTGAAAATTATTTTACCTCATAGTAGGTGTAATCTACATCTTACAAGAAACTACGTATAACTAACAGTACATAATTAATGATACTATAAATGTGCAAAACCTTGAAGCAGGTGATTTACTAGAAGAAAAAGTGAAATTGCCATGCCTTAAAAATTGATCTCATTGATATAAAATTAACTAACTATAAATCATGATGCATAAGAAAAGTTAAGATGGCCAAATGTATAAATCTTTTATAAGATGTATGTGCACAAAAACATGCATCTGAATGCAACCTAAATTGTGATCAGTACAAACTCTACATGAACTAACTTTAACCATATTGAATTGAGAAACAAATATGAAAAAGTTAGAAAAATCAATATGTAGATGACAAATTAATACAAGTACTAACCTTGGATAAGGGCTATTTTTCACAGCCTTCTGCCCGTATTTGCGCCATCTATAGCCATCCTCTAGGTGATCAACCTCACTCTTAGTCATGAATGCGAACCTCGGTTGTCTCTGCCTTTTCTCTCCTTTAGCTCTTGGCTTATTCCTGTTTGATTCAATGAGTTGCACAAATGAAATGAGCTACTTTGTACAAGCCAAATAAACCCATGGAAAAAGCAACAATGGCGATAGAAAGGTGGCACGGTTGCTCCGACCAACTGGAAATGTTAAATAAATCCATTCTTTTCTTGTATGTAAAAAATTCCAAAGCAACAAAAAATTGAGTTTCACACTCATACTATACTACCACTACTACTACACTTCAGACTAATTTTGATTGGTCCTTACATGTGTACATTTTCATAAATGTGTTCTTGTCACAGGGGCAAAGTAAAGAGATAAAAAAAAATGAAGGTTTAATTAGTTACGAATTTTCTTGGGTCTAAAATGGAATATACACGCAAGACTTAGTTATGAGGAGCTTCCCCAAATGGAATATGGTGGCTGAATCTAGCTAGATAGTTAAAGGATTAGGTTTGGTTACAAAAAGAACAAAAAGAAAATACTGTTGCCTTTGTAAACCCTAGCATGAGAAACCCTAGAAGTTCACACTTAGCTTCAAAATAAATTATTAAACGAAACTTGAAGAGAGATAGGAGGAAGGAGGGATCTAAAAAAATTTATCTATCAGAAAGCCTCTTCTCTTTTCAATCTCAAAAGATCTAAACTAGATCTAACACTAGCCCTAATTAACAATTAATCGCACACATTAATTAAGAAAAACAAGATTTTGCTTTTAGTAAAATTATTCATAAAATACTTACACTTTTTTTGCCTTATCACCTTCTTCAACCTTTGTAGTTGCTTCTCCTTTCACTTCCTCATCTCCTTCTTGCTTCAGTACCATACTATCAATCTTACAATCGTCGATAGCTGCCGCCTCACTCGAAGACGACGACATGGATGAATTCGGCGTGGCAGGCCCGGTTCCGCAGTCAGCCCTAGAAACACTCGAGGTATTACAAATAACACCATCTGTGACATGATCCATGCCATGAAGTGCTTCCTTCTTTACATTTGATGAATACGGTGCGTCGACAGATCTATAGACTGTGTCATGGTCTGATGTGCCATTGAAATAGTCGGCGAACGCCGGAAAGGATGCGTCGATGGAGGGAAGATCGTGCAACAGAGAGTTGGTACCTGGTCCCGGTCTCTGAGAGAAGAGTGAGGAGAGGTCGTAAAATTCGGCGACATCTCGAAAGAGATAGTGGTGGCCGTGATCAGGGTGATAGATCTCCCCTTTCTCCCCTGACATGTCTAGAGAGAGGAAGTGATAGAGAGAGGAAGAAAGAGATCGGATTGATCAAGCAGTTGAAGTGAAGAGGAAAGATACAAGAGAAGTATAGAGAGAGAGAGAGATCAGGTTTTGGTCATATAGCTTGGCCAATCTCTGTTGAGCGAGAGGTTTGTATAGATAGGTGGGGATGAGGACTTTTTGGAACGTCCTTTTAATTATTAAATAAAATAAACAAAAATGGGAAACTTTTGAAAAATACATAATATTGCTAATTTAGCACCACATATTATTTTAATCTCTGTATTGAAAAAGTTATCTAGATTAATTAGCCAAGGGTTCAACAGATATACAAGAGAGAATGCAATAGTCATCTGGTCTCACAGTGCCAGAGCCAAGGATAAATTTTCCTAGACCGGTTTCACGTAAACCTCATTAGTTGAAAATAGTAGTAATGTCCGCGGTTTATTAAGAACATGTCTATATTAAGTAGTTTGTCTTCTAGCATCAGTCAGCGATAGATGGGAAAAGTAAACCGGAAGTACCCGGTCACGTGGGAGCTACGGTCAAAGTTTTTCACTCCACCGTCGAACAGACAACTGACACGTTGGCAACCCTTTGACCGAGTTGACAGCTATGGTGGGGCCCGCTTTACGGTGACGCGGTTCAGTACGTCACCGTCCAAGGCTCTAGAATAAATATATACCATCTTCCATCATCCACCGTCAAATTTAAATCTGACGGTGTAGGTACAGCCGTACTAGGAAAGATCCGTGTAGACACGGCTCGTGTCGGCCTTTGAACCCTGTATTGCGTGTGAATCAAATACCACGAGTTCAACGAGCTGCAACGATACAGCTGATCTTGGTCTACGGTGGACCCAATATGAAATCCAAATTAAATTAATTATTGGAAAGAAATTTAATTATTTCCCACTTGTACATTTTATTTTTAACTAAACAAGACTAAATGAGATGTTGTCAATTTATAATTATTAGCTGCATGCAAGTCATGCACTAGGCGATGGATGCTAATCAAATGAGATTGATATATTTTAAGAATTGCATTCATATTATATATAAAAAAAATCATTAGTGGAGTTTATTCATATTAGTTCTCATGGTCAAGATATGTTGAGTCCGGATCTTTTAAGGTAACTCAATTTTTGAGTTTGTTCAAAATCGACTCGGCAGAGAAAACGAATCTGATTGAAATTTACAAGACAATATTAATACAAATGATATTTATTAAATTCGTTCTAATTTATAACGAACAATTCGGATTTAAATTCAAATTTTCAGTTATCTTACGGGGCATGAATTCATATATATATGATGGTGTTTTTTAAACGGATAATTCTAACCAAAAAATTTTAGCTACCATCTTAATATTTCAAAATTTTAACCTTAACAACGCTTTTCTCAAAATACAAAATCTACCATCCACGCAGATTCAATATATGTGGAACCATTTATGTTTTATTAGAAAATAGTTTTGTGCAGATTCAATCTACATGAAACCAATACTTTTTTTTGTTTAGCAAATGGTTATTCACGGATTCAATCCACTTGGAACCAATTATTTTTTCTTTTGAAAAATAGTTAATTCACGGCCTATGGTATAGAATGACAAAAATAATATAAAAAAAATCTTCAAATAGTAGTTATTATTTTAAGATGTTGGTTATTGTCAAATTAAATATTCTGATGAATAATTAACAGTTTTTGGTTGAAATAAAAGAAAAATACATAATTGTTGAGGATCAGAAACTTCAACTGAAATTTTTAGATCTTAAAAGATGTTTTGTTTGCAATTCTGATTGCGCTGGCTTTCTGGGTGCCTGTGTCTAGCCCGATCATCAGGCCCCCCATCTCTTCATGAGTTTTTCGAATTACGGTAAAACGTTCAAATTGGAGTTTCATACAAAAAAATTATAGTTGTTTAAATTTTGAAAACAATGCATTAATGTTTCATTACAAACTATCAGTAACGTGCCGATATTTTTACCATGTACTGATTTTGTCTTAGAATTAACTATTTTCGACACACAAAATATTTTGATTCTACACGCAAATTGAATTTACACAGAACTATTTGAAAAGAAGAAGAAAGAAATTGGTTCCACGCAGATGCAATAGTGTGTCGCACAGATAAAATAAGATATAGATAATTTAAAGTAGATCATCTAAAATTAAATCTATACTATTTATAAAATGTCATAACTATTTCGCATTTAATTCTCATTAGTATAAGAGAGATGGTGTTGGTAATGAAACTAAGGCCATAGAATATGAAAATGGCACAAACACCAAACAAGACAGCTCGGTGCTTTTTTTTTTTTTTGGAATAGAGGCATTAAATGAACGAAGGATGTGTGGTGGGTATTAGGTGTGATGTGCAATCTGTCTCATTTCTCATTTGGCGTGTGATGGGTCCCACATTTCGGATCCGGATCCTATGCTGGCATGCAACTGCTTTCCTTTCAGAATTCAGACGCGCTTTCCTGTCGTTTTTCTTTCTCTTTCTTTTGTACTTTTTTTGAGACGAAGTTGTCTACTCAAAGTTTTAAAAACCTGAACATTTTCCAATTCCGATAAAAGAAAGACGAATTGTTCTGATGGCAATCTAGATTTAGTGTCGTCATGCCACGCAGAAATTAAATCAAACGGTTATGGTACATAATGTTTTCCAGACCATCTGTACTTCCACAATTGCATTCTAATTTCAATTTGTGACATACGCTGGATTGTTACACCCGCTGTCTAAGTTTAAAAAAAAAAAAAGAGAGAGATACGCTGGATAGTATAATATTTTGTTTACATCTTAAATTTTTTTTATTGTATATATTTGAAATGTAGTGAGGCTATGGTACTATGCATACTGCATGTTGGCCCGTGCTATAGACTCAAATCTTTGTTTTGAAAGTTTTAATGGTCGATTCGAACTGTTCAATATAGTCTTTATATAAATATGTACTTGTAAACTAAATTTTTTTACTATTTTTAAACGGTTCAGATTAGCTGTTAGGATTTTGAAAACAAACATATTGATCCGTAGTAGTACGGACCAATCTGCGTTATGCATAGTACCGTGCCATGACACATATGCTCTTTCACTGCCCTTTTGCAAGGAGTTGCTGGCTCAATAGCCCAACACCAATACTGACCTCGCTCCTGGCCTCACAAATGCACCTTATACTGGAAGAGTGTTTGTTGAAGGGTACAAACGAACAGTGGGTCATGATGGCTAATACAATGTGGGCATTATGGAGATGCAGGAATGACTGCATATATGGAGGAAAGCCACCTACAAATTAAACCACTTTTGACAAATACCTCAATGCAATTAACACTGAAACTTGGTTGGCAGGAGCTAATTTGGTTCAGTCAAGGGGCCAGGAGCAAACCAGACCCTCCCAACAAATGGAGCAACAGCATTTCGAGTTCACCTGTTACTCGGATGGATCCTGGACTGGTACATGGCAAGAGGGGAATTGGCTACCTGGTTTTCAAGAATGACAACTTGGTCAAATACGAAGCAAAGGGAGTATCTTCCTGTTGTGCCATACAATCGGGCGTTGCTGGTAGCGCTGCAGAATGCGGTTCAGAGTGGTATGACATCCATTACCTTCTACACCGATTGTCAGGAATTAGCAAAGGCATGTGCTGGTACGAAACCCCCCCCACCCGCACTCAGACTGGAGAGCATTCCATGAAACTTTTGAAGCTCGGAAGATATTAAGAAACAACAGGGGCTTTCAGGTTTCTCATGTCAGTAGAAGCCAAAACGAACTGGCAAAACAAGGGAGAAGGATGGGCAGTAACTGGAGCTGTAAAGGATACACTTTCCCTTTATTTAATTTCTCTGGTACTTGAAGAAGAATGTAACTTACGATAGGGGAGGAATTTCAAGAATACTTGATAAATGTAACCTGTATGTTTGAGATTTGGTAATGAAAAGCCTACGGGCATGTTTGAACGGAAAAAGAAACAAGAAAAAAAGATATGACATATTTAGAAAGATCGTTGTTGCTAAATTATTAGTTGTGCTTACAACAAGATATTTTGTTTTATTTCTGCAAGACCCACCGGTGACGATGACCCACCCCATAACAGAATAATCATGTATAAATCATAGGAACATAAGACATATAACTATATGCTACAATATTTTCTTTCAACGATGGGTCCAATAGAGTTGTGGTTTTAACAGTAAAAATTGCGTAGGTTTCATTTTTATTTGTTATAGAGAGATCAGCTTGGCTCACTGTTTGGTACATCATACATTGGGTATAAGTCACTAAATTAAAGCTCAGAGGGCCCACCTACACCTAAAACTTTGGTAATAATCTAACATGCTAAAATAAGTATCTTTTGAAGCTTCATCCCTCAATTATTCTTATATGAGTTTCATTCTTTCATATCAAAATACAACACTTTATTCATATGAATATGAATATATACTTTTTTTTGTCAATATAAATGAAGAGTAGGGTTAAAATACGTCACTGGTTTTGTGCTCCAATTATGTTCCACATCTTTATCTTCGTTTTCAAAGTTTGAACAATCGATCTGAACCGCTCAATATGATCTTCATATTAAAATATGCTTGGAGATCAAATGTTATATATTTTTTAAATTTATTTACTATTTTTTTAGATACGTACACACTGTTTTCATGATATTTTGGACCATCGATCCAAAACAGTGAATTTTCACCTATCTAAAATGTAGTAAAAAAATTTTAAAAAAAAATATGAAATTTGTTCTCCAAGCACATTTTAATATGAAAATCATATTAAACAGTTTAGATCACCTGTTCAAACTTTGAAAACAAAAAAAATTATGTAAAGCATAACGAAATACAAAACCAATGATGCATTTTAACCTTGCTCATAAATGAATACATGAATGTTTTAGTCCAACATAATTGTTGGCAGTCAACAACTGTCTTAAACTTTCAAATTTATTATTAGAGTAGGGTTAAAATGTCTCATTAATTTCGTGCCCCATCATGCTCCAATATCGTTATCTCTATTTTTAAAGTTTAAGCAGTTGATCTGATCCGAACCACTCAATATGATCTTCATATTAAAATGTCCTTGGATACAAAATTTTAGATTTTTTGAAATTTTTTTTGCTATTTTTTAAGATAGGTACAAAATCACTGTTTTTACAAAATTCTGGACCATTCAAAAATAGTGATTTTGTATCTCTTTAAACAATTAGTAAAAAAGTTCTAAAAATTCTAAAATTTGTTATCCAATCACATTTTTGTATGAATATCATGTTGAACGATTCGGATCAATTATTTAGACTTTGAAAATAGAGATAATAATGTTGGAGCACGATGGGACAAAAAACTAATGGGGCATTTTAATCCTACTCTTATTATTATTACTCCTAAAATACATATATTTTTTTTAAAGTAGAAAGAACACTTATTTTAGCTCAACTACACACATAATAATATTTTAAATAATTGTCAATTATTTCAAACTATTAAAGTGGATCTTCTTTGAGCTAAAATAAACATTTAGTTCCTTTGAAAAATATAAACTAATGAAATAAAAACTACTCTATTTTGATTTAAAACATTTAATGACATCTATCACACACTTTTACTTGGTTAAAACATATTTTGACAACTTGACTCATATTTCCAGAATTTTTATTAAAATTCAAAAAAATTCAAAATTTAAAATTCTGCACCCAAATTCAAAATCTACCCAATCCGGGTAATAATTATTCGGATTCAGGTCTTCTTTCCGAAAAATTATTCTCCGGATTCAAAAATATATTTCTGGAGAATTATTCTCCGAATTTGTTATTTTTTAATTAAACAGAAAATGTTATGATTTATTTATTTTTTGTATTGAAATATTTATATATTTCTTAGATGGAATATTATGTAATTTGATTTATTAGAAAGACTGCGACAAATAATCCGGATCAACATTTTTCAGGCAGGATTTTTTGCAGCTGTAAGAAAAGTAAAATATTTTTTTGTGTGTTATTGAAAAAAAATATATTTTTTGAATTTGAGTTATTGATCAATTGTGATCCTTCTATTTTTGAAAAAATAAGAATTTTCTGTGACTTTTGTTGACGAAATGATTTCTTATCAATTTTTTTTTTAAATGAATGAAATATCTTAGAATTTAAATGTACTAGAAGGACCATAATATTTTCTTTATTTACTCAGAAGTGACTTTTGAACCAGGATCAATAACTCGGATCCAAAATATTTTTATTTTTTTCCAACACACAAAGAAATATTTTTATTTTTCTTACAACCGCAAAAAATCCGGCCTGAAAAATGTTGATCCGGGTTATTTGTCGCAGTCTTTCTAATAAATCAAATTATATAGTATTTCATCTATTTTCAAAGAAATATATAAAATATTTCTAATATTTCAATAAAAAATAAATAAATCATAATATTTTCTATTTAATTTAAAAAAAAACTCAAATCCGAAGAATATTCTCCGGAAAGTGAATCTTTGGATCCAGAGAATTATTCTCCGGAAATTAAGCCTGGATCCGGAGAATTATTCTTCGGATTGGACATAATCGGAAATAATCCGAAACGGGTGCAGATGTTAAATTTTGAATTTTTTTTAATATTAATAAAAAATTCGGCTCATTTTTTTGTCTCCTGAGAATTTATGTTTCTTTCAGCAAAAATGAAAATTTTCAGTTGGAATGTACATTTTATTGAACCAAAATGACCTTATATCTTTTCATTTCCCCTCTCTTGATAAAGTTTGACCAATGGCATTTGAGGGTATTAAAATATGAACATTTTTGTTTTCTAATAACTAGAAATTATTGTGGTCTTTTAATATCTAAGGTGAGCTCAGCAACTTTTCAACAAAATTTCAATTTATTTAAGTAGACAGAGAAATTCCATATTTTTAAAAACTATTTTGCTGTAATGGAGCAATGGAACTAAAGGTAAAATTTGGACTTTTGGGACATGATGAGATAATATAGTACTTTGAGGAATTTGTATGTGTGTTTTTCTCCTGCTCATACCAACTTTTGGTCTAATTTTTCCAATCTGAATAAAATAATTTCTAATCAAGTACAGTTTATTTTCCGTTTGGCAAGATTAGAAAAACTTGTTTAACCAACTTAAAAGGATTGGCTATTCTCTTTATTTTAGTTATAAATGCCCTGATTCGTTAATACAAAAGTATAAGGTTTCTAAAAAAAACTAGTTTTGAGAACCAACTTTTGATACAGTGGCAAAGACAATTACCTCTGTATGAGAGGTCACAGGTTCAAAATTCATATGGAGAAATTATTTGTGGATATTAAATAGTTGGGTAACTTTAGTTCCAATATTTAATAAAAAAACTAGTTTTGAAAATAATTTGTAGCCTTAATTATTAGTCATAACCAGTTTTTGGATAGAGCAATTGTTCTGCAAAAATCCAATGCAATAGAACATAACAATGAAGCTCAAGTCAGTAGTCACACATACTCACATGTATATTCCAATGAATTAATCCTATAGATGGTGTTTGGTTGTAGACTAAAACTAATAAGGTCTAATTTGATTTTTCTAATTTAGCCCATCTAAATTATTCATATTTGGTTGATGCCTAAAGTTATATCTTGACTTAAGTTATTTCTTATTTGATAAGAATTTGATAGCTTATGACATTATTTGATATTACAAATTATTTTGTCTTACAAAATTTATGATATCAATAATAAAACTATTCTTCATATTTTTTTTCATTTTGATTGAAATGAAATGTACAACAAAATGAGTTATGTACAAATTAATTATATATCTTAGAGATGCACATTGCATTTAGTGAATCTTGTTTAATTAAGCTTATATGTATACCAATATATTTTGTTAAAAATATATTGGGTTGTTGAACAAAAAAAAATTATTTATTTGTAGTACATTTTCAAAAATTATTATATTTAATTATTTTCTAGATTGCATATTTTGTTAATTTAGAAAATTATGCCATTTAAAAAAAATGTTGATTATATAATTGATAAAGTTATAAGTTCATTTATGCTTAAATGGAAACAAAATTAATTGTTTATTTTACATTCCTTAAAAAATGATTGACAATAATAAAAACAATATAAAATTTGACCTCATACTCAAATAAAATTAAACCATCTGAAAAGGTGGGTTAGTTTAGACTAATTTAGGCCAACCTAAAAATTAGCTTATCCCATCTTAATCCGGCTCAATTAAACAATATTTGACAAAATAACTTGAGACCTAAAACCCTTATTTCACTATTTAGTCCACATCAAACATGACCATAAATTATTTCTACCTGTATGATTCTATCATGTGCAAGTGCAATTCTGTGGTTACCAAACAAAATGGCGAGTGCAATGAATACTGAAAATTTGACATGGTTTTTATATTTCTGAATTCATGTTTCCCCAGATTAATATAATAGTTCAATTTATGGAAAATCGCATAAACTATATAGTTTTTTATTTTTATTTTGAAAGGGAATATTCATGACAAACGACAAAAGGGACTCTTCTTTCTAACATTAATTTTTTTCCCCTTTTGATTCTCTAAGGCATGTCTGTTGCATCATTTGTTTAATAAATTCAAATGCACAGAAAACAAAAATTGACAAACCTAAATAAACTTTATCTCTTAGATAAGGTTTCAAATGTTTTAATTTTTTTTGTCAATATTATGCTTTTATATTTTATTTTTTTAGTAACAAAAATGATAAAACTTATAGAGTGAGGCTATGGTGCTATGCATAGCACGGATGGGGTCCGTGCTACAACTCAAAATTTGACTTTTCAAAATCGTAATGGTCGATCCGAACCTTTCAACATGATTATAAAATGAATATGTACTTGCAAACTAAATTTTACATTTTTCTGAATTTTTTTACTATTTTTCAGATATGCTGTTTTTGGATGGTCCAGAATGTTCAAATCAAGTGATTTTCGAAAAAATAGTAAAAAAATTCGGAAAAAATGTAAAATTTGGTTTGCAAGTACATATTCATTTTATAATCATGTTGAACAGTTCGGATCGACCGTTACGATTTTAAAAAATCAAATTTTGAGACGTAGCACGGACCCCATCCGTGCTATGCATAGCACCATAGCCTCACTCAAACTTATATGTCAAAATAATAAAATCATTAGAAGTGATTTATATTGTTTTTTCTACATGCACACACAAAAAAATATCACGTTTTTATTTTTTTGTTATATGAATAAATCAATGTTCAAAAATTATCTAAATCGGTGTATATTTGCATTATATAAGTTTTAAGAATGAACCCATAATGAAAGCACAATATATGAAAGCATTTGAACCCTTTTCTATCTCTCATTATTGCATGAGATCCCTTAACAGTGAATAATTGCACATAATTCAGCATTTCTCCGACCACAGAGAATCCATAATACAAAGCAGGAGAAAGAGAGGGACTGGAGCATTTATGATGGTAGGATACATGTCACTATATTCGGTAGATGCTTTGACATTTTAATTTATTCTATAACATAGGGACAAACCTCAAAGTCAAAGTGGCATATCTGACAAATTCTATTAAATTATTAAATTTGTCATACTCCGTCTGTGGTTTAAGTTTTTTAAATTATTGAATCCAAATATCAAGCAAATAATTATGTATCAACTACCATTATGTGCTAATATATTAAACTTTGGGCAATGATTCTGTTGGTAGGTTGACGATTTAGATCTGCCAACGTTTGACAAATTTTCTTATGTCATTATATTGTTTTCCTCGTTTGAAACATAAATAATTGATAAATAAATGATGTTTGTTTAAATGTTGTGTCCTCATTATTCTTTTATTTTTAAAATTTTAATAACTTAAAATTTAAAACTTAAATATCAAAATCAAATAAATTTGTTAGATATATCATGGACATTAATTTTTTTTTAACTTATTTTTCATATAAAAGAAGTAAAAAAAGTTATAATTATTTATGTGTCTGTAGAGAAATAATATAGATCACTTGTAAGTTGTAACTATAGTATTTTGACATATAAATTAAAAAAAATATTAAAAAAACGAGATGATAGATCATCCAAATTTGTAGGCAGACATGATATATCCGTTCTAAATTTTGTATTAAAAAACATAATTAGATAATGACAAATAGTTCTATAAAACTTTAATATTAGCAATAATTCTCCTAACTTATTTTATTCGAGATTGACCCTGAAATGTTAACCTCAATCATAATTAGATGATAAATGATAAAGGGATCGTTGCATGTTTATAACGTAATTTTTTTTTTTAACATTTTCGACTTTAGAAACAAATTAAATTAGCTTTTTTTTTTCAAAATATTTGAAAGTAGAGTAGCATATACGAAATAATCATGACCAACCAAAATTTGTATAGTTTACTATAATTAACAAATGCAAATGGAGAATAATATGAATCATATTATTAATTATATATTATCTCCTTGATATCAGTATTGAAAATGTATAATAATAAAATTCACAATGAAATTTGCGTAAGAGTAACATAGTCATCTCACCCCGGAATAAACTATGTTTGATTAAGAATTAGAGAGGTATTATAAAATTGGGAAAGTTCATGAGGGGAGGGGGAAATTGTCAAGATTACATACAAGTTTGAGGGCCATTATAAGTATAATTCTCAAAAAATATAAACAGAGGCGGAGACAAAATTTATAGTAGAATGGACACAAATTTAAAACGAAACACAATTTTGTAATGTAATATTGAATCTTTAATATACTTTTATAATTTTTTTGCAAAACAAATATAGAAATAGAAGCATATTTTGGAAGAAAAAAATTTATTAGAGTGAAAAGCATAATTTTATATTTCCTTGAATTTTTAAGTATATTTTTACGATTTTTTTAGAGAAAAGCATAAAAATAAAATTATATTTGTGAAAAAAAATTAAGCCGGAAAAGCAAGTGCCTCTCTAGGTCAATGTGACTACGCCACTAAATAAATATAGACCCTATTATTTTCTTATAAATTATAAAAGAATCAACTTGAATAGGTGCTACGATTTTCAAGATTCAGGTCGGATCCAATACTGACACCCGAACCCGAACATTGATTGGTATGGATCTGGGACCCGAATTTTAAACCAGTTTAATAACAGTCAACTGATAAGGCCAAATTGCCTGATTAGAAATATGTGCACCGGTCAGGTACACCTCCATATACATAAGAACTTTACCACAAAAATGCCAAATGAAAAGTTTTCCTGTCCTGTCATGTCATGAGCGCACTTGAATTTGAAGCCGTCAAAAAGATTATACCACTAGCATATATTTTTACCAGTAAAAATCCAGAATTATTTGTATGACAGTGCCACACTGATACTTGCCTTAGAACCCTTCCGTCTGAGCAGTTGAATTCAAAGGCTTGAGATTGATATTTGGGTTGAATAATTTTATGTTACAAAAAAGTTGAAAGGTGTTGATGGATGCAAAAAAAATTACAAAATTTAATATACAAAATTAGAAATTAGAAATTTATGAGAGTTTTTTTCAAGTATGAAATGATTTTATTTATTTATTTATTTATAGTTATTATAGACACTGAATTTTATTCCGTATATTCTACATATAATAAATAATATTTTATCCACTAACCATATGTAGTTTTTAGTTTGAACTGTTAAATCAAATCTTTTAAGTAAAATTAACAGTCTGATTGAACGGTTAAATAATAGTTTGGTAAGGTATTTGTTTGATAATTATCTAGTATTGTGAAAAAAATTGCACCGAAAATGGTATTAAGAATTTGAAAAGGATTTTGTACGAGTAAAGAATACGGTTGTTTTTTTAAGGAATCAAGATTACAGTGAAAGAAATGTTCAGTATTTTTTTTATAATTAAAACGGATTTTCTTAAAAAATATTATGGCGACCTACATAAGTTAGAAGAATTAATTAAGACAAGATTTGTTTTTTTTTTTCAAATGGTAGGCAATAGAAAACATTT
This sequence comes from Carex littledalei, assembly GCA_011114355.1. Lineage (NCBI taxonomy): Eukaryota > Viridiplantae > Streptophyta > Magnoliopsida > Poales > Cyperaceae > Carex > Carex littledalei. Next base: position 10,604,479 of record CM022087.1, read on the forward strand.
CAATAGAGATTTGTGAATACAAATATTAATTTAATAATTCACATAAAATCGATAGTTTTTTTTTTTGCATTTTATGCGATAGACTATATAAAATAGAAAACTATAAGAAAAAAATATGGGACATTGACCCATTATATCCATTTAAATCCACCAATGCAATTATTAAATTAAAAGAAATAGTTAATTATAAAAAAGGTGAAGGAAAAGAACTATCCAGTAATTAGATTTAGTCTTTGTGATAAGGCGATGTAATAACAGCGACATGAAAATTTATATTAAAAAAAAAATTAGATGTAACCATCAAGGTCCTTTTATTATATTTTGTTTGTATTGTGGTGTTTGATTGTGGGCTTGACTGGGTCTGGTCTAATGGACCAACACAGCGGTCAAATTCATACTTGATTTGAGACCGCCACCGGTGCTTTCCTTCTAAGTTTTTATAGATAAAAATGAATTTTAATGTTCAAGTTTTTTAACTTTAAAAGTTTATAAGAGATCTTCTAACTGAATTTTTAATTTGTGATTTTTTATACGTACATAATTTATTTATGGATAAATTTGTTAATACAGAGCGGAGCCGAAAAAATATTTTAAAAAAAATTCTATTGGAAGGTAAAGAATTTTTAAAATAATATTAAAGTTTAATGGAGAAAATCTTAGAAGATATATTAGTCGGTTTTCGATAAGATGTTTGATATTTATATCGAATTGAGTGACTTGGAATGAATTTTTTAAATCTGGAAAATAATTTTTTTTAAATTATAATAGTGATCAATTGATACAATGAATACTATAGTGATGTATATTAACTCATTAACATTCTATCAAGATAAATACTTATCAAGATATTCCTATTAAGTATTAACACTGTGTGTTTCCTTTTCAAAACATATGCCGCAAGTGTGAATTCCTATTATACAATGTTGTGTGCTTTTGCTCTCCACATGATGCAAGTGTGGATTCATGGCACTAAAACAGAGAAAAAAAAAATTAGATTTTTGTATACTTGTAGTGTAATTATTCTTTTGATTTCTTGAAGCTCTCCATTTCAAAGATGGCACACCAAAAGGCGCACCCTGACACAAACTTTCTGAGGAGATAATATTTGCGTTGATTTGGGGTTGAATTTTTCAAAAAGGAATGGATGTCTTTTTTAGTTTTACTAAGCCATGCTTTTGCTTACCCAAGAATAGATCTTAATTTTATAAGTTAATTTTGTCTGAAATTAAAATTTAATGTTTTATTCTGTTGTTAACTCGTTACAAGGTGCTAATGCTTTGCTCCAATTAATGGATTAAATTCTTTTATAAGAGTGACATTCAATATTCTTTGTAAATAATTTATTACTTTGAAAATTTGATAAGTTTCCAAATCAAGTTAAGAAAGTATTGAAAAATTATATATGTGTTTTTTATATTATCGGTTGGAGGTGTACCGAATTTCATACAATTTGAATGTCAATTGATATAGTATCAAAGATAGTTAATATAAGGAGAACTCACTTTACAATGGTTATATTTGACAATTTTGACAATGAATTTTTCAAGAAAATCAAATAAAATTAAAATTTTAAAAGTAATAGTATGGTATGTCATTGTACATTTAGATAACCTAACAAATTTCGTTTTTTTGAGCTTATTTTCTCAAAGCTTTAGAAACAATAATATATAGTTTTCATATATTTTTCCTTTTTATTTTCTTAAACTGTTGTTATTAGCTTTAGAAGCATTTTTTTATCAATATTTAATATTTTAAATGGTTTCACACTGAAATAAATTGCCCCAGTCAAATATATACGAGTAGAACTAGGGTGTTCTTAAGCTCACCAAGTCTCTTTGTGAGCTTAACTCAGAACTTCATCGGATTAGCTTCAAGCGACACATTCAAACTGTTGAAATCGATCTATCTCACGAGTGATGAGTTTACATGTTAAATTTATAAATATTCAAACTAATTTAGTATAAAGTCAAGCAGTAAGAAAAAATGGTTTATAAGTTAATTTAATGTGTTCATTTTTTATCATTTTTTTACCACTTGACTTTATATTAAATTAGTTTGAATATTTCTAAATTTGACATGTAAACTCATCACTCGTGAAGTAGATCGGTTTCAACGGTTTGAATGCGTCGCTTGAAGTCAATCCGATGGGTTTTTTTTATTTAAGCTCACAAAGAGGCTTGATGAGCTTAATAACACCCTAGTTCTACTCAATATATACATCATTACAGCTACAGTATACACTCGCAGCACCTTCAACCATAGTGACAAACGAATAGTTCGGGTTCGGTTCAGCAGGGTCAAAAATTCATGATTCGGAAATAATACGGATATAATTCGGAAATGATTCAATACCACAAGAAAGCAAAAAAAAAAAAAACCAATGTTTTTTTAAAAGAAATAAAAACATTTGCGATTTTTTGGCGAATAAAATGTATTGTATGTTTTTTTGCATTTTATTCGGTATTCGATTCGGAAACGTAAAAAAAACAAATAAAACGCAAATAATTTGCGAATTAAACGCGAATTGTGTTACTATGCTCTCAACTGGAAATCCAAATTTGAATAACAAGTAGATTCTACCAAATAAATAATTGTAGAGATACTGAACCAGGTTGATTCTCTTTTCATAGTACTGGGTCCAATGTGGGGCCCACATCCTTTAAGACCAGATGAAAGGTCAGCTGATTGAGTCAAGCTTTGACGCTTTCCAGCTACAGTACAAGTTTCCATCTAGATCTCAATTCTCTTTTCATTGTTTATTCAAAATCATTAGTTATAACTTAGAAAAGCACCAAACTAGAATTCAAGTGCTCTATGGGGTTTATATTAAGATAAGAGTGAGGCTATGGTGCTATGCATAGCAAGGATGACTAGTGTACTACGGCTCAATATGATACTTTTTAAAATCCTAACGGTCGATCCAACCGTTCAATGTGATAACCATATGAATATGAACTTGCAAACTAAATTTTATATTTTTTCGAATTTTTTTACTATTTTTTTAGATAGGTAGAATTTTGATGGTCCAGAATTTTCAGAAAACACTGATTTTTCTACCTATCTAAAAAAATAGTAAAAAAATTCGAAAAAAATATAAAATTTAGTTTGCAAGTACATATGATTATGATTATCACATTGAACGGTTGGATCGACCGTTAGGATTTTAAAAAGTACCATATTGAGCTGTAGTACACTAGCCATCCTTGCTATGCATAGCACCATAGCCTCACTCTTAAGATAATCTAACCTCCATGTATGGTCCAAATTTGGTATGGTCAAGGAAATTTGTTTATTTTGGATTAAAGTACAATTAGGTCCTTGGTACTCTATGACAATGTTTTGGAGGGGAATAAAATTGAGAGGTGAGGACATTTTATTGTCAATTTTATTATTTTGAAAAATGTTATTAAACTTTAAAAAATTTAAAAAATTATTGTGTTTTCAATTATTTAGATAGAATCTAATATCTGTATCAAATTGGAACCGATTTTAAAATTAAATTATTTAAATTCTATTGTTACAATTTTAAATTATTTGGTGAAAGGTTGAATGTTTTGTATATCGATCAAAGGTTTAAATAGCGTTTATCGCGTCATAGCGGAACAGCTGAAAAAACAGTGCTATGCCCATATAGCGCTGTTATAGCGTGCAATAGCGCGCTATAGCGCCAATAGCACCATAGGTCCGAAAACGCTATAGCGTGCTATTTAGAATCTTAATATCGATCCAATATTTGATACATGTGCGATTTAAAAAAAATGGAGAATACATCACAATTTTAGTTTTCTAATTGGAATAATATTTTTCAAATTAACAAAATAAATGTACAAAAAAGTTGAATTTATACTAGAATTATTCATTTTATAATAAAATAATAGTCATTCCTTTATCTCTTTTTTTTTATCTCCCCTATCAAACAAAGTGTTATAAATAATGAAAGCTTGAAAGCTTGGGGGCTGCGATACGGCCTACGAAACAAATGGATTGGTCAGTTAACAAAAATAGTATCTTGTTTTTCTTATTATTTTTTAAATATTTTTAGTGGATTTTTTTACCTCTTGAGTCTTGACTTGCTATAAAGTATTACTTTGCATGGTAAAATCAGGAATGGTAATTACAAAGTTGTGCACAATTTCAGTCACTAGAGCTAAAATAGTAATTATATTTATATTTTTGAGAAGAGTGAGGTTATGATACTTTGCAAAGCGCGAATCGGTCTGTGTTGGATTTATATTATGTTTTCAAAATCTAAATTATCGATTTAAACTGCTCAATATTATTATCATATGAAAATATAACTAGAGACCAAATTTTATATTTTTAGAATTCTTTACTATATTTTAGAAAATTAGAAAATCACTTGACCTAAAAATTCCATCCGATAATAGTGATTTTCTACCTACCTAAAAAAATAGAAAACAAAATTCTAAAAAATATAAAATTTGGTCCTTTGGTACATTTTCATATGAAGATTATGTCAAGCAGTTTAGATCGACTATTTAAAATTTAAAAATGAATATATGAATCTATAACTCGTACTGATCTGCACTTTGCAAATGAATATGTATCGGGTGTTATTACTTTTATTGTGATAGCATGTGTCATTAGACATCCGAACCATCAAATCAAAACTCCAAGAGGAATTATATATATTGCTTTGATAGCTAAAATAACTTGATCTAAAAATTCTAGATTATCCAAAAACATTAATTTTTTTTAAAATAATATACAATTTAACGGTTTGAATTGTTTAACGATTCATAAAATGTATACTACCATAGCCTCACAGGCTCTCACACACACACACACACACATTGCTCTGATACGCTAAATATATACTAAGCACCATAGCGGCGTTGTGTACTACTGATACACAATTGGTTTGACTAATACATAATTAATTTGTTTTTAATAGCGTCTGATCTGTCTAGCGTGAAAGATGTCAATTTTGTAATGGAGGAGCAGGTGAAACAATTCAAATTGCTTTTAGTTTAATAATTTTTGTGACCTTTTGACCTGTTCAAGAACAATTGGCATTTCGAGGATCTTTTTGTGAATTAAAAAATATATTGTCTCCGGGTCAAAGAATCTTCTGAAACAAATCTACCACAAGACCTTTCACACTATAGAAATGATTAAGTCTCTATTGTTGGATTTAGATTTTAGACTAAGGGAATTTTCATGCATACCCTTTAATTTTTTTGAAATTACTTATTTTCTTCTACATTTTCATAATATCATACTTAAGCTTATATATTTGAAAAATTCATAAATTTACTCAATTTATTGTCTTTTTTTATTAACATTTATTTTAAATTTATAAAGTTGTCATTTTATTCTTTATTAAAAAATAAAAATATATAACTTGTATTCTAATTGACCGATTTATAAAGATAAATATTTTATTTTTATACTTCTGATACATATATAAATGTATATCTTAATATCACTGTGTGTATAACATTATTTAGTATAATATTATACACATGACCATGATGAAGTTTTCTACCAAGATTCCTCACATTTTTCCAAATTAATAAACCAACATTCGTAATTTAGCCTGCTTACTATAATATTATTTAGTACAAGCTAATTAATCAGTGGCCTAAGTCAGATTTACTGTTAATGTTTGTATAGTAAGGATAAAATACATATTTTATTTGCTATAATCATAATCAATGTTATTAATCAACCGCTTTGACCCATCTCATGCTCATGGGATCCGACTCCGCTGCTCGCCAAATAGGCGAGCAGGACCCTGCTTTTTAAAATCAGACCGTTGAATTTTTTTCATGCACGAATCTCTACAAAATTGAACGGTTGGATTTAGAATAGCAGGGCCTGCTTGCCTATTTGGCGAGCAGCGGAGTTGGTTCCCATGCTCATGGAGTCAAGGGAAAAAAAACAAAAATTAAACCGAGGTGATATGATGAGGCACAGGAAAGTATACGCATGGAAAGTATACGCATGGTCCCTCTGCACTGTTTTTCTTTGCTCTGAAGTCTGAACTCTGAACTAACTTTTGTACATGTATTTTCCTAGGTTATAAATCTGCTGTTATTCCAAAGGAATCACAGGACCCTGTTATTTCTGTTCCAACCGTTCAAATTTTTTCATGCGCGAATCTCAAAAAGAAAGTTTTTCGTGCCCGAATCAGGGGCTGAACTAGAAAATAGAGATTGAGGGTTGAAGAATCAAATATAGTGTAATTTCATTTTATAAAGGGGGCTAAAAGATATTAATGCATATAAAAGTACAAAACTTAATGGACTAAACTACAAATTTTCAAACTATAGGGGGTGCTTAGCACCCTTTACCCACCACTATGTTCCGCCCCTGACCCGAATGTCAACAAAAGTCAACAGCTGAGATCGGAATAACAGAGTCCTGTTATCCCTTTGGAATAACAGAGTCATGTTATCCCTTTGGAATAACAGCAGATTTAGTTCCATTTTCCTAGGTACTTTACTTTCATTATATGTACCTTTTACCAAACAATGTATATGATCCGTCGCTTTCATCATACGGTTTTCTACGGCCAAATTATATTTCGTTCAATTTATAACAGATATTTCGAACAATTTTAAAATTTTTAGAAATAATTAAATATTTTGTCGGGAAGGAGAAAGATGATTTTTTTTTTCAATGCATTAGAAGGAATTGAATCATTATCTCAGTTTTTTTTTAAATATTTTTTAAAGAACCGAATTATAAATTCAATTTCTTAAAATTGATATGCAGATCTCAATTCTTAGTCACAAAAAAAATCTAATCTGCATACAAATTCCAAGAAACCAAATCAATAATTCTGTTTTTTCTATTATATTTAGAAAAATTTCCATCTTTCGGATTCTTTGTAAAATATTTAATACTTATCTAAATATAAAAAAACTGTGGATATTTTTGACTTGTAAATAACTTGTTCGAATTAGCACATCTTTTCCGGTAAAAGTCAATTTACATGGTAGCTTGGTAAACCAACCTAGATAATAACCCAAAGTTACCCTAGTATAATTAATTAGTGATTTATAAAGTGAGAAACAAGTAACAAGCAAGAACAAAGATGTGCATGTGCGTGGCACAACAGCACATGGGATGAGACAATTTTGTGCCTTGGCTTCTTGCTTCTTGGGCAAACAAAAAGGTCAACCATAGGTTTGGGGAGCTAAAGGGTAATAATATTACGGTTTAACTGATTTAAGATTTGGACATTGGCTTTTGATTTTTGTTAGTTACTGACATGGCACATGGGGTAACTAGAAAATTGAGGAAGAGGTTAGATAAAAAAATGTTATGGACTTTTTATTGTATGAAAAAGTATTATGTAATTTTTTGGTTCACAGATCCGAAAAAAAATTAGTGAAAGTTTTAAACCAAATTTTACTCAAAAAAAAAAAAATACTCAATATTTTTATTTTCAAAATATTATACTAAATATTTTTGTTTTCAAAATTATAATGGTCAATCCGAGCCGTTCAACATGGTCTCTATATGAATATGTACTCATAAACTAAGTTATAAGAAATAATTTTTTTAGAATTTTTTACTATTACTTAGATGGGTAGAAAATCACTGTTTGTGGATGGTTCATAATTTTCAAATCAAGTGATTTCTATCTATTAAAAAAATAGTAAATTTTTTTTTTAAAGAAATGAAAATTTTAATTTAGAAATATATATTTATATGAAGACTATATTGAACGGTTGGGATCGATGGTTCAAACTTTTAACTAAAAAAAATTAATCCGACCAATATGCTGTGTGCAGAGTACCATAGCCTCACTCCCTGAGAAATACTGTGGCAGATTTTGACTTTCTTATGGCCAGTAAAGTGGCCAAAGAGATATGATTGGCTTTTGTTTGTGCCAGTGACTTTCAACACAATTGCATGTGTAAGCATATGATCCAGAAACTTAAGAATGAATAGAGATGCTTGTCTGTGGCCTCCTCTGAGTTGGCGCCCATGTTGCTTGTTTTTTCTTTCTTTTTTGTTGTTTGGTTTATTAGCTCTAGCGGATTATGTTTATTTTTCTTCTAGATAACATAGCTTTCCCACCAATTAATAAGGCTATTTCAAAAATTGATTTTAGGGTGAAGAAAATAGCTGAGTTTGTATAAGGATTTTACCTCCTTTCTCGCTCCGATTTTACTGTTTGAGTAGATGAACATATCTGATCATGTGCGATGTTGTTGTTTTTCCTGTTCTCTTTCCTTTCTTTTCTTTAGGGCCTATTCAGCAGAGATATGAAAACGGGAATGAGAGGTTCTGAAAATTTTGAACTGGCCGATTACTGTGCGCGTGGGACAGAATTCGTGAAGTCTGAGTGATTTTTTTTTTTCCCACACATACAGTAATGAGCCGAACAGACCCTTAAAGATTTTCTTTAAATATCGTATTCTAAATCAAACTGTGAAGAGAAGATCAGACCTTATATATACTATGAAATCTTATTTATTATTGTTGACTTCATCTTACAATTTTTAAGATTTGTAATAAGTTTAGTGTATTTTTTAATAAGAATAAAGATGGAAGATCAAGTCACTTAACTATTTAATATTTAAAATTTATTCGAATATTAGACTTACGATCTTCTATACGAAAAACATTACTTTTATCATTAGACCAAAAATGAATTCTCATAAGTTTCATATATTAGAATATGTCAAAATCAAATCGAAATATTAAACAATTTTTTTTTTCTAGACAATGAATTGACAACGCCCCACGCTATTTGACTTGATGGTATATTAATGCCGCTGAAGGATTATGGCCGATTTTTTGTTTGAATCATCAAGCTAGATAAATATATTAAATTTAATTTTAACAACTACAGATATTTTTTTATGCCTTTTAAATAGGAAAATTGAATACAAAACTTTTACACTTTTGTGTTCTTCTCTTCACATGTGTTGCTTTATATTGAACATTTCTAATGGCACTCTGACTGCTCACTCTTTATTTACTGGTTGGTCAAATTGAGAATTTTAAGCAGTCCATTTTGAAAGATTGAATTCGACTACTTTTTATATTGGATTGCATTTAAATTAACTTTGATTATACTGGCACAATGAGATGAAAATTACTGCTTAATTAGTTACCAAAGTCTGTTTTGACTTAATCTTTCATGTCAATATTTTTGATAAATTGTCACAGTCAAGTCAAAATATTGAACAAACAAGTGGTGTCAAATAAATATTCGGCAACATCATACCATTTGACTATATCTAGTGTACAAATGCTAGATAAATAAAGATGTTTTAGCTAATCTTTTGAAGTATGATAAATTGTCTTGCAACCGAACTATTTAAGATATTTATCAAATTGGATAGTATAGCATTGGTACTATTATAATAATAATTAGCTCACAGCTCGTTCCAGATCTGCTCGGAGAAAACATATAATTAGCTCGCTCGATTCTGATTCAGCTCATTTCTCAGCTTATTGTATGAAAAAGATAAAGCTATTTCTCGACATTTTCACTATCTCTTTTCGTATCCCCCACAAGATATGAAACTCTTACAAGAAAGATGAAATTTTTTAATGGCTCTTGGTCTATGCACAATTCACAGCATCAAATCGGTAAAGAAAACGAAAATCTTTGATCTATACACGACTCATAGTACAAACGAGCTGGTTCGACTCAGATCGTGATTGACTCGGATAAAGTCAGGCTCGACTTATTTACATCCCAACCTTACTTTCTGGAAGTGAAAAAGGGCCGAAAGGGACACTCTTCTATTTGGTTTCTCTTTTCTATGGTGTGGTGAAAGAAATCCTGAAAGTGAAAAAGCAACCATGGCCCATAAGAAATAGGCCCATGTTTCTCTTTTAACAGCAACAGTGCAGTGCTGTCCATTTCTGCTGCCTATATTTCAACCAGTTAACAGTGCTATGCTCTGATCTTATCTAAGTTCCATGCACTGCTGAGAGGTCCCCTCTTTGCTGTCTATCTTCTCTTCTTCTTCTTCTTTTTCTTTGTAATCATTTTTGTGTTCTTGGCTTCTTATTCATAGGCCCGCGCTCGAGAAAAAGGAGAGTACTTGCTGTACTATTTTTATATGAAACAGAAACAATGCCAGTAAGATTATAATGTCATATTTGTGTATTAACCTGAGTTTTAGTAGCAATCAAAAAGGGAAAAAATAAATAAAAAAGTTTTAGTGGGTGTATAAGTAAATGAGTATGCAGCTCAAATTGTCCGAGGCTTGAATTTCTGTACCTCGGATTTTATATCCAGAGAACTTTACAGCTCCTACAATTTTTTTTTACAAGGTTACTTGGTCTCAATTTCTATATTCTTTACTTTCCACTAGATTTCGTGAATTTACTTATTACGTCGATGACTGTAATTTAAAAGATTGAATTAACTAGCTAGTAAATAAATACCAGGTACATGTTAATTTGATATCTTTGATGTTCAAGATTCAGTATTTGTTTGCTGATTTTCAGCTTCATAACTAGTCTAGCTTTAAGAGCATCGAGGAAAACCTTCTTTTAATATTTTTAAACATAAATAGCTACAATTTATTAGTTTCCATTGATAAAAGAAAAAAACCCTACATGAGTTGCTACATAACCATAAAAAAACTATACCCAGAAAAAAGAACCCCTAACTGGCAACAGGGTCTCTATCTCAGCTATGAAAAATAAACTTGAAGCAAAAACAAACATCACTAATAGACCATGGCCACACATATGCCAGTAAAAACAAATCCCTGGATTATAGATACCAGAAACCAGTCAAGGCCAGCAGTGCAGTTTGGGTTCGATGGGCATCGGGCATTCCGATGCATTTTAGATTAGTGTGCACGAAGTATGGAATGGGACGCGCATCAAAAGGCTCCAATGCCCATCAGACCCAAACTATTCTCCTAGTCTAGTACTGTTCTGACCTTCACGGACAACAAATGAAGTACTATTACATTTTATCCAGAGTGACGCTATGGTACTATGCATAGCACGGATTGGTCCGTACTATAGCTATTTATCTTTGTTTTCAATGTTCAAACAATTGATATAAACCGTTCAATATGATCTCCATATGAAAATATATTTGCAGACTAAATTTCATATTTTTTATAATTTTTTTAAATAGATAAAAAATCACTATTTGTTGAATGGTCTAGAATCTTTAAATTAAGTGATTTTTCTACCTATATAAAACAATAGTGAAAAACTTCTGAAAATATTAAATTTGATTTATAAGTGCATTTTATTATGAAAAGTTACGACTGAACAAGTGCAACTGAATTTGCGACTGAAAAATTTCGACCTATAGAGTTATAAATACGCATAGTGCAGTTTGAATCTGGATACATCTGCATACCCACATATTCCCACAAATTGAGAGATAGTGAGATAGAGGGGGCTGTTTGCTCAGTGCTAGCACACCGATTCAAAATTGTTTCAACTTATTTGTGTGGATACTAGTAGAGACACAGTTACTATTGCTGCATACCTTCGACATTCAAGTGAGATGAAAGAAAATTACAGCTAACGTTGAGAAGAGCTTCCGCTGCATTGCTTTTATCAAACTAGTGGTAATCTCTATCTTAAATTTAATTTTACACATAGATTTTAGTTCGAGTAGGGATTGATTGAAATTAAATTGTAGCTCTATACCCTACACGAATTCTAAACAATTTGTTGAATTGATTGCAATTTCATGGTGCAATCAACCCAACATAAAAATAGTGTTCATTAGATTTGGTTGATTCAGTTTTGAACAGAGCTGAATTCTCTTCTAATGAAGAACGGTTCATTGAAAAATTATAGAATGTTCTCTCCCTATTTTCTTGTTTCAAATTTTCTAAGAAAGCCCATGAAGAATGTAAACCTTACAAAGTCCAGCAAGGCCCATGATCCAAGAAAACTTATATTACGTTACACCATAAGTAAGACAATGTGTATTACAGTAAATACAAGGGCCTCCATTTGCAAGGTAAGAACCATAAAGCAGACGCAAAAGGAGGAAATCAATTAAAAGCAATTTTTGGCAGTTAATAATCAATGCTGGAAAGCACATAAAATTCTAAAAGCCAGATCACAACAGAAATAAGTACACCATTTGATAAGAGTTGCAGTATCTTAATACTTAAAACTTAAAACATGTTATCTGCACAAGCACATGCATCTGTTGAGATCAGTGTAATAAAATGCGGTTCATGCGGCCGCATATGCGTATGCAGTGGGATTCCGCATAGAAAATCTTATGCAGTCCTATATATGCGGATTTGAATATGCGGCCGCATATAACTGCATATGACCGCATATGCCTGCATTTAATTTTTTTATTTATTAACAAAAACAAATCCAAATTAATTCGGATTCAAATAAATATATTAGTTAAATTGTGAATCGGATGCCCAGCAGTAACCGAAATCCAATCCCCAGCACTCATCCGGACTAAGCCAGTCGAGTGGATTTCAAGGTTGTTTCGATCTTCTTATATAAGCTCCAGAGCGCTCTTTATTTTTTGTTTTAGAATGTTGGGACTAAAGAGTGTATACCGGACTCCCCTTTTCTTTCACGTGGTTTAAATTTTTTAATACTTTTCCTTCACGCGAACCAAGCTAGCCTCTATTTCCCGCTGCCTGTGTATTTTGGGCCATTAAAAAGAATTTTGGGCCCTTAAGATTTATGAACTTTCAAACATATATTTAAACTGTGTTCAGATTTTTTGTGGCATATTATGAAATGTTAGACCTGGATTTGGTGTGTCTATATTAAATAATTGATCAGATTAAAACATATTAAATATTAAATATTTAATTGAGGGTCTTATATTTAATATCTAATGAAATAATCCGCATATATAAGTCCGCATAAAAATCCGCATATGCAGCCGCATACCGCATATGCGCTATGCAGTGGCCTTCCGCATACCGCATGAAAACCGCATTTAATAACATTGGTTGAGATTGAATCATATAAAGTAACAAGGCATGTAAACCCAAGAACCCGGCACTAACCTCCCACCCAGGTTAATCAGCTTCTTTCTTTTCCCTGTGCTCAAATTCAATGACACAAAATTGTCACATCGCACAAGCATTAACAGGATGTCTTTCTCTGGATGAAATTGAAAACACCCCAAGAACCACGTGTGGAGGCTAACTCCTAGCCTAATCTCCTAGAAACTAGATGGCAGCTAGTCAGCGGGAGGAACAACGACAAGAATCGAGCGCCAGCACACCCTTTGTGCCTCGGCGAGTCGACAATGACCCCCAACAGGAAGGAAGTGTTCGGCCCCCTCCAAGCATGCCGTAGGGTGTGCATTTGGGTATGCCTCTCGGAGAAACTCCTCCCGGTAATCCCAATACCAATCATCTCGTAACGACACTTCCTGGCTCGACAGTTCGACCTCGCGGTTTGATACAAAACACTGCATCTCGGCCCATTGTCGAACATAATTACTCTGCTGGCCAATATTGACCATTGGTCATACTGCATCCCTCCCCACAAATCTATCCGTATTACCATTAATTGTTTTCTTGTTGATAGTTTAGATAATGTGTATAGACGATGAATCAAATTGCTTAGGTAGATCTTCTATTTTGGTTGATCCCAAAAAATTTAGACCCTATAGATAATGTACACAAACAATAAATCTAATTGCCTAGGTAGATCTTCTATATTGGTTGATCCGAAAAAAATTTAGACCTTAATAAATAAAGGAAAAAACAGATTGGGAATTGTCTGTAATATGATAACTGAAAGTAAGTACTGAAATTTCCTACAAATCGTTATTAGATATTAATGAGGGCCAGTATATTGAGAAATTTTTCTCTCAAATACAGTGGTAAGTGTCGTATCACATTTTGACTGATTAATTATGTCAAAAATGCTGATACTAAATCTTAAATCTGAATTATATGATTTGGCAGACACTATTAGACAATTGTAATATAAAAATAAAAATACTAATATCCTTTTCGTAGATGGCAAAATCATTGGATACATAATATCTCCAAGAATACTGACCTAATTAAAAAAAATAACATAGCAAACATATACAAATTAAAATCTTGCAATGTACAACAGAAGAGAATAAACAAAGAAAAAGTTTGCCAATTTAGAGTTTGGCAATTCAGAAAACACAATCAAATATCAAATGACAAAGTACAGTTATTTAAAACAACGAAAAAAACACAAAAGTCGCACACTCCCAAAATTACCCATAATTTTGAGTACATTCCCCTTCAATACAAAGTAGAAAAGAAATACAACAACTTTAAAAAGGCCTGAGTAAATTGAAATTAATATATGGATATCTAAATAATAGAAGAAAACGTTTTTTTGCATGGGTCAGTTATGAAAAAGAAAATACTAATGAAATATACCTATTTACCACAGGAGATAATCTTAAAAAGGGAAGGAAAACATACCTATAGATGAATTTTCTCGAACTTTGACATCATCTTCTCTTCCTCCTACTTCGGCCTTCCTGAAAAATACATGTATAACACACAATTTAATTGCTTGTACCCAACTTATTTGATCTGGACCATTAAAAAATGCAAGTGACAGAAGATGCACTAAATTTTAAATTTCCAATACAGTATTTGCTAACAGATCAATCAATTTAGTGGATCCACACTACAAAGTTAAATATTCATGCTAATACTGTTAGAGTTGAAAAATTTCATGCATTAAAATATATATGAAATATATTTTAGTATACTATCAGACATAACAACAACAAAACAGTTTATAAGATTAACCAATATCAAAGGTGTTCCAGAAAACGTTTGGACTATGCCAAATTACATAAATAAAAATATAGTAATTTCTTACTTAGTGCATCGATATGGCTACTATACTAAAGGGCACTGTTTACTGATACATTAATAGTGTGAGTACGGTAGCACAAATTTGTGTGTACCCGTAAATGGGCATTCATACTGGTCTTTACCTTAGTTATGAGAAAAAAACAATAATAGACAGTAAATATAAGGAAAATAAAACATATCTCAATCTTATACCAGTTATCTTAAGAAAAGATTTAGGGTTCAGGGTTTAGAGACTGTACCTCAAAATCAGAGGGAAGTTAGAGAAGGTCGAGGGCGATTGTGAAGAGGCGCGAGGCGACATGGTAATATCGAGGCAGAGAGGGAGCAAAGGCGATTGGTTGCGAGCTACATGGAAGCGGAGTGCTCTGTCGGGCGGCGGCGCGGTCGGAGGCTGACAGAGCGGCCACGAAGGCGGCAGAGAGATCGTCGTGCGGCTTGAGAGAGGATGCGGAGGGAGAAGGATATGAGCGAGGGGGAGAGAATGGAGAAATTTCTGGAGAGAAGAGAAGATGAGGAACTTTTCAGAGGTAAGGTGGAAAACAAAAATTAAAGGGAGCTGACTGACAGTGGGGTCGTATGTCGGTCTCATTTTAAAATGTAGGTGAACAGTGATTTTTAATTCAAAATTAGATATAATAGTATAGATTAGTTTTTCTTTGAACTGATAAATATTTACCCTCATTACATACATAATAAAACCTTTTATATTTTAAAATAAATTAATTTAAAAAAAAAAAGCTCACTTTGACAAGGTGGGATGGAAACTAATCCATTTTAAAATGAGTAGGGTTAAAATGCTTTATTGGTTTTTGCTCCATCGTGCTCCAATATTATTATCTCTATTTTCAAAGTCTAAATAATCGATACGAACCGTTCAACATGATCTTCATACTAAAATGTGCTTGGATAACAAAATTTTAGAATTTTTAGAATTTTTTTACTAATTATTTAGAGAGGTACAAAATCGAATGGTTCAGAATTTTCTAAAAATAGTGATTTTGTACCTATCTTAAAAGATAGAAAAAAAATTCAAAAAATCTAAAATTTTCCAAGCATATTTTAATATGAAGATCATATTGAGTGGTTCGGATCAACTACTTAAACTTTAAATAAAAATAACAATATTAAAGTATGATGAGACACAAAATTAATGGAGCATTTTAATCCTACTCTTTTAAAATAAATAACCTTACTTTCTTTTATTCGAACTTAAAATTATATCCAAATTCTGAAAGTTTCAATCAAAGCCACCGACAACTATCTCGTTTCTCCGACTGAACCACTATTTACGAATGTCGATTTTGTGCCTAGCATGGAGGTAATTCTGTATATGTTTTTTTTTTTTTTTAAACAAGGCATAATAGCCCATTTTCATTACTGAAAATTTAATTACAAGTGTGCCTACTGACTTCTAACACGTCCTTACCAGATACTGGTAAGACACCTCAAAACAAAAACTACTACACAGCTTTGCCCAACTACCAGACCCCCCTTCAAAACATTCCACCTAATCTAATATCCGCTAATCCACACCAGTAGTAGTATCTTAGTCTAACATTTTTCTCTATTTACATCAACAAGTAAGATAAAAGACTACACAAACTGCATCTAAACCCCTTTCAAAGTTCCCCTTGAACCTTTTGCATCCTCTGTTGCTACGCAGACAAACCGTACACCCTTAGTCTTCGGCTTCTCGTCAGACGCAAACTGCCCCCTGTTAGAAACCTGGCATCCCCAACGTCCCTCGGAGCAGGGACAATGCCAGGATCAGCTTGGGTTTGATCAGCCTTCAGCTTTTCTTTTGCATGAGTGACTAAGGATTCTAGGAAGAACTTAATCAAATCATGACCAACAGGTCTGTCAGAATGTTCAGAATCTATCTCGGTATCCATTTTAGCTGCAGTTCTATGTCGCTCGACCTCTATCGCTTGAGATATATTCTCATCCTCCGAATTAGAGGAGTTGAAAGGATTGTAATTCTTAGCAGTATTGATTGGGGTGTGTTCAGACTCTGTTGGATGGACAGATTGTTGCTGCTCTATCTCAGTAACCAGTATAACATCTTGTATGGAATCAGATGCATGTTTCTCGTTCTCTATCTCTTGAGATCTATTCTCAAAAGACTCTGAATTAGAAGAGGAGAGACTCATCCTCTGACTACAGCTGTTGGATCAGTCACAATAGGTATCATATCGGCTGTGCAATCTGACTCTTTCCCCTTAGTGGGTTCCCCAATCTTATACTCGCTATCATATTCTTTTTGAGGTTGCTTGTTATCCGGTTTAGAACCCAGTTCACATTTCCGTGCTGCTATAGCAACCTCAATCTCTGTCAAATTAGTCTGACTTATATGAATTTGACTATTGATTCCTGTCAGGGCTATCTCCATTTCAGATCTTCTCTGTTTCACCCTCGCCAACTCTTGCTTAAGCTCTGTTAACTCCATCTCCAGCTCCTTGATTGAACCTTTAACCGATACCTGGTAGTTCTGGCTTGATCCGGATCCGATATGAGGATACAGTATCGGAGCTCGCTGTGCTGGTTGAGCGGTCAGCGATCTGTGACCGAATCGATTACACACGAAGCACAGGGTTGCGTTACGGCACTGATTGGCTATGTGACCTGGAGCTCCACACTGAAAGCACAGAGGGCGAGATGGAGAAGAAGACGCCTTGAGTTCAGCGAGCTTTAATCCAACGAGATTAGATCTGCTGAGTTGATCTGGATCGAAACGCGAATCATCGTTTTTACGTCAATTTCTGCCTTGCGTTAAGTTGCTCTCAGACCGCATTCTGTGACCTGGCCCATGGAACAGCGCCATGGCTGACGTGAGAGCTCCAGAAAAAGTCTGGAAGGCTTGATCTAGCTCAGAGAGAGGCCCATATTGATTTGGTGAGAGGGGAGACGAAAATCGCTTCGGAATCGCCTCTGAAGCGTCCCTACGCAAGAGGCCCATCTAAATTCGGAAATTCCACACTATATTATGTATATGTTTAGAACCAGCAAAATTTGATGCATCGAATTACTAGAGAGGGAAAGGCAGAGCAGGTAGGTACTTCAACTCGGGCGACCGAAAATTATCACCCCCGAATCGGGGTGTAGCAGAAGGAAAAGGGAGCAAATTGTATTGGAAAAAAGGATGCAATTAGAATATTGATCCATGTGCAGTGTTTTACTCTAGTACTGATGCCTTCGAAATCACCTATTCAAAACCTTTTAAAAGACTTTTCTTTTTCCCATATGACCTGGATATGTGGCTTTAAAGTTTTATGAGAAAGAAATCAGCTCACTAAAACAATTAGCTGAAAAAAACATGTTTCTTTAGACCAGGACATTTGTAGCCTTCAAAATTTGACTGGTATACAAATGTTGGTCATACTTGTTGTTTACAGCTACATAACTAAATTGAACGTGTAAATAAAAAAAGAAAGGTTTGTATCAGTTTTTACTGGTACGAACGCGTGTAAATAAGAAAAGAAAGCTTTGTACCAGTTTTGACTGGTACGCTTTTCTATTATAAAATCTGAACTGAACTTACTGAATTTCTCTTGGTATTTTCTATGTATACATATGTAGAAATTCAACCTTTTAGTGTTTTACGCTTGATTTTTCTTGAATAGGAAAAACAATTGCATATCAGATAAAAGAAACATGCCATAAAGCAAGAAAGGAGTTGAATCAGAATTTTCATAAATGTGAGCAAATTTTTTTGACATGTGAGAACCAGTATAGGTCAGTATGATGCAGATTTTTTGGATTTATAATTTGACTAACTGATGAACATGATTACATGAACTGATCCCAAAATAGCAGTGCAAACCAACCTAAGCTGGAAATGAAGTTTTTTCTGTAATGTAACTTTTAATTAGTGTAAACTGTAAACCAGAATAAGTTACTATCGAACTGGTATGGATACAGTATGATCCTAATTTTCCAATTTTGATTTATTGACCATGTCAATCTTTTTTGAAATGCTTAGTAGTGACTGCCAAGTATTTTAAAAAAGATGTTTCTGACATGGTCAATAAATCAAAATTGGAAAAATTAGAATCATACTGTATCCATACCAGTTCAAAAACATCAAATAATAAGCACCACTGTTAATTGTATATGCAACGGAGTGCCGCATGGAAACTTTTTTAAATATAAACCTTGCTCTTGAAATGACTTCATACATAGCAGAATAACTTCAAAGTGGATGCTAAAAGTAGCATAATGCTGTTTCTTTTCCAGGCTTTTTTTTTATGTGCGATGTTATTCTGGTTGAGACTGTAAATAGTTGTTTAAGAATATTAAAATGCTTGGAGAATTAAAAATGTCACTTATTGAGAATATTAGATCACTTAAATTATTAGCATAAAATGAAATGAAAATACATATAGCCAGTAGCCACATAAGCTGCTCAAGTGGAAAAACTAAAAAAACTCATTTTTTCTGTTGAGGGTAAAATATTTATATTTAAGATAAAATCAAAAGTTACAAACTCACTTTCTTACTTTGGTATAAGTTTGGGAAGCAGGTAACTGTGACTGTCTTTACAAACTCACATCTCTATCCTTCCTTCCTCGAAATTTTTATTCATACAGAATACAAAAAAATAAATTAAAAATGAGAAAAGACAGGGTGGAATTCTAAATATATGAAGGCAAGACCATTAGACCAACGACGAATGGATCGTAGTCCAAACCAAACATATATAATGGTATTTTCATGTACTTATAGCAATTAACATTTTTTATTAATTAAATGGATCGTAGTCCATACCAAAGACCAACGACGAATGTGGTGTTATATACTCCATGGCCTTTGTTTCTCCTGGTGAACCAAAGACCAAACTAGGTAAAGCACCAGATCTCAAATTACAAACTTCCAGTCTTCCAGAGCATGGCGACCAACCAGAGCAGCTATCCAAACCCGATCCATCCTTCCCGGACCCGGATCGGATGGATAGGCACTGGCATAATGGGTGCGGCCATGGCGGGTCGGATCCGATCAGCGGGCTACTTCCTCACCATCTACGCCCGCACACCCTCCAAGGCCTCCACTCTCCTCTCCTCCGGCGCTGATCTCGCCTCCTCCCCAGCCTCAGTCGCCTCTTGCTGTGACGTCATATTCTCCATGGTGGGCCACCCCCATGACGTCCGCTCTGTTCTTCTAGACCCCATCTCAGGCGCCGTTTCCTCCCTCTCCCCTGGCTCGGTGTTGATCGACTGCACCACTAGCGATCCTGCTCTTGCACGAGAGGTAGCTGCCGCGGTAAGTGAGAAAAACTGTTTCTCGGTTGATGCGCCGGTGTCTGGCGGTGATGTTGGTGCCAGAGACGGTACGCTGGCCATAATGGCTGGTGGAGAGAAGGAGGTTATTGAGTGGCTTTCGCCTCTTTTTGATCTCTTGGGGAAGGTTACATGGATGGGCCCACCGGGCAGTGGCCAAAGCAGCAAAATTGCGAACCAGATTGCAGGGGCTGGAAACGTGGTAGGGATCACAGAGGGGATATTGTTTGCCAGAAAGGCCGGGTTGGATGAGGGTGTGTTTTTACGGGCAATCAGGTCGGGTGCAGCCGGGTCGAAGGCGATGGAGATTTTTGGGCAGAAAATATTGGAGAGGGACTTTGCGCCTGGTGGGTTTGTGGAGTATATGGTGAAGGATTTGGGGATGGCATTGGAGAGTAGGGATGGTGATTCTGATTCTGCAGTGGTTTTGCCAGGGGCAGCACTGTTTAGGCAGATGTTTACAGGGATGGTAGCGAATGGGGATGGGAAGATGGGGCTGCACGGGTTGATAACTGTTCATGAGAGGATGAATGGGATGCCGTAGAGTTGTTGATGCCTGACGTGGAGAGGGTGTTTCTGACTTTCTGTGCATATCCAGATGCATGTGTGGTGTCTGTGGTTATGCCTCAGTGAGCTAGTATAGAGTAAAAGAGTAAGATGAATGGGAATATGGGATGGAATAGTGTTGCTGTGATTTGAATATTTGGGGGGTGCTTGCATGTATTGTGTTTGGGGTTATGCCTAGGTGATTAGACGAGGTATAGAGTTTACTGGGTATAGTTACCTCCGACTTGTAGCTAAATTATATTGGGAATATAGAGTAAAAGAGTAAGAGAGGAGGAATGGGAATATGGGATGGAGTAGACTTTGATTCTTGAATTTCTCGGTGTAAAATGTTCTCATGACCCTCCACATTGTCGGATGGAACGATAAACATCATCATCTCCACCCAAAAACCAACTTTTCCCACACCTATATTTCATCTTCTGCGCACTAAACTTTCTCATGAGATCCTTGGTCAGCTTGACACCTTTTCTGACCACTGAACTTTTCATGTGGCCTGCAGTGCATAGTTGCAACGATCTTTTTCCGTAGTTTCCTAATCAGGGACTGTTCAATGGCCAATATCTATGTATGAAAATGTGAAAAAGAGATATTGGTCATTCATCAATTCTCTGATCGGGAATTTACAAAAAAAAAATCGTTGCAACTATTCACTAAAGGCCACATGAGGTGAAAATTCAGTGGTAAAAAAATGTCAAACTGGACAAGGATCTCATGAAGTGCGCTGAAGATGAAACACAGGTGTGGGAGATGTTGATGTTCATTGCTCCATTTGACGATGTGAAGGATCATGAGAAAATTTTACACTGAGAAATTCAAGATTACTCCATCCCATATTCCCATTCCTCTCTTATTCTTTTTTGTTACCAATCACTAGAAATTCATAATCGGAAAATCATTAATTTTTCAGTCTTTTCTTTTCTCTCTATGGCCTAATTGGAGGTCCATCTCTCTCTCTTCTGATCAAATTCACTCCATTTTGAATGAATTGTAAACTTCAATGCATCGAGTTATTGCAATTGCTAGTCAGGTTTTAAATGCCTCTTCGACTACTACACCAAAAGAACCAGGCGCTTTTTCCCTTCGCCTTTCTCTGCTGCTGGGGCCACTATGCAATCCATATCAACCTAATAATATGTTCTTGATTAAGCCACCAGATCAACTGGCATGCTTTGGCCGTTTTCAAAGGTTAGATCTCATTAGATGATGTGGAAGGTTAGAGCAAGAAACATTATCTATCTATATATATATATATATAGAGTGAGCCTATGGTGCTATGCATAGCACGGATGGCTAGTGTGCTACGGCTCAATATGGTACTTTTTAAAATCCTAACGGTCGATCCAACCGTTCAATGTGATAATCATATGAATATGTACTTGCAAACTAAATTTTATATTTTTTCGAATTTTTTTACTATTTTTTTAGATAGGTAGACAAATCAGTGTTTTCTGAAAATTCTGGGCCATCAAAATTCTACCTATTTAAAAAAATAGTAAAAAAATTCGAAAAAAATATAAAATTTAGTTTGCAAGTACATATTCATATGGTTATCACATTGAACGGTTGGATCGACCGTTAGGATTTTAAAAAGTACCATATTGAGCCGTAGCACGGACCCCATCCGTGCTATGCATAGCACCATAGCCTCACTCATCTATATATATATATGATTTGGCTAATATGCTACGCGTAGCATAGAGCCTCTCCGTGCTACGACTCATTTTTTGAGTTTTCAAAATCCTAACGGTCGATTCGAACCGTTCAACATGATCTCCATATTAATATGTACTTGCAAACCAAATTTTACATTTTTTAGAATTTTTTTACTATTTATTAAGCCACTTTGAAAATCGCTGATCCAATAGTCCAGCAGATTTTACTGTTGTGTACAAATTAGTGTTTTTTCAAAGTAGCTTAATAAATAGTAAAAAAATTCTAAAAAATGTAAAATTTGGTTTGCAAGTACATATTAATATGGAGATCAAGTTTAACGGTTCGGATCGACCGTTAGGATTTTGAAAAATCAAAAAGTGAGCCGTAGCACGGAGTGCTCTATGCTACGCGTAGCACGCTAGCCATGTCCATATATATATATATATATATATATATATATATATATATATATATATATATAGATAGAGATGGGCTATGGTGAGTTGTGAAGTAAGATGTTATTTTTACTTCACGCTCATATTTTTATTTTCAAAATCTAAAAAATCAATTCGAACTGCTCAACATGATCTCCATATTGAAATGTGCTTGGAGACCAAATTTTATATTTTTTTGAATTTTTTTTACTATTTTTTAAGCCACTTTGAAAATTACTGATCCGGTGGTCTAGAAATTTTTACTGTTCACAGTGGATCAGCGATTTCAAAGTGGTTTAATAAATAGTAAAAAAATTTCAAAAAATGTAAAATTTAGTCTCCAAACACATTTCAATATAGTGAACATGTTGAGCGGTTTGGATCGGTTGTTTGAATTTTCAAAATAAAAATATGGTATGAAGTAAAATGTTGTTTTACTTCCCAACTCACCATAGTCTATCTCTCTCTATATATATAGGAGGAGGGTTCAAATGCCTCCATTTTTTTTGCCTCCACCATGCCTCCATTTCTAAAAACTTTAATAACTCGAAATTTAAAACTTAAAAGTCAAAATAAATCCGTTGGATATGATCTACATCATTTTATCTGTGCTCATAAAAAATTATCACATTTTGATTTTGTTTTTACGTGAATCAATAAGTTGAAAAATCAACGTCTAGAAATTATCCACATTAGTACGTTTTTTACGAGCTCTTGATGACAACCAAAACAAAATTGAAATGTCATAATTTTTTACACGTGCATAGATAAAATGATATAGATCATATCCAACGGTTTTATTTTGACTTTTTAGTTTTAAATTTTGAGTTATTAAAGTTTGTAAAAATGAAGGCATGGTGGAGGCATGAAAAATGAAGGCATTTGAACCCTCCTCTGTATATAGATATATAGCTTAAAAATAGTTCTAACTTTTGAGATGCAAGCTGATTGTTAGGACTTTCCTCCAATTCCAGTGAGGAATATCTACCTAGGTCAGTTTGTTAGAAAGATAATCCACTTTTATGAGATCTCTGCATAAAGTAGTAGTTTAGGTATTATCAGATATTTTGTTTCATGAGCTGAGCAGTTGGTTGTCTCAGTAACCTTGCAAGGTAACTTGTTTCGTCTAATGGAACCAGGTCCTATGCCTTTTAGTAAAAAAAAAAATTGCAGTTTTGAAATTCAAATAGAGATTTCTTATTTCGAATCGGATCTGGTAAATCATTCCATCAAACCAGTAAGCTAACCCCAAGCAGCAATCCTGGCATTCAGTAGTGACAAGCCTTTCTTTTGGGACTTCCCTATATCTCTTCCTTGTATGAGTTAGCCAATCCCCATCTGAGAGCCCTGAAACTTCAAACTCTGATTTCTTTTCTCTGAGCAGGCAATTCTGTGACCAAGAAACATTAAACAATTGGGCGGTTTGATTTTCAACCTTGTACTAAAAAAATGACAATGATCTGAAAAATTCAGTTGCATATCTCTCTTTGAAAGATAAAAATTGTAACCATAAAAATATCTTCTCTGAGCAAGAAAATGTTTCTTATTCAGAATCGCTCGCAAAAGCTTTTTATTGATTAATTCACACTTATTGTAGTTGCAAGTATGATATGCGTAGGACAGTACATGCAATTGACAAAAAAGGGAAGGCAGTGGGACAATTTGACTGGAACAAAAAAATATAAATTTGGTGACTTTAGAAGATTAAAATACAGTCTCATTACTCATTACCTCTAGTTAAAGAATCGGTTCTAATTTCCGAATTCTGATGAAATTCTTAAGGCAAATTCTGGAATGGACCAAAAAAAATTTGGACCGTTCATTTGTTCAAGATCATACGGTTCAGATAATTCTAAGATCAGAATTCCTCTGTTAAATTTAACAGAAAATTTTTAGCGGAAGGGCAAAATAGTCATATAGGAAGGGTAAAATTTCGGCCTCTCTCTTTTTGCTCTCTCTCGCCCTCTCCTAGCCATGCGTCATCACCAGCCCGCCCCCTTCTCCTTTCGTCCTCCCCAGGCCGTGCCATGCCAGCAGTCGACCCCGTTGCTCTGGTCTGCCAGCAGTCGACCCAGTTGCTCTGGTCCTTTCCCAGATGCGACGCTACCACTCCGTCTCGTAAATATTCTGATATTTTCTGATTAAATGTTGATTATTCTTTTGCACGCTTGTGGCGGGTTGCCAGGGTATTACTAGAAAAACCTAGATCAAGATTTTGCGCTTTTTTTCGGGTTCTAATTTTATTTCGATCTTGCCAGCTCTGATTTCAATTTCTCTTGCCTTTTGGCTTTCCTTAGATCCTTTATCTGGAATTCTGGATTTGAAAAAAATGTGTAATAATGTTAAACGTGTGATTATAAATGGCTTGAAAAAATTGCTTAGCAAAAAACAGATCTCAACTCTCAACTCTCGCCTCTTTAGATATGCAATACAAGAATAAAATTTTTAAATTTTTTTACATAATCAGTACAGATTTTGTCTTTGTAGAGGCACGAAAGGGAGACCAGAGCGAATACAACTAGATTTAAAAGAGAAAATGGAGAAAAGCGATGACATTAAAGGGCCAAGTGTGCTTGATCGAGCAAAGGATGAGGTCACATGATACTCTCCATTCCGTTAAGAAAGATCGTTTGCATTATTCCATGTGAAATCTTTGTTTTTCTTGGGCACTGTACCAGTTAACCCGGTATTGGTACGAACTCTTACTGTATACTCATACTTTTTTTAGCAGTTGAGCTGCTAACTACCACCTGCCACCAGCTTTCTGACTTCAATTAAGATATGTTGTATAGAATATAAAATAATGAATAAATTTAATTATAATGTGAAATTTTACAATAATTAATAGAAACTGAAGAAAAGACAGAAAATTAAAGGGTGGCACTAACTGTACAAGGGACCTTAGTTATATGGCAAGGCCAGAGCAGAGATCAAAGAACACCTTTTTATGAAAAATGGTAACTCCCTTTGCCAACATTTTAATTTCAATTTTGCCTTTCGTTTTGGCAATATATGATATCAAGTAGTTATTTCACTGAAGTTCAAATGTTATAAAATTGTTTTGGTATAGCATTTCCAAAAGAACTTGATTGCTAATTGAATCATTGAATGGTTGAGGTTTGATGAAATTCTTAATTGCTATGCTATGTAAATGTGTTGTATGAATTGAGGTCTAGATGAATTATCTTCTTTCCTTTTGAATGAACACATGGTAACAGCAACATTCCTCACTATATTCTTTAAATATATTAGTCTAAAATAATTTATAAAAGTCAATGGTCAATTGTGGATCTAGCTGAACTTCTCTTAGTCTCTTTAGCTGTTGAAGTTTGATATGATTTAATTGTGGATCTAGCTGTTGAAGCCTGTAAACTTTGTATTTTTTTTCTTGAGATGAAAGATTCCTTAAGGAGTCGCGTTTCATTGAAACAAAAATTCAATAAAACACTACGGGGGTGTTTGGTTCATGTTTTTGGAAGGCAATTCCCAGGCATCCTAATGCCATTCTTCTGCATTACTATTCTCTTCAGTGATTAATGCCAGAAGTTAGAGCACAGTACTTCTGAAACTTCAATGTCTATGTATGTTGCATATTTTTGCTTACTACTGTTGTTTGTTCTGTAATGAAGGCACTGAAACAAAAGGAGGAAGAACTAGCTAGAGAACCACCCCCCCCCCTCAGATCTAAGTTAAACTGATTCTTTCTCTGGGTTTGAAGCATCGGATTCTGGCAAATCCTTTCATTACTGTGTCAAGTTTTGTTTTACAAATTTGTTTTCCATATTAAATTCTGAATTTAAGTTATGTCTCACCTGAGAATAAAAGCTGTAAACAAAGCTGATGGCAAGCACTGTAATTTTGGCACTTCATATCTCCCTTTTGGGGCCCTTACTTTGTTCCCTGAGATGAAATCCACATCAGTTAAAATTTTGGCACTGCTGCAGTAAGTCACTGTTTTGGTACCAGTATATCGAAATCCTTGGTCAAATGTGAAAAATGTGGGTTGCTTGTAGACAACTAATTGGTTTGTAAATGTAGGTGGAAATTATGGACCCGAAATTGTGCATATATATTAGGGCCAAATGTTGATTTTTTTTATGATAAAATTTATTATAGTTATCTTTCGAGTTCTTTTTTTGACACACACACCCCTTTTTCATGTTCAAGAACTATGAACCAATTAATGTGTGCCTCAATGGCTTACTTTGTAGATTGTAAAATGCAAATTATGTCCAAATTAACCCTACTAACTCAGCATAGTTTAATAATGTAGTACTTGGAGATCTTTATTTGTTTATTGAAAATGATCATATCACTTGGTACTTATCTTTATCTGTTTCAGTTTTAAAAGCTTGCTTTTTTTCTAACTACAGGGTACTACTATCTTTGTGCATGATGACGGTTAGATGCTGATCTGCACCTTGAAAGAGGCTTCGGATGAGGAAATAGGCCTAGTAAAGGATTTGAAAAACATATAAGCATTGGTAATGGTAGTAGTACTGATACCAGCACTGTTACTGGTACTGTTACTGTTTGTGTCCATATCAATGAGGAAGATAAGAGGGTTATTGGATATTTAAAAGAAATTACCAGCTAAGATAAATTTGTGGTTTTTTCATTTTTTTTCAATGGACATACAACATATATCTTATTTTGCATTGTTCTTTATTGATATTCTGATGGATGTTTTGATAAATATACAATCATACAATATTTTTCCACTTAATAGGTTTTAGCAGCTGTGACTTTTGGAGTTGGTATTGCAATGTTGATCAATTTTTGTGCTTATCAGAATTTACCAAACAATAGCATGATCCAATTATTGAACTTCTATAGTAAAAATAGGCTTTTTGGCTTGAATTAGAACATATATCTTATGGTTTAGCTATCAGACTGGTTTAGCTTATGCTTGTCAGAACATATATCATTTACCTGATATTTTTGGATTTTCGGCCATGGATATCATATAGTGTTATGATTACTGGTACAGCTGGTACGGGATTCAACAATCATAATTATTGATGGATCATGGGCATCAACAACAAATGCAGGTATGGGCATAATCATTTTTATAAGCACGGCCAAATCCACAATGCGCAATGCAGGTTCTTAAATGCACAAGACCCAATGGAGACAGAGGCTCTGGCTCTATACCAGGCGATACAGTACATAAAGACCATGGCAGTAAAAAATAACCCGGCGCGATACACCATCTTTTCATTTTGTATTTTCTTCTTTTTATTTTTACTTTTAGTAGCATTTTGTGGATAGTTTACCTTTTCAGGTTTCTATCAAGTTTATGTAGGACTTTATGTAAGACTTTTATTTGTTATAATTAAGCATGCCTACGGGCTTCAATAAAAAAATGATTACTGTTTCAGTCTGGAATGCTCAAATTTTAATAATTTGTTCGGCAGATTTGGCATCTTACTGTAATTTTGATCTTTTTCAGGGTTAGATCAGTGAGAATTGATAAGGTTTGCCAGAATGGCTAGATTTCTCAGGTTTTTGTTTATTGTGATTAGATTAGATGATGGCATAGTGCATCTAGTCATGGAACTACGCAAGATGACTCTGGATTATGAGAGAATATACAAAAATTGTTACTTTTTTTACAAGTGAGGGGTTTGTGTTCATCTTTATTTAAAAAAATAGTTTGATAACTATGCACGAACTTTATTCACAAAGATAAAGGCTCAACCTCCAACTTTCTTTAGATAAAAAAAACAACCTCAGCTTAATAACACCGTATTTTACAGATTTATTGATTAAAAATAAAAGTATATAATCTAAAATTTATTGAAATAAGGAAAAATTTGTTATGTTTCATTATTCTATTATTAATTTGATTTTTCTATTCACTTAATTTAATTATTCTCTTTTTATCAATGTTGTGCCAGGGAAAGCATGTCGCGCGATGATCTAGATCCAATTATGTAATATAATTTTTTCATTTAGGGGAAACATTTTACTTTTTTAAGAGTAATATTTAGAAAATTTACTATCTTTTATCGAAAATTCTATAGTATATTGTGTTAACATAAATAAGGTCTATATGGTAGAATAATACTAATTATTAGGTATCATATTTCTTGTTATATTTTTGGTATAATTAAAAAAATTAAAATATATTTTTTGAAATAAAAAAAATTAAAATATGTTACAAGTATAACATATGTATAAATTAAGAAAAAGCTGTTTCAACTTAATAAACAATATCTTTTACATATTTATTTACTAAAGTTATAAGTATAACATAGAGGCACACCCGACATACCAGCTCGAACCTGCACATTAGAGGCCACAAAAGGAGCACTTTGTGTAATCTTTTTTATAATTACATACACATTCTTTTCATTTATTATGCAGTAATATTCAATTAAGCCCTGACTAAGATATGATTCGTTCAATAAGACTTAAACCTTGAAGAATCCTTAAAAAAATTTCAATTATGCCCCGAGTAAGGTTCAATTAATTTATTTTTTTGTTTTCTTCAAACAGTGGGGGGCAGCTTATTGTGTAAGAGGAGATGTTGAAAGGCAAGAAGAAGCCATGCAGGTACTTTGAATTGTATAGTCATGATTTTTGCTGGTAAATGTTAGAGTTGGTTCATTGATTTATAGCTCTTGTTATATGAAATATTATACAATTTTATGTCCCATAAAAATCTTCTTATGACCAGCAATAGTGAGTAAGTGTGCAAAAGAGCACCTCCATTTTCACATTTGCAAAAAGGGTGACAATTTTAGCAATTTTTTACAAATGATTTTCTTGGTTTATTTATGCAACAGCAAATCTAATTTGTTGTGGCACTATATATTGTAGAAGGAAATAACGGGCATGATGGGCTCTGTTGCCGGATCCAGATTAGTGCTTAATGGGTCTATTAACGGGTCTGTAATGGGTGATGGTTGCAGTTGTAATTCTTCTGTTTTTTATTTTGGTTTTAATTTCCCCTTTATGGGTACCCTAGTTGTAGTTTATTTCTGTGTTTTGGAGGCTGTTTTTGGAGATGAGTCCAGTGCAATGCTACTGGTTAGGGTGAATAGTGGTACCGGAAAAGAGATGAGTCTGAGGCATGGTTCTCAGTGTTGGTTTGATAGGTGTGAGTTTACTTGTATTGTTATTGGTATATGACATAGTATTTGGTGGTGTTAATTTTCTTGTACTCAGTTTTTATCTTAATATATTTGAAATTGCTTTTTAGAGTGTAAAGGACAGTTTAGAGCATGCGTAAAACTGAGTAAACTGTATACACTTCATCTCCATTGGTTTTATTGTTACATAGTGTAAAGGACTACTACTGCCAATTTTTCAAAAGAGTGAGAGAGAGATGAATGGAGACAAATGAATTCTTCAAACAGCCGTGGACTTGTAAAAACAGTAAAAATAGCTAAGAAAAATTACAGTAGCATTTAACAGTACATATAAAATAACTAAAGTATAAAGAAATTTGTCAAAACAACAATCGTATATGCAAAAGTATAAAGAAATTCGTCAAAATTATTCCTGCTTTACCCTTTTCTGATGGAGATCCCTAATTGTTGTCAAATGGAGCAACCTCAATGCTTCGCTGTGCTCAATGTGATGTAAATAGATCAATAAAGCAAGGGAAACCAGTATTTTCTTTGTTTTCTGTTAAACTAGTATGATACCAGAGTTTCTGTTAAACCCTGGTACAAGTCTCAGATCTGAGGACTGATTCATCTTTTAAAAATAAGCAAAAGGTCAAACCAGGTCAACTGACCATATTTATACTGAAAATAATGGGAATAAAAGATTAAAATCCACAAACATGCATGAACTAAGTACAGTAATATGCCCCTAAACTCAAATCCCAAGAAGCAAAGTAAAACAATTTAAATCACATAAATGTAACAGTAAAGAAAATAAACAAAAACATAAAAAAAAACTTGAAAACAGTGAAGAGCAAAAGTTCCTTGGACCATTTCTGACATCTAATTCAACTCAAGCATAGTGCAAACGTACAATAAAAGTTCCTTGGACCATTTCTGACATCTAATGCAACTGCAATTTCTTCATTTCTTGAATTCTTTGATGGTTTGGATTCTTGCAAACGTACAATAAAAATAAATAAAAGTGAATCAGGAGGAGGAGAGAAGAAGATGCTGACCTTAATCGAATAAATTCTTTGATGGTTTGGACGGCTTCTGTGCTCGGACGTTGTGAAGGAGAGCCTGAACACGCAAATCAAATCTAATCGCGTGTGTCTTCCTCATTCGATCGCTGGATTTGCTGCAAATCCATTTCCAAATCACGTTGTAAGAATTTTTTTGGAGTTCCGATCAGACCCGAAGAGACGACGGGAGGGAGAGATATCTCAGAGATGCAAATTCACTTTGGTAGGGGTGATCCACGAGAGAGGAAGAGACGGGAGCAAAGGGACGGAGATCTAACGGAAAGATTAACAGAAAGATTATTATATGAACCTATTCCAATTTTACCCTTTTGAAATTAATGGCTGTGATTAATTCGGACAAAAGTTTGAAAAAAAATTCCGATCCATGACAACTCACTCAATTCTTAAATATAGGAAAAATTTAACCAAATCATCACTCAGGAAGTCCAATTAAAATCATGAGCATGCTACCTAGTGTGCCTGGTTCAACAAGAAAATGGTCTTAATTGGGCAACAGACAATTCTATTAATTGGAAGTCCAATTTATAAAAGACTACAAGAATTTGCTTCCAAAAGTCTTAGTAGTTTTAAGCACTGAGAGAGAACTTTCTTCAGTCCTGTTTTGCTCTTATATCGCTTTCTGACTTGATTAAAAACTTAGCTAGTAAAAGTAGGCCCTTTGCAAGAGAGAAATATGATTTAAAGTGATTACCAAAGGAGACTAACCATGCAATATATATATTAGCACTAAATATTACAACAACAATTAAATATTGTATTCAATTATTGCAACTCATTTATAAATTTTATCTTGAAGAACAAATATATTAGCACTAACCATGCAATATATATATGAACCAAATAGTTAGCAAAAAAAAAAAACAATTATAGTTCTTCAAAATAGTTTAAAAAATAAAAGAGCTTCTACAAACTAAAACAAAAACTACTCTGATAAAGAGAAAATACAATTATTATCATATAGCTTATTTTTATTTTATTCTCACGAAACTTTTAATTTAAATAAAAAAAAAACTGGCATTTGCTCATGAATTGAACTAGAACTATAAAATTTACTTTATAATCATCTCCTTGTACATGGCTTTTGTAATCAGGTCCTTTGCTTGAACAGTACTGACAAGAAGTTTCGCCAATTCGAAAACAGAATGTAGAACTTATTGCCTTTCTCTGATATGTTAGTTTATTGACCGACTTATTCCATACCCAGTCCAACCCAGCCTTATTCGTCGATCATTTGGATCGAGTGGGCTGACCATTTGGATCATCCGCATGAGCAGCATAGTACTTGTGCTCCAAATCTCAAATTCTTATTATATTTAGATAAGCGATTTGGGCTCTACGAAGTAAGCAGCAAAATTCAAATGCGCTAGAATCTGAAGTTCTATACTTTCAACTTATTTCCAATTTTTTGGTTATGGAAAATGAAAAAAGTGTTACTAGAGTGTCCATAAAATTAGTTAGTAAATTTAAAATGAGATTAAAAAAACAATCATTTCAGAATATTTCTAATGTTCTAAGAGGAGAGTTCAAATGTCTTCATATTTTTTGCCTCGATCATGTCTTTATTTTTTTAATCTTTTAATAATAAAAATCTTAAACTTATATGTCAAATAGAAACCGACAGATGTAATCTATATTATTATTTTTTATACACATAAAGAAATTAATGATGACTGCACATAATTCCATAAATAACATATGTATGAAATGATCATGCGACTTTCATGATCTCGCTTCATTGTATGTAGTATGTTGTGCAAATTTTGGTTAAAATAATCAAAATAATTCTGCCATTTCAATCAAATTTATATTAAGATTGATTTTAAAGTGATAAAGTATTGCTATAGGATATTGGAGGATAACCAAAAGTAAAAATATAATTTTATAGTATTTACAAAATCATTTTTAATTTATTATACACCATAGATAGCTTTTTTTTTTTTAATTATGTACTAATTTCTATTTATTAATTATCTAAATTAACAGTTGGAATTCAAATATAACTTAGAGACATGTACACACATTTACTGATCAACATTTTAATTATTAAACATTTTATTATCAAAAATTTAATATTTATCAACTTTTATTTGCATCACATTTTATTATCAAAATTTTAATATTCGACTACCCTCATCTATACCAGTCAATTGTAGGTGTTTTTCAATACGCGACTCTCACGCGTCCCGACATTGCTTTCTTGCTTTTTCGGTGAATTATCACAATTTATGCATCTCCCACCACAATCCATTGGACAGCGGTTAAACGCATTCTTCGATATCTCAAAGGTACAATCTTGCATGGATATATTCATGCTCAAACCGGCTTCTAATTTCTCTCTAAATCCGTATAGTGATGCAGATTAGGCGGGTTCACCCAATGATCGCAAATCTACCCCTAGATTTGTATTTATTTGAGTCCTACCATCATATCTTGGGCTCAAAAAAACAACTCACCGTTGCTTGTTCAGGCACCGAGTCTGAGTACAAAGCTCTTGCCATTACAAGTTCGGAGCTCATGTGGGTACAATATCTATTAGCCGGACTCAAAGGCTACTGTTTCCTCCCTTCCTATCCTTTGGTGTGATAAAATAGGTGCCACTTTCCTAGCTTCAAATCCAATGGTTCATGCACGCAGCAAACAAGTAGAAATAGACTATTATTTTGTGAAGGAACGGGTTGCTAACAAGACGTTACAAATTCGTTTCCTTACTTTTAAAACCAACTTGCTGACATTTTCACCAAGATGTTTGCATCACCTCAGTTTATACACCTTTCTTCCAAGCTCACAGTTTATGCATCGGCTTGCGGAGGCTAATAGACAAGCAACATATACAAGCATTTCGGACTCAACATAGCAGCTTAATTACCAATGGTCAACAAAAGTTATATAAGTTAGGTTGTTAGGATTAGGAGTTTGTTAGTCTGTTAAGAGTTGGTTAGCAGAGTTGTAAGGAGACGATTAGAATCCTGATTAAAGGGTCTAAACCGTAGTTAAAGATGAGTTGTATTAAGGCTAACAGTTTATATAAACAACAATTAAAGCTATACATGTACAATTTACAATCAAGAATGAATGAAATTCATATTGAACAAATTTTTCTTATCTCTCTATCTCTAGTTTTAGATGTGTATGTTGTGGTGGATCTATGATCATACAAGAAGAGACTGAATAAAAAATGATGATAGACTTGGGTAGCACCGATTGAAGAGAAGTTTGTCCAACACCACTTGAGATGGTTTGAGCATTTCCAACAAAGGTCTCTCAAGGCACTGGTGCATACTGGAATTATAAGCCGTTTCGAAAGCATAAGGAGAGGCAGAGGTCAGTCAAGATTGACATGGGAGGAAGCAGTAAAATGGAGCTTGAATGAATGAAATGTATCTAAAGAGTTAATTTCAGACATGATTACGTAAAAGTTAACGATCCATGTACTGGAACCATGACCTGGGAATCAGTGTTATAGGCTTTAATTAGGTCCTAAGGTTTTTGAGTCGGTGATACCTCGCATATTTAGTCTATTTTAGGCCTGTTTTAGTACCAGATTCGTGCCATAATTCACCAGAATCATGTGCATTTCATCGATATATCTTTAGAATTTGGTACTGCTGAGTGTTTGTTTGTTTTCTGCAGGTTTGGAGCAAAACACACGAAGAAACGGCGATTCAGATGATGAGGTACGACCCTTACCAGGCTTGGTACGGGTCTTACCAGACTTAGCCGTTTTTCAGCTCTTCACGCCTGGTACGGCCAGGCCGTACCAATTTGGTACGGGCCGTACATAAAGGCGGCCTGACAGATTCAAATTTTGGCAGAGGCTATTTAAAGCGGGGAACTCTCCAATTTCGAGAAGGATTCCATTCCAGATCCATTTGAGAGCACAGTAAGAGAGAGAAAGAGAGCTAAGGAGCTGAGAGCAAGAAGGAAGGAAGAGGAAGAGGCGAAACTCGACGGATCTAGCTTCCTCCTCTCGATCCCTTCGATCCATGGCTATCTCTCTCCCTTTTATTGTATTTTTAGATCTGATTATGTGCTGTGAGTAGTTCTTTTAGTTTCTAGGGTTAGAGATTGATTCTTGATTTGTTTTGACTTTCTTTGACTTGTATCTTGTATGAACTCTTTAGTTTGATTGATTGTGATTTACTTTGATATCTTTTGCTTTGCTTGCTGTGATTGTTGTATGATGTGCCTCTAGGTTTAGATCGAACCTATCAAGGTCATGTGATCATCTCAATCTCTCATCCAAATCAAATGCTTAGGGTAGAATAGTTCGAATTGAAGCCGAGAGGTTGAATTCTCCTCTAATCGACAGATTAGAGGGTGCCTTAGACCTCCAATCAACCAGCTAGGGTAGATCTGTACCAACACACGAGAGTTGAGGTGTAGAAATCCCTAAAAGGCAATCAATTGCATTCCAACCTAGATCTTGATCCAACAAACGATGGTTGAGGGTTAGGAACCTTAGGTATGGTTAATTGAACCTTTCTAAAGAGTTTAGCACAAGGTACCAGCAAGGAAATGCATTCACTCGAACTGGTAGGTTCTGTTCTGGGAAGCCAGTACGGGTCTTACCAGAGTGGTACGGCCTTGCCTTACCAAGTGAAGTACGGCCTAGCCGTACCAACTTGGTACAGGCCGTACCTCTAGAGGCAGATCACAGATGAAGTCTGAAACCCTGGAAACGCCTTTTATCCATAATCAAAACACAATTTACATTTCTTCTAGCATTTTATTACATCTTCTTGAATTGTTTGAATTGTTTGAATTGACCTCTTTAGGAAATTAAATACCAAACCAAACCTTTCACACTTCTAGTTTTTGATCGAGTTAGGTAGATTCTAACCTCGCAATTGCCCGTCCCTGTGGATCGATACCCGATTATACTACTCGATAGGGGTTGTGCACTTGCAACCCTTACTCGTGGAGTGTAAACGCGGTTTTAAAAGGTACGCCCTCAAGCGTACCGAAACTTGCGTTGCGCTTTTGCGCGAACAGTCGGGATTAAGAACGCAAGGCTTAGGACTTCGACCCCTACGATTTATAGTGTAGGCATAATATTGTTAGTATTATTATTATTATTATCTATTTTAGTTTTGTGATTCCGGTTTGAGTTTTATTTCTAGCTTTAATCTTTGAGACTAAAGACGTTGTTGTTGAGGAAAAAGTTGTGGTCATAGTAAAAGAGCCCTATCTTTGCATAAAAATATACAAAATAGTGCTTTTTACTTGTAAGCTACTTTTTATTAAATTGCAGATTAGCAGAGGATATGGATAAAACTATTCACTGCAATTAAAAAATGCAATGAAAGTATCACATGAGATCCTTCGTGGAAATGAAAGCGAAAGAAATAAATTCCACCATGATTTGCTAGAAAAAGGATCAGAGCTTCTTTCAAATTCTAAAGTAGCTATTGTACTAATTATAAATGAGAAGAACAAAATTGGAAATAATAGTGAGATTGATGATAATCTCAAGAATTTTCTCAGTGGTATTGCTGAACTTTTGGAGGTATGTGCATTATTTTCTTTTTAATTCTTTGCATCTGGATCTCAATTCCACATAATACTACCCTTTATCTTGTTTTTTTTTTTTCGAAACTTAGGTGGAGAAAGCAAACCCATTGTTATGGTTACAGCAACGCATGAAGTACAAATATTGCAAGAATATTTGAGGGACTGTGACAATTTTGGTTTGGACCATCAAAAGGTAAATTGCGAGTATCTTCTAGTGGGAAAAAAACATCACTAATTGTGTTTTATTTCTTTTCTTTTTTCTTCAATTTTTTTTAAGTATACAATTTGAACAAATTAATCCCTTACCATCGGTTACAAGTGAAATATCTGTCTTCGCTGGGTTTTTTAATTTATAAGGCTCTTGTTAGTTGTTACATGTAATGAACACCAAATAAGTCGAGAAAAAGGATAGAACAATGAGTTCCATTCTGTAGATTTGCCCACTTTGACCTTACTGATTTTGGTCAAATTTGACCGAAGTTATTTTTCCCTGACTTTTTTCCCGCTCCTTTCGCTAGATGTGAGTTCTGGAAGAGGGGAGGTTCCCGGTATTTAGCACGCTTCATATGAAAGTGGTAGCAAGATTTTGCTTAAATCCCCTTTTGAATTACTGGAAGCCCCAATTGGACCTGGTGGAGTTTTCAGTCTACTCTCCAATCAGAAATACTTGTATGTTTTCGATCAAATGGGCGTAGAGTATGTGCAGAGTGCAGGTTGGCCCCAAACTCTACATTTCCCTGTTTGGGCACAACAACTTCTGCTCATTGTTGGAAGGTGGGGTGTTTATGGGTCCGGATCCCCTAAAGTAACCCAACTTTTGAGTTTTTGATCGGGACCGTCCGATTTGATTATGTCGCTCGAGATCGTCTTGGAAATCGAATCCGTCGTCGGGATGTGTACGCTCCACTTCGGGATGGATGATCTCGGATCCGAATCGGACGGTCTCGATTTAAAACCCAAAAATTGGGTTACTTCACTGGATTCGAATTCGGGTGTTTATCGGGTCCCCTTTAATCGGTTTTAAACCGAACCGAAAAAGTTTGGTTTAAATGGTTCAGTATTTCTGGTTAAATAGATCGGTTCAGTTTATTTTTTAAAACCAGTTTAATAGTTCGATTCGGTTCAGTTTAGAACTTACAAAACCGATTAAACCGAACCAACCGAAATTCATAAACTCATCTCCAGTCTGAACTAAACATTCTAAAAAAAATTACGACATAATGTATATTGCTATGTTTGATTTGATTTGAACAGTTTTAAACCAAACCAAACAAAAAATTTAAATCCATCTTTAAAAATATTTATTTTTATGATTAATATTTTATTTCGGTTCAACCGAACAAACCGAAATTTACTTTGGTTTGTTCAGTTCAGTTCTTATTCGGTTCTTATTCGATTTCAGTTCGGTTTGATTTGATTTTTGAAAACCGAATAA
The DNA here is from genome assembly GCA_011114355.1 of Carex littledalei. Lineage (NCBI taxonomy): Eukaryota > Viridiplantae > Streptophyta > Magnoliopsida > Poales > Cyperaceae > Carex > Carex littledalei. Next base: position 10,642,302 of record CM022087.1, read on the forward strand.
AATTTTAATTTGCCTATTTTAATTCGATTTGAACCGAACCAAACCGATGAACACCACTAGTTGCTGGAAGTCCACTATGCATGTAGTATATTGAATATATGGTATATTTAGGCCCAACAAAAGTACAATTTGATGTTTTGATGGACAATTTTAAGTAGGGATTTTTTCTTTACATGGTGATATTGGAGCTTTTTGGTTTATAAAATCTTAAAATTAAGTTTATCATAATCTTGTACCTTAGTAATTTGGACGCTAATAACTGTTTCTGTACTCGCACATAACTTTCATAACTAACCTGGGAACTGTCTCCGCACAATTTTCTTATATAATCCGTATCGTCCCCGCATAATTTCTAAAGTATTAATACCTATGAACGAAAGTATTTATACCTATGAATGAAAGTGTTTATACATATGCATAAAAGTATTTTAATGTAAATAATTGTCTCCCCCACCAAATCTCTCAAACTGTACGTGCACCATAATTAAATACATGTGGGGACCACTCAAAACTGAATGAGGGGACAAGAGGGGACCATACACTATATGGGGGCGACTGCAATACTTAATATTTTTTTACATATAGCGCTATATGACGTCTGAAAGTATTAATATCAAGTATTGAAAGTATTTATACATTTGCAATGAAGTAGGTATATGTATATACATTGTACAAAGTTTGATCTTCAGGCGTTTGATCATATCACGTTACACATCAAAGTATTAATATCTTATTTTGCAAGTATTAATATCTTATTTTACAAGTATTGATACCTATGCACTGAAGTATTTATACTTATGAGGTCAACTATTTTTGTTACAGGAAGGTTGATCCGGGGATACGAGGTCCCCACTACTTCATTAGAGGAAGGTTGACGCGGGGACCATTGTGGGACTGAAAAAGGGGATAATCATATCAAGTTACGCATGCAAGTATTAATATCTTACTTAGCAAGTATTAATTTCTTATTTCTCAAGTATTTATACATATGAAGGTTGACGCAGAAACAAGTGCAGAAACTAGAAAAGGGGGACCATAGTACAACCTTCATCTGCTGTAGTTGCGGAAACAAAGGGGGAACTGAAGTACGGGGATGAATATAATTATTCTAGTAATTTTGCAGATTGTAGGCATGCTTAACAATAACCAATTAGGTAATTGGCTAATGATGCAAGGGGTCCCTATTGAATCCAGTCGAAGAATATAAATAGTCAAACAAATGCATGCAGGTGGAAGCTGATATTGAATTGATTTTTTTTTTTATGGTTGTCGACAACTGTCGACAACAGATATATTGATAAAAGAAGTTTATTTACAAGTCCTACTAAATATATATATATTTTAAAATTACATAATCCCACTCCTACACACCGGAGCTCGAGATCCCCTAGGTGTTTCCTAGATGTATAAGCGCCAATTCTCTATCTCAAGTGCGGTATCGGTGATATTGAATTGATTAAAGCATGTTAATTGTATAAAACATAATTCTCCATATCTAGTACATGCCCGTAAACTGCTAGCACAGTTTTGACGCTTATACAAGTAACGACCACAACCTGATTCCCGAATATGTAGATTTTAGTTAGTGACTTAGTGTACGTGCCAGATTTGGTTTCAAATACTTTGTACCTTCTCTTTGTAAGAGATCTTACTTTTCTTTCACAGGTATGTAGCTTAGATGACAAGTCACTAAGCCATTTGTTGGGAACCTCTCTTCTTTGGTTATGTTAGTTATTTTAAAGTTGATGTGGGTATAAAACTCTACGATGGTAACAAAGGAAACGAGACGTGCTTTGACATGATTGTTTCGATGAAATATATGAACAAGATAAAGCGAAGATACAAAAAAACTCGGCTCCGTTGCTGTCCCCGAGAAGCATGACTATGTTGAGAACACTTCTGACGGATGGATTGATGTCAGATCAGAGGTAGCAAATTCATGTAGGTTGCATTTTCCTGTAAATGGTTTGTTAAACACTTGTTCTCTTGTGATGATGTCGGACGGTGTCATAAATGTATTGAAATAGAATATACTCGCAGTGCATTTTGCTCTTGTACTGCAATTTTGTGAGAAATTTTGTAGGGAAGATTTTTAGCAGTTCTGCTGTTTGGTTATGGAGCAAGAGCTGAAGTAAATCTCTTATTTCATACTTAAATTACAACAGAACAAGTAAAATCACCTATTAAGATGGATTAACTTACTTTCAGATTTATTATGTTTGCATGATTATAGTAATAAACAGGTATTAATTTCTCAATCTCTCCAGACAAATTTAAATCATGACTTAAATTGTCAAACAAAATGTAAAATAAGAAGAATAAGATGAAATAGACAACTTAATGCTCCTAATTTAAGTAGTTAACTAATCATGGCCTATTGCATTGTTAATTCTCGCGGAGCTAAGCTAAAAGGGCAACACATTTATGACATGACAACACGGGCAATAAAGGTGCTATACAACTGACAAATAAACACAGGCAATAAAAATTAAGCAAACAAGAATTTATCGCCAAGCAAGGTACCAACCATAAAAATTTCACTAACAAAATGAAACTGACATCATATTCTTCCATTTTAAAAAGAAGAAACAATGTAGCAACAACATGTATTGGAAAAAGAGAATACATGTGATTTGCCTTGTAGCTTTTTCTTGTTTCCCTAAGTATTATGCATCAATAAATTAACTAAGTAAATCACACATTCTGTCTCCCTTCTAACTCGACGAGCATCAAGTATCCTCAACTTCGCAAGCTAACAACATTGCTCTCGATTCTCAAATTCCAATGATATGAAAGCTGTGAAACTTTTCAATCAGCCAACCACCCGACCTCAATTACAACGCCCCCCCCAAACCAACCGGGCCCTCCTCGAAACCCTCTCCGAACCCAACTAAAATAAATGGAACCCATCTTGTTCTCCTCTAGTACATGTTAGAAACGCCATAATGAATAACCCCAACAGTCTGCGCACCGGCACTCACAGCCATATGATCAAATGGTGAGGCTGCCTGGATGAAGCTTGGGCCCACCTTTGGAGGCCCACTTGACAGATAGACAGGGGCAGATGATCTCATATCCACAAAATGCTGTGTTGGCGCCTTATGCTGGCCACCATTTGCAGAAGAGTTGGTTGCAAAACGTGGAGCTGCTGATGAATTTCTTACCAGTCGTCTCGGATCATAAGCAACTGGGGGCCCCACTGTTCTTCCTGGTATACCTGGAAAGACAAAAGAGAAATGGTGCTATAATAATGACACCAACGCAGTGGTACCATGAGTAATCTCAGTACTATGACATATTATACAGCGTGTTTGGTTGGTGCGCCTATTTTAACACTATACTGTACGGTTCTATAGTAATATGGTTTTATAATATGTCATACTACTATAGCTAGCACGCACCGATTTAACACTAATCGGCAAAACTGTATTAGATGCTGGTTTGAGTTCCGGTAAAATCAGGTTGTTTTTCTTTTACTTCTATTCTCTTCGATTTTATATTGGTTGAATACAGACTAGAGGAAAAACCAAAATAAAAATGTAGGGAGGATGGAGATACCAGGTGGGACCCGCTGAGGCACCTCTGGAGCTCGAGCAATACTTCTAGGCACCCTCTCTGAGTAAGGTTCTGACTTAGGAGCAATCGAAGCAGACTGTACAGTACTTGATCTGAAAAAGATGTTCTTTAATTTAAACTCAAAAGTAAAATTAAGATAATTCTTATCAGTAAAATTACTAGTGCACGAGTATTACCTCGGTAGAGAAGCATGTTTCCTATCTGAAGAAGCAACAGGAATGCTTTTTCCATCATTTTCCTCCAGGTTTGCAAATTGTCTTCTGAATTGATCAACAGCACTGCATAAAAAGTTAAATACACACAATTTTAAATTAAATATTTTTATTCAGTTATGTCATACAGGTGCTCTGGATTTATATAATTTGTAATTTCAACACATTGAAAATCAAGTGCTCTGGATTTATATAATTGTTTATTATGTCATACAGGCTGAAAACTAGAATTAAATATATTAGTAAAAAACTAAAAATAATAAACCTGGGATAGAGAAAGCTTGTTCTTTCGGTGCCACTAGTGTAGTCCTTCAGCACCTGAGGATGGTACTCGAGTATCTCACAGAATATGAGTTCCCTAAGGTCGTCTTTTGTTACTTTCTTTCGTTCAAATTCGAATTCCATTTTTGAGATCGGCCGGCACGATGGCTCCCTCTCCACCCTCGACAGGCCTTTGAAATAGGGATCTGCTAATGCCTGAGTATTCATCAAGAGGTTTTGTTTAGAGTTGAGAAATGGTATATATCCCACATTGCAAAAAAAAAAATTACAGATACTGGCATCCTTATGTGCCCATCATATCTTGATATTTCAGAGAAGAAAAAAAAATCAAATTTTATTGACCCTATATTTGTGAAAACTTTAATTCTAAGAAATTAATTTGAATTTATTTCCAACGTGAATTATTAAGACGTAAAAAAGAAAACTATAGTTTGATTCTCACAGAGATGATTAAAGACTGATATGTTGATATTTTACTGACAAACATAACAAAACAAATTAACACAAATAATATAAAAAGAGAGTAATAATATATGTCACCTCCTCAGCAGTCGGCCTATCCTTGGGATCAAAAGCTAAAAGTCGTTCCAAGAGATTGAGAGCTAACGGATCTCCCTTTGGAAACTTTTGCGAAAATGGTACTGGATGTTTCCGTCTCATCGAACTGAGATACCTTCTCGCCTTCTCATTTCTGACCTGTGGTCGGGAACAAAAAGAAAATCAAAGAAGTTGGAATTAAGAACAGTCAAAATAGGGAAAACTATTAGTGATTTCAACCTTAGCAGATTTAATCCAGACAGAGTATTAGACCTTTGAAATAGTATCTGTGGAAGGGGAGCCCAAAAGATCAGTAATCAAATCCAATTGGTGAACCACATTTTTGCCTGGAAACAAAGGCTTTCCAGTCAAAATCTCGGCAAAGATGCAACCAATGCTCCAAATATCAATTGCTGGTGAGTACTGCAGTTAAAAAAAAAACAGCAATTAAATTTATAGCTTCCTGAAACAACATAAAAAGGAGAGATACAGAAACTCTTTGTACCATAAAGAAGCAATTCTTTTTGGCAATTAGTGCCCAAGTTATATTTTACTAATGGTAGGTTAACCAACTTATCAAAATATTTGACAAGGACTGGTGGAGGAGGTTGCAACTCTGCATTGACAATTATATTTTAACAACAATTTTACAAGGAGAAAATTAATGTACCTTAGAGAAGAATGATCCACATAACTCTGGAGCTCTATACCATCTGGTTGCAACGTAATCCTGAAACAGAGAAAAAGGTAGCATTTATAACTGTTTTGAAAGTGTTCATAATTAAAAAAATGAGAATTATATTAGAAAAAGAATAAATTAAAAGAAATTGATATGACATACCGTCCAAAACACTGTTGTGGGTGTATCATTAAATGCCACCCTCGCTAAACCAAAATCACATATCTTGAGCTTGCAATTTGCATTTGCTAATATATTTTTTGGTTTCAAATCACGGTGATAAACATTAGCTGCACCAAAAAAAATAGTTCAGTCAGCACAACACCCAAAATCCAACACAAAAAAATAAACAAAATATGCCAATTAATTGCAATAAGCAGCATAGGCACCACATCATGCATCAGTATTATGCCACACAATTACAGTTCAAATAACCAACCATAGAAAAAACCCAACAACACATCACAGCTAAAAGAATAAAAGAAAGAAGAAATTACCAGTATGGATGTATTTCAAGGCACGAAGCATCTGGTACAGAAAGAATTGGTGATGCTCCTTGGTCAAATCATCGTTCGCCTTGATAACCTGGTGCAAATCGGTATCCATGAGTTCAAAGACAACATAGATATCCTTGAAATCCTTCTTGCTCGGTGGAAGCATGATGTGCTTTATCTCAACTATGTCCGGATGCCTCAGCATCCTAAGCAGCTTAATTTCGCGCAGAATTCTCGCAGCATCGGAGGTGTGCTCGAAAATGTCTTTAATTTTCTTTATGGCGACCTTTTCTCCAGTCTGGGAGTCAGTTGCCGAGCAGACGACACCATAGCTGCCTTTCCCGACAACCTCTTGGATCTGGTACCGGTTCGAATCAGTATAACCTGAGAAGAACTCCCTCTCAGGAGAACTCTGAAAAATAAATTTTGAGAAGATCTTAGTAACTTTAGAGATAATAAATTGCTTCTATGAGCAATTAATAAATAAGTTTCTGGTTTGAATAGAATGTGGTTTTGTGATAGCTATTATTAAAAATAAGAGCATCTACATCTCTAATACTACTAGAGTTTCTAATCTAATTTCATTGTGGAAGAGTTTTTTATTTATAAACTATGCAGTAAAGTTTCTTATTTCTTATTAAGAAACTGTTTATAAACTCCATACTGATCAAATGATTGACTCAAATTATTTCTGCTTTTTAATTTGCTGCTCACATGTCTTAATAAATACTTTTAGGAATGTTAATTTTAGGGATGTGAGAGTCAGAAATTCAGAGACCTTAATTTCTAAAAAGAGTTTTTAAAAAGAGGTTAACAGTTATTTAGAAACTCATTTCAGTTGTTGGGTAGATGCTCAACAGATGTAATTTTATTCAGATTTTATGATAAAATATGTGAAGAGTAATAAATTTTTTAAAGTTCTTCCAGGAGGAAGACAAAAACCCAGATGGAAAAAAATAATAACAAAAGATTTCCCAAGTGGCTCTAAAATTGGGAAATTTAGGGAACCAAGTTGCAGATTCCATGGTTGCAAAACAAATTAGGCGAAATACACACAAACACAATCAAACAGTTCAAATTAGAGAAATTAATCTCAAGTTCGTACCTTCTTTCGCTGATCCTGTTGCATATTCTCTCCCAAATAATTTCCAATCAAATTCCTTTCCGCCTAACTCAAACTCAGTCCTATCAAATCAGTTAAAAATCCTCTGAAATCGAAAACGAAACTCTACTCAAATTACCCTAAGTTATTTATCTCATCCACACTTTCCCCATCTACCTCTACTTTTTATCACAAGTCCGCAGTCTCTCCAGCCCACAGCAAAGCATAAAACAGCAACGCAATCCCGCATGCACTCAAAGCTCGCAACTTTTCGCGAGATATCGATCATAGAGAGATGAAACGCCAAGTTTGACTCTGCTCAAGCACCATAGCCGCTCAGCAAAAGAGATCTGTTTGTTTGAGAAAAGAGAAGAAAAAAAGGAAAGAGAGACCCTGCTTCCTAGTGAAAAATAGAAAGCAAAAAATGAGGTTGTTTTATGTAGCAGTCTGGGTTCTTTTATAAGAAGAGGAATCGAGAAGAGTACAAGTGGTGTTTGGTTTTCCTTTTTCCTTTTTAAATTATTTGATTTTATTTTATTATTTCTGTCTGATTTTTTGGATTATAAGTACCTCCGGGTAACACCGAATTTTACATGTATGTCCAGGTATTTTTATGATGTAACACACAACAAATTTTTTTTTCTCATTTTGCACGGATAACTATTACAGATGGTTTTTGCACAGTCATTGATTTAACAAATTTGGGACAGCAACGGTAAAATAAGATTGTGTCAAAATTTAAAAATTGTTATGCTTAGAGTTTATCCATTGTCTAATAAATAGGCGGAATTAAAGGAGAGATTAGAGAAGCTATCTTCTCATCATTTTAAGATTGTTTAAATTAGTAATTACTATTTTTTATTTGCTTATTAATGATATTTTTAAATTTGCACAACGGCAAGACTTAATTAGAGCATCTGCATCCCTGAAACTATTAGAGTTTTTAATCTGACGTGGCAGTTGCTAAACCAGTTTCAGGGATGTAGATGAATTTCTTATTTAGCAACTTTGCTCAATAATTTCTTATTAAGAAATCGTTTATAAACTCTGACGTGGCAAAACAATTGGCCTGTATTCGCTAAAATTAGTTTAATTTATTGCTGATGTGGCTTATTAATTTTAATTTACTGATGGTGTGGTTTATTAGAAACTCTAAAATTAGTTTTAAGGATGTAAACATTTAGAAACTCCAGAGTCTATAATTTCTTAAAAACAGTTAACAGTTATTTGGAAACTCTAAGAGTTTTAGGGATGTAGATGCTCTTAGGAAGATCAATATGAAATTTTTTTTCGTTATTACATAAAATATCTTATCAAATTTTTATCTTTTCACAAAGATTTTTCTCTACTTGAGTTGTCTCAAATTTTCTTTCAACTTATTCAAATTGTGAAATTACAACACTAAAACATAGAACAATTAAATTATGTGGTATTACTTTCCTCCTCACTATTTGATCGAAAATAATATTTTTCACGCTAAATAAAAGTTGCACCGTTCTTATTTATCTTTTTGTTTTACCGAATAAGAAGTACTTTCAGCCAAGTAATAAAATTGTATCTTATTTTCTCCAAAGTTGATTTAATATAAGTACAATATGTAAGACTCAGTGCCATTCGTTACAAAAAAAAAAAATACTAAATCGGATACAATTTGTTATAGTTAGAGTTATAATTCACGTATAATTAAATTGACGGATCTTAACAATCATCACAAGTGAACTTATAATTTAAATTCAATATTTTTTTTGTAATCAATGTGACATGTTTGAAAAACTATTATATTTTACTGTTTATCAAACCATTTTCAAATTTTCAAATACTCTAAAAGTTCCGACCTTTCATGTTTTATTAAATGGATTTAAATAGACTCAAGTGTGATGAGTACACTACTTATATATTTGTGTGATAAACTATATCAGGTTAATTTATTCTTGGTAATTAAGCTACTATTATAATAGTAAAATGGTATATATACAAAGTTTAATATATTAAAATTTCCGTAATGATTTCATCCTATAGACATCTTTGGTGAACAACTGATTACAAAATCTCAATATATTAAGGTCTTTTCTGCAAAGTACAATATTTTGCCTTCCCTTGCAGGCAAAGATATTTTCTCTCTGTCATGTGGACAATCCACCCTTTGCTTTGCACCGCGTATCAATGGCATTTTCTGTAATTTCACAATCAACTAAGGCTAATTGTACAGAAACCAATGTCTGATCTGGTAGGGCTGTACCTTTTGCGGCTTGTTTTGGTCAGACCTAATCAATAGGACGGTAATACCCTCAATTTCAATCACGTGTGGTTAAATTATTGCAATGGCAGATGTGTAATTAATTAGCAACTACAGGGCCTAACAATTAAATCCGGGATCTGGCTGCGTGCTTTGCGTGAGTTCGAGGATATGGTTCAATTTATTTTAAATTATTTTTGAAATTCGGACTTGGTTGGATTAAATTGTGAGGAACCAGGAAGGAATCTTCTTTTACCGTTGAAAATTTTGAAGGTTTCAATAACAAATTGTTAATGTTTTCATCATTTGCAGCTGAGAGGTAGGTGAGATTTACCGCTGTTTTTTTTTTTTTACTGAAAATGGATATGCTTCAAAGTTTGCTTTGAAATAATGAGAAATGATTCTGTCACCAAACGGAGTGATTTAGAAATATCACCCAAATTTTGACTCAACTACCTTCTTTTGATATTGTATGTTTTTAATGTAAAAAACATGGAATAGCGTATGCAAATGCAATTGTTATGTCCGAAATTTTTTTTATTACCACCTCAATATTTCAAAATTCTTATATTATCATTGATTTTTAATATTTTCAAAACTTAGCACATCCGTATTGTGATTCTTCTCATGACTCCCACCACAGTGTTGCACAATAATTTTTCCTCTATTTCAATTCAATATGAACAAATTTGAGACGAAAAAACAGTACACACATGATAAGGTTCGAATTTGAGGCATTGACGTGGTAGCTAAAAACATATCAGTTGTTATGTTTGGTTTCCCAATTGAGTTACTGCTTTTGAATAATTTATATATGATGTTGCTTTTGGTATATTTTTTTTACATTAATTGTCACTGTAATATACAAGTCGTTTTCATTACCTTTTAAATTACGACAATGACCATTGACATAATGAACTTAAAGATCTCATTTTTATAACACGTGTTGCGATTAGAGCCTCTTGCTAAGTAGTAGGTTTGCATGGTCATTTCGCCACAAAGGTAAATAATTATGTTTAATATAATTTATCTCGATAAAAAAACATGCCTCGTGTCTGGTGTTGAATATTTCATGTAACAATTATTACAGCTCCGTAATAGAATCTTGTAAACAAGAAAAAAATACTTCTCGTTTAATAAACATTGATTAGTTAAAAATACAGTGTTTTAAGAATTACAAAAAAAAACATAGCAAGAATATAGTTATGTTGTAATATTAAAATTTGTCTTTAAGCTAAATTGAGTAAAGTGCAATACTAAAACGTATCACCAAAATAAGAATTATAATTCAATTTATCAGGTAATAAAATTATTTGTTTATAGATAACGATAGGTGTACATCTTTTATTTTAAAAAAAATAGATGTTGGATTAATGAGGATTTTATTAAAAAAATAGTTTAAAAAAGACCGATTGTGTTAATTTGACTTTGTGTAAATTACTAAATTTACTTGGATGAAGAGTAACATGTGTTACAAATATTATTTAAAAAGTCTCAATAGTCTTCTTGTTAAAATAGTTAATAGTTTTTACTTGACTTTATTTTTAATCATTCTTCTGGATCAGTATTTGGGATTACTGGCCTTCCATCATGTAAACATATAATAAATTAGTTTGAAAAGGATCTTAGATCTAGTATAGATAGATAATGATAGGTGTGCATATTTCAAAAATGCATGTAGATGTTGGTTAATGAGTTTTTTTTTAAATAAAATAGTTTGAAAAAGGTCAATTATGTTCATTCGATTTTGTGTTAATTTAAGACATCCTTGGTAACAAAGATTATTTAAACGAGTCATAGTCTTCTCTTTTGGTTTAAATTGCAAATAGTTTTTGCTTGATTTGATTATTTTTTATCATCCTTGTGGGATAAATGTCTGGGGTTGCTTTAGCAATTCTCTTCGTAAAAGGCAATAAACTCAAATGGTCGGTGCAAAGTTGAGATAACCTACGGGTTTCTCTAAAAAAAAAAAAAAAGCAAAGTTGAGACTAAATGTGGCAATGGATCACGCGGGTCCCACCCAAGTCTTCTTTAATAAATTATGATTATTTACAGGCGTATAGCTTTGCATAATTCCCGGTCCAAGCTCTGTTCCAAATTCAACCCCCAAAAAATGTAATATTTTTAAGAAGTTTGGAAAAAAAAAAGAATTATTTTTTCAACTCAAGACAATACCTTCTGGATTAATCAGGAAGCATTTCTCAACACCTATTCATTTTAAAGGGAGGTACTAGAAGAGTTTTAAAAAAATTATTTACATTCAATGGGATAATTTTTCAACTGTTGAATTTGACGTCGAAAAAAAATCCTAAAAAATTCATCACAAATACATGTAGATGTACACAGAGACTACAATTTATTTTACAAGAAGACTTTGTCAAATGGAAATTTTAAGCGTAGTTTACTTCAACAAATTTCGTCGGTTGACAATGGACCATCATCTTTTTTTTTTTTTGAGGAAGAATAAAGGTCTAGCTTTTATTTTTATATAATTATATATTGATTAAAAAGTTTAGTACGTGTTGATCGTCATTTAAATTTTACCATATGTAAAATATGTACGGTTTTAATAAGTGTGACTTCTATATAAATTTTAAAAGAGTGTGACGTGACGTGACATGACGTAATTAAATTAGTAATCTCGTCCAATACGAAATTATTTCATTTATCATAAACTGACATTTTTTTTACTTAATTTTTGTATCAAAATTCAATGTATATCATTTACCAATAGTGTATAGTTGAGTATAATCTCTTCCTTGCTAAACTTAATTAGTAAGCTTCCTGTAAAAGAGGAAAGTGCTTCCTCCACCAAAATATAGGTTTCTTTTTCTTTTTTAAAAGATGATGGGGGTACAAATCATAAAAATGCCATGCCAAAAAGCTCTTTCAATAAAAGCAGCAAAGACTATGGTTAATCCATCATCTAAATTTGTTTTGTTCCAACATAATTTTAATAATTAATGGTAGACCCCTCAAAAGCCCCCACTTTACATATTGTCACTTTGTACAATTTGATGGGTCAAAATCATCATCAAATTACATATACCTTTCAATAATTACACACTTTATCCATCTAAGTAGATTTTTTTTATAACATATTTATGTGTTGAGGAGGGTTCCAATACCTCATATCTTTCATACCTCATATTGTATATTTCTGTTTTTAAAGTCCAAATTGTCGATTCAAATCGCTCAACATGATGTCCATACTAAAATATACTTGAGGATGAAATTTTATAATTTTTACTATTTTTTAAGATAGGTACAAAATCACTGTATCTGGACCGTTCAAAAACAATGATTTTCTACCTATTTAAAAAATAATAAAAAATTTCCAAAAATTATAAAATTTCATCCTCAAGCATATTTTAGTACAGATATCATATTGAACGGTTCGGATCGACATATTAGACTTTGAAAATGAAGATATAAAATATGAGGTATATAAAGCATGAGGTATTGGAATCCTCCTTGTATGCTTTATTTTCTTCTCTCTTCAACTGAATATTAAAGAACTAGAATCTCTAAGCATACATTATCCCAAAAAATAAAATAAAAAACTTCTGTTTTAAATCTTGATGCTACAATATAACAGTTTTGTTAAATTATTGCAATTTTATCTAGTGCACAACACTAAATAGCATATTTTATCTGACTTATTCTTATGCTTTATTATTATTTTTTATGCATATGGTCAAAGACGAATTCTCCACATCTCTAAAAGACATTAATTTAATATCCAATTTTGACTGAATATTAAATAACTAAAATTTCTGAAAGACATAAATTTAATATACAATTTTATTTTTTCAGTACATTTGGTCAAAGACATAAATTTAATATCCAATTTAATTTTTAATACATTTGGACTCAAATTTATAAGTTTTTTGAATCAGAGAGCTCAGCCATCTCTGGACCCCTTTAAATAGAATATTCTCTGAGGTAAAAAAATATTTGAGTTCAGATTCGGACCGTCCGATCAGAATCTAGATTGTCCGAATTATGATCGGACAATCCGGATCTAAACAGAAATATTCTGTTACCTTATAGGTGATTAAGTTCCTTTAAATAATGTGCCTACATATAATTCAGCCAAGAGCACAATACACAGAGAGCACAAAAATGGGCGACGCGTAGGAATATGGGAAGCCAACGGCTATTAGTTGCCGTGTCCCCTTTGAGCGTGCACTAATACCTCAGTAGGCAGTAGCTGAGCTATGTTTTGGTTGGCTAATTTGTTGCTTATCTTCTATTGCATTGCCATGCTGACTCGGCAAAGGGGTCCCTGCTAGGCATCAACCTTTTGTGGCCACAAGATACAAATCAATCTCCAAAATACCACACACAACTGCTTCGTCACATCCATCTTTTATTTCATTCCATGAATTGATCTTGTTTTGGGTTTATGGCCTATACTAGGTCAAGGAGGCCCCAGGGAATTTTTTTTGTTTGTGGTCATGTTTTAACCATCCATTATTTATATATATAGTTGGAGTATGGTGAATTGCAAAGTAAGATTCTTGTTTTACTTCACGTTTATATCTCCGTTTTTAAAGTTTAAACAGCTGATCCAAACCACTCAACATGATCTCCATATTGAAATGTGCTTCAAGATCAAATTTTACATTTTTTGGGATTTTTTTTTTTTACTATTTTTCTAATTGAGTAGAAAATTGTTGTTTTTTATGGATTATGGACCATAAAAAAACAGTGATTTAAAAAAATCTAAAACAAATAGTAATAAATTTCCAAAAAAATGTAAAATTTGCTCTCCTAGCACATTTCAATAAGTAGATCATGTTGAGCGGTTCAGGTCGACTTTTTGAACTTTTAAATTTAAAAAATATGGACATGAAGTAAAACAAAACTCTTAATTCACAACTCACCATAGCCCAACTATATATATATATATATATATATAGAGGAGGGTTCCAATACCTCATGACTTTCATACCTCATCATGCCTCATGTTTTATATCTTCGTTTTTAAAGTCCAAACTGTCGATCCGAACCGCTCAAAATGATATCTATATTAAAATATGCTCGTAGACCAAATTTTATAATTTTTAGGAATTTCTTACTATATTTTAAGATAGGTACAAAATCACTGTTTTTGAACGGTCAAAAACAGTGATTTTGTACCTATCTTAAAAAATAGTAAAAAAATTTCCAAAAATTATAAAATTTGGTCTCCAAGCATATTTTAGTATGTTTATCGTGTTGAGCGGTTCGGATCGACAGTTTAAGCATTGAAAATGAAGATATAAAACATGAGGCATGATGAGGTATTGGAACCCTCCTCTATATATATATATTTATAGAGTATGGCTAATTTGCTGCTGGCAGCATTTCGGCCAGCTGCTGCCGGGGGCATATCTGTCATACTGATGTTCAAACAACAAATCCAAACCGTTAGATGTTCAATCTATATTAAAATCTACTTGGAGACCAAATTTTACATTTTTTGGAATTTTTTACTATTTATTAAGCCACTTTGAAAATTGCTGATCATATGGTCCGAATTTTGTTTCACTGTTTTTACTGTTCACCCGGATCAGCAATTTTCAAAGTGGCTTAATAAATAGTAAAAAAATTCCAAAAAATGTAAAATTTGGTCTCCAAGTAGATTTTAATATAGATTGAACATCTAACGGTTTGATTTGTTGTTTGAACATCAGTATGGCAGATATGTCCCCGGCAGCAGCTGACCGAAATGCTGCCAACAGCAAATTAGCCATACTCTATATATATATATATATATATATGCTATCATAAATTATTAGAATTATATGAAGATCACCACAGTAAAGAAGGTGTGATCAAGGGAAATAAGTACGAAGACTGTATCTGTATGATCTAAATTTGTATACTGTTGCATACAAAAATAAAATGTTTGTGTACATATATTTTTAAGTTAGATGTAAATTGTATACAAATTCAAACTTACAGGGAATTTGAGGAATATTTTATTCTCGCATTCGCCCCAAAACCGCAGATTTAATTTCCGGTTCTAGAACCGCAGAAATTATTTCTGGTTTTGGGCTGAAACCGTGATTTTTTTTTGCGGTTTCCCTGCTCCAAAACCGGGAAATTAATTTCCGGTCGGAAGGCCCAGAACCGCAAATTGTTTTTGCGGTTTGGGCAGTTTTCGAATTTTACTCAGCAAGAGTGTAGATTTCGAAATTATTTATTAATTTTGGATATTAATAAAAATTTCGGGCACAAAAAGATAAATAAATAAAGCAAATTGACGTTCCATCCGTTTTTTTTTCTTTGTTTTTATTGCAATTTGTTTCTTCTGTTTCTTGTAATTGATTGTACGCTTTTAGTCGCACTCAGAACCTGTCAATTTTTTTCGGGATAGAATTGACGGTCATTAAATTCTTTGGTTTTTATTTTATTTTAGTTCCATGTTACACGTTTCTTTATTTTTGAGATAGAATTTTTGCTCTTATTTTGGTTATCTGAACTTTTGAATAAAATCTTGAAATGTCAACAAATAAACCTTCTACTATATTTACACACAAAAAAATGATTCTGACCATGTTACATTGTGTACAATCATTTTTTCATGGAGATATTTATTTTGACAGAAATATTCAGGTCTAGCCTCTAAATTGATCGTCGTTTGTTAAAAGTTTTACATAAATAAAATAAACTGTAAAATAAGTAAAAAAAACAAAACAAAAGTTAGGATAGACAAAAGAAATTTTATAATGTTGAAGTTCATTTTTCATAAAGAAATTAAGCAGAATTATTTCAATCAGCTCTTTCTGCAACAGAAAAGAAAAAAAAAAAAACTAACTACTTCAAAAAAAAATGTTGAAATCAGCTTGCCACCGTTGATTTGTATAGAGAAAAACAAAAGGGAGCTACAAGTTGCCATTTTTGGCTCAAGGTGGGACACAAACATCAATTCAAAATATGTCTTTTTGTATTTTGGGTAAAAGATAAAAAAGATTAACCCCTATAACTTGCTGCTACCATCAATTGAAGAATATTCCCTTCCTCTGACTCTGAGCATTTTTAAACCCAAATTGGAGTCCAAACATTTTTTTTTTGAGAATATACACTATTAGAATTCTATTTTTTTAAGTAAAAGGTTTGAAATAAAACAATCCAACTATTTAATATTTAGAAAAAAATATTTATTCAAAATTTGAAATTATGATCTCACATCCGAAAAACATTATCTTTTGTCACTAGATCAAAAACTGACTCTCCTATGTTATAATTTTATAATTTAGCTTAATGTACCCATTACTTGTTATATAAGTCTATAGTGTAATAGTTATATAATCTTTTTATTTTTTAAATTGGGGGCAAATAACCTACTACAGATTTCATTAAAATAAAATAAAAAAATCAACACATTTTTGGAAAAGTACGTATTCTATTCCCACATATTTAAAATCTAGTATCACACTCGAGATAATTTGAGAATTTTAACTCTTTATCTCATGTTTAATCAGATAATCTAATAGCGTATAACTAAGACACATGATATTTTAGAACTGAATAAGAGGATAATAAAATTTGGAAAAGACTAGCGTACTACCCGTAGCATAGTAACTTGACGTGCTATTTCTTTGAAAATCTATTGAATATACTTCAAACGACAAATTCAAGCCGTTGAAACTGATCTACTTATCGAGTGATGCATTTACATATAAAATTTATAAATTTTTGCATTTATTTAGTATAAAGCAAGTTGTATAAAATTTAATAAAAAATAAATGCATTAAGACTAACTTATAAATCTTCATTTTTTGACCACTTGACTTTATATTAAATGAATTAAAAAATTATAATCTTTGCATGTAAATGCATCATTCGTGAAGTAGATCGATTGCAATAGTTTGGATTTATCATTGAAACATATCTAATAGATTTTTGAGAGGGTAAGACGACATGTCACTATATTACATGTAGCACCCTAGTCTTATTCATAAAATTTTGTTTTTAAAGCTCCAGAATATATTTTCAATTAAGAAGCCATCTCAAAAATCATAAACAATCAAACTAATTTTCTTATTCAGTAATTTTTGGGGACTTAAATACATATATTGTTTTAGCAGTTTTTGTATTTGGTAGACCTTCAAGATTTTATGGAATTAATTTATTTTTCTCTATTTTTCCTTGTTTTTTTCTTGTGTGACTTCATTAGTATCTCAAAAATATTTTATGGACCACCTATAGGGTCAACAAATGCGTAACGGAAGTGGCACAAAAGTTGCATTAAATGTAACAAAATTATTGGATACAAGCATTTGCCTCTTCATTAAGGCGAACTTAGTGCCATCAAATTAAAATAATTAATGTGTTGGTTTATGGATGGATTAAATCTCAGCTCACTGCCTCTTTTCAATGTTTGACAGCGTTTGTAGTTGGCGCTTGAAGCAATAATTAAAAGATTTTCTCCAATAATTTATGTTTTGGTTGGGATTTTGATAGGGAGATGTTGGAAATATTTTAATTGGTGGATCTTTTCATTCTTCATTTTTATTTATTTATTAGTGGTTGTTGTTTTTTTCTTCCTCTGGTTCAACTTTCAAATATACGAAATGCAATATTTAATTTGTTGATACTGTTATTTGATTAATCAGTGTACTCTACCCCCAGTAATTAATTAATCCCCTCGTGCCTCACATTGAATTATTTTAAACTAAGGTTTAATTAATTGTGAGGCTCAAATTAAGCCTGGTTGGTAATACATACGTACACAATTCCCAAATCTGAGAGGAAAAAAAAAGAAAAAAAAAATTGATTTTACAATTTACTTGTTTTCGGTTCACATTTGGATCTTCAATTACATGACTTCATCTTTTGTATAATTTGACACCACTGATTTCGTAACTAATGAAATTTGAAGACATGACATCCATCTTTTTTTTAAAAAGGAAAAAAAATATTACATGACCTTAATGGTTATTTTATTTAATTATTTTCATTTCAATCTCTCTTGATTCTTTCTAAAGCCTCTTGCTCTTCCACCGTTCAAAGATATAATCTCATAATTCTAACATAAATGAAAAGGTTGTTATCTAGAGTTGATATCTAGATAACTATTCATTAAATTAATGAATGTAAACACTCATTCTAAAAAATTTATGGTTGAAATGAAAATAATATTTCGATATATTTCCTAAGTTATTTGTCTCCACTCTTTCTGAAACTACTTTCTTTCTATAAGAAGGCGAAACTAAATCTATATGAGAATGTGATATTACATATTTGAAATTCGGATGAATTTTTTTATAAATATATAAAAATAGAGGCTTGCTTCTCATCTTTATTTAAAAAAATAATTAAACAGTTGTACCATATGTCAGAAAATCTATGAAATAAAACGAGGTGTCAAAATGTCGACGGTGTTGATTACCCCCAAAATTCCATTTTTTTTTGTATATTTCAATTCTGATTTTATTATATTTTGAATTTTATGTCATGTTGGTAGCCAATTATTTTGAATGCTCAAGATAAAGAAGCTTATGATAGTAGTTGAACTTATATATGCTTTTGATTTGTGAATACAATATATCCCCAATGTTTGTCATATTAAGTGTGTTTACTACCTAATTGATGTCATGCCAAAAGTAGTTAAAATTTTACTATAGAAATCATTATTGCTAAAAAAAATCTACAACTTGTGAAGCTCCAAATGGAATATCCATTTAAAGAGAAGTAGCTACATAGAAACATTAATCAATGAAAAAGAATGCTTATTTAATGATAACGGAATAATAAATCCCACTTGCATGATTGGGAAATAAGATAGAAAAAAGGTTTTTAATTATGGACAATAATTGCCAAAACTCAAAAAGTTTCTATAATCTCATGCTCTTCAATGCTTACGTGTACCTTCATTAATTGTCCACAGAAATAATTCACCAGTAAAAGAGACTTCCACCATGTTGTGTTGTTTTCGTATTAATCACAGATTATTAGCATCACGGATACTTTTAAAAATCAAATCAAATGCGAATATTATAAATACATAAAGGTGGTTTACTTTCCAGTTCGATCTTGTCATTTCAAGAAGTATTTGATATGTCTAAGATGTAACAAAATAATTAAAGCAATACAATTTTCTTAGTGTTCCTCTGCAAGAACTTCTGCACAACTTTTTGTGTTATTTTTATTATGAGGAAGGATCCACTTACAACATTTGTAAGTTACAACATCATACAACAATTCGATTTTGTAATTTTAAAAGTCTAAACAGTCGATTCAAACCGTTCAACATGATCTATATATTAAAATGTGCTTGGAGATAAAATTTTACATTTTTTTGAATTTATTTACTATTTATTAAGTATTTTACAAAACGGTTGTTTTTAGACAATTTTGGACTACTGAAAAACATCAGTATTTTAAATACTTAATAAATAGTAAACAAATTAAAAAAAATGTAAAATTTAATCTCCAAGCACACCTTAATATAGATATCATATTGAACGGTTTAGATCGACTGTTTGGATTTTGAAAATCACAAAACCGAATTGTTATAAAATGTTGTAAGTGGATCTCTCCTCTTTTATTATATATAATTATATTATTTTAAATATTTATTAGTGTTCAAAATTTGCACAACATAAGATTTTTTTTTTGTATAAATTAGCTTCTTTTAAAATTTTATTTATTCTTGGGGATAGATTAAGTAGGAAAACACTAGAGGAACAAACTTCAGTACAAGTCCTTATTTCTAAATTGTATAGCTATTGAACATATTTGTTTGATTTTGTTGTCATTTGCATCTAAAAAAACGTGTTCATCAACAAAATATATTTAATTGGAGAAAAGTGTTTGCTACATTTCTCTTCATATAAAACAAATAAAAAATAAATCAATCATTTGGTTCCACATGCTAAGCGTGTACCTCTTGTTAGTTCACACTTTGACCTCCCAAAATTAAACCATGAGAAACACATTTTCAAATTTAAAGCACGTGATAAAATGTTGCAAACTTGTGATAAATTTATAGCTGAATTTTGCCAGATGTTTTTTTTTTTTCACATTTGTACTGTACATCGAAGATTCAGTACATCAATGTAATATCCAATCAAATTAAATCAACAATAAACAAATTGAGCCTGTTTACAATCGGTGGAAGTTTCTCCTGCTTGGATCAATACTAACACTAACACTAACTCGTATATTCTTTTTAGAGATTTGGTAACAATTATCCGATGTATAATAATTTTGACCTAGCCCGTCAATCAAAGCGTATTGTTATGCATGATTCATGCTTAGCAAAAATTTGTACAAAATTTATGTTTAATTTCGTGCTTCACAAAAGAACATGATTCACACGTGGCACAAAATCAGTGGTAGGCAAGCCGTTGCAAAAATAATTGGACGAACAATATCATTTACTCTTTTTTTTGAGTGAGCCTATGGTGCTATGCATAGCACGGATGAGGTCCGTGCTACGGCTCAAAATTTGATTTTTCAAAATCCTAACGGTCGATCCAACCGTTCAATGTGATAACCATATGAATATGTACTTGCAAACTAAATTTTATATTTTTTCGAATTTTTTTAGATAGGTAGAAAAATCAGTGTTTTCTGAAAATTCTGGACCATCAAAATTCTACCTATCTAAAAAAATAGTAAAAAAATTCGAAAAAATATAAAATTTAGTTTGCAAGTACATATTCATATGGTTATCACATTGAACGGTTGGATCGACCGTTAGAATTTTGAAAAGTCAAATTTTGAGCCGTAGCACGGACCCCATCCGTCCTATGCATAGCACCACAGCCTCACTCTTTTTTTTTTATAAATGTATGTATCTTGAACTATCAAAATGTGTTGAACTTCTCAATGTGCAGTATTATACATTCACAATTCATCTCAAACGCATACCTTCCAAGTAATAAGTTTTAGTTCTTTTATTTCATACCAAGTGTTATCAAAATTTTAGACTAATGCCATTCTTTTAGAAATGCGGGATTGAAATAAAAGTTAAAAAAATAGACATCTGTAGGGATGCATAAGCAAAATTTCAAATGCACCGCGATGGAGACTGATCAAATAATTTGCCATGAAATTAATGTCATACCAAGCTTGTGGCAAAGTCTTTTTCCGTAACATAATAACATTGAATTAGATTAATCATCTCATTAAAAAAGGAAATAAAATCTCTTTCAACTTCAACTTCGATTTATAGGGTCCATCGGAGAAACATTTTGTTTCCAAAATCATGAATAGGTTTCAACAATAAGAAAATGCACGAAAGCCACTTGTGTACACTCTACAAGGCTTCCAAAATTACATTTTCATGGATTACTGGTACCTATTTTCTGTATGGATTTCAAGAAAACTGCTGCTTGGTTTGTTTCAAAGTTGTTATGAGAAAAAACTTTGTAAACCTCAGTTCTGACAAAAACAAAAATCTCTACATTTTGTTTCTGCCATCAAAGTTTTTCATGATATTATTACCAACTCTGACAGAAAACAAAGCTTACCAAGTGTCCTGAAATTATCCAACAGTTTTATCCAAGGAAACCAAAATCAAGCAGCCGCAAAACTTTCAGAAAATCCTGCCACTAAACAGCAATATAACTAACATAAAAGAAGCGAGCAAAAAACACCCCGAAAACACTCCTACATAAATACTCTATATATCAAAAGGTACCATACAACCTCTCATCCCTAAACCGCTACAACATCATTCCCAGCCTCAACCACAACAGCCACGTCAGTAGCCACACCATCAACTGCCTCGCCATCGGCCACCAAGGCAGACTCTCCTTCCTTGTCAGCCTGTCTGACCTGGACTTGCTCCTCCTCAGGAAGCGGCTCCTCCACATAGTCGTTCTCAAATGCATCTGGAGGCACCTCGTAGATTCTGACCTGGGGCTTGGCAGGGTCCTTGACGAGCACATACTTGCCCTCGCCAAGCTTCATGCAGAGGTCGACAATTGACTTCACAATTCCCCACATGTTTGCTGTGTTCAGATTGATCTGTGCAGCAAAGTCGCGAGGCTTGTAGCCAATCACACTTAGGATTGTGTGGTTGTGCCTGTCACGAGGGTGCACACGAGACACATACCCCAGCTTCATTATGTCGGCACCCGATAGTAGTGCTTGGGCAGTCCACCTGTTAAACAGAGAAACGATTTGATAGAAGAACTTTTCAAAAATTATATTCTAATCTCACATTTGATATTTCCCGGTGTCTAGTATATGGACCCTACTGAACAAGCAGGCCTTGTATTTCCAGTTGGGCTAATATGCTTTATAAAGCATGAGCCCTCTTGTGCTTCACATCCCTCCATGCTGTTTTCAAAGTCCAAACCACTCAACATGATCTCTCCGTATGAAAATGTGCTTGGAGACAAAACTTCACATTTATTATAAATTTTTTACTATTTTTTTAGATAGGTAGAAAATCACTGTTTTTGGGTGGTCCAGAATCTTCTGAAAAACAATGATTTTCTACCTATCTAAAAAAATAGTATAAAATTTCCAAAAAAATGTAAAATTGGGTCTCCAAGTACACATAATATGGAGATCATGTTGAGCGGTCCAGATCGAATGTTTGGACTTTGAAAACGAATATAAGTGAAGCACAAGAGGGTCCATGCTTTATAAAGCTTATTAGCCCAACTAAACTCTAATCCAGTTGTTGCAAGTCCCAGAAGACAAAGTCATGCTCAAATGAAAAAACACTTTCCATCGTGTACATATACTTCACATATTGGTACCGGGATAAAGTGCTAATAACCAATGTAGTGGAGTAGGAGGACAATTTTACCACATAAAATCTCAAATTGTACTTGTTAGGCAAAAATCCAGACATATCCCAAAATCCTCATTTTTCTCAATCAATTATTATTAAAAAAAAAAGGAGTTACCTGGCAAGCTTGTTGGCATTGTTCTTGAGCTCAGTGGCAAGGACGGCACCGCGCTGAGTCTCAAGCTTCTGACGCCAGTCAACGCCAGTGAACTTGGGGTCAAATTCATTGAGGGCATTGAGGGTCATGAACGACCGCTGCCCCTTCACATCAGAAACAGCATGCACCTCGCACCTGGCAACAATGTATGTGTCGCCATCTAGCTTCCACCTCCGGTACCGGTAGGCCACTGATCCTTGCTCGTCAGACACAGGAGCGGCACCATCTGTGCTGTTCACGAAGGGGTTTGGCTCGTCAAAAGTTACCTTATTACCGTCTCTAACAAGTACCTGTTAGGGGACACAAAATAACATATGATTTATATTTACTTTACGCACTATGTTGAGTCTTACAAAATGTAGGACTGCTACATTTTTTCATAGTGATTCAACATTTGATCAATGGATTAAGTTCACAAATACATACAATAGCATAATAATTTATTTTCCCAAGGAATTAAAGGGTTAGACCACAAGTCACTTAGTGCAAGCTACAGAAACAACTAAATTCATATTAAACTAAAAGGAAAACAAATAAAATCATCTGGCACCTGCTGAGCGAATTTCTGGTTGATCTCAGTTGCCTCTTCTGTCAGTGACTGAGGCGAATTGATGTCATCCTTTGAATCTGGCAACGGCTCTTGTGCTGTCTCATTGACCGGCAGCAAGTCAATCTGCGACCTATCCCTCTTATCCAAAAACAACTTATTCCCGACACGCTGGATGACAATATCCCACGAATAAACTGACCTCGGAGCGCACATCAGTGCCGACAAGATCGCATCAGTGGCAAACACTGTCGCCTTGTCAGCAGCAGCAAGACGGCGTATGACAGGATCATCCGTAGTTGTGACACGCACAGCATTGCGTGCCTTGAACCGCTCAAGTCGCTTCTCATTCTTCGGGTTGACACGATCGTACACCCGATCATAGAATTCAAGTGACCCACAAACAAGCAAGTCCTCGGGCGGATCGGGTACTGAGAAAGAGAGCTTCGTGAAGGTGGAAAAGGGAATTTGATCCAGCATGGTCCACTCAGGTTGGATATCAACAGAGGATTTGTAACCAGGGCCAGACCCACGATTGCCACCTTGGTGGTTGGGGTTGTTGGAACGGTGGAGATGATACATGCGGTCGCGGCGAGCGCGATCTTTTTCAGCCTCCCGGCGTTTTGCCTCGACCTCCTCGTCACGGCGCTGGGGAAGTTGGGGGCGCTGGTTGAAGCGCCAACGAGGTCCAAACTTGGGTCGGGGAGGAGGCCGGGCGTCGACGAGACGGAAGGAGGAGTCGTCGGCAGCAGTGAGAGCGGAGGCGTCGTCAAGAGCGAAGTCGAAGACGGCGTCGCGGGAGTTGGAGGGGTGGGGAGCGTTGGCGTTGGCGTTGCGTGTCCAATCGGCGATGCGACCGAGTTTCTCTGATCGGGAGAAGGGGGCGAAAGGGATGTTCGCCGGGTGGGAGCCGCCGGAGAGGCGAGGAGGGAGGAGGGGGACTGCTGGGGTGTCGGGTGGGCCCCACCCGTCAGGATTAAATGGCACAACGCCGACGTCGAATCCCATTGTTGGTTTTGTCGGAGGTTAGAGAGGCGGAGTTGGGTCGGATCTGATCTGATAGTGGGGTGGAATTGCGGCGGCGGCGGAGTTCGTAGGATTGGAGTCTGGAGAGGTGCAGAGAAGGTAAAAGGTAACCTCTGTGTAAGAAACGAAGGGGCTAGGGTTTTGATGTTTCGGATGTGCCGCAGGATCAATTCAAAAAAAGAAAATGTACGACTCACTAAAAGGTCTGGCTCGTTTGCTAATCACGTCGGGTCTCTAGCTGCCGCAACTCCAGGAGTCAGGTCACTCAGGTCGGTTTACGAACTTTACGATTCGTACTGTTTAATAAAGTCTAGTTTCTTAAAGCCCAGAATTGTAGTCAACGGGTGGAATGTTTTTTCGAAAGCCCAATAACAAAGCAAGCCCCGTACTATTAATTAACCGGACCTTAACATTATGCTTCCAATTTTGAGACATCCCCACATTTCGAAATTATTTATTTGGTTGTCTAATTAATTGTTTAATGAAAATTATTTAGTGACCGCTAAAAAGTTCCAATATTAATCGACAAATAGCTATATTTATATAAATAAAAATTAGTATTATCTGTAAGCTATGGCTAAGACTTAGAAACTATATAGTTACCATCTAAAGACTTCCATTGTTATGAATATACTTTTTTTTTCGGCAAAGATAGTAACAACACTGGTTTGACTTAATACAATGCATAAGTAATAGAGTTAAAATGAAAAACAATTGACATGTGCGCTGCATTAAGTCAAATCAGCGTTGTTAATATCCTTGACCCCAATTTTTCCCTGCATTCTTATTTTCCGAATCCGCTTCAATAAAATGAACATTTTTGTCCATCGCTAGGAGCATGGAAACAGATCAGGATTTATCCTTCCGAATCCGCTCCAGATCCAAATTGTTTAGTCATCAAAAGAATGATTTATTTAAGCTATTCAATACAATAATAACGAGGGATAAACATTTGAATTATAAAATGTATCTGCATAATATATCTTTTCATATGCAAAATGTTTATAAAAGATCGTATATTAATTCAACCTAAATATAGATAGACCATGTCAATGTGAACACATCATCTAATTTTTTTTGTTCTCCTCTTTACTAATAAATCTGCATTCAAAATCATTGTTAGCCTACAGTATTTCCCAGATGGCCAGATGCGTAAAATTTCTTTAAAAGCCCTCCAGTCCGTATCCATAGGCGGGTGAAACAGTGAAACTGTCTTGCTAATTAGAGTCTGACAATCCGTTAGAAAAACAAAATCTGTGTGATGTTGCAGGAGATAAACATATCGCGCATTGCATCCCTAAACGCCAAGGCTTCCGCCTGTAAGGGGCAAGACGACATAACCCCTGCAGCTTTGTAAGCCACCAACATATCACCTTTTGTTAGAACAAAACCCAGACCTCCTTTCCATCCAGTAATCCAGGATCCATCAATATGGCAAAGATGATGATCTTGTGTAGCAACCAGCCGAGATGAGCTTGAATTCGAATCTGTATGCGGCAAGAAATTAACTAACCGAACTTGGCACCTGCTTGCATATACCTCCAGTAGTCCTTTCTATAACCAAATCCAGTAGTCCTGCTTGTAATTATCAAAGGATTAGGGACCTAATTTTTCAGAAATTAAGAAAATGATATTTAATCACAAAGAAGGGCAAAGAAATAAGGTAGCTTTTGTGCCTATTACGTTTTCTAATTTGGTTTATTTAAACAAGATAGCATCAATAGTTTCTGTATCATGATTATTTCTGAATGTTAATATAATCCATATTTGTTTAAGGAAACAGAGGGAAAAAGAGATACCAAAGATTTTACTCATGACTATATGTTTGAGAAGAAGGAAAGCCATGTGTGCTGAAATAGAGAAAGAGCAATCTCAAGGGGCGCATATTCTTCTCAGGTTATCTCTCACAGAACAGAGAAGCGAGAGAGAGAGAGAGAGAGAGGGAGAAAACAGAGTTCGAGAAACCACCAAGCAGTAGGAGAGATATTAGACATGGTACATAGCAAGCTACTCTTTTAGTCAATGTTTAACCATGCTGGAACAACAGGGTGTTGCCACGCAAGGAGAGAGAGAAAGAGAAATATAATTAAATAGAGATTGGAATAGAGGATGACACGGGGTCCTACATATTAGATTTATTCTTAATTTGTTAGAAGTTGTATAAAATATTCCAATTAATTAATTCCAGCACATTTACAATCAATATATTAAATTCCTTATTTCCATGTCTCATAAGTTTCTAACTATGTAAAAAAAAATTTAGATTAATAACCATACGTATTTTATATTAGACAAATAGATTTTTAGATAATCTTACAAACCCCAATTAACTACAAATTAAATTAATCATCTTAATTATAAGTTCAAAAGTAATACTTGTTTTAAAATATTATGCATTTTTCTGAAAATTTTCATTTGACATTTCGTATCTCAGACTCAGTTATTAATATCATGTTTGTATTTTACGGAATGTAACAAAAACCTAATAATAGAGAAGCCCGCCATCAAAATTTGTTGTAAAAACAGAGGTTGTTTTTCCAAATAAGGCCCCTTTTGGATTAGGATTGAGATCCGGTGCTCTTCAAATTCCTCCTCTTCCTCTGCTATTCTCTCTCTCCTCTTTCTCTCTCTTTTCTCTCTCCTCCTCTTTTGAAGAGAGATAGATATAAAATTGAAGAGCACCCGCTGCTATTCTTCTTAGAATAGCAGCAGAGTCGGACCCTTTGGATTGGTGTATATGTAACTATTGTGTAAGCAATCCCAAATCCAAAATTTAATATACGCTTTAGTCATTAGCTCCTGTTCACATGTTTGGATGCATCTGAAAATGAACTACTGTTTCAAGCTGGAATTCACATCCTCTGCATTAATGTACAGTTTGAGTTAATTTTCGGACCGTGCGATCATAACTCGAGTTAATTTGACCACGCCTATAGCACACGGGACTCTTCAATATTAGTGCGGATTTAAATCGGATGGTCCAAATCTTAACTCAAAATCTGAGTTAACTCAGAGGATACAAATTCATGAAGTTGTGGGTCCCATTTCTCAGGTTATGCAGAAAACTATAAGAAAAAGGTATATAGATAGAAAAATAGCAACAAAATGAAAATGTCTCCTTCCAAGCTTCTAGCGATGGACAAATTTTTTTTTTTTTTTTTTAGTTTCGCAGAAGCTGCAAAGTCATTAGAGGAGCTCGAACTCTCGATCTTTGATTGCGATGGACAAAGATATCATTGTGCTTTCATTACAATTTTATAAATTTGATCAACAAATGTAAAGAAACCATCAGAACCAGGTATAGATATTGTTGTGTAGTAAAAATATCATGTGCGTATATTATTACGAGGCAAACAAACCGGGTATATAATAACTACAATGATCAATATACTGACCCAAAATACAATAATATAAATTTTCATGCTTATAATTTGTGTAGTTTATTCTGAATGTCCTGTCAGAAATTTTCTGACATACACTCTGTATGTCTTATGTGTAGAGAATTACTGGAAGTGATCTAACGCGTAACTAATTGCACTGTTTCACCCTCCCCGAAGAACGGAGTCCACAAACAATCCTTGTCTGTGCTACCATATGCCAGAATTCGCATCTTCTGAGATATCTCATATTTTGCGTGATTTTTTGAAAAATCTCAACCGTTCAAAGATGTTCTGCACGAATCTCAAAACTCAAAATAATATTGCCCCTACGCTATCTCCGAATAGGCACTGGACACGTTGGTCACGCAAAATATGAGATATCTCAGAGGATACGCACTCCATGTGCCAGCCATGCTCCTCCCCAACAATCACGGATCCAGGCTAATTCGCCCCGAGATAGAATTCAATGGGATTCTAATTACGGAGTATTTTTTTACTGGAGTATGACATCATCGATTCAAACAATTAAGCTTGAATCTCAACGTTCTTCTTTAAAAATCAACATCATGTATTAGGATAGGATGTTCACTGATTGGTCGTTTAAAATCACACTAAATTTTGTTTAATCAAACTTTCACTCGGTCAATATAAATTAAAAATTAAACCAACCTAGTAATTTAATCAATCAAAGTATCCTTAGAGTAATGATTTAGCATCATATATAACAAGCACCAATTCTTTTCCTCCTTTGCACTTGCACTGCCTCTCTTAAATAAGAAAATGTCAACACAGGCCAGCAAATTACCTCCTCTTTGATGCAGCCAGTAAAGCAGGTGAGGTGTAGGCATGCAGCAGAGAAGAAGTTCGAGGGATCAAATGCCAATGAAAAATAAGGAATGCTCCTCATTCAGGAAGCAAGGGACTCTAACGATAAAACTACTGATAGAACTTCAGTGAAATACAAACAAGCTTGCTGTTGAGTTGAATAGCGATGCACTAGAAACGCTAAATAGATGTGTACAATATATTGTTGGTTTCCTCCAATATTTTTAATTTTTATACATGTTTTGTTTAGCTTAATTTTCAGATCATTGTTCTTTTAACACAACAAGCATGATATCAGTGCTATATATGTAAAGATATCAGACTTATGATAACATGTGAAATAGTTATATATATACTCCCATTGAAAAATGGTACATACTTGATAGCTTAGATCATTCTAATTATGTTTTCTACCTAACTAATATCATGACAAGGACATGAAATTGAGGGCAAAAAACTTGTTGCATCTTTTTTTTTTTTACCATTCGTGGTAAGATATTTCATCTATTATTAAAACTCCCATGTATATATTGATATGACATAATTAATGCATGTGCATAGCATATACTAAATTGATCAAACTGATAATTAATATTGATACTCTGCGGTCCATACAGAAGGTACTTCCCAGCCCATTATATAGCAACGTTTTCTGGACTAACTTTTTTTTTTTTTTTTTAGGGCTTTGATTGTGAACCATTTTAGATGAGTAAAAAGGAACACTTCTTATGTATGGGATAGAATGAAGTCTTAGCTTAGTCATAATAAATTTGAACCTATTTAAAATATATGGACATATTTTAAGATTTCTACAAACTTATGTTAAACACTTGGGATCTAATCTGACAAGGTCAGGTATCTTGCCTGATCTAAATTCTCCATTTACTCAGTTTATGGCTCATTAATCGGGGGTTTTGACTTATCAAATGAAGCCGCGCATAGTACATAGTTGCATTTATTGATCGTTGGTTTTAATTTGACAAAAAAAAATGAGATTAATTTTCTTTCTGAAATGATTTTTTTAATTTAGAAATGACAAGAATCTAGAGAAGAATATATAGCTAGTCTCCAATACTAGAATTCTTGATCCATTAATTTATTTATTAAACCACCACCACCATCATCATCATTTTGTTTGAGATATTGCAAAGTGCCACAGGCACATTTATGTTCATCTCTTTGATCATGACCACATACATATACACTATTAATTATCATTAAATCTGCTATATGTTGTACTTTGTATCTAAGGTCGTCAAAAAGGGATGCGCACATCTGGTTCTGGAAACGATTAAATTGGCTAGCTGTCTTTCATTATATTATAATTGTAATAGCTAGTGTTCTTACTATTAACTTCTTTTGTTACAATCCTCATCATCAATAACTTATTTTGCATTATAACTGGATTATTTTTACAAGCTCTTCACATTCATAGCGAATGCTGCTTTGAATTTAATTAGGAAAATAAATTTGTCCACATTTCTCTCAAGTACATACATGTACCAACTGATTTGATAGTTCATATGTGGAGCTTTTTTTTCTTCTAAATTGCTTGGCTTCTTTTGTTTTGTCTGAGAACTTGGATCTGAAAGTTCCCAGTTAAATTAGACTGGATTGCCGTTGCCGACTTGATTCATTTATATAGTCATTTCATGTTTACCAGACGATTGTTACGTGTTTTCAAATTTTAGGATAATTGTGTAGATCATATAAAAAAAGAACAAGATAAAATGTTCAAAGTTGTCCGCTAAATTTTTGGATTTGCTTTATTGACGCCAAAGATCACTAACAGCATTGTGTAGCACCAATGCTTGTAACATCTTGCTAATTATATTCTAATTATTAATTAATTTATAATGAAATAAGGGGAAAATACAACAACTACAAAAATGGATTTTTTTTTTCTTTTCACAAAGAAGCTACATTTGAACGACTAATTAACAATCCTACAATGTTGCCTAGTGAAGATAGTCTCAAGGCTTATGCATATAAATCATCACATATAGAGCTAGTACATTGGAATAAATAATGCTAAATTTTCTGCAGTGCATGTCTGGTAAATCCCGATTGTCACAGAGTTGAGCGTGTTTGGTACACTGGTCGGGATGACCTCTGACAACTCTAATTTTTTCTACTCCTGCTCCTCCTTTGGAATGGTACGGTAATAAACGACAGAATTTCAGGAACTACAAACGGCCTTGTGATAAAGTTCGCCAAAAATGGAATAGAAAAGCAGGTGAACTATTGTTGGTTTCTTGACTTCTCCAATATTTTTAATTTTGATATATATGTTTTGTGTAGCTTAATTTTCAGAATACTGTTCTTTACGCAACAAACATGATCTTAGTGCTATGCAGCTCAACCTTCATAGGTTTTAAGATATCAGCCTTATGATAATGATAACATGTGAAACTTAAATGCTTAGATCATTCTAATTATGCTTTCTACCTAACTAATATCATGACAAGAGCACGAAATTGAGGGCAAGAAACTATTGCATTTTTTTTACCTTTCGTGAGAAGATACTTCAGCTATTATTACACTCCCATGTTTTGATATGACATAATTAATGCATGTGCATTGCATATGTTAAATTGATCACACTAATAATTAATATTGGTACTATGCGGTCCATATAGCCGGTACTTCCCAGCCCATATATGTCAACGTTTCCAGGACAAGTTTTGTTCTCCCTTTTCTTTTCCTTTGTAGGGCTTTGGTTGTGATCATTCCAGACAGTAAAATTGGTGCAAACTTATATTAAAATTAGTGCAATTTTATATTGAATGATTTGGATTTAAATTGACAGGATCATGTACCTTACGATTCTCCATTTGATCAGTTTCAAGGCTTATTAATCAGGGGTTTCGACTTGTCAAGAAGCCCACAGCGCATAGTTGCATTTATGGATCTTTGGTTTCAGAATTCAGACCATTGATCGTCACACATATAGCGCGGAGCCACGAGGGGCGGATCTACACTTAGCTAGGGGTGCTAAGCCATCTCCATGATATTGAAATTTATAATCATGTAGATAGAAATTTAATTTAATTTTCATTTCCTTAAAGATATTTTATAGTTTAGTCCTCTCATAAAATTTTAGATGCGTGCTTGTAGTCTAGTGGTTAAAACTCTATTTTGTGTTTGGTAGGTCTTGGATTCAAATTCCACTAACAACAAATTAATAATTATGCATTTTAAGTTTTCAATCCCCCTAACTAAATTTTCTAGTTCCGCCCTGGGAGCCAACACTTCTAACAGGGTGGAGCAAAATAGGATGGAGCAAAATTTTAGAATGAGGCATATTTTTACAATTATTTATAAATATTAAGTACATTTTCTTAACTTTTTCTGAGGAAATTACAGAAATATTAACATGTTTTGGAAAAAAAAAATTAGATTAAGGCATAATTTTATAATTTTTATATCTTAAGTATATTTTTATAGTTTTTTCTCTGAAAAACATATAAATATAAGCATATTTTTGAAACTTTTTTGAGTTGGAGAGGCAAGTGTCTCTCTGGTTCTGTGTGGCTCCACCACTGCATGACTGCACATATACACTATTGATAATCTTTAATATGCTATGTATATATTTTATACTTTTTATCTCAGCTCGTCAAGGGATATTGCACACATCTGGTTATGGAAACGTTTAAATTGGCTGTCTTTCTCTTTATTATATGACAATTTAGTGTTCTTATTATTAACTTCTTTTCTTATCATCAGTAACTTAAATTCTTTTGCATAATAGCTGGGTTATTTTACAAGCTATACTTCACCGAAATTCTGGAGTACATATATGAACCAACTGATTTGATAGTTCATTGTGAAGTTTCATCTTTTTTGTGTGAATTGCTTGGCTTCATTGTTAAGTTTCATCTTTTTTGTGTGAATTAATTGCTTGGCTTCTTCTGTTTTGAAATTCTGGAGTACATATATGAACCAACTGATTTGATAGTTCATTGTGAAGTTTCATCTTTTTTGTGTGAATTGCTTGGCTTCTTCTGTTTTTTGAGTACATATATGAACCAACTGATTTGATAGTCCGAGAACTTGGCTTCTGAAGTTACGTACAACAGAACATGCTCATGTATATAACCACCTAAATTAGACTGGACTATTATATCATTGCCGAATTAATACATGTATAGAGCCTTTTTACATTTACCGACGACTGTTGCGTATTCCAAAATTTTAGGATAATTGTGCAGATCATATCAGAGAAGAACAAGATAAGAAGTTCAGAGTTGTCTGCTAAATTTTTTAATTTGTTTTATTGACGCGGAAGATGACTAGCAGCATTGTGTAGCACCAGAATGATTGTTTTTTATTTTGATAGAAATTACGATGGAGGTCCAACTTTCTAATTTTTATTTAATGTCCATAAAGGACAGTCATTCAGATTTTGAAGACCTCTCACATGGAGAGTGTTATTTGTTACTAGATCCAAAGTTGGTTCTTACTAGAATGCTTGTTACATTTTACTAATTATATTCTAATTAATAGTTAATTATAATGTAATAAGAGAAAACTACATGAGCTACAAAACTTGATGTTTTCTTTTCACAAAGAAGCTAAATTTGAATACTGCCCGAAATATATTGTCTCAAGGCATTTCACAAAGGCATATGACAATGCTTGTTACATTGTTACATGTCAGGGACCGAAAAATTTACAAGGACAGATCGAGGTCACAAGGTGAGGTGGGCGTATTAATTTAATAGGTTAAAAGAATTTCTGGGTAGGTGACATCAGTCAGAAGCGAGAGGTCAAAACAGGTGCTACAGGTCTCCTTTCTCCGAATTGAGCACACCAGTAAGAAGAGCTACCTCAGAATTGTGCAAAACCATTTGCAATTTGTGCTCGAGGATGAGCAATTTCTCAAGGAGAAGAGATTGTCACGAGCACAGTTTGAATTCGGAGAAGAAATGAGTGATTTTGATTTGGTCAGCGTGCGACTTGGAAGAAAACGAGGTTGCGGGCGATTCGCGTAAGCACTCGGGCAGAGATAACTTAAAGGAAAATACACTGCAAACGGGGCCGCTCTATTAAACACTGAGAAGAAAAAGACGTTGAGTGCTAGGTCCCGCGATGACATATCTGGAGTGTCTTGGGGCACAAACTGGAGATGAGGTGAAAGCTGAGTGAATTGGATAGATTTAGATAACTAATTATTGTAATTTTTGTTTGACTGTGATCGTCAATAAATACTGAACTAGTGTATGAGATCAATTTAGTGAATAATTAAGTAATTTTGTGGTTTCGTATCTTTGTTCTTGGCTTTTGACATTTTATTCAGTTTTCAGTTTTGTTTTAAATTAACTCAAATCTAGCTTTGAGTTATTTCTCAATTTGCTTGTTGATCGAGCAAGTATTGTTGGTTTCTCCAATATTTCTATTTGTTTATATATGTTGTGTAGCTTTATTTTCATATCATGCTATGTAGCTCAATCTTCATAGGTTTCAAGATATCAGACTTATGATAACATGTGAAATAGTTATTTACTCCCATTTGAAAACTATATGATACATATTTCAATGATTTGGTCATTCAAATTATGTTTTCCATCTAACTAATATCATGACAAAGATACGAAATTGAGGGCAAGAAACGCGTTGCATCTTTTTCATTTTTACCTTTTCTGTTCGACAAGGAGGGATTAAGCCTCCTTAAGGCTCCTTTAGCTTCCTTGGACACTTAATTCTGACGAATACCGATTTCTTAGCCACTTAAAATCACCTATGTTAGTCTCTTTTTCCCAGGCCTTAAGACACCTCTACCCCTTCCTTTAGCTTCCTAAGTTTTTACCTACGGATTTTTTTTTTAGAGAAAAATGGAGGTCAAGCCTCCAAGTTCCATTAATATGACACCAGAGGTGTCATGATTTTACAAAAGATTGCCAGAGCAATGTAAAAAGTCTAAAAAACTAAAATTAAGAATAAAGAGAAAGAATGAGAAAAGGATAAAAACATAAGGAGAAAATATAAAGAAGTGATAAGATAAAACAAAACATCGGTCCTAAATGAATTTCTGATGTTGTTGTTGCCTTCAGTATACCTCAAATCAACTCTGGTATTCTGTCATAATTTCTCTTACCAACATCACCACCTCCTTACTGTCATCCCTGAAGATCCTTCTACACCTCTCCCTCCACAAAACAAAACACATTGTGATCTGAATTTTTGGAGTTATTCCATTTGGCGAGTGTAAGATGTTTTTCCAGAAATTATCTTGAAAGGCCATTGATGTCCCTGACATGGTTGTCAGCACTTGTCTCCTTACTGATTGCATGTAGGTACATCCTTGGAACAGGTGGTGTACCGTTTTCTCTGCCCTTTTGCACATGCAACATTTGTTTGGTATGTGTCATCCTCTCTTGACCAGATTATCCACCGTTAGAATTCTATTCCTAAGCATGAGCCATATTGTTTGGTATGTGAATATGAGAACTCTTGGTGGTGCCTTGATGGTCCATATTGTTGATCTGATATCCTCAATTGCAGGGTGTTCCTCCATAACCTTGTAGAAGGTGCTTACAGAGAACACTTTTGTTGGAGTCCATCTCCAAAGTATCCTATCTTGTATGGTTGTGTCTATATTAAGCATCTGCAGTTGCTGCATGAGGATTTGAATTTCCTCAACTGCCCTTTCAATGAGGTGCATTTCTAAAGAAAGATTCCAATTGCCCTGCTGATTTGCCTGTCTGACAGTCATATTCTTTTGTATTACCTGACTGTATAAGTGTGAGAATTGAATTGTGACTTGAAAGGCTGTCCTAGCCATGAGTCTTGCCAGAATCTAATATGTGTTCCTTCTCCCACCACATATTCCATTGAGATCTCCATAAAGTCTCTTACCATTGCTATTGACTTCCAGAGTGGTGTTGTGATGTCCCATGATCTGAGATCCCTTAGTAAGATGTGCATTCACCAGGGCCTGTCCAATTGCATGAAATTCCACACAAATTTTTCCATCAATGCCATATTCATAGTGTAGAGGTTTTTAACTCCCAGTCCCCCTGCTCTTTGGTCTTATCACCAGATGCCATGCTATTAAGCTCATGTATCTTGTTTGTTGCTGATTCTCTTTATCATGCCACAAGAATCTTCTTCTGATCTTGTCAATCCTTTTGATGACCCACTTAGGCAGTATGAAGGTGGACATGATGTAGATTGGCATTGCTGAGAGAGTTGTATTGATGAGTGTTACCCTTTCTCCTATTGACAGCATGTCAGCCTTCTATGTAGCCAGTTTTCTTTCAATTTTATTGATCAGAGGCTAGTAATGATCTTTCTGAAGCTTCTTGTTGGATAAAAGCATCCCCAAATATTTAAGAGGAAATGAAGATGCCTTGCATTCCAGTATTGTTGCTTTACTCTGTACCTATTGTTGTGTTGCAGATGTGATGAGCAGTTCGGATTTCTGCATGTTGATTCCGAGGCCTGGCATATCTCCAAATATTCTGAGAATTATCTTCAGGAAATGCAGTTGTTGTGGTTCAGGTTGGATAAGGAAGAGTGTATCATCAGCATATAGTAAACACTGCCTGTACTGGTGAAAAGGAGGATTGAAAAGTCCTTTTTGCACCAGTTGCTTGAACTATGCTGATAGAAAATCCATGGCTAAGATGAAGAGGTAGGGCGCCATTGGATCTCCTTGTGTGACTCCTATTTTAAGCTTGATGTTCTTGCCAACCACTGAGTTCAACATTACCTTTGCTGATCCTTGCAGGGTTGCACTTGGATTATTTGTATCCATGTTTCAGGGAAGCCCTTTGCCTTAAGGACTTGCTTGAGGAAATTCCAAGATAGTGTCAAAAGCTTAAAAACATCAGCCTTAAAAAAACCTGATGCATTTATATTGTTGCCATAGATACCATCTCTTGTGTATACAATAAGTCTTCATTTATGTCTCCCTTTTATGAATCATGTATGTCCCTCTAGTACAAAGTCAGCTTTTATTCACGGATTAAGACAACCAAACATTGATTTCTTACTGCGGATTAAGATTTAATCTTATTTGTATTGCCGAACAGCCCTGCGGGTTAAGATTTAATCCTTAGCACGGATTAAGAGTTAATCCTTAGTGCGGATTTTAAAGAGCCGTTGGAGTATTTTCTAATATTATGTTCTTAGTCATATATTAAATACTTAATTCAGCTAAGTACATCAGCTATTTGTACAACAAATCAAATAAAAAAACAAGAATTGATACATTCAGCTGATTACAACAGCTATATATTATTGACGACGTGACATCACGTATGTGAACTCTATTAGAAAATATAAATCAATTCTAAACTTTGTTTACATTTATACAAGAGTTATCCTTATTTAGATTTTTTTTAAATAGTTCCAAATCATTAATGACGGTCTAAATACTTTTCAAGTTTTGGATTATCTTCTTGCAATGAAATCTCTACTATTGTCAGATATCAGGCTTAAATTAATGATCATATCTAGATAGATATCGTGTCCTGATTGTCATAGGGATGTCAACCCTTTATTCTAGGTGCTTGAAAAATGTTTTTATCAATAAGATTTGAGATACTGCAAAGTTTGAGTGAATCTATGCAGTGCGTCGTTTGTACATTATAAATTATCAAATTAATCATGTCCTGGATATAAGGTTTACAACCTGTGCAATTACATGAGCCTAACAGTTCTGACATTAATTTTATGTTATGTGGTCCAATTTACATTTTTCTTGTAAGAATATACTAGCAATTTTGGATTCAAATTATTTTGTAAGAGTTATGCTTCTTTATTTTTCGTTTTCAAAATATATATAAACCCCTGTATTCTCTGTTTTTTGTTTGTTTTCTTTATTTTTTTTCTTTTTCTTTTTGGGTGTGGGGGTGGCCCATTTTAGACTTAAACCTCACATCATTTTTACGCCAAAATAAATTATGACAAAAAAAGAAGTCCGTATTTTCTACTGATGCGTACGGTACGGACACATACAGATAAATTTTTAAGATATTTTTTAAATATATAAATGATAAATCTGTACAAATTTATAATACAATCAAACAAAAAAGTTTATATTCTCAAAAGGCTGACACAGTGTTCTTTTTCATGTGACCCAACAAAAAATAATTAATTAGTGGGGATTGACATCACACTGAAATTGGTTATAAAAATGGAAACCCTTTTTTCCTTTCTTGCTAATTCTCTTCTCATAAAAGAAACGGTTATATTTTGTCTTCAAGTGAAATCCGAAAAGGTACCTGTCTTTTTGACCGTTTCACATGCAATAATTTGGTACTAATTAGGAAATTTATTGTTGGTAACTTTCCCATCTAATCCTTCCAGAGAAATTATTCTCTCATTAGTTATCATCAAATGATAAAAAAGAAAGAATAGAACAACCCTCCTCTGACGGTCTCAAAAAGAATTTGTAACAGAGGATCCTGATTCCATAAATAGCCGTTAGCGCCTTTTCATCTTCCCCTCGTTTAATTCATTCCCTCTTTAAATGGGGCATTAGCGCACTTAGCATCAACACAAATCCCTTCTATTAAAAAATCTCTCTTCACCTCCCTTATCCAACCCTGTTCTAAAGAGTGTTTCAATGGAGAGACTATCAATGACTCTCAGGACAACCCTCCTGCTGCTCTGCCTCATCTCTGGTACTTGATCTAATTATTTTATTTGCTCTGTTTAATTTCACTTTTCTGTATAATTTCTTTAATTTGTTTACTCTTTTTCTTTTTTGTGATCAGGAGGAGGAATGGTGGTGTACTCACAGGTAATGTAACATGTTTTTGTCAAATATCACCAAATCCTTTAAATTTAGTAAACAATGTACTTTCTCAAATAATGCAGAAATATGTCATTAGAACTCTGGTATAATTAATTTTATGGAAGTTGCAATTTACACACTGACGACAAATAATTAAAGAGTGCAATACATAATATGTAAATATTCTAAATTTCCAATTAATGTAGAAAACATGGTGCATTGCGAAGCCTTCGACCGGAGACGTAGCCCTGGTCGACAACATAGGTTACGCGTGCTCGACAGTAGACTGTACTGTGTTTCAAGAGGGGAATCCATGTTTCTACCCCAACAACAATATTTCTCATGCTTCCATTGCCATGAATCTCTACTACCAATCTCGTGGCCGCAACTACTGGAACTGTAACTTTGGCAACTCTGGTGTGATCGTCTCCACCGACCCGAGTAAGTAAATGGAACTAATAAAATGAACTTGTGCTTGTTATAGTTGTAATTTGTTATTTGTATTGTAAATAGTGGTAATTTTGCAATTTTGTTTCCTAATTAATACAATGAAGGACCCTAAAAAATGAGAAAATTTTGCATATATACCTTGCTTATGAAAGAGAGGGTATTTAATATTTTTCTTTAGTAACAATAAATAATTCTCTCATATTTTGAATTTTGAACTAATGATTGCTTAATTGTGTTCCTCTTGCAGGTTTTGGAGGCTGCAATTATATGTAGGATAACTACTAATTAACAAGAAAGAATATGGTTTAGGATTAGCTTAATTAATTAAGTATATGTGTAGGTATAATATGAAGCAATTGTTGTGGACTATGCTCTTAGTTTACTGCTGCAATTGTTCTGATTAATATAAGAAATTGTTTCTATTTTAGTGACATTACTGTCTCAGTACTTCTACTTGGTTAACTTTTGCTCTATATATATGTTTTTCAAATCGAAATCTCAATTTTCAAGATCCAATTGGACTAGTAGGATCCTTATAAATTTCTCTCTTTGTGTTTGGTAATTAGTGTTTATTCCCGATGTTTGTTTGAGTGTCATCAGAATTCATCAGAACAAGGTTATAATGTGGATATACAGAACAAAAGAAAGATGAGCTAAAAATCCACTGAATTAATTCTTTTAAATTAACTAATTCAACAGAACTTTAGGTATCCGATCGGAAGAGGTGGTAAGGAAGTGGTAAATAAAAAAAACAAGTGCCTTAGAGAGAAAGACATTTATATGTCCATATATAGATTAAAATATCATCTCAACTGTTCTTTTATTAGTTTTCCGAAAGCCAAGAAAAATCCTGAATTCATGTACCGGCTACAAGCCGAATGATGTATACATATTATTTTCTTTGTAAAGGAATATAAAAGAATCTATCACATTTTACTACCTATACTAGTTGCAAAATACAATAAATTGCTAAATTTCCACTTGGCCCTTGATGTAAATTTAATCATGCATTCTGTCTCTTTCGATCTTTTCAGGCTATCTCATCATGCAAAAATGTGTACTTCCCTTTCCCTCAGCGTTCTTGTATCGTCTCTGACACAATTCATGTTATTTGTGCAGCACTTACGTCTTAATTTAAGTTAGTGGTAATTCTTAGTCCACACAGGCACAGAGTAGATCAAGGTACCAAGCACAAATGAGACTATGACGGTGGACCCTGAATATATAAATGCCCTACCGCTATGTCCACTTTGCCTCATCGTGTAAACCTCCGCTACAAATGTAGAAACTGTGCTCATGCATCCGAGAAATCCTAATTGAATTCCGCTCAAGATCAGCCCACTTCTCTCTGTGTTTACCTACATACAAATCCAAGTAGGTGTTGTTAGACTACAAAATCTGCATGCCTATTAGTTAGTACTAAGTGGGATGGTACAAGCATGACTTGGTATACCGACTGGCGACTGATATGGTGGTACTAATACAGTACATCTCATGCTGGATATAAAAAAATTCACACCACAATGTCAAAATTCACACATAATAGTTTACTTAACTGGGTCAAATATAAGATCAGTAATAACTAAAAGAAAAGGCCTACTGCTTTGCTAATAACTGAGAGCGCTGCCATGAAACATGCGGCAATAACATTAGCCAAAAATGTGCCGATAGGAAACCACTTGAGATAGCTGTTCTTGCCAATACCAACACCATTGAGCCTGGCCAGATACCAGCGGGTCCACACTCCGGGGGGCGCCACCACGCACCCCAGCCAGAGGACAGCACCATTAGTGAGATGATGCACCTTCACCACCGCCAAAATGCAACTCACAACCCAAATAGTGATCAAAGAGAAAAGCATGACGACAATAACGGCCACATGACGGTTCTTTGTATCGATCTTCCATTTATTCAAGTTGCATTTGAATCTTTTCCGTAAACCCTCAGCAAATTCAACTCCTATTGTGATTGACTCATTCACGATAAACAGTCCTACAGATAAAAAAAAATTGATTCAATTAATGCAAGTAATATTTCTGTTTCTACTTAGCTATTGCTATTGGGCTGAAACAATATATATACTCCAACTTAAACAGCTTGTAAGTGGGAAAAAATGTGAAATAATATATAAACACACATAAAAGTGCAAAGAAACAAAGCAAACAAATCAATGAATATAAAAATAAATAAACAAACAAAATAATGAACAGAAAAGTGAGAAGTACAGGGTTGCTAATACAATACATTTAAAGAAAAAATCCTGTACGAGAACCCTGTTTTCTTTTGCTTCTTTTTTCTTAATAGATCTAAAAAAAACATTTAGGACTATTTGTATTTAATCTGCTTATATTTGTCAAAAATATAACATAAACTCTTATGTTGGATCTAGGCCTTTATTCTTTATAAACAAACTTATTTGAACTATTAAATCCATCTTTGTCACTGAGATTTTTCCTTTTATTTTGAAACTCTGCTTAACCTATGAGATGATGAGAGATATTCAGAGAGATCAACAATTCTATTTTATATGCATTTTTTTTACGTACCTAATAGCATCCCAGCCACCGCAAACATCCAGTGCCCTTTAGAGGAGAGGAGAAGCATTTTCTGGTTCCATCCACTGAAGGTCGTCAGACTCCCCATGTAACCTGTTGTGATCCCAACCGTCAGATGCTCTGACACATGGCGCAAATCTGGTTTGAATACTATGCCGAACCATCCCATGAGAAAAGAACCTAGCTGATCAAAGAGCAATTGATTAATTATTTAAAAAGAGAGAATTTAATGTAATTTGAAATGATTGCATGAAAGAAGCCAATACCATGTTAGAAGGGAGATCAAGGTATAATGGAGTTGTGTCAGATGTGAGAGCGAGATGACCAGGACCAAATAGCTTCTGGAGAAAATACCTTGTAAATACCTACTTCAAACAAATTTCTATTAAAGAAAGATTTAAGTCTCTACGATTTGAAAGTTTTTGATTGAGCAACAAACCAAGAAATTACAGAACTAATCAACAAAAGGATGCATTATATGCCAGTAGATCAGAATTTGTGCAAGTACTGGTCCAGTACTATTCCAATGGTAAGGGGTCACATGAGAAATTATAAGCTTAATTCTCTACCTTATCAAAATTTGATGCCCCATCCATAGATAAACCTCAATTTGACAAAAACAAGTGCAGTACTGTTCTTGATATTTACTGAGTAAAAAAAAAAAAACTTACACCGAGAAATCCAAAAACAGACAAGTGAATCAAGTATGCACAGTAGTCGATTCTATGAGGCAGCTTGTATTGTTTCTCCTGAAGAATTGAAGTTTGACACAACATCAGCACATAGCATCAAATAGAATAGATAATTGCCAAGCTTCTACAAGAACAAATGTATCACAAATTTGGGAATGTATTTTGTTGTTTACACTGATCAAACATCAAAATAAGTACATGAATATACTACAGTCAAAATAGTCCATTGCACCTATTTACATATAGTACATCTCTTTAAATAACCAATAAATTTACCTCTATTGAAGTGGAAAGAATAGGTTCCTCAGCCAGTGGAGATTTCGCATCCGTCAGTGGCAATCCTTCAAGCACCACAAAAGCCTCATCAGTAACAGGATCAATGGTGAAATTGTTATCCATCTCCTCCTCTTCGCACACAACCCTGTCCCCACTATCTCCAATCCGTGCCACTGCTGAGCTGTCGACAACAGCAAGTATCTGGTCGGCCAGCTCATGCGAGAGGCGTATCGAGCTAAGAACCCTATCACTAGACACGCGTGAAAGGCTTGCAGATCTCCTGCTACTTATGCTTCTCTGACGAAGCGAATCGGCCCGGTTGAAACTGAAACCCGGTGGGTTTGCTGTGTTGGTTATGTTGCTCATCATGTTTGAAGATCCTTGCATGGGTCTGGTAAGTAAAATAAAATTTTAGATTGAAGAGCAAGTAGAGTTTTGATTAAAGAACCAATAACAATGGAAATGGGGTGCTTCAATTAGTATTCTGGTCTATATAAAATGAGAAACCGCGTTTCTGCATATATACCAAACCCAGCTTACTATTTGCAGCCTAAACTTGCAAGTCAAATACGTTTACCTTGTTACGAAATTAAATGCAATTCTCAATTTCTCCTAGATTAAGATGTTGCTCAAGCTTGAACAAAAGAAATTGGGTTATTTTTGAAATGGAATAATTTCTCTTGTTATGTGGTTTACAGCCTGTTGGCAGGAATAAAAAAAGGTTTATGGCTTGGCAGTAATTCTGAACTTAAACTAGGACAATTATTGAATTATTGAAAAGAAAGGGTGTATTTGTAATAATCATATTTTTTGAGGTACAGAGCACCTGATAGGCTCAAAGTGGGATGTTGACCAAAGAAAAAGAAGAGATAATAGGGGCCCCAAAAAAAGAAGGATATTTGGAAAATAAAATAGACATGAGAGTTGAAACTTTAAAATTGACAACGAACAAGCGCTATTGTCGACGTGTGAAAAAAATTGAGGAATAAAACAACGAAATCCAATCAAATTGGATTCGTTTGTACGCTTATTTGGTAAGGTACTGGGGCAGGTTTGATCTATCTTGTCAGTAAAATAACAAATCAACCGTATCAATCAATGCAAAACAAAACATTTACCTCAAAGAAAGGATAAAGGACCCACCGAATGTACTCTTTTTGCGAGAAGAATTTTGGAGGGACCAAACCAGTTAAAAAAATTGCAGTAGTTTATTTTTCTTTCTGCACTCGAACTAAAAAGGCCAGATCTTTGAAAATGGAGGAGAAAAGAATATTCTTTCTCTGGCTTTCACGCTGTTTGAAGAGAGAGAGAGAGAAGAGAGAGAGGGGTCTGGTCCCTGCTAAGTTTCTCAAAAAAGAAAAAAAAAAAAAAAAAGGAGGAGAGAGGTCTGTATGAATTCGGATTCTCCCGGTACCCGAAAAGGAAATATTTTATAATTAGTGGATCCGGACCGTTCTTTTAACTTTGCACATCTCAAAGCACGAATAATATCACGGATGAGTGAGTCTACAGTACTATGCATATCACGGATTGGTCCGTACTACAGATCAATATTTTTGTTTTCAAAATTCTAGCGGTCGATCCGAACCGTTCAACATGATTTTCATATGAGAATATACTTATGGGCTAATTTTCTATTTTTTAGAATTTTTCAAGTATTTTTTTAGATAGGTAGAAAATCACTGTTTTTGAATGGTCCAGAATTTTCAGATCAAGTGATTTTCTATCTATCTTAAAATATAGTAAAAAAATTCGAAAAAATATAAAATTTAGCCTACAAGTACATATTCATGTGGAGATCACGTTGAACGGTTCGGATCGACCATTAGAATTTTCAAAATAAAAATATGACTCCGTAGTACGGACTAATCCATGCTATGTATGGTACCATAGACTCATTCATTCCGAATAGATAAACCTAATCCGTAACCGTAAAGTAGTAGGTCTAATCCGTATCGTGTTCGTATCGTGTTCGATCTGTATTGGATTTTAAATTTTTAATAGAATAGTCACTGTTAAGTTTTTTCATAATAAAAATTCTAATAAATAGTTACTATGTTGATCCAGTAAGAGCATGGTTTTTGTTGGGCCCAAATAGCTGAAGATAAAATTGGGCTTATTTTTTCATCGGAAATACTTACGAGGTGGAATTCAGATCAGTGCAGTATCTGACTGATTGACTGATGAGTACAATTAGATCTAAGTCATCAGTTTTAACTTGGAACGAATTTTAAAACAGACCCCTATATCTACATAGGCACAGAACGCAACTGTACAAAAAACTAACTGCTTGATTGAAGGCCGCATGACTTTTAATTTGGTCCAAATTCAGTACACTATGTCACTATGATTCAAACGACAAAATAGAAAAAACAATTGTGTGTTTGAAATTTTTTTTGAAGATACCAAATAGATACACTA
The DNA here is from genome assembly GCA_011114355.1 of Carex littledalei. Classification (NCBI taxonomy): domain Eukaryota; kingdom Viridiplantae; phylum Streptophyta; class Magnoliopsida; order Poales; family Cyperaceae; genus Carex; species Carex littledalei. The sequence continues at coordinate 10,687,244 of CM022087.1, forward strand.
CTATAAAAAATAATATATGTTAGGATTATATTGTTTTTTTTATTGATTACCCAAGGTAAATAATAGAATTTGGAAAGTTAAATGAAAATTAATTAATAACTTCTCCATAATTCAGCGATGAACAAAAACATATTGAAGCTTATGAGAGCGAGAGTAATAGAAAATAACAAATTCTCCATGTTATATTCAACTGATTGAGTTGGCAACTTGGCATTCCACTTGAGTCGAATTATTTAATTAATAGTGTATATCACAAGAAACCAATCAACATTTCACATCACAAAATAACCAGAATTCAAACTGGTATATGGCCCAATTAGAGACACATCAATCTTCACATTACAAATCAAAGGTAAATTAAAATCCATGAGAATCAACATGCTCAAATTTCCTAAATTAAAAGTACTCATTCAGAAAAAAATTCCTAGAAGTAAAAACATAAGCGACTAATTTCTGAAGTCAAAAGATTTCCAATTAATTTAGTCTCTCCAAGACTCGAACATAATGTCTCCGATTTTTTTTTTTTTTTTGAGAAATTCTCAAGATTTTTATTTATTCATATTTTGGTGCCTTCTCCAGTGGCGGGTAAATTAAATTAGAGACTACAAAAGAATTAGCTAGAAGCCTAATTAAACCAAGCACTATGATGCATGGAATAGTGTTATGTTAAGAAGAGCCCACATTTCATAATCAATTCAATGAGAAAAATAAAAAAATAAAAATTTCGTCTATTCCTATTTTTTTTTTAATGACAACAATATATATCTGGGCAATTATATGGAGTATGGCTAATTTGCTTCCGGAAGCATTTCGACAAAGTGCTTACGGGGGCATATCTTAGTATTTGATGTTCAAACAACAAATCTAAACCGTTAGATGTTCAATATATATTAAAATGTACTTGGAGACCAAATTTTACATTTTTTTGGAATTTGTTTACTATTTATTAAGCTGGTTTGAAAACCGTTGTTTTTATTAAATTTCTGCAGCATTGAAAAACAACGGTTTTCAAACCAACTTAATAAATAGTAAAAAAATTCCAAAAAATGTAAAATTTGGTCTCCAAGTACATTTTAATATAGATTGAATATCTAACGTTTGGATTTGTTGTTTGAACATCAAATACTAAGATATGCTCCCGTAAGCACTTCGGTCGAAATGCTTCCAGAAGCAAATTAGCCATACTCCAATTATATGTCTATTTCTAAATACACGCAGTTACAAGTAATGTCTGGACATAAATGTTCACGCCCTACCGCTGTCTGAATGTATGCATTACATTATATTTCTACGTACAAGCCAAAAAAACAATTTGTGAATTTAATAGTAATATGTGAATTCAGTCGGATGCAATAAAAACAGAAAATACTCGAGAGATGAGAAGGCATGAATGCAAGTGTCTTAATATTACATAGTATGTATAAGAAAAATGTTCAGTATTTTATTTGGTCAGTTTTCGAAAACAAATGATTTATTTATTTGCTAGTAACACAAACATTTGGTATTTATGCATATGCTTGTGTGCATGTCACAAATAAGAAATGAACAATTTACTTCTACAAACGAGTAATTAGGATAATGAATATTTTCTCTTATAAATACTACATATTTTTATTTTTTTAATAAAGATTAAAATGGGTATACTATAAATTTAAAATGAGTTTTAATAGAAAAACAAATAAATTGAGTAAATTTTTTAGTTTTTAAACTTTATAGGTTATATGATATTATGAATTTTAGAGAGCGAAATACATAATTTCAAGATGTTTGAGGGGTATACATGAAATTTCCTCTAATTCAGTATGAAGCATGTAATCATAGGTTGCTTCAACCAACTCATCCATCTAGAGACACATGCACATTCAACATATGAAGGTCAATTGATCCCATTCATTTTCAAATTTTTTGTGCTTATACATAATTTTATATATAGTTTAGGGTAAAATACTACGAGTACTATAAAATTGATCATCATATGCAGCATGAAAATTTTATATAATTGATCTCATTCACATTAATCCGATACCTCGAAATTATGATTCCATTCCTGATCCACCTCTTTAAAATGATGACAACGTATGATAATATTATATTGTTCTTGTTTAAACTACAACTATCTTTTGTCGAACAATAAAGAAAAAATATTTTATTTTTTTACAAGATGACTTATGAAGTACAGAAATTATAATATAAATTTATCAGGCTGTAAAAGGATGTTAGAGGTTTAATTGGATGATATTTGAATTGGTATATTTTAAAATTGAGATCGTGTCAGCTTACAAAATTTGTGCCATAATTCGAAATTTCACGTTTCTATTTTCTTTTCTATTTCTTGGGGTTTAGACCCATTGAGTTCTATTAACTAACTTAATGGTATGGCACAAGAATTTTTTTTATAAACCATAATTTAAAAAAATATTTTTATAAAACCAACATGATTACTTTTGACCGAAATGACATTTCGGTCTGTACTGATTTCACAAGTTTTCAAATTAGCTGCCACAAAAAATTCAAAAAAGAGACCGGACTGAAATGCCATTTCGGTCCCGCTCAAATTTTTTTTTCCAACCCAACAGCAAACTCTTTGTTTGTTGGGCCTTTAAGATATCTTTTTTAATGATTCTCTATTGAAAAATGAACTGATTGATTATACACCAGGATCCTCCTAATTGGTCTATCATGATTACTACAAAAATCTAGTCATTGCATAATTTATGGATACATATTATGAAATAAATGCAAATCTTCCATATAAAAACAACCACGAGTAATTCAACAGGTAAAATATAGAAAATGAAGGAAGAAAGACAAAAATTTAATGAGTTGGTAAAACATACCATTTAATGAGTTGCAATAATTTAGTATTTGCTCAGTAGTTGGTAGTAAAACAAAAATAAGCATGTCATGACACTAGTTTAATTATTGATATTATTTACTCATCAAAGGTGATAAAAAGTGACTTTATATATATTTTTCACTACTCAGAATATGGAATGGGCGCCCAGGCATCCACGCAAGGAGACGTGTATAGCTACGGCATTCCTCTGCTGGAAATTTTCATTGGAATTTGCCCCACTGATGAAAGATTTGGTGACAGTATGAGCCTTCACAAGCATGTCGAGACAGCATATCCAGCCCGAGTTATGGACATTATCGATACCAAATTGTTCTCGTCAGATCATGGGAATGAGAATACATTTGTACCAGAGAACTCTCAAGAATGCTTGGTTTTGGTGATTCGATGTGTACTATTGTGCTCCAAGGAGTTGTCAAAAGAGCGCATTGCAATGAGTGATGTTGTAAAAGAGTTGAATTCAGCACGTAACAAGTTGCTAGAGTGAGGGAGTTTGAACATGATTTGTAAAACTAGCATAAGAGAATTGTGTATTATCGGAGATTAGCATATTTAACATCACCCTGCTGTTGTTAGAAAATGCAATAGCCATTTGTAATATGTTAAATTAGGAAGTAGAGCAATGAGTAATTAGGAGATTGATCTATATATATCCTACGTATTCATAGTGTAAATTAATGTAGGAATCAAATTCAACCAATAAACAATCTTTCTTTCAAAAAAGCACATGATATCAAAGCCTAGTGTTTAATTTACCAGTCAGTGGGTGCACAAGAAAGGGCATACCAGACCAACAATCAATGAGATTTTTCAAGTTCACAACAACCACTCGCAATTCGTCCTTGACAAGCAATGACAACACTCCCGGCGCTCCACCTTAGCAAGACAAACTCGTGCTCCGTGTCACACCCCGACAACGGGGCCGACAACCCGCCGCGCTCATCAGCGCAAGGCGATTTCTATTATCTTAATACCCATATATATATATACATATATTACCAATGAGTTAACTTACTTGTTCTTGTGGCAAGTCTCGCAGTCTTCTAGTTCAATATCTCGTTTCGTGTCTCACGCTTTGTACCTGGAACTCACAAAGTGGAAAGATGAGAGATTGAAAATCTCCCAGTGCGGTATTCAGTTCCAGTCGAGTTATCCCCAGATCCGACCAACTGGAACCCAAACAGCACCGAGCACCAAAAATATAGACTACAATAATAATATAAGAACCAATGAATCTAAGTTACCAACTATAAACCGTCAAGAAGCAAAATATAAGTTCACTTTAAGAAATGCTCAAATACCACAAAAGAAAATCAACAAGCTAGAGAAACAAATTAATAGCTATATCAATCAAGTAATACGAAATATTATAATATGCAATGCTCATGTGCAATAAACTTAAAGGTTCAATCCAATTTACTTATGCAACCCTATTGTTTAACCATTCTTTATTCCAAATTTAGCAATTCTCAAATATGCACAATTTTTCAAGTATATCAATTCTCAAATATTTTCCTTTGTTTATCATGTGTTACAAGTTCTTTCACCAAGCATAAATCCGGTCATGCGCTACCCGAATATGGCGCCTACACAGCTCTTGCTATGCGCTACCCGAATATGGCGCCTACACAGCTTTCGCTATGCGCTACCCGAATATGGCGCCTACACAGCTCTCGCTATGCGCTACCCGAATATGGCGCCTACACAGCTGACGCTATGCGCTACCCGAATATGGCGCCTACACAGCTCTCGCTATGCGCTACCCGAATATGGCGCCTACACAGCTCTCGCTATGCGCTACCCGAATATGGCGCCTACACAGCTGACGCTATGCGCTACCCGAATATGGCGCCTACATGACCCTCGAATTTCATTCTTCAATTCCCATCAAAGTACATACAAGACATTCCATATACAAGCAAATCAATGTGTTCTATATATTCTCATTTCTATTCAAGGTTCATGTATAACAGGTACATGGTTCATACAAAACTATGTATCATGCATGCAAGTATATATTGCAAAATTTATGGTTCAACTCATGTCTTATGTCATCTATGCATATGCCATGCAACTCAATTCCTCAATGCAATTCGTGTCTTATTTCATGCATGCATTTCATGTACTCATAACTAGAAAATAATTCAGGCAATTCCCAAAATAAAATCCAAGACACAATATAGCGAAAGCACACAAGTATTTTTAACATAAGCAACAACCAAGTTGAAAGAAAAAGTGAGTGAAACCGACATATTATGGTTCAGTTCATGTGAAGTGGATATTTTATATTGATATCAAGGCTCCTGTCATCTATTGTGTCATGCATGTATCAATTTGAGAATATAGAAGTTGTGGTCTGTTCCATAATTAAATTATATAAAATAGTTGTACACCATGTAACTCCAAACCACTACCATATATTAACCTTAAGATTACCAACAATTTACTTCTCTTAGGCATTTCACCGAGCAGCTGATGTGCAGCAACACACCAGACCCGTATCAGTAATTTACTTCTCTTAGGCATTTCACCGAACAGCTGGTGTGCAGCAATACACCAGACCCGTACCAGTGATGGTACAATAATCGCTCAATTAAATCACAATCATCAAGAAATCAACATGCGATCAAAAGCAAGCAAAGAAACCCACGAGCTTACAACAACAATTAAACAAGTTAGAAGGAGCTAGGAATAACTCGAAATCCGCACCTGTTAACGTTGGGCACGATCGGGCTAGAAGTCGCTCTATGTTCCGAATCAAGCCTATCGAGTTGCTCGAGGCTGCCCCAAGAATGCCATCAATCAATCAATCAACCCAACAACTATCCTTCTTCTCGGTCTTCCTCATTTCCCGGCCACGTCGAGCTACCGATGCCACTTCTTTCTCGCCTCTTTTCTCTTCTCTATTTTCTCTCTATTGTCCTTTAATTTTGGGTTTCTTTATTCGATTTCCGATAATTACATGGGTGGACTGGACTTAGCGCGAGAGGGGTGCGAGAGAAAACCAAAATGGAACAAAAGGAATAAAAATTGGAGTGGCAGCTAGTGTGACACGTGAGGGAGATGAAATGAAGTTAGGTGAGTGGCAAACTTGTAAATTTAGGTAATTAAGATGAAGGTGACAAGTGGTAGCCATGTGTCTCACATGCATTCAAATTACAAATATTTAGTATATAAATAATTGGATAATTTACTCCATGCTCCCTTCTATTTAAAGTATTGACTTGGTTAACAAGGTACTAATTATGGCTCTAATTTAGCATGTTTTTGTTAAATAAATCTTAATTCAAATTAACACATTGCTAAACACATTATAAAATATCTCAAAGAATTGGACTTTATATTAAATTAAATTAAATTGTCATGTATTAAAAATTGGACTGTTACACTCCGCCTCACGACCACCTTGCCGAATGGAGGAATTATGTGACGTCGGCTCGAGCGGTAAAAAAGGCGCTTGCTGGAAGAGGAAAATTAGGCTACATTAATGGTAAAAATACACCTCTGGATTCTGATTCAGATCCAAAGTTTGATGATTGGCAGATTAACAACAATTTAATCATGTCGTGGATTCTAAAATCTAGAGTATCACAATTAGTTCAATTATTCATCTTTTCAGAACCTGCCAAGCAATTGTGGGATTCTATAAAAGAAATATGTATGGGAATGAGAAGAACTTTGCCCAGATATTCAAAATTAAGCATGAAATTTCTGAATCAAAGCATGGGGTTAAAACTGTCACTGAATACTTCTCGAGTCTGAAACTGAAATCAAAATGGGAAGAATTAGCTATATAAGTACCACCATCTACTGACTTGAAAACCAGAGTTTACAATTTCTTGCTGATTTTGATTCGTCCTATGAAACTGTGAGAAGTCAAATTTTGTTGGCAATTGAATTCACTGCTAAGAAGCACTGATGACTACATTTTAGGATCAGCAGAGGAACCTATGGTGACTAAACCGGGTGCAACAGGGTCAAGGGGCATCTAAAGAACTTCATTAATAAATTTGATCATAATTAAGTCACTAATTTTTTCTTTTCAATTACAGAAATTTCACTCCAAAGTTGGCAACAAACGAGAGCTTCAGAATTAGCTGTCTCAAATGAAAACAACAGAGTCCGGCTACTATAACACTAGTGTCATTTCAAACTAAATAACACCACATCTTAAACCATTGGATCTACTTTAATATTCGTGCACAACACTAGTGTCATTCCAGCTCTATCTTGTGCACGAATATTAAAGTAGATCCAATGGTTTAAGATGTGGTGTTACTTAGTTTGGAATGACACTAGTGTTATAGTAGCCGGACTCAAAACAACAAGAAAAGCTTCCAATTTGTAGAGTTTAAGAATATTAATTTGTGTAGTATAACTAAAAAGTTTGAAGTATTAACATTATTCTAAGTATAGATTATTTTTTTGTAAGCCAAAATCTTTGAAAAGATGAGAGAAAAAGGAGTTTATTTTGTATAGGACAGATGTCCTTTTTGTTATCCTCAGATACTCAAGTTCTTAGAGATAGCCAGATAGCATGGCTTTTATTAGGACCAATTAGCTGAAGATAAGCTACGGCTTTAAATAAAAGCCCCAATTATTCAATTATTTTACCAACACTTTTGTAGGAAATTATTTGAAATTTGAAAACTCAAATTTAATTGTCTAGAAAAATTACGTATTCATCCACTTCAGTAAGATTTGGAAGAAACCCAAACTTCCCACTCAATTGTTGCAGTTTTAAGTGCCTCAGTTTTGAAATCAGTTTGTGCACAGAATCAGCAACACTACACAAAAAACAAGTGGAGATTCTTCTTTAAGATTCAATGTGTAGCCAGCAAGTACGGTACATATGGAAAATGGTTGGTTCACAAACTCAAAATTTTGCTCTGAAGTGTTGAGTGCAGTTCTCAAACATAATTGTTTGGTTTCAATCTAAACCATAATTGATCGATCAAGAGGGTAAGAAAAGGTTTCACTCAAGCTGTTTCATGCATTGATAAAAAAAAAGGGCCAAACAGCTTAAAAATGTCACATGCATGCCGATACAACTGCAACAAGTCAGAATTTATACTAACATTTTAGAACAACTTATTATATTAGGCATAGTAGGAACAGTTCCAACTAGAGGAAATTGACTGGTATAAAGAACTGAGAAATAGCAAACTATTCAGTGACAGCATCCTTGTTCTTCTCCTCAGAGCCATTATCATCATTGGTGGTTTCATCTGAGACTAAATCCTCTGCATTTACCAAGTCTGACATGGAAAATTAAGAGCATATAATAAGCATGCATTTATTAATCAAGCTTCTAATTAAAGAATTTGAATTGTCAATTTATCAAGGAATGTGTGAAGGAGAGCCTGAGATTACCTAAATTTTCACTGGATGCATAAGGGGTACGACGAGAGCGTAACTGCTGGCCATGTGTAGGCTACACAAGGAAAAAAAAAATATATCAGTCAATTTAGAGAGATCAATAGAATATTTTAAATCTATTTTAAATTATTTATTTTTCTTATAATTTGAACAGGACAGAGTAGAGAACTCGGTTCCAATTTTTTCAAACTAGTGTAACTCCTATAAAAATCAACAATTTTGAGATAGAATAGAAAAAGTTATTTATGATAGAATAACATATGTCAAATTTTATCTAGTTTGTTAACCTATAGTCATGTGGCAGCGTTCTATCTTTCAAATTGGTGACAATAAGTTAATTTCTTTAGGAATACAGTAAGACCAATGTTCATAGGAACTAAAAACCAGCTAATTATAAATAATGCAAATTATTAACAAGTGCGGATTAAGAGTTGAGAGTTTTACCTGTAATTTGGGTCTAAGAGCCTCAAGAGGTCCCTTTGGCTTGTGAGCATGCCCTCCTTGCTGTCACCAATCAGAGAAAACTAAATTTAACCAAAGGTTCAAAAACTTTGCTCGGTTAGAAGCCCCACTGCAACACCCCAGGCCCTTTTAGACAGCACCCAAAAAAAGAAAAAGAAAAATAAAATTCCCACCCTATGGAAAAAAACAATATTTTGATACTCCAACTTGTACAATTCCAAACATTATATTAACTAAATTAAATGAGGACAACAAAGTTTTAAACAGATTGTACCTTTCCCAGTGCCCAATCAGCCGAATCAAAGAATGCCCTTTCATGGTCCTGCACAAGTACCATGTACAACAAGAGTAGTTCTCAATAAATAGACCACACCATATCAGTTCGATTTTATTGATCACTGTGTAATATACAGCAATAAGAAAAAGTGTATTTAGTACCTTGGAAATAAGATTCTTTTTTTTTGGCACAATCCCTCCATACTTCTTTTTCAGTGTCTCCTCCTGGAAAAAATGTCAGAGAAGAATTCATAAATCAATCATGGAATTTAATTTTCCTTTTTTCTTTTATGTAATCTACATAATATTACATATGAAACCTGAATTCTAAAGAGCCTATCCTATAACAAAAATTCAAACCAAGAAAGTTATTATTCAAACTTTAGTGGGACAAGAAAAGCAAAGTGTCCAGCAAATCTACAACTCTTGCAATTCAGCCTCTACTAGCTCCAAATGATCCAATTTTCAATCAATTAATACTCAATTGTGCAAATTGACTGACATCAGTTTAGCCCCAATTTATAGGACTTAATGAACCAACAACACCCCTGAGTCAAACATGTCAGCATATAGGGACCTGATTCAAGTGATACTGGAAACAAGATTTCAAACCCACATAAACCTAGAGAGATGACAAATATTAAAAATATCACAAGTGACTTCCTGTTGAGGAGATAGCATAGCACTTACCGCATTTATCTCTGGATTTTCATTGCTTTCAAGGTTAGCATCAGCAGTGGCAACATCAGGCTTAATATCTGACATCATGCGCTCAAAAAAGTATTCCAGAAATCTGCGATTTGAATAAATTTGGTGTCATATTCAGTTCAATGAACACAGATCTTACAGATGAGAGAGAGAGAGAGGTTGTTTTATAAGAATAAGTTCCATGGGATACTTTATTGTAAACTCAGGGCAGGTTCCAGTAGAAATTTTATTCATTGACCGTTTATTTGTTTTACTTGCTTATTTTGACCAGATCTAACTATTAAGGCTCAATTAAGCCTGGATCATTGGAAGTACCAGTATATACTGACTATAGTGGATTCTGGTACTGACTGACATCAAAATCCTTGGCTAAAAGAAATCAGGTGAAATACAATCAACAGATAGCTTATCAACTTCATTTTATTTAATAATTAGTTTCCTAATATAAACGAATATTAAGACTGGTTCATTCTAGTTGGAAGCACCACACAACTAACTCCATGCACTTCACCGAAAATACATTTGGGTGTTTTCATGAAAAATGATGCATTTACAGGAAACATTGATTGAATGTAGATATACTTATTTGCTATTACACCAAGATTTGTGCGTCAACAATTCATTATTCAATAATTTTTTTAAACCAACAACAGAACATTTGGTCCAACCATTATCCATAAGCAAGATTACAATCATTTTCTATCAACACTTCTTACTGTAAATTTCTTAGCGGAAATCAGAAAAAACATCCATTGAAATTTTACTAAAGTGCATCAGCAAAAAAAAAAAAAAAAGCATTCAATCAGATGAGACTCACCGTCTGAGTTACGCCGATCTGACTGAATTGATTATCTTTCACCGATTTTTCAAACGCAAAGGCACAGGTGGATCTGATTGATTGATGATCGGAAGAGATATTTGGGTAGCGTACTAGCGTGAAGAATGTTCGTTAATTAAAGTGAAAGATGATGCTCTGTCGATGAGGGAAAAAAAAATAACATCTTGGGCCGGAGATTTTGGGCCGGATATTGTATCTTAATTTGTCTTTAAAAATTTAAATTTTTTTATTTTATTAGAATATTCCGTGATACACCTACCATCTTTTGATGCTATTTTTGAGAATTAAATACACGTATCTCTGAAGAGAGACGAGAGATGAGAGTTCATACCACTGCATTAAGTTTGCGATTTCGCTTTAAAATTTATAATTTATCCTATCAGACTCTTATCCTTTATTTTTTGGATTAATTGCTCATATACATATTTACAAAACTTGTGGAATTATTCATTTATCAGAAAGTTGATAACGAGTTTGCAATATAATGCATTTTCGCGTTTTCCCTACTAAATATTTGATGCTATAACACTCAATTTTAATATTGTTACAATTGATCGCACATGCACTTTAATGACCACGAAATATTATTTGTGGGAATAATATGCAAATTAACATTAGAAAAAGGTAGCTTAGGAAAGACGCTTATCTTTCTTTATTCTTACAGAATCAGTGTGTTATTTACATTTATTCGGCTGAGGCAGGACAATTTATCACTGCCATTTAGAAAGAGATGATTCATTTGTAGCTTTCTGTAATTATCTGGCAATTACATTTCTTTTGCAAAGATGTTTCTATTAGCATCTGTTAAGATAACGATAACTTTATTTTTAGCACAAAATATCAAGTTGAGACTGTAATACTTACTAATCAAATCAATGTGGCGACTTCCAATTTGTCACCATCTATTAAAATTTCTGCAGAATTTTCTTAAATTTATTTTGCAAAAGCCATAAACAAACACTACTATTTTGGAAGGAAGGAGTCAATTTTCTTTTTCTTATAAATCCCAACCGATGCTATGGTTTGAACCTACGATCATTATATAAAATTATTCTTTTAGCTACTAAATTAGACGTGATTCTAAAATCTGTAAACATTTGTTACAAACATGATTTTAAAACTCTTTTAAAACTTGAGCAGGTAATTGTTAAAAGACCAATTTACCGAGTTCATAACAACTATCAGAAGATCAAAATGCAAAAAACAGATTGGACAAGGTTGCATGAGGAAAACTCTGCCACATTAAGATTAACGAAATGTTACAAAAATAGTTTCAGAACTTCTTTGAATGCAAATTCCTCCCGAAATAAGATTAGCAAAAAGATGTTACGTTTGCTAAAATGCTAGTTTACTTCTAATGTTAACAAAATGATATGCATTTTAACGACCCCAAAATCGACCCAAATCGATCAATAACAGTTTACTTCTATCATGCCAAAGATATAAATTAAAAAAAGCTAACCATGGCTTTTTAACTGCATACCAATTACTAGGCCAAGTTTATTACAAGCAATCAAGGTCAACAACATAAACAAACATAACAAAGGTAAATAACTCTACCATAAAAGTTGATAACACTACTATTAATAACCAACTTTACTAACAAAGAGACCATCTTATTTGACATGTCAATGGGTCTCTCAGATGGATTGGACTGGTACGATCAGAAGAGAAAGAAAAAGGGAACAACAGTGATGCAAATGATGGCCAAGGTGGCAATGATGGAGCCATGATCAAAGGCCTTTCTCAGATTCCCGAGCCGAGAGAAGTGTTGAAATGCCAGATACGCAGCTATGGCCAAGGCGATTATGGCACCGCCTTGAGTTCCCCTGTCAAATGGGTAATAAAGAAAGAAATGATGCAATTATCACAAGTTTCTATCACATCAACCTTTTTGAGTTGAAGAAGCTGTACAATTGAAGATTACTTGAGTTGCATTAGGTTAATTGATATTTAGTTGCCAAAATGAGGGTGTTATTTTGCTAAAATTAGAGTAACTGGGTAATTTAAGTATAGGTACATATTGGGTCTGCTAGTGGTTCTACCAATTTGTGCAGTACATCTGAAATTTTCATTCTTCTCAGAACAGGAAACTCAAGAAAACATCAAAACTATTATAGCCGAAAAGAATTGTAAAAGGAGATCGAATTTAAAATTTGGTCCCTGGATAAAAAAATGCAGTTGGTCCTATAATTACTATTGTTTACCAAGTTACTCGTACCATTTATAAAGATCTGCAAACAAAGTATTTCAACCCTTTTTTCTCAAAATTTGGTCCTAATCTGTCTGTATATTACCAAGATATAGGTTAAGAAGTCATAGAGTTACAGTCAAAATTATAAATCATTTCCTTCTAAATTAGAAACCACCTTGTAGTCTCCTTTCCAACTAAACAATGGTGCAGACATGATAGTACATAAAAATAAAGATCGTGACACAACAACAAACCTGAGACTTATTGCCTGGTACGGAGCTGTTATCACAAACAGCATTGTCAGGAAAGGAAGATCCAATTCACCTAAATCATCAATGAAAACAAAGGTGTTTCGCACTGTAAGGATTATATCCTAAAATATGAAAAATTGACAGAATTCATCTCACTCAAAACCTTTATAAGGCCAATACATTTTGGGTTTTATAGTGTTAAAAACTGGTACCAAGTGTTAAGACTTTTTTATCACGTACCTGGAATGAAGTAAAATAGACGAATCAGTAGAGTGAGAAAGGCAGTCCACATACCATACTCCCCCCTGCAAAATAAACACAAATTAATGTGAAATATAATTTCCATTCTTGCAACAAGAAAAGTGGAAAAATTGATTGAATAAAGTGAAGAGTCTCACTTGATCCAGCCTATTATACTAGCTGGAGCTTGAACAGCAAATAAGGGCACCAGGAAGGATTTCTGGATAGTAGTTCCTCTCGTCACCATCAGTATTCTACAATAAATTGCAAATATGCAACTCTAAGATAATATAATAAATTAACAAGAAACTTTTAATATATAGTTAGATGACATGTTCCCAGGTGTCTTCTTTACTAAAATCTAAAAATAAATTTTTTTAAATCTGGCACATGTCAGTACCACACCCCTACTGGATTCTGACAAGCCCAATTTCAATTTATAATCATATTTTACACCCACGAGCTTGACACAAAATTTGTTTGAATGAAAGACAACTTAGAGGTGATATGCAATTTAAACTATCAAAACACTTAATACAACTCACAATCATATTTGCATATTTATAATTACACAACAAACTTAAACTGCAGTTCAGATATTTTTCTAACAGGACATCAAACAAAATAACAAGATCACAAACGAGTCTCGGGAAGAAAATCTCACCCAGCAGAAACAGCCGAGACCCATTGGAGAGTTCGCGCGTTCACTGATGCAGATGCGCACACGACAGTATCGCGCTTTCTTTCCTTCATCGGCGAACCAATCCTGAAAATTTAGGTAATAAAAGCCACCGAAACCAACCAGCGTAGAATAATTCAGTGGAAAACCAAAAAAAAAAAAGGAAAGAGAGTACATTAAATCTAGCAATTAAATGATCCAATAGGCCGATAATGTGGCTAAGAATTGTTTGTAATTTCACGAAATTGAGATTGGATAGTGGTGCCAGTACCTGAGGGGATTAGCGAGTGGAGAGCGAATTGGGATGCCATGAAAGAGAGAGACGCTAGCACGATTCCTTCCGACTTTCAGGTGAGAAATTGAAGGAGTGGAGAGCGATTTGGAAGGGAGAGACAATCGGAGGGAAGTCATGGCAATGCTTCTTCTCTTATTTTAGTTAGTGATTTTACAGTAAAAAAATGGAGACGAGAATGATCTGGGATTTAAAGGAACCCCAGGTACAAATGAATTCACATCCTCTGAGATATCTCAACTTTTGCGTATTTTTTTGAAAAAATCATAACCATTCAAATAGTTCTGCACGAATCTTAAAGCACAAATAATACTGGCCCCCTGCGCTATCTCCGAGTAGGCACCGGACACGTCGGTCACGCAAAAGTTGAGATATCTCAGAGGATACGCATTCGGTACAAATATAGACGAGAGAGAACTACTCTGATTTTCTGCGCCATATACCAAGTACCATAAACTGTAGCGAGATTATTATATTCATAAAACGGGTCATCACCAAGTGATGTGCAGTTTCTGTATGCGTGGCTTGGAATCTGGATTGAACGAAAGCTTCGAGAAAGGCGCGAGATCTGAAAAGGATGTGCCACGTGGCGGGTTTCTAGCGGGAACAAAAATGATCTGGCTCACGTGACGGTGAGAGGCCTCAGACCAAAAAATAAAAGGCAACGGGGAGATGACACATGTTCCTGTGGGCCACACCTGTCAATGGGTTTTCATTCCGTCTGACAAAACTATCGCTTCCTTCTGATTTAACCTGGCTTACATAATACGATTTTTTTTAACAAAAATAAGGATCAAATTCTTATTTAATTATATATACATATACGATCTTAGTAATAAATACAAGTAATAGATATATTAGTTACAATATTTTAAAATGAAGAGAAAAAATTCATATGATATTTGAGTGATTTTATAGAGGTAGTTATGTGATTAATAGAGAAAAAAAATTGATAGTGGGGGTAAAATACAGGAATTAAGTTACTTATAATAAAAAATATTATTTTTCTATATCTCTAATTTAATCTCTTTTCTTGTTTAGTACTTCATATTTTATAATGATAATGTTTATTATCCTTCTATTTTACTTTCTAATAAATATAATCTAAAAAATTAAAGTGAAAGAATGAGATGATAATATTTATTGCTGCTTTATATTAGATAAGATTTATCTTCTTATCTTTCTTTTTTATCAATCTATGTGCGAAATAATAAGAGTTATCTCCTTCTTTTTTATCATTCTATGTGCGAAAAAATAAGAGTTGTTTTTTTATCTTAGTTTTATATTAGATAAGAGTTATCTTCTTATTTTTTTGAAATACTTGACGGAAAAATAATATGAAGAATTAATGATACAACATTTGTCATTGTTTTTCAAAAATCATGTTTGCTATAAAGATAAAATAATAAAATAAAAGTAAATTATTCATCTTTGATAGAGCAATAAGCTAAAATAATAAAAACTAGTATTTCCTTATCCTCTGTTTTATTAACTAACTTCCTTATTCTCTGTATTTTATTAAAAATAGTGAAAAAAAAAATATCATATATCCTTCCACCTTGTTTCTCTCAAACACAGACAAAATATATACCTTACAAAATTATGTATCATCTCTGCATTAACGTACTGTTTGAGTTTGAATCCGAACCATTCAATTAGAATTTGGACCAACCGATTCACACCAGTAATGTACCGGATTTCTTTAATACTCGTGCTTATATGTAGGGATCCAAATACATTACTTGTCATAACTAGTCACACCATGACTGAATTTGAAAGGACGGTCGCGGCATGTTAGTCACGCACGACAGGTCACGGTTTTCACGTTTGATCACATGTAACTATTTCTTTATTTTAAGTTAATTTATTCAAGATGCACCATTCGATCAAGATTTAATGTTTCTAATTACACGTGACTTGTGTAACCATGTGACGTGTAGTAATCAGATTTTTCACGTAACGTGTTGTGTCAAGTTTCGAAGGATAGTTACGTCACGCGAATAATCACAGCACGGAACATATGAGTCATACTACATAACCAGCACATGTTGTGCCATAATGAAACCGTAACGTGTACTGTATCCGATTATGGCATTACTTTTTTGGATCCCTTTTAATACGTATGAACGAATCAGATTTAAACTGACACGGTGCATTACAGCGTATTGGGAAGAGGGAGAAACTAGCTGGCTCCTCAACGATTTGGAGCTTCCAGCGTATTGGGCTACAACAAAACTTAAAAAACGGACTTTAGGTCACAACTGGGCTGCTCACAAGCCAAGATATACAAATGCAAGCCCTGTTATCAGTTTTAGGCTTCTCTCTCTGAGGCACTTCAATATTTCGACTAACCTCTTTGTGACCCGCAACTTCTTTCCCGACGTCTTGAACAATTTATAACGATGAAACATTAGTATATAATTTTATCAACGACAAATAATGTTAAAAAATATTAAAAAAATTCTAAAAAATATAAAATTTGGTTCCAAGAATATTTTATTATGAAGATCATATTGAGCAGTTTGAATCGACTGTTGGACTTTGAAAACAGAGATAAAGAATATGGAGCATATTAGAGCACAAAATCATGATGCATTTGAATCCTCCTCTTATACTTAACATATTACTTTATTTTTTTTTCTTTTTGTCACGTAGTGCATTATCTGAATATATGCATAGACATCACTTAATTTCATAAGATTTTCGTAATCAACACATGAAAAGAACCGTCGCTAAAATAACAAAATTCTATTGTTTTTTATACATCAAGGTAACGAGTCAAGAGTATCTTTATCTATGTAAACATGACGGATGTAGTTTGCTCAAGTTGTTGGATTAAAATTGAACTCGTTAGATCATACAAAATTCAAAATATATTTAAGAAATATTTTTTATAAATTAAATTTGGAAAATCTAATTATAATAAAAATATTTTCTCATAGCAGAAAATCCGCAGTCACTGAACTTGTTAATTAATCCTGAACTAAATTCAGTTTACGGGAATCTCAAGCGCTTTCGCCTCAGAGAATCTCTCCCTTGAGCTCTAGGCTCTAGGGACTAGCGTAGAGCTTTTCTTTGTATATCTGTCAAAATATCACACGGGCCATGAATCCATGATTTAATATGATCTGATAATTAAACGGATCAAAAGCCCAATTTTCCATTTTCAGGTATAAATTCGAGTTTCTTCAGAATCCATTTTTTTATTGTTAGAAAAAAAAAATCAAATTATCGGAAACAAGACGGATTATTTTTTTTGGATCCCATAAAGGTGACCATATCAATAATTGAGTTCCATTAGGGTTTTCCCTAGAATCAAATTAAGAATTTGGTCTCAATGGTTTTCACAAATTACAACGTGTTTTCGCTGCATAAAAATAAAAAATGACTAGTAATCCATCCAACGGAGGCTGTGAAATTCATCCGTCTTCTTATCTCCTTCCTTTTCTCTCTTCCATCCAGATCTCCATTGAACAAAGACTAATGAGACCCATTGATCCTTCATTTACTGAAAAAAGAAGCAATCAATCTTGTTAAATGGAATATGCATCATTTGAGTTAAATTATGGACTTTGCGATTAAAATTCTGATTAATTTGATTCACGCCTATGACACACAGGATTTATATCGAACGGTCCAGATCTTAACTAAAAATTTGAATTAACACAGAGGATACGAATTCCTATAAATGTCCCAAGAAATATAAATCTTAGTTGTTATTCAAATAATATGGTGATCAAATAGAGGCATTAGTTACCACTTACCAGCGAATGATAACTTGGACCAATTTTAATTTTTAAAACGTAAGAATGAATGAGCAACTTCATTTGTTTCACGCCGTTTGGTACCCAGCATTTATTACCGGTGCACTTTTCACCAGTCACATTCACTGCCAAAATCGATGACATGTGATTATAAGAAACTTCTTCAAACTTCCGCCTACAAAAAATGACACTTGTTGAAGTCGCTTCCAAGTTTTCAAAAAAAATAAAAAATCGATTTATATTTTGTCAAAGTGCATGCTATCTTGAAAGTCTAATTTATAATTTCAACGCTGAGAAACTTTTTTTTTTTTCTCTTTATATCAATTTTGTCTTTATTTAAAATCCTTATTATAAAACTGAAATAAGTTTATGTATTACACTTAAGCTAATTTTTAATGTGTTTCGTACAGAATAGCTGATATTATTTATTTTTATGAAAATTATAACTTAGGAATGATATTTTGAATTATCAAACAAACTATATCATTATTTATCCAATTTTCTGTAAATAATTTATTATAATATCCAAAGTAAGTAATTTGTCTGAATCAATATTTTATCTGTCAATTTTTCTAATGAACTCAAATGTTAGGATCTTGTCAGATATAATCTTTTGAAAATCTTAAGCCAGAGGAGCCAGAGGAACCAGAGGAGCCAGTTGATCCAAAGGATGTATTTGCGCCATTCGGTCATTTATGGACTATGTGTGAAAATTGTGAGACATCCATTTACAAACAATATGCGCAAAAAAACAAATATATTTGTTGTACGTAAACTTGTCACATCACTCAAATGTCATAACCTTGTCATTTTTCATTAATTTTAATAAATCAATAAATAATTAAATATGCATTAAGATTTAAGAGTCAGTTCTCCTAAAAAAAATATTTAAGAGTCAGAATAAATCTTCTTATTACAAACTGTAGACACTATGCAACCTCGTTTTTTTTAGTCCGTATATCCTCCCAGGTACCTGAGATGTAATATATAAATCGACGGTCCAGAATAATTTCAGCAGGACCAAACTCAATCCGGTATTTGTAGAAACTATAGTCACAAGATTCACGAATAATTCGTTTTTTTGGTGAAGACGAACCGAACGCCGAATTATTCAGTTGACTGAACTTTGACCAAATTATTCCCCATAATTCGCGAATTTTACGAACTTCTCCCGAATTTTACGAATTTTTCCCGAATTTTTCCCAGAATATTTTCTTTTTGGTTTTTTTTTGTTTCCTTGTAGGATTGAGATCTCTGGTCCTGATAATTCCGAATCATTTCCGAATTATATCCGAATTATTTCCGAATCACGGATTTTTGACCTCGCCAAACCGAATCCGAATAATTCATTTGTCACTATGGTAGAAACTATCAAGGGTCTGTTTTGAGATTCATGTCAGGTTAAAAGAACGGTCCAGATTTTATTGTTGTACCTCATGTACGTGAGGGGATCCGAATTTTTTTTTTGTACTTCAATTTAGCTCTTGTTGGAATTTAAATAGGAATCTTTGAAAAAAAAGCCGACATTTTTATTAATACCCAAAGTTTAATACAAATTATTAATTATACCCAGAGTTCAACATTTTCGCTAAAAATACCCAAGCCGGCCATTTTCTGGCCGGCTATGTTCCTTCCCTAAGCCGGCCAGAAAATGGCCGGCCATGTACCTATTTTTTTTTTTTTTTTTTTTTTTTTTTTTTTTTTTTTTTTTTTTTAGAGAGATACTATGAAGATCAAAATATTGAAATCTAACTCTGAAATACGATAAATTTTTGTTTAAATTATTTGTTATATTACTTCTTTGATGTATAATTAGCATATTTATACTAAAATACGATAGATTAATTGAAATTATGTTGAATAACACTAAATTATGTTAAATTACGTTAAATTACACTAAATTACGTTAAAATACGGTAAATTACGCTAAAATACGATATGAATAGGGACGATATCTTCACTGAAAAGGAGAAAAACAACGACGAAACTTCAAACGGTCATAAAACGGCGCTCGAGTGTCCGATTTCAGCAAATGAGCACTTTTCGGAAAGCTTGAGAAAATGCGCATGCGTCTGTGCCCGCTACGTCGGATTTCAAAATTCAGAATCCCCAGAAAACAAAGGGAAGAGCCTCAAAACTTGAGTTGAAGTTTCCGATTAAGATTTTCATTTCTATCATTCAATCCAAGTAGCTCAGTAAATTAGTTACATAATGAACTTGCAGATTACCAATTTTTACTATTTTTGGAATTTTTTTTCTATTTTTTATGATTCATGAAAGATGAGCAAAATCAGTCTACTATAGTACTATTTTGTGTAGTTTAGCGTAATTTACCGTATTTCAGCATAATTAGCGAAGTTATTGTAATTTAACGTAATTTAGTATTATTTAACATAATTTATTGTAATATAGTGTAATTCAACATAATTTCAAGTAATCTAGCGTATTTTAGTATAAATATGCTAATTATACATCAAAAGAAGTAAATGAGGGATCAAGTTACAACAACCATTTTTTTCATTTTCAAAGTCCAAATCGTCGATCCAAACCGTTCAACATGATTATCTAAATAAAATGTGCTTGCAGATCAAATTTTACATTTTTTTGAATTTTTTTACTATTTATTAAGATGGGTACAAAATTCAATGGTCTGAATATGACTATTTTTTTGTAAAATACTTAATAAATAGTAAACAAATTCAAAAAAATGTAAAATTTGATCTGCAAGCACAGTTTATTGTGGAAATCATGTTGAACGGTTTGGATCGACGATTTGGACTTTGAAAATAAAAAAAATAATTGTTGTAATTTGATCCCTCCTCAAAGAAGTAATATAACAAATAATTTAAACAAAAATTTATCGTATTTCAGAGTTAGATTTCAATATTTTGATCTTCATAGTCTCTCTCTAAAAAAAAAAAAAATAGGTACATGGCCGGCCATTTTCTGGCCGGCTTAGGGAAGGAACATAGCCGGCCAGAAAATGGCCGGCTTGGGTATTTTTAGCGAAAATGTTGAACTCCGGGTATAATTAATAATTTGTATTAAACTTTGGGTATTAATAAAAATGTCGGCTTTTATCCTGGTAACCTACACCTACCATAGAAGAAAAAAAATGTAGCCGACATTTCTATTAATACCCAAAATAAAAGAAATTAGCAAGTCTACCCTCATCTCAGAATTTTTATTAAAACTACCCTAACGCCACGATTTCAGTTGCTCTCTTTCTTACCTCGATTGCTACTGTCTATCATTCTCGTCTTAAATATACCTCTACTGTTGCCTAAGATAGCTCAAAATCGCCACAAAATCGCCTCTCTTTTTTTCTCTTTCTTTTTTGGAATGTTAGAATGAATTTGGGTTGGTCAGGAGAGAGAAAACTCTCTTTTATAGGGGTTTTATAGCGGACCACCCCACTGGGGGGGCAGTCTGGTATAGGCAGTGGACCGCCCCACTGGGGGGCGGTCTGCTATGAACAGTGGACTGCCCCACTGGGAGGCGGTTAATGTAGTTTTAATAAAAATTTTGAAGTGAGAGTAGATTTGCTAATTTCTTTTTTTTTAGGATATAAAAATGTCGGAAAATGTAGCTATGATTTAGAGCAGATAACTACTACAGATTAATTGTCTATTGTCCTTTTGTGTTTGTCTTTTGCGTAATTGACACCTAATGTGCAATAAATTGTAGATAGAAAATCTTAGTTTAGAACTCGTTGATTGAGTTCAAAATGACACCAAACAATATTGGGCTTTATCAGCGGTAGAAGTAGAACTATAATAATTATTGATTTTATATATAATTTAAAAAGGTTTTCAAAGTTGGTAAATATAAATCATTATCAACTGGTCTAACTATTATCAAAATTTTGTTTTAAAATAAATCACATGTTTTCTTTAAAAAAAAAAACAATGCATGGTTGAATGACTTCAAATAATAAATTTTATAAAATAAAACATAGAAATTCATGATCACATAAAACATTTTTGAAGAGCAAGAAGCCCTTAATAAACATTCTTCAACCAATCACCCCAAGTCACATGAAATGTTGCTTTTTTTTTTAAAGAAAACTTTATAAAGTAAAAAAAAAACTTTATAATAGTATAGAAATGAAAAAGATTGTGAGCCTCAAAGCATTTAAAATCTGGACCAGATCCAACCACATGTCAAGAAAGTATTGAAATCTTTTTTTAAGGTACTGTTAGGCTCTCTTGGTGTTTACAGAAAAATAATTGAGAATTATTAACATTAATTTCTCCACCTGATCTGGATATTCTGAGAGTCTTGAGTACTTTTTAATCAGACAATATTTGATTTGTTAGATTCCAAAACAAACAGTCCAGATTTCTGTCAGAACACCACTTTGATGCTACAACAGTTGAAGAGGATCCAACAGTAAAGAGGACCCTCCACAAACAGGTATATAATCACACATGTAGAGGCTTTATTGGACAAAGAAAGTAAAAGGTTAGTTGGCATGCTTAGCACTAAGACGAATGTTTATTGGCAGTTGACCTTGGAATCTTGCTTTTCATTTTGTATATTCCAACCCTGGGGTTTTAACATTTTTATATTATGTCCTTGGTTTTGTTAGTCTGGACTTTGCCTTATAGGAAGAAACCTTGGGTTGGTTAGTGTAAAGTGTGAACTATGATGTGAAACAGGTAGGTGTCTTTATGATTTTGTTTGCCTATTGTCACTGTGTTAATGGTAGAAATAACAAAAATGATATAAATGACTATCACGGGGTTTTGAATCGGTACGATCAAATGTGACCAATATCAATATAGATCAATATTCTAGAATAATACAGACGGAGTTTCAGTTCATTTTATTCACAAATAAGGACCTTTTTTGTTATAATCTTTTAAAAATTAATAAACTAAATTAACATGAGTTCTGAAAAAATTTCAATTTTATCTCCCTGTCCTAGATGGTGTGCAACTATTAACTGCGTATATAATAAAGATGATTTTTTACAAAATTCATGTCAATTATGTTTATTAGTATTTAAAATATAGTAACTAAAAAGATTGGGAACTTTTTTTGTGATTTTTTGCGATTTGTTTGTTCAGAATCTTCTGTAATACGGAGCAGGGGTGTAACGAATAAAATAAGCACGTATAACTGATATATACGGGTAAGAAAACGGACTCGTTTCGCGATTACACATTCAATTCTCTACGTTGGATCTGACAAGCGAACAAAAAACGTGGGCCCCACCTGCTTTCTACGGACCAATGACGCGAGGAAATCTGTTGCAGTGCTGCTATTCTTTTAGATTTCCTCATCCAACCGTTGATATTCGTCAAGATTCGTGTATGACAAAATTAATTATTTTCATGAGGTCCGGTTTTCCTAAAAAAAAAGTTAACAGCCGATTCGTACTCCAATGACGTAGTCTTCCCTGCCAATAATTTTGAAGAATAATTTCAAAATAATTACTTTTAATTTTAACATTGAAAAAATAAATTTTATCTTCTATGGTATGCAACTATGTTGATGAATACATTCTTATTATGAATTTTGAAATTTCGAAACAGATTTTATTTTACAATAGATCGCTGATATATAAATCTCCTCATGCTTTCTCGATCTTTATATATAGTTCCATTTTCATATTAATCAAATAATCATGAAAAAAGATTGGGTTTATTGTTTTCCGATTGAGAATATGATATTTTACAAAATACATATCGATCTGTATTATGAATTCATATCTTTATTTTTAAAATATAAACAGTTAATTCAAATTATTCAACATGATCTTTGTATGAAAATGTACTTAGAAATCTATTTTTTTTATTATATTTTAAAATAAGTAGAAAATCACCTAATGTAAAAAATTTGAATCATTCAAAAGTAGTGATTTTCAACCTATCTAAAAAAAGGTAAATCCAGCCTTTAACTATATTTTCATGTGAAGATCATGTTGAATTGTTTAAATTGATTGTTTGAAATTTAAAAGTAAATATATAAATACATAGTACGGGCGATCCATACTTTGCAAGCTACCATAGCCTCACTCAATATTTTCTATTACAAAAAATGCATCTCTGAAGCATTTTTCTATAGTTCTGAATATATATATATAACTGTGTGTGTGTGTTAGTAAAATGCAGTTTATATAATTGTTTTATTTATACATAACATAATAAATAACAGAGTCCGGCTACTATAACACTAGTGTCATTCCAAACTAAGTAACACCACGTCTTAAACCATTGGATATACTTTAATATTCGTGCACAAGATAGGGCTGGAATGACACTAGTGTCTTGCACGAATATTAAAGTAGATCCAATGGTTTAAAATGTGGTGTTATTTAGTTTGAAATGACACTAGTGTTATAGTAGCCGGACTCTAAATAACATGTTATGTTGGGGTGCAAACGGGTCGGATATTATCCGTTCGAATCCGAATTTTACAGATTTGGATATTCAAATACAGATAGTTGGCAGATACGGATGCGGATACAGATATGATTTATGTGGATTTAGGTACGGATACGGTTTTGGTTTTGGTTTTGAAAACTGATACGGACTGCATATATTAAGTTTTCGGATGTCCGACTCTCAATCCTAATTTCCTGTTTTCACGGAATGACTTGTTTGTTTCCCGCTTCTTCTTCTCTCAGGAGATTGTTCAAAATTTCGACTTCTTTATTTTTACCAAATTTCTGTTCTTTAATTTTAGTTAAATTGTTAGAATTTTAGCATCTCGCTTTTGGTTCTCAATGATGTTTTTGTTTGTTAGTGAATTTGAGATGGTCATGTTTCCCACTATGCACGAACAAATTTAAATGAAAAAATGTGACAAATCAGTCAATTCCAAATTTAATCCTAAAGGATGCATAATCCTGTGAGCCCTATGTTCCTTTTCGATCACTTGTGCATATGAGTTTTATTAGAACCTTGTTCCTAATCAAAGCATACAGTACTTAATGGAGGATTTGTTGCACAATTCTAGCTTCAAACAAGTCAAAAACAATATTGAGGCCATAATGGCAGAATCAGGGTAAACCACCTCTAAGATTAGTTCAAATTTTTGTAATTAATAAAATGAGATCCTAGATACACCACTGAATGTTAGTTTAATAGATATATATTTTGTAATTGCATAACAAGTTAATCCTAGATACACCGCTCGACGCGCACGAATCCAATCTGCCTCAAGTGTGGATCGTCAGGTCATATGGCGTGTGATTGTCGCAATGGCCAACTCTGTTTCATTTGTAACAAAATTGGACATAAATCACGGGTGTGCAGTGCTACTGCTTCGTATTTCCCGCCAACACCTCCACCAAAACCTCTCGTGAACCCTAGATCCGACAGAACTAGAGTGGTAAAACCTCTAGAAAACGATTTGCTCCCATGGCGGCTCCGCTTCGCACTCCGATCATCACTCTGACCCCTACTCGAGAATCTGAGATGATTGAGAAAGAGTTTGCTCAAAGCTTCATCCTCGATGATATCGGTGGATGGGGACCAGCAAGGATTGAGCGCACCCTCGCGCAAAAATTCAAGAGGTCTGACCATCGCTGGATTGCCACGATCTATGCTGAATTAGAAATTAGAGATATTTTTTGAATTAGAAAGGTTAATTAGAGATATTTTTTGAATTACAATAATTTTTTGAATTAGAGATACGGATTCGTATTCGAATTATGAATTAGAAATCCGAATTATATCCGTATTCGTATTTGTATCCGTTTAATATTCGATCCGTATTCGTATACGATTAATATCCGATTCTTATCCGTATCCAAAAAAAATATACGGATACGGATATGATTTTACCATTATCCGATCCGTTTGCATCCCTAATTGTATGTCCTGTATTAATTGATTGATTTAGTGTAGATATGGTATGAATGTATTTTTCCTTCTTCAAATTAGTTGAAACGTAGGCTAAAAAACAATGTTTGCATGATTATTGTTAAATATACAAACACTTATATTAAATCTTCACATATGAAGATGTAGTCATATAATAACTAATAATTTTATTCCTATGTGTTTGTTCATGATTTTGTCATCCTTTTTTGTAGAAATACTAAATATTTTACATATTTTACATATTTTATATTATACTGCATCCAATTCTTCATATATACTTTAATGTCTTTTAGCTTAAGAGGCATCCGTCTTAATTTTTGTTCTTATTGTTAACAAATTGATCTCTACATATATATATAATTAAAAATGTTTTGATTGCGGATGATAGAATTTTAGAAATAATTAATGTTGAAGCAAATTTCTAACTATCAAATGAATTTGAAGGGAAGTTAGGAATCACGCTAATCACATGCAACCCACCTCTTTTTAATTTTTTTGGGGCCACCTTCTGGTAAGCTATAACCATTGCACAAATCAAAGCTGGATCATACTTGCACGCATGATACATGTTTTTCTTTTCTTCTTCCTTTTTTCTTTCTTAAGAAAGGAAAGTAATTATTCACAGGAAAATCTATTAGAGTGAGAATATATATATATAATATCTAAATATATTATGAGGAGGGTTTAAATATATTTATTTATTTTTTCTATATGCCTTCATTTTTAGAATTTTAATAACTTAAAATAAAATACTTAAACGTTAAAAACAAATGCTAGACATGATATATATTCTTTCTCTATGCACCTATAAAAGATTATGACAATTTAACTTTATTTTTATAGTAATCAAGAACTTATAAAAATAAACTGATATAGATAAGTTCTGAATGTTGATTTTTTAACTTATTGATTCATATTAAAATTAAAAAAATTAAAGTGATCATTTTTTATGTGCATGTAGAGAAAATAATATAGAATATATTTGATGGTTTTATTTTGACATATAAATATTATAATTTAAAAATTAAAAAGTGAAGGCACGATGAAAGTCACAACCATAAAGGTGTTTAAATCCTCATTTGATGTATCTGCTAATCTAGAGAATTAAATCAATGTTCTAAATAGCGCGCTATAGCATCGTTATAGCGTTTTCGGACCAAAAAAGCTATGACGCTATGGCCATATAGCGCCGTTTTTTCAGCCGTTCCGCTATGACGCGATAAATGCTATTTAAACTTTTGAATTTAATTGATAAAAGATCAAGCATCAAATAACCCAAATTGATAATTATATTTATATCTCTCAATGGAAATTCAATCATTTTTTATTGCATCACTTTTGAAGCACGTCTTATATAGAGAATGTTGCTGCGTTTCTAAGTATTTTATTTTGGTAAGTACTGCGTAATTCGTATCCTCTGCATTAATGCATAATAAATCCGGACCGTTTGATCTGTATTGACAGATTAAAGATGTTTCGTGTGTTTCACTTCTAATTAAATTGGCTCGAATTCTAATTAGACGGTCGAGATATATTAACTCAAAAGTTGAGTTAATGCAGAAAATGCGGACTCAGTACTGTGACAACTGTCAAATAAGGTTATATAATTATAACTTTTTCCTTTAAAAAAACCATTAGAAGTTTATTGTTAAAAAATATTGTGATGAACTTTTAGGCTTGCCCTCGATATCGGTATGTCTTTTTTTCCCGACATTTTTATTAATACCCAAAGTTTAATACAAATTATTAATTATACCCGGAGTTCAACATTTTCGCTAAAAATACCCAAGCCGGCCATTTTCTGGCCGGCTATGTTCCTTCCCTAAGCCGGCCAGAAAATGGCCGGCCATGTACCTATTTTTTTTTTTTTTAGAGAGAGACTATGAAGATCAAAATATTGAAATCTAACTCTGAAATACGATAAATTTTTGTTTAAATTATTTGTTATATTACTTCTTTGAGGAGGGATCAAATTACAACAATTATTTTTTTTATTTTCAAAGTCCAAATCGTCGATCCAAACCGTTCAACATGATTTCCACAATAAACTGTGCTTGCAGATCAAATTTTACATTTTTTTGAATTTGTTTACTATTTATTAAGTATTTTACAAAAAAATAGTCATATTCAGACCATTGAATTTTGTACCCATCTTAATAAATAGTAAAAAAATTCAAAAAAATGTAAAATTTGATCTGCAAGCACATTTTATTTAGATAATCATGTTGAACGGTTTGGATCGACGATTTGGACTTTGAAAATGAAAAAAATGGTTGTTGTAACTTGATCCCTCATTTACTTCTTTTGATGTATAATTAGCATATTTATACTAAAATACGCTAGATTACTTGAAATTATGTTGAATTACACTATATTACAATAAATTATGTTAAATAATACTAAATTACGTTAAATTACAATAACTTCGCTAATTATGCTGAAATACGGTAAATTACGCTAAACTACACAAAATAGTACTATAGTAGACTGATTTTGCTCATCTTTCATGAATCATAAAAAATAGAAAAAAAATTCCAAAAATAGTAAAAATTGGTAATCTGCAAGTTCATTATGTAACTAATTTACTGAGCTACTTGGATTGAATGATAGAAATGAAAATCTTAATCGGAAACTTCAACTCAAGTTTTGAGGCTCTTCCCTTTGTTTTCTGGGGATTCTGAATTTTGAAATCCGACGTAGCGGGCACAGACGCATGCGCATTTTCTCAAGCTTTCCGAAAAGTGCTCATTTGCTGAAATCGGACACTCGAGCGCCGTTTTATGACCGTTTGAAGTTTCGTCGTTGTTTTTCTCCTTTTCAGTGAAGATATCGTCCCTATTCATATCGTATTTTAGCGTAATTTACCGTATTTTAACGTAATTTAGTGTAATTTAACGTAATTTAACATAATTTAGTGTTATTCAACATAATTTCAATTAATCTATCGTATTTTAGTATAAATATGCTAATTATACATCAAAGAAGTAATATAACAAATAATTTAAACAAAAATTTATCGTATTTCAGAGTTAGATTTCAATATTTTGATCTTCATAGTATCTCTCTAAAAAAAAAAAAAAAAAAAAAAAAAAAAAAAAAAAAAATAGGTACATGGCCGGCCATTTTCTGGCCGGCTTAGGGAAGGAACATAGCCGGCCAGAAAATGGCCGGCTTGGGTATTTTTAGCGAAAATGTTGAACTCTGGGTATAATTAATAATTTGTATTAAACTTTGGGTATTAATAAAAATGTCGGGGATAAAAGTATATAACTTGAATAAAATAAAATGAAGCAGTAAGATTACAAGTACAATATGTCAGCTTCTAAACAGATATGTACTTCATATTAAAAATATATATCAGCGTACGGAAATAAAGTTTAAGACCCAGTTAATTATCTAATTTGATAACTTTAGTAATAATGATAAATAAAATTTAAACTTGGAATCTAATATTTTAAGTATATAATACGTATGAACATGCATATTTGTGGAAAGTGTGAGGTTTCCATGATTTTAATTTTAATACTCTTGATATAAATTATTAAATTTTGCTCAAATTATATAATACCTGTTAAAGGTCAGCTGTCAACAATTCCACGTCCAACTTCTATTTAAATATTTTTTTAGAAAATTTTCTCACTTTTTGTATTTAAGTTTAGTAATGAAAAATGAATTTTCTTATTTAGGACAATTTTATCATGGATTTGCCAATCAATCACATCATTTCATGTCTAAATTCTATTTATGCTAGTGCAAAATTAAGTATGTTCTAATATAAGTTTTTATCAAAATTAAGTTTGTACTATATTTAAATTTAACAATATTTGAAAACCATTTCATCTCTTTACTTATTCAATATAATCGGTATAGAAAAAAATCAAAACCATTCATGCATCTGCATACCACCAACGTTTTGAGAGAGAAGCCTTTTGTATTCAACTCTGACAGACAGAGAGAATAAAATAAAATAAAACCACCGAGCAGATATTATTCCATTGGGATCCGAGAAGTATAAATCTATTATAATATTTTGGGAGGGCCCATATGTAAAATTGTTCAAAACAATTTAATACGAATCAAACCGGGTGCTTGAAGCTTTAGAACTGGGAAAGAAAGCAAGACTGCAGTGTGAGCAGGTGCCAGCGAAGCAAAAGCTCTCTCTCTCTCTCTCTCTCTCTGTTTTTTCTATGTTGACCTCATCTCCTTTCCAAATTCTCTCTTCCCTCCCATTCAACTCCTAATCAATTCTTCACTCTTTTCCTAAGACTAGCTTTAATTGCAATCCTTCCTAACCCACCCCTTTGCTTTCCCTTTACTCTCTCTATTTTGTTTTTCTCTCTCTCTACATGTGTGCATTTCTGCCATTGCAAACAATTTAGGCAAGTTGTCTACTTTTGTATCTATCTTCTTCTTTCAAGCTGTCAAATGCTGGAGCAGGAAAGAAAATCAAGCTCCAACTCCCAACCTCTCAAATCTGTTTTGAAATTGGGTTGGTTTGGAGCTTCTCGTCTCTGATTGCTCCCATTCTTGTCGACCAAGGTTTTTTCTTGGTGAAGCAGAGATTGACTGGACTGAATTATCTGGTTAAAGAAGGTAATTTCATGCAAATTTGGTGCTCGATTTTTAATAGCTAGATGGAATTAAGATTTATCGTATAAGATATTCATTTAGTCACCATTGGAGTTGCTCTCTACCTTTTCTTTTGGCCTTAGAACTTCTAATTTGGAAGATGATTTTTCCTTGAGAATTTTAGATAGTCTTGTTTTTCTAGAACCAGGTCCATATCTCAGCTCCCATAAGGATGCCAACTATACACCCACAAAAAGAAAAGAAAAGATGCCCAATCATACACAATACCTTGTTTTTTCATATAATATAGTCAATTTCTTCAATTACCTCCAATTCCATAATTGCAAATTTCAAGGGACATTTGTTTTTTTTCTTGTAGGATAAGCATTATTCTGTACTTCAATTCTTCGGATATATTAAAATTTTGACTATATTATCTTATCAAGTAAAAAAGAAAACGAGAAAGAAAGAGGGAGAATGTCGTCTTTAAATGATGCATTATCACAATCAACCCCGATATTCCACCTCAAACTGTGGGTTCTGATCGCAATCTGCATCGGCATTCTAATTGCAACTATTTTGCTGATGCTATTAATATGGGCCACTCTCCGGCGGAAAAGCAAGGATTCAACCATAAATAACAACTACACCTTTCACACTCAGCCCCAAATCCCCACCGTCTCGAAAGAAATAACCGTCGATTCTATCAACACTTCACATAGTCAAAGTCACAATCTTGCCGAAAAGTTCAACAAACCTGAAAACCCTACTTTCTCACCCAAAAGTAAGTACATTGATGGCAAGGCCTCAAAAGAGGCAGATGATGCAAGCCAAAACTCAGGTGGTAACCTGGATCGGGCCGGGAGCTCTTATTCTGACGGTGGGTCTGGACAGGGTAAAAGGCCGTATGCGGCGTCTCCTTTAGTTGGTCTCCCCGAGTTGTCCCACATCGGGTGGGGTCATTGGTTTACCTTGCGCGACCTTGAATTGGCCACGGACCGGTTTTCGAAAGAGAATGTGATTGGAGAAGGGGGTTATGGGGTTGTTTATCAGGGCAGATTAATTAATGGGACTGAAGTTGCGGTTAAGAGGATTCTTAACAATGTGTAAGTTTCTGTGGTTGATTTAATTTTATTAATTAAATAATGTCCAAAAATGGTCCCTTGTCCCTTTTGAGATTGGTTGAATGTTCCCTCTGAGCTTTTGGTTTCTATCCTCTATTTAGTTAGGTATTCCCTAGGATTATCTTTAATGATGCTGATGTGGTAAGATTCAATGTTCTGTTAGTGGTAGTTTCCTAGTGGAGATTAAAAAAGAACAAATAAAAAATTAAGAGGTTCTATTTATTTAAGTTCTATTTGTTTGGTGGGGCAGCTGCCCAGTTGACCCTTGCCATGTTAACACTGCAAAAGATAACTAAAGGAAGGACTTGGATGATTTTAAGAAAAGTATATGGGTTGCTTAAAAACATAGAAAATTTGGGAACCAAATTGAACAAAATAGTGGTTTAGGTGTTAGGTTTCTTAATTGTTCCAGGTGTGGTGTCATGTAATGCCAATTTTCTTACCAACGATGTCTGGATGCTTCGGTGGAACACTGAATCTCTCTTTGTGTTTGCATTTTAGGGGACAAGCTGAGAAAGAATTTAGAGTGGAAGTAGAAGCCATAGGCCATGTTCGTCATAAGAACTTAGTGCGGCTTCTCGGCTATTGCGTTGAAGGAACCCACAGGTTGGGGGCATTTTTGTCACAAATAAGACCTAAATTTTTATTATTGTCATTTTTTGCCTGTTACTTTTTCTTTTATCAGAATAATACCAATTCAAATTGTGCTCCATTTAATATAACCAGTATAATCCCTACCGAGCTCCACCCTGCCTGGGTGCTGTTATTGTTGTGATACTGATATTTACAATATTACCATTTTTGGTTTCCTTGTTAGTTTATTTGGCATGTATTTATGCTATATTTGAACAATTATGGGTAAGTTCAGGTCCAATGTTAAATTTAGGCATAATGAAGGTATTTCCACATATGTCTAATTGGTTAATCTACACAAATCATGTTATAATGCAACTTAATTCCGTAACCGAGGCAACCTTAAAGGGCATCTTCTTTCCATAGAAAAAAAAAAAGGAACATTAAGAATTTGTGTAATGGAGGAGCCAAAAATGTCTAATTGGCAGTGAATTTGGTCTATCGCAAAGTTTGGCAACAATACTATCAGTTACCAGCTATAACAAATTTTTTACTAGGTGCTGGTTTGAATAGACCATGAGCTTTAGGTTTTTATTTCAATTGAGCTAATCATGTTATCCTTTTCTTTTCTATGTTCCTCTTTTTCTTAATAATTTAATAGGATGCTTGTGTATGAGTATGTGAACAATGGCAACCTCGAACAGTGGCTCCATGGTGCCATGTCCCACCGAGGAGTGCTTACTTGGGACAATCGTGTAAAGATACTACTTGGTACTGCCAAGGCGTAAGTCTGTAACCTAATTTTGATCTATATTAGCTCTAATTCACAAATTGTAATACGGCATTTTAGTTTTCATATCAGTGTTTAATGTTGAACTGAGAATTTAAGATGCGAAGTTGGACACTTTTGAGACTTAGTTGCATAGTTAAAAGTTTAATTTGGGCTGAAGATGTGGTATTGGACCTCCTTAAGGAGCTAATTTAGGGAAATAGGTGCCATAGAATATTTAGTTGTCGTTTCATTTGATCTAATCATGACAATGAAATCTAAAACGGGACATTTATGAGAATGCAAACAGGCTGGCATACCTACACGAGGGAATTGACCCAAAAGTCGTGCACCGAGATATAAAATCAAGTAACATATTAATCGATGAGGAGTTCAGTGGTAAATTGTCTGATTTTGGATTAGCCAAGCTATTGGGTTCAGACAAAAGCTATGTCTCCACTCGAGTGATGGGTACATACGGGTACAACATATGTCCTCAACCTTTACCTGTTTTTTCTCCTCCTTATTTTACTATTTTCCTGATATATGATGGGGTTGTTTCCTAACTTTATTTAAGATATATGTTTAATTCCAGGTATGTAGCACCGGAATATGCAAATACAGGAATGCTGAATGAGAAAAGTGATATATATAGTTTTGGGGTTCTTGTATTCGAAGCCGTGACTGGTAGGGATCCTATTGATTATAGTCGGCCTAATAATGAGGTAAGATGTTACATCATTTTTATTTTCACTTATGTTACATTATATTTGAAAATAATGTCAAAAATTGAATATTCTGTCCTGAACTCATGTGTGCATCTCAATATGACTCGTTAATTTTTTTCTTTGTTCGAAATGGCCCATGAACTTCTAAATTTTATTTTTTCAAGTAGGCTTCCTTAAGTTATCTATAGGTATTTAATCATGCATCCTAAAGTAGGCTCGACAATAATTTACGATATAACTGATTGAATTAAACAAGGTCCATTCTGAACTCTTATCCTCCCCTCCCTCCCAACCCAAAAAAAAAAAAAAATTCTACGAATATGTTTTAGTTTGTTTTGAAGTAGTTAACCAGCTCTCGTACCAAGCTGGAACTGATACAAGTAGGAATCAGCAGGTACGACTAACCTTGTTTACAAATGGATGCCATATTTTTCTTTATTCAGGTAAACCTTGTTGAGTGGGTGAAAATGATTGTTGGAAGTAAGAGAACTGATGAGGTAGTTGACCCGAATCTTGATGTAAAGCCGACCATACGAGCTCTCAAACGGGTCCTTTTAGTTGCTCTTCGGAGTGTCGACCCTGATGCTGATAAGAGACCCAAGATGAGCCAGATTGTACAGATGCTTGAAGCTGTTGAGGCCTTGCCTCGAGAGGTAATTTTTTTCAATCAAGTAATAATGTCATCGTTATGAACTCTAATAATTGTTAAGAACTTGACAGTATAAATGGAGATGCCACCTTTAAATCGTTGGACACGCTAGCATACTGGTTCACCATAAAATTTCTTTAAGCTTCAATTGAGTGCTCAATAGAGCTTCGACTCTACAGTTAATCCTTGATTTAGCCCTGCTTAGTGTCATATCCAATGTTTATCATATGAAGTTGTGGATTTGTTAACCTCATATCCAATGTTCATCATTTAGTAAAGAAGACATTTTCTAAAAGTTACTTTATTGAATGCGAGAAGCAGAGAAACCGAAAGAGTCGCACTGGGAGTATTGACATTGAGTCATTAGTGGAAGTACCGACTTCATCCGAAGCAGGAGAACAAAGTGGCACCAATTGATAAACGCTTTAAAAGAATTAAAGTATCTGAGTGCATAATTTATATCCCTGAGATGCTGGTAGACTGCTCAGAAGTTCCGTAAAATAGTTTTCATCTGAGGGGGACATCTCAAGACAAATTAATAGGGGATAGGAAGGTTGTGTAGAAAATCATGAAAATAAATAGAGAAGTTAGAATCATCATCTCATCTATGGTTTTGGATGACTTTGTTCCTAGTTAGTGGAGGTTCTCTCCTGTACAGGATATACTGTGAATTTATTTATTTTGCATAAATTTTGTTTTTCCAATTTCCATGATTCATACCAGATATGGATAGTTTATTGTCCATAACTTATAATGCGGTCTTAACGGAATCAAACAAAATTTGCTGAACATAAACAAGTCAGCTTGAACTACTGAAATGGGATTGTGTCCTTTTAAACATTGCTTCTATTCCTCTTGCACTTCACGCCTCGTAAGATCTGGCCCACACTCGTCGCCAGCTTTATAATTGTAGCCCATGAGCCCACATGGCTTCCAAATATTGTTCCATTATACGCGCTGCTTGCCACTCGGTATGGAGTCAATATAAGAGCACCAAAAATAATGACAATGAATAAATCCAATTTTATATACATAATTCTCTTATGCTTGGTTTACAAATCATGTTCAATCTCCTTCACTTCAGCAACTTGTTACGTGCTGAATTTAACTCTTTTACAACATTATTCATTGAAATGCGCTCTTTCGCGGACTCCTTGGAGCACAGTAGTCCGCATCGAATCACCAAAACCAAGCATTCTTGAGAGTTCTCTGGTACCAATGTATTCTTATTCCCCTGATCAGACGAGAACAATTTGGCATCAATAATGTCCGTGACTCCGGCTGTAAATGCTGTCTCAACATGCTTGTGAAGGCTCAAACCGTCTCCGAATCTTTCCAGTGAACATTTCCAGCAGAAGAATGCCGTAGCTATACACATCTCCTTGCGGGGAAGCCTGACCGCCCATTCCATATTCTAAGCAGTGAAAAATATATACGGTCACTTTTTATAACTTTCGATGAGTAAATAAAATCAATAATTTGGCATTTTTGTTTGTACTAGAATCCATTGAGCAAATAATAAATTATTCAAACTAATTAAATTGGAAGCGACCACCGTTGTCTTTCTTCCTTAATGTTCTATACTACCTGTCTAATTAGTCGTGTTTTTTTGGTAAATTTGTATTTATTTCATAATTTGTATCCATAATTTATGCAATGACTAGATTTCTGTAGTAATTATGATAGGCCAAGAGGATCCTAGTGTAATCAACCAGTTCTTTTTCAATAGAGTTTCACAAAAAAAAAGTTTCTTAAAGACAACGAATTACGATGGCAAGTTGTTAATAGACAATAGATGAAAGATGTAATACTGAAGGAAATAATTTTTCATCATGCGTAGGGTTATTGAGATTTGTACCTGGAGGAATGTAGCCAATAGAACCTTTGATTCCACCTGTACTTGTTATTGATTGAGCATACACGTTATCAGATCGATCTAGAAACCGGGCTAATCCGAAATCACCCACATGTGCTGTCATGTCGTCATCCAAAAGCACGTTACTCGGTTTAAGATCACAATGTATAATTGGCACTGGCTTGTGATCATGGAGATAATCCAATGCCTTGGCAATATCAATTGCTACATTCATCCTTTGTAATAGGGTGAGGAATTTGAGAGGCTGATCCTCACGTGCAATTGGATGCAACCATATATCCAAGCTACCATTAGGCATGAACTCAAAAATCAATGCCTTAAAATTGTTACCTCGATGATCTATGCTAGAGCAAACACTGAGGATCTTGATTAGATTTCGGTGTCTGACATTTCTTAAGGCCTCACATTCTGATAAAAAGCTTCTAAACGCACCGTGTTGCTCGAGGTTTAGTACCTTAACAGCAACGGTTTCGGCACTTCCTAAACTCATAGAAGCTTTATACACCACTCCAAAAGAACCACTTCCAATTAGATACTCCACAGAGAAACCGTTAGTAGCTCTAAGAAGGTCATCATAGGACACTCTTTTATATTCTGTCATGGCCATAATACCATGTGGATCATTTTGAGATCTTCTTCTCCAATAGCAACCGGCTACAATACATATGATGATGCTTAGGCACAAAATGCCACCACCTATGCAAACAAGTATTATCTTCATATATTCGGGATGATGCTTCTGTGCAGGAGAATCAGAAATACATTTTGGCAGATGGTTATCAGGTAATCCGCCACAAAGTTTAGTGTTTCCTCTTACATCAACTGCAGTTACATTCTTAAAAACACCTTCTTTAGGTAATTCTCCTTGAAAATCATTGAAAGATATGTTCAAACGTTTGAGTTCCATTGCACTCATAAAAGAAGGTATTTTACCAGAGAAAGAATTGCTGGAGAGATCAAGATCTTGCAACCCTTTTAAATTGCTCAAAGAGGAGGGAATGGGCCCATGGAGTGAGTTCCCTTCTAGATGAAGAATTTGTAGCAGCTGACAACCGTCAATAGTGCTAGGAACTTGACCGGATAAATTGTTAAACGACAAGTCAATTTGACCTATATTATTTAACTTGCCGATTTCTGACGGTATCAATCCATTTAAATGATTTCGTGACAAGTTTAGGCCAATTGAAAGAGAATGAATATTCATGATTTCTCTTGGAATTTCACCAATCAATTTGTTGTTCGAAATATCTAAGAAAACCAGATATTGCATGTTACGTAAAGACGGTGGTATACGCCCTTCAAGTGCATTATTGTTAAGCACGAGCCAATTCAGCTTAATAAGGTTACCAAAAGTTGATGGGATTTTACCAGATAACATGCTATTCGACATGAGTAACCCTTGAAGGTTCCTAAGATTCCCAATTTCCATTGGGATTTTGCCACTAAGGAGTGTTTGACCAAGCTCAAGGTCAACTAGATTAGTCAGCATTTCAAATTCTTTAGGAATAGATCCTGAAATCGAGTTCCCAGATAATACTAGAGACTTAAGACTGGTAATGTTTGCTAAAGAACTAGGTATCACACCTTGGAGCTGGTTGTTTCTAACATCTAGAACTTGAAGATTCGTACAATTGATCAAAGCATGTATAAAACTCCAATCACTAGATGTCTTTGCCTCTAGTTGATTCGCACCAACTTGAAGGAAATAAAGTTGTTGCAAGCTTCCTATGGTGGAAGGTATTGTGCCGGTGAAATTGTTCAAACTAAAATCAATCGTACTCAGAGTCGTACAATTGGACAGAGAGGATGGAATATGCCCAGTAAATTGGTTTTGATAAATGACTAGAGTTTCTAAGGTCTGAAATGCATCACAGATGTAAGGTGGAAGAAATCCTTGGAGATAATTGATGCTGAGATCCAACTTGATTAAGTTGGATAGATTATAAAAAGAACGAGGTACTGTGCCGGAAATTTGATTATCATTGATTTGAAAATACCGAAGGGACTTAAGTTGGCCAAGGGTATCCGGAATGGAACCTGTAAATCTATTTGAGTAAAGATCCAAAATCAGTAGGTTAGTAAGATTTCCTAAGGTAGGCGGTATGGTTCCAGTGAGATTATTGACAGACAAGGATAAAGTTTGGAGTTGCTGGAGGTTCCCGAATCCAGGAGGTATGCCTCTTCCGAGAAAATTATTTTTCAACACAAGGTACCAAAGGTTTCGACATTGTCCGAGACTCGAAGGTATGGTTCCTCCGAGATTATTACTTCTCAGATTTAGGTATTCTAGATTGGAACAATTATTACCGAGGGCAGAGGGAATGTTTCCGTGGATAGAATTAGTGCTGAGGTTGAGGTACTGCAATCTGCTCAATCGTCCGAGTTCCTCCGGAATGTTCCCGGAAAGGCGGTTGTCAGAAAGGCTCAACTTCTGAAGAAAGGTGAGGTTACCCAAAGAAGGAGATATCTGACCGGCCAGTTGGATGGAGTCGAGAGCGAGACCCGTGACTCTGTCAGGATGACGACGGCCGCAGGCGACGCCTGGCCACCTACAGTGGTGCAACGAGGAGTTCCATGAGGACAATGCGCCGGAGGGGTCGCTCCAGATGAGAGACTTAAAGGAGAGGAGCGCTAGCAAATCGGTTTCTGTTGTGTTGGTTGTGGTAGTGGCTGTTGCGTTTGAAGGAACAAAGAAGTAGAGAAAGATGAGTGAGATTGAGATATGGAGGATGCCAGAGAGAGTAGTAGTGCCAGTGGTGCTGTGAAAGAGATTATAAGAAGAAGAAATCATTTCTTTGATTTTTTCTTTTGGGAAGAGTTCAGGTTCACTATCTCTGAGTGCAGTTAACTTAATGGTATTTATATTTGTATGTAATGATTGATTGAAGCGAGGAGGTCCGTGAGATCATGACTCTATATAGTAGTTGAGTCGTGTGGGATTTCTTTTACTGAAGGAAGATAGGTAGGTCCTGCTACCTTTTTTTAATTGTAGAAGGCAAGTGCGTGTCAGTGTGTCACCACGGTTGGCGGAATTAAAGTCCATCATATTGCATTGTGGAAGGTAGGTCTGCATTAATTAATACGTGGAGTCAAACTCGGCTGCCGTAGTGCCGTGTATCAAATTCAAATGCATTCTCAATTTTAAGAAGTTAATCGGGAAAATATATATATTGAATTCAAATGTCTTTATTTTTGTATCTCCACTGTAACTTTATTTTTAAAAACGTTAATAAATTAAAATTTAAATTATAAACGTCAAAATAAAACTAGTAGATGAGATCTATATTATTTTCTTTATGTGCTTATAAAGTAAATATCATATTTTGATTTTATTATTATGTGAATCAATTATTTGAAAAATCAATGTCTATAAATTAAACACAATAGTATGTTTTTACAAGCTCTTGATGAAAACTAAAACAAAGTTGAAATGTCACAATTTTTTATACGTGCATAGATAAAATGATGTAGATCATATTCAAAGATTTTATTTTGAATTTTTAAGTTTTAAATTTTGAGTTATTAAAGTTCTTAAAAATGAAAGCATGATGGAGGCATAAAAAATAAAGGTATTTGAACCCTACCCTCCTCTCTCTCTCTCTCTATATATATATAACTGGAAAAAAATTAACTGATAGTTTGTGATTCGTTCGAAATCGGTTTGAAAAAAAAAGTCGTAATTAGTTTATTTGATTTTGACTCGACTTGTCATGAGCGAATTCAAATTTGACTAAGTTCGACTCGTGCTGGGTCGACTCGTTTCTCTCGTTACAAGAAGAAAATTAGGCTTATTTCCAACTCTCTCACTATCCCTTTTTGTTTCTATCATGAAAAAATTAAGTTCGTTGCAAGAAAAAAGTGAATTTGTTTCTTCAGAGTCTATGCATGGCTCACATAATCCAATTGACAAAAATCTTTGATCGATGCACGGCTCATGCACAAATAAGTTGGCTTGGTACGACTCATCATTTGCTCAACTTAATTAACCCGAGCTCGACTTATTCTGACACGACTTCAAACTTTACCTGACTCAGTTCGGTTCGGTTCGTTTACAATTCTACTTTTAGAGCTTAGCATAGAAAAAAATATATAGTAAAAAAATAATAATCACTTTGTTGATTATTTCGTGAATAAAATTAACACTTATTTTGCTACAATACCCTCTGCATCAAACTAAAATTCACGCCCAAATTAATAACTTCTAAAAAGTTATTGATTATTTCAAAATCTCCAGAATCCACAATCCTTACATATAGAATGAATACTTCACTTTATTGCAAGGACCACTTCTTTGACATAAAATAAACATTTAGCTATTATAATTTTAAATAATTGTTGATAATTATCTGACTTCATGAAAAAAAAAACATGTATTAACTCGTATAAAATTTCTAAAGATGCATACTATGTTAAGTTAAAATAAACGCTTTCAGTTTGAATGCACATGCTATTCAACTGACATCAAGATATATTTTTCAACAAAACTTGGACCGAAAGTACGTTGAAGATATTTATTGAGGATGTGAAATATATGGATCACTAGGCTAAAAAGTCTTTTCTTTTTTGGACCACGCAATCTAGTCTTTCGGCCGAAAAGGTACCGACGTACCGTAATATCACATCACAATATGGAGTTGTCAAGCGGGCCGACATTTTTATTATATCCAAAGTTAATTACAAATTAATAAATATATCCAGAATCTGTGGGTATTTCGAAAAATGTTCAAACTGGTCAGATTCGAATTTTTTGTTTAAATTTTTTGTTAGATTACTTCTTTTGATGATCTTCTAGTCCACCTAGCATTGATCTCTCTTCCCTCACACTTTGGACAGTTGAAAATCAGCTACAATTGTCAGAAGGATAAATGGACAATAAATGAGCTAATTTCATACTGTGTGGAGGAAGATGAGAGGCTGAAACGGAATAAGACAGAAAATGTTTATGTTGCTACTACCTCTAAGACTAAGGGTGGAGCCAAGCGCAAGTAACCGGACAAGTCTAAGGATAAAAAGATTATATTCTAGCATGCAATCCAAACAACTTTTTATCAACGAATTGGATGCGTGGCTTGAAGCCAATCCGGTGGGTTTTTGAAGCCAATTGGTTTAAACTAATATTATATTATATTTAATCTAATATTTTATTTAATAATTAAATTAATATTATATTACGTATTGGATAAAAAGATTTTTATATTACGTATTGATAAAAAGATTTAATATAACACATAAATTATTACTCTATTCTTTCCCTCCAAACTCTATTCCTAGTATGCAATCCAAACAACTTTTTCACTATTCCGAATAGCTTGAGTTAGCACTGTTCTTAAACAGTAGCTGTTCTTATTTACTATTCTAAACAGTAGCTATTCTAGCTATTTTAAAGTGCATCCAAACGTAGCCTAAGGGGTGTACCGAATTCTTAATTTGATACCCCTACCGAATCAAGAATTTGGTACTGATGGTTTTTGTAAAAATCAGCCTAATTAAGTTCTTTCGTTAATTTTTTTTTCATTACGTTTTATAAAAAATAGTGAACATTTGTGTCCAGACATTACTTGTCAACTAATATTTAAAAATGAAGATATTATTGTCACTTATTTTAAACATAGGGATAGGAAAAAAAAAAAAATTCTTTTCAACTGAAATGGATTGATCAATTATTAAATGTGAGCTCTCCTTATCAATTTATTTGGATTAAAACAATTAATTAAGGCCATATTCTCTCCTTAGTCCGTAGTTAATTAACATGACACTATTCCATCGTAGTGCTTGAGAATTTGAAAAAGAAAAAAAGAAAAAGGAAATCGGAGGTATATGTTCAAAATAATTAAAGGCTGGGAGTCCTTGAAAGACTATGTTCATGTAAAATTGGAAATATTTAGACTTCAATTTTTTTTTTTTTACAAATTATCCTCTTTTTTTTTTAAATATCCTTGGGCAACACTAAATTGTTTGGTTATTTTCTTATGGCATAGTGTCATCATTCTAACTCAAGTTTTCAATTGGTTCGATTCGTTGTTCTTCTTGTATATCCTATAAAAAAAATGAAAAACGATATTTCTTTTCTCCGATAATATATTAATAATTGACGGCGCACAAAGACAAACAAAAAAACAGAATATTAATTGTGGATCATCTAGAAGTATTGTCTTCTACTTCTTATCGTTCGTTGGTTGTGGATACTGCTAGATCTTTCATCTTTGTATTAATTAATTCGGAAGGATTTGTCAGATATGCCCCCAGAATAAATTTCGTTTTCACGAAATAAATGATTAAGAGAAATGCTTTAAGAGATAAAGAGATCTTAGGTGATCATAACCTACTTTATTATTATTATTATTATTTAAAAAAAAAGCAGCCTGAAACCTGCCGATTTACATTTCTTTTAAAAAAATGATGTTCGTACGATAAAGATATTCCAAGTTACACCTAACCCTGTTCATAAAGAGAAAAACGAAAAGAGTCTATGGATATTTTGCAAATTTATTTTATTTTAGATATTTGAGATAGACCAAACAACAGCACATGTAATAATCTGTGCATATATCGTCTCAGAATTCTTAAAAATAATCTTATTTTGATTTTTGATTGTTTGCATATACAAGAGGAAATTTTTTATTAGTCCCTGTGGTTTTATTTTAAAATATTTTTTTTGGATAAAAATAGAATTGAAAGAATGGAATGTATCTAAAGAGTTAGTTTTGGACAGAAATGCGTAGAAGTTTAGAATTTTAGCCCCTACGATATATCGTGTAGACATATATAGTTAGTATTATTACTATTATTATTAGTACATTATTACTATTAGTTGACTAAAATGCTGACAATTTGTTACTCTCGCTTTCCCTCTTATTGCTGATCTTCAATAATTAATGTTTATCTTCAACACTGTCACTGAATGGAGAAGTTACTAATTAACCTTCAAAAATCTATTATTTACCTTCGGTAATTAATCTACCAATCTACGTTTTCTAAATCTGAAAAAAGAGGATAATTCTAAGTTTCTAAAGTAGATTACTTTTATAGTTTATTTATTTAATATTTTAAAAATATATTTTACAAACTAATTAAAAATATTAAATATTAAGAATGTGTATTTCGTTGTTTAAATGATAGTGTACAAATTTGGACTAAGTTAAAAGCCACTTAGACTTCAATCAAACAATAATTTTTTTTAAAAGTTGAGTTCTGACAGTTTTTAATGGAGACTAATTAAATTTCAAAATTGACTCAAATTCGAATAATATTTTTTGTAAGAATCAAATAATTAAACTTATACAGAATTATTCAAAAAAGAAGTGGTGAAAAAGCCTAATCTGATTCCACCTCCCAAGTATTTCTGATGAAAAAAAAAAAGTATAAAGCCCTAGTTTATCTTCAGCTAATTGGGCCTAATAAAGGCCATGCTCCTTATTCTTTAATGGACCAACACAGTAACTATCTATTAAAATTAAACCAATTCAGACCTACTATGAACTCGAGTATCTGGGGACTCGGGATAAACAAAAAGGACCTATGAGGCGGTGTAAACGGAGCGGATAATGCTGATATTAAATCCGTATCCTGAGGATACGAATACAGAGAATACAGATATGGATAGTAAATGGATGTTAAAATTCAAAACTAAATTCGCCTTAAACATAATCGAATAAAGAACAAATAATCTACTAATACATATACGAAATGAATAATTGTGATAAGAATAATCTACTCAAATAATCTACATTTATAATATAATACAAATATGAGATGAGCTATGGTGAGACGTGGAGTAAAACCAAGTTTTTACTTCATGGCACTATATTTTTATTTTGAAAATCCAAACAACCGATCCGAACCGCTCAACATGTTCTCTATATTGAAATGTACTTGGAACTTTTTTATTATTTATTAAGCCACTTTGAAGATCGCTCATCCGGTGGTCCAGAACTTTTTTACTGTTCACAGTGGATCAGCGATTTTCAAAGTGGCTTAATAAATAATAAAAAAATTCCAAAAAATGTAAAATTTAGTCTCCAAGCACATTTCAATATAGAGAACATGTTGAGCGGTTCGAATCGGTTGTTTGAATTTTCAAAATGAAAATATGACGTGGAGTACAAATTTGTTTTACTCCACGTCTCACCATAGCTAATCTCATACAAATATTATAATGAAAATATACTTTAATTTTTAGCAATGCAAAAAAAAAAATAGAAAATGGAAGGTTGGGTCTCAAATTATAGCATTAGCTTAGTTGATGGTAGAATCAGAATCTTTTTTTGACGAAAAGCAAAAAAACGAAAAAGAACTTGCTCCGGTTCTAAGTTTCATTTAGTCCCAAGTTCAAGATCAGGCCTTTATATAGA
This sequence comes from Carex littledalei, assembly GCA_011114355.1. NCBI lineage: Eukaryota > Viridiplantae > Streptophyta > Magnoliopsida > Poales > Cyperaceae > Carex > Carex littledalei. Next base: position 10,731,655 of record CM022087.1, read on the forward strand.
GGACCTCCTTCTAAATGCGAAACTCACGTAATAGTTGGATTTTCGCTTCGGAAAAGTAAAAAGTTGGTTTTGATAAGGAAAAGTAAAAAGCGGATTCAAACTTGGAGCGAACAGACAATTGCGGGTCCGCCCATATAATAGGGATCCGGATACAGTCGGATATCCGCTCCCCGTTTAGGAGGTTTAATTATCCGTATATGAATCCGGTAATTGTTTTTCTTATTAGATATATATCCAAATTTGAATCCGGACATTATCCGTATCCGTCTAGGATGCGGATTCGGAACGGAAATTCGGATCTGTTTACACCTCTACCTAGCTATGTCCTATGTATAATTGTATATAGAGTAGAACTAGGTCCTATGTATAGAATGTATAATTGTATATAGAGTAGAACTAGGTACTATGTATATAGATTATAGAGTAGAGCTAGGGTGTTCTTAAGCTCACCAAGTCTTTTTTGAGCTTAAATAAGAAATCTATCAAATTGGTTTCAAGCAACACATCTAACCCGTTGAAACCGATCTGCTTCACGAGTGATGAGTTTACATGTCAAGTTTTAAATTTTCGAACTAATTTAATATAAAGTCAAGTTGCCAAAAAATGATGAAAAATGAACACGTTAAAATTAACTTATAAACCATCTTTTTTTAACCACTTGACTTTATACTAAATTAATTCGAAAATAATAAATTTGACATGTAAATGCATTACTCGTGATGTAGATCGGTTTTAACGGTTTGGATGCATCGTTTAAAGCCAATTCAATAGGTTTTTGAATTAAGCTCACAAAAAGGCTTGATGAGCTTAAGAACACCCTAGTTCTACTCATGTATATAAATATGCATCACTCGTGATGTAGATCGGTTTTAACGGTTTGGATGCATCATTTGAAGCCAATTCAATAGGTTTTTGAATTGAGTTCACAAAAATGCTTGATGAGCTTAAGAACACCCTAGTTCTACTCATGTATATAAATTAAGCTGTTTTTTCTCTAATATTTTCAAAGATTTTGACTTTTTGGTAGCAAGCACTTATCAAAAAGCAACTGATACTTCAAAAAAAAATGTTAATACTTCAAATTCTACAATTTTGGAGGGTATTCTTGTTGTTTTCATTTCATACAGCTAATTCTGAAGCTCTCCTTTGTTGTCAACTTGGAGTGAGCTAATTTTCCGTGATTGAAAAGAGAAAATTAGCGGACTTAGTTATGAATAAATTTCTTCAATAAAATAAGTTCTTTAGATGCCCCTGTGACCCTGTTGCACCCGGTTTAGTCACGGTAGGTTCCTCTGCTGATCCCGTAATGTAGTCATCAGTGTTGCTTAGCCGTGAATGGCTGAAACCAACTTGAGGAGCCATGGCATTCCGACTAGACTCTTCACAATGGATGAGAGATAGTACCGTACCGAGACTGGGAAATTCAGTTGGCCAAATCAAAACTTCTCACAGTTTCATAGGACGAATCAGAACTAGCAACAATTCGCTGGGCCAACTTAAGTCCCTTCTGAGTTTTCTAATCGATGATAATCAAATTTCCGGCACAGTACCTCGTTCTCTTTACAATCTATCCAACTTGGTCCAGTTTGATCTCAGCATCAATTATCTCGAAGTATTTCTTCCTCCTGACATCTGTGATGCATTTCAGACCTTAATATCGCTCATAAGCTGATTTTGAAAGTAGTATATTCGTGTACTTATTTTGATGTTTGATCAGTGTAAACAACAAAATATATGCCAAAATTTGTGATATGTATTTTGCTCTCGTAAAAATTTGGCGATGTTAGTTATCTATTCTATTTGATGCTATGTGTTGATGTTGCGGCTGTTGGGATTCGGGTAGGTTATTAGTGCAACAATTCGATTTCAGTTCAAGATTTGTTCACTACCCGAAAATCAGAATCCATGCATAAAACTAATTCCAAGATTAATAAAGAATTTACCACTAGACGCATAGTGCAGCGGAAGCGTCAAGTCTAGTCTAGCAGTAGCCTTCTTCTCCTTTCCTCCTCGTGTCGGATTCACGCAACAACCCAGTAATCACACCTCTATCAGTATCCACACGAACAGGTTGACAAACTTCTGAAATTCGGTATGCTAGTACCGAATTAACAGCCCCGTCTTATCTCTCTTTTTCTCTCTCTCGTTTTCTGAATAGAGGAATGAACATAAGATCTGGAACCCAAAAACTGAACTGATGTTGTATATTTATAACAGATCGCACCAGTTCGTTGAGCCTGTTCACTTGCACCATTTCGTTGGAGCCTCTACAGAAAACCTTATCAGATCAGATCAGATCAGATCAGATCAGATGAGAATAGACAGAATTCGGGCCTAGCCCATTAAGACCTGATCCATATTAATTATTAATATGGCCCATGATATTCTGGCCTATTATATAGTATATTTCTAACAGCGGCAAACTTCAATTATTCAGGAGAAACAATATAAGCTGCCTCATAGACTCGACTACTGTGCATACTTGATTCACTTGTCTGTTTTTGAATTTCTCGGTGTAATTTTTTTTACTAAGTAAAAAGCAAGAACAGTACTGCACTTGTTTTTGTCATATTGAGGTTTATCTATGAATGGGACATCAAATTTTGATAAGCTTATAATTTCTCATTTGACCCCTTATCATCGGAATAGTACTGGACCAGTACTAGCACAAATTTTGACCTACTGGCGTATAATGCATCCTTTTGTTGATTAGCTGTGTAATTTCTCGGTTTGTTGCTCAATCAAGAATTTCAAATTGTAGAGACTTAAATCTTTCTTTAATAGAAATTTGTTTGAAGTAGGTATTTACGCGGTATTTTCTCCAGAAGGTATTTGGTCCTGGTCATCTTGCACTCACATCTGACACAACTCCATTGTACCTTGATCTCCCTTCTAACATGGTATTGGCTTCTTTCATGCAATCATTTCCAATTCATAAAATTCTCTTTTTTTGAAGAATTAATCAATTGCTCTTTGATCAGCTATGTTCTTTTCTCATGGGATGGTTCGGCATTGTACTCAAACCAGATTTGTGCCATGTGTCAGAGCATCTGACGGTTGGGATCACAACAGGTTACATGGGAAGTCTGACGACCTTCAGTGGATGGAATCAGAAAATGCTTCTCCTCTCCTCTAAAGGGCACTGGATGTTTGCCGTGGCTGGGATGCTATTAGGTACGTCCAAAAATAAAAAAAACAACAACAACAATCAAGCTTTTAGTTCCAAATATCTATGGGTTACATTTCATGAGAGAATGACTGTTTTTCGACCATTGGTCTATCGTTGACTCGCCATGCCTATCACGACCCTCCTCCTTTATCCTGATTTGGGACAGGTTGTACAGAAACTACACAGGCGAAGTTACGTCCAAAAATAAAAATGCATATAAAATAGAATTGTTGATCTCTCTGAATATCTCTCATCATCTCATAGATTAAGTAGAGTTATTAGAAAAAAAAAAAAGGAATCTCAGTGACAGAGATGCATTTAATAGTTCAAATAAGTTTGCTTATAAAGAATAAAGGCCTAATCAACACAAGGGTTTATGTTATATTTTTTACACTTATATTTCGCTGATTAAATAAAATAGTCCAAAATTCCATGAAAATAGGAGTTACTGAAAACAGGGTTATCGTAGGGGATTTTTTTCTTTAAATTTATTGTATTAGCAACTCTGTACTTCTGCTCATTTTTCTTTTTTATTCATTTGTTTTCTTATTTCTTTTTATATTCATTTATTTGTTTGTTTTGTTTCTTTGAACTTTTATGTGTGTTTATATATTATTTCACGTTTTCCCACTTACAAGCTGTTTATGTTGGAATTTGGATGTCCATTTTATCTTAAGATTCAGCACAAAAGCAATAGCTAAGTAGAAATAGAAATATTACTTGCATTAATTGAATCAATTTTTTTTTTATCTGTACGACTGTTTATCGTGAATGAGTCAATCACCATAGGATCTGAATTTGCTGAGGGTTTACGGAAAAGGTTCAAATGCAACTTCAATAAATGGAAGATCGATACAAAGGACCGTCATGTGGCTGTTATTGCCGTCATGTTTTTCTCTTTGGTCACTATTTGGCTTGTGAGTTGCATTTTGGCGGTGGTGAAGGTGCATCATCTCACTAATGGTGCTGTCCTCTGGCTGGGGTGTGTGGGCCCGCTGGTATCTGGCCAGGCTCAATGGTGTTGGTATTGGCAAGAACAGCCGTCTCAAGTGGTTTCCTTTCGGCACGTTTTTGGCTAATGTTATTGCCGCATGTAGCATGTCAGCACTCTCAGTTATTAGCAAAGCAGTAAGCCTTTTCTTTTAGTTATTACTGATCTTATATTAAGCCTGTTAGGTAAACTATTAATTATGTGTAAATTTTGAGATAGTGATGTGAGTTTTTCTATATTCAGCACGAGATGTACCGTATTAGTATCACCATATCAGTCTCCAGTCGGTATACCAAGTCATGCTTGTACCATTCCACTCAGTAATAACTAATAAGCATGCAGATTTTGTAGTCTAACAACACCTACTTGGATTTGTGTGTAGGTAAACACAAAGAGAAGTGGGGTGATCTTAAGCGGAATTCAATTAGGAATTCTCGGATGCATGAGCACGGTGTCTACATTTGTAGCTGAGATTTACACGATGATGCAAAGCATAGCGGCAAAGCATTCATATATGCGGGGTCCACTGTAATAGTCTCATTTGTGCTTGGGACCTTGATCTACTCTGTGCCTGTGTGGACTAAGAATTACCATTAACATAATTGAGACAAAGTGCTGCGCAAGTAACATGAATTGTGCTAAAGACGATACAAGAACGCCAAGGAAAGAGGAAGTGCACATTTTTGCATGACATTGAGATCTAGCTTAAAAAGACTAAAACCAAATGAGACAGATTACATGATTGAATTTGCATGAACGGACAAGGGGAAATTTAGCAATTTATTATATTTAGCAGCTAGTATAGGTAGTTGAATATCCATTCCCTAGATATATATATATACTTCATTTTCCATAGCTCCAATTAAATGTGATAGATTCTATTGTACATGAATCCAGTAACTTTTTTGGCTTTCGCAAAACTAATAAAAAAACTGCTGAGATGATTTTTGTTCCCAAAAGTTATATTGAATTAATAAAAAAAGTACTTAATTGTTTTTTGGGCCTGATATTAACAATAGGGACACAGTTTAGCTCATCTTTCCTTGGTTGTCTAATACCTCAGATCCTGTTTATAACAAAACTAATAAATTTGTTGTCTCGATTAAGCTTTTAATATATTACAATCAATTTCTATAGGTATGGGGTAATTTCTACCAGAATATGTTTGTTCCATTTCCAGAGTTTTGAATGGATTGCCTACGGGCGTTTTCTCATCAAATTTTTTTTTAAACTAAAAATCTATTCATTTATCAACATTCAAAACCTTGTTCTGATGGGTTCTGATGACACTCAAACAAAGATTGCGAATAAACACCAATTACCAAAAAAAAAAATAGAGGGACTTTTAAAAAGGACCCTACTAGTCCAATTGAATCTTGAAAATTGATATTTCGATTTGAAAAACATATAGAGAAATTTGCACTGAGGACCAATTTCAGATAAAAGTAAAATTAAACAGTCTGTCCCCTTGTGGCTGTGATAATGGCAGTACTTTTAAAGTGTAACAAAATAACCCAGCAGGTAACAAAATTGGCACAACTTTGTAACAAATTCTTATATTAAGCAGAACAGTTGCAGCAGTCAACTAAGAGCATAGTCCACAACAATTGCTTCATTTTATAGCTACACATTTACTTCACTAATTAAGTTAATCCTAAACCTTTTTCTTTCTTGTTATTTAGTAGTTAACACTACGTATAAATGCAGCTTCCAAAACCTGCAAGAGGAACAAAATTAAGCAATCATTAATTCAAAATTCAAAAGAAAATATAATTATTTACTGGTACTAAAGAAAATCATTAATATACCTCCTCTTTCATAAGCAAGGTATATAACTATATATGCAACTTTTTCTCATTTTGTAAGGGCCTTCATTGTATAAATTAGGAAACTAACTGCAGAACTAACCACTATTTACAATACAAATAACAAATTACAACTATAACAAGCACAAGTTGATCAATTAATTTCATTTACTTACTCGGATCGGTAGAGACGATTACGCCAGAGTTGCCAAAGTTGCAGTTCCAGTAGTTGCGGCCACGAGATTGGTAGTAGAGATTCATTGCAATGGAAGCATGAGAAATGTTGTTGTTGGGGTAGAAACATGGATTCCCTTCTTGAAATAGTGTGCAGTCTACTACTGAGCATGCGTAACCTATGTTGTCGACCAGGGCTACCTCTCCGGTCGAAGGCTTCGCAATGCACCATGTTTTCTACATTAATTAGAAATTTATAATATTTACATACTATGTATTGCACTTTAATTATATGTGGTCACTGTGTAAATTGCAACTTCCACAAAAATTAATCATACCAGAGTTCTGATGCGATATTTCTGCATTATTGAGAAAATACATTGCATACTAAATTTAATAAATTTTGTGATATTTGATACAACATGTTACACTACCTGTGAGTACACCGTTCCTCCTCCTGATCACAAAAGAAAAAGGGAAAAGGAATTAAAGAAATTACACATAAAAGTGAAATTAAACAGAGCAAAAAAAATTGGGTAAACTTGAACAATTCCTTAAATTGGAATAATTAGATCAAGTACCAGAGATGAGACAGAGCAGTAGGAGGATTGTGCTGAGAGTCATTGATAGTCTCTCCATTGAAACACTCTTTAGAACAAGATTGGAGAAGGGAGGTGAAGAGAGAATTTTAATTGAAGGGATTTGTGTTGATGCAAACCAAGTGCGCTAGTGCGCCATTTAAAGAGGGAATGACTTAAACGAGGGGAAGATGAAAAGGCGCTAACGGCTATTTTTGGAATCCGGATCCTCTGTTACAATTCTCTCATGTATACTGTGTTGTAATTCACTTACTAATGGTTCCCACCTTATCCAAAGCCTGTTTATAAGAACAATCTATGGGCCCTCTCATCAGATATTTGTAATTGATAAAAGGTAGTTGGTTTAGAGGCTTAGTGGCCACATCATCATCAATAATTTCTCTTTTTTGACTGTCAGAGGAGTGTTGTTGTCTTCTTTCTTTTATTTCTAGAAAACAACTAATGCAGCGAATATTATTTCTAGAAGGATTAGATGGGAAAGTTACCAACAATAAATGTACTAATTAGTACGAATTATTGCATGTGAAACGGTAAAAAGACAGGTCTCTTTTCGGATTTCACTTGAAGACAAATGGAACAGTTTCTTTTTCTGAGAAGAGAATTAGCAAGAAAGGAAAAAGGGGTATCATTTTTATAACGAATTTCAGTGTGATGTCAATCCCCACTAATTTTTTATTTTTTGGTGGGGCACGTGAATAAGAACAATGTATCAGCTTTTTCAGAATAGAAGCATTTTTGTTTGTTGCTTATTTTTTGAAGAAAATAATTTATTTATATTTGCAGAGTCTAAACCGTGGATCGTATTAAAATTTGTACAGGTTCAATTTTTAAGAAGAATAATCTTAAAATTTCATCCGTATGTTTCCGTACGGCACGCAGCAGTAGATGACCCGAGTTCGGATTCTAAAGTAACTCAAATTTTATATTTAAATCCGGACAGTCTAATTAGAATATGGACGAATGTTACAACTTGAATCGGATTAATTCGAATTTTGATCAACGATCCTGAAAGGAAAAAAATGTGATTTGAGTTAAATGGGCAAAAACAATGAAACTGAGATTTGAACTGGACAGTGGTCAGTGGCCCCCCCTCCCAAAAAAAAAAAACGGAGGGTTAAGATCTGAACCTTTCAATCAAAATTCGAACCAATTCAGATCAGGTGACACGTACGAGACCCATTTATTATTCATGTTGATTCTAATTGGACAATTTAGATCTAAACAGAAATATTATGTTACCTAAGAATTCGGGAGGACAACCTTGGTAAGTTTAGAGCATCTTTTTTTAGAAGACGGTTGTGACTCAAGTCTCCAACTGTCTAATATTCACAAAGAATTTTCAAATTGAATTTCGAGCCAGCAACTTCCCACGCAGAAAGAATTGTCTTGTGCCACTAAATTAATTAAATGATTGTTATAAATTTAGAGCATTTAAATTAAGATATCAACAAAAGTAACATAATCATAAATGAGGAAGATTCTTGTGTCCTCTTTTAGAAATTCAAGAACTTTTACAAGGTAAATAGCGTGTTAAAGCTAATATAATCAAATACCACAACAAATGTACTATATGTTCTTAAATTGATTTATTAAATTGCATATACATATCAATAATTTAATAAATTGCATATACATAAATATTCTGATATACAATATAACACTATGACATGATTAGTAACTAATGTTTTGATAATTTGATATATGTTTTGTAACCAACAAACTTATTATGAAAAATATTAGATCTAATTTATGAATGAAAAAATTATATTTAGATGTTATTCTTTACTAAAATGTACATTAGTAATTTATTTTTAATAATCCGTATTTGTATCCGTCCGATATCCGATCCGTATCTGTATCCGAGACTATTCGTATTCGTATCTGTATCCGAAAAATTATAACGAATAAGGATACAGTTTGACCACTATCCGATCTGTATCCGACCATTTACATACTGTAAAACAAGCATCAAATCACATACTGACAGGCACAAAATGGGGTGTGTGTGTGTTGGGGGGGGGGGGGGGGGGGGGGGGGGGCGAGGAGAAGAACAAATTGTCTGAAGCACACCAGTTGCTGCTTTGAACCATCAAATTAATCATGCTAAAAGGAAGGCAAGAAGACAATACGACTTTCATGAAACAAAGAACAAACGGCTTTTGAAAATATTTATATTTACACTAATCTCAACCATCCCTATGATAAACCATTCACGCAAATCTCGACACAAATCGACAGCTTAAACATAGCATTCGACGGATCTGGGTCCAACAACCATCAAAAACCCCTCTTCTCCCTTAATAAAATCACGGCCGTATCTATAAATATAATGACCATAAAAGAGTTTTTGGACTTGGATTTTTCACAGCACTCCATCTTGACCTACTATACTTTTCATACACAGGCTGTCTGGTCAACATTGTACGCCCGTTTGAGAATTCAATGGAGAGTGAGGAATTCAGGTCAGGTGTGCTCAGTTCAAAATCTGTTTTTTTTAACCAATGTTAATCATGTGACATTCATTTCTAAGATTCTTGGGCCGTTTCTTTTTCTCCACTCAAAACTTTTCACAAGGTCATGATCGAGTTATGACATGAGCTGGCTACTGGAGTATGCTTGCCAAACAAGCAAGCATGTACTAGATGCCTCATCTGCTATTTTGGGATTCTAGATGATAAATATTCGTAGAAAAATGAGACATACCGTTCAAGGAGTGATCGTCAACTGTACACATTAAAATTTTGTATTGGATTCACACTAATCAAACATCGTCAAGAATTGCCAGTGCACTTTTTGACAACGTGCACAAATTTTAATGCATCAAAAGTGGTTAACTTTACAAATTTTAATTGTGCCCGAAAGAATAAACCATGTACAGATTTGAATTTATACATAATTTACTTTTTTCTACATATCAAAATTCGATCATCCAAGTTATTCATATTCACACTAGCGTCCAAGAGCAATGGTGGATTTACTAAGACACAGTGGGGGTCAATTGACTCTCATTTTTTTTTTTTTCAAAATTTTGTATTTATATATGAATTTCTATATAATTTAGAGTAAAATGTTAAAATTGACCCCTATAATCAGTATGAAAATTTTATATGATTAATTCTCATTCATTTTTTACCTTTCATAACTTGAAAGGCTGGCTCCGCCCCTGCAAACGAGCGTAGACTTAGCTAATCACAAGACAAGTTAGTAATCCTCATATTTGTATTTGTCAACTAATTATCTTTACTTTTAAATGAATCTCACCATTAATTCTTAACTAGCAACTGCCCTTCAAAAACATATACAATTACACATGCATACATGTATTATGTATTTTGTAATTGACTGATACATAGGTCCAGGAGGTCAAAGTAACAATTAAATAAAATTTCTCTTTTATTCTTATTTATTTGCGAGCTGAAGCTAACAAGAAAATAATGGAAGTTGTAACTTGTCGTTACCATGTTTGGATGATCCAGTCTTCTGGTAATCAAGTCAAACATGACATCTACGCTTTCAAAAGGCATACCAAATACAAAACTGTATCTTTTCGTTGACCTAATCATATTTTATTAGTCCGTGTGGAATTAGGTAGCTGAATTTTATCATCTCCAGTCCTTACGGTCAACATCTACGCTTGCAGACGCCGCGCATACGGTCAACATTCAATGGACATCTCCAGTTCTTAGTAGAATTGAGAGAATGGCGACTTTTAATCATGAGAAACTTCCATTCCCCCTACATCTCAAAACAGTGGCAGTGAGACTAATCCAATATAAATCTGCAAATCAGCTGCTATGACTTCACCATTTCACAAAAACCAAGAAAGCCAATTAATTCTGGTAACTCAAGCAATGAGCAAGTGCAGTTCTATTTTTCGAAAGATGGGGCTCCTGAGGAGTAAGGAGAAACAGGCGGTGCGTCGACCCAGCAATTACTTGTCAGTGTTGTGGAAACGGTTGAGCAATATGCATTTGGATCGACGCTTTCTAGACTTTCTAGATGAGATTTTCTTTCGTTTGGCCTTCGCCGTGCGCTATGTTGTGGAGGGTGTAGTTCTTGTATCATATTTTTGTTGGTTTTTCGTTCGCTTCGGCTTTCGGGTCTGACAGATGCTAGCAAGCCACGAGTTGTATGTATTTCATGAGAAATTGTTCATAAGTTTATTTGTTCATTCTTTTTATTTTATTTTTCTCAAGCTAATGTTCCTTGCTTCCTTTTTCCGTGAAACTAAAAATTTGGGAATTTTGACAAGTGGTCGAGTTGTTGTTATGACTTGTTTCTTTTTTTGTTGGCAACTTTAACTCAAAATTACACATCTAATTACTAACTCAAGGGGCAAGAGCGGGATATAGTCAGTACTCTGAATCTCTGGTCTAATATTTGGTCAATAAAAATAAGGAAAATATATGCACATATTCCCTCAATCCTATTACACCTTTAATAAAAGCCTTTTGCCCCTTTCACTTTGCAAAGAACAAATTTTACCATCACTGAATAAGAATATAATCAACATCAGACAAATTACCAGACAAATTCGGGGTGGGCCCGTGCCTAGACATGCCATCTCTAACCTTAGCGTGATTTTCGGCATCATGTTGAAACATAGAAACCAGTTGCTGTAACTCCAGTTTCCTCACTTTCACCTTTTCTTCCGAAACTGGATTCTGCAGACCGAGATAGAGCATGCCAGCGGCAATCAGCGTAGCTCCAATCACAAAAAGGAGGCCAGTGAAGAGGCTGAATGCGTATGGTGTGTTCTCTGCTCCAGGTATTCCATCCACATTTATTCCAAAGAGACCAGTGATTATAGAAAGAACCAAGCCACAGCCACCGAAGATCCCAAGGTTGTGTGTTACTCGGAGGCTTCTATCCTGGATTAGAATCGGTTGGTTAGAGGATAAGTAAAAGTGGAGGTAACAACTCTTACATGGAAAAGGGTAAAAGCAGATGTTATTTACCCACAAGTGCAAATAAGCTCGTTTTAAAACCACCTTTTCTCATTCTACTGTAATTGAGAAAAAGTGACCAAGTAGAAAATAAGAAATAGAGAAGGAAGATGAAGAAAAAGAAAACAACTGTTAAGCTGTTCAGCCCAGCCAGTACACATGGTTTTAATCTGGTACTGAGACAATAAAAAGACAGTACCAAAATTAGGTATGCTAATCCTTGCCTGTAACCAAGCACGAACAGTACTCTGCATGACATCCTGGATCGTAAAGAGTCGACCCCGCACTGCCTCTTGCTCTTCTAACATGCCCCTTGTGCTTTTCTTTATCGCTTCTAAAATACTTCTTGTTGTGTTTCCTCTTAGGTGTTGGATCAGCTCAAATATGATCTCCTCTCTAGCGTGCAATGACCACTTCACCCTAATAACCTAACAAAGAGAAAAACAAATAAAAAACTTTTTGGCATATTAAGAACTATTCTCAATCTAACAATATGCATGCTTGTCCTCAATGATATTTTTTTTCTCATGATCATCAACATACACGTAAATAGCAATATCCAACTCCAGCATAGGAATACGCAACTCAAAAAAAAATTTGACACCTGATTGTTCCAAATAATGACAACATCCAAAAAATGCAGCTGAAATCTGTGAACCTAAGCTCACAAGACTTACCTCAGTTGCCAGTCTCTTGATTTCTTGGTTTAGTATTATGCCCAGCAGATTTAGGTCTTCATAGTTTCTCCTGGCAGCGATAAGAATAAATGAGAACTATAATCTTTATTTTTTAAATTAGGTCCCTCTTTAACAATACTTTATTGTACTTTCAAATTAAAACCAACATTTCTAGCACTTGCAACTAACACCCAATGATTTTTGTCATTGGCAAATAAATGCCAAGTCTTGCAAAAGAACTACATACTAAGTGAGCTAGGTGGTTTCATCAATACCCATTAAGACAAAGTCTTAAGTCCACCAAGTCTTTTCATGATTTTCAGTTCAATTCAGTCTTAGTGCACAAGTCCTATTAAAGCTAGAGATAAGATTATCATTAGTATAATTATTCTTTTCCATTACAAGAATCTAATTGCTTCGATCAGAAAATGTCACAAAAAAATATTGGGTTTCACTGTGGTTATGAGAATGTTAGGTGTCTTTGCAGAAAAAGAAAGATTTATGTACATATCAATCAGAAAACAGTACCTATTAACGAACTTGAGCTCAATTTCATCTGCCTCTCCAAATACATACTTCCTGAACAACCTAAAGTTATGAAAAAGAACTCATGTTCAATAACTTACATTTAAAATTTGAAATCAGGAGCAAACTTATTTCATCATGGAATTATAAGAATAATAATCCTAAAAGCCATTTACCTATCGTCCCATCGGGAGAGGCGGCAAGCCATATGCGCTATCACTTCATGGACTGATCTTGGAGCTTGACTTCCCCCAGCAAGCAGTAGCTCCTGAAACAACAATACAATTACAATCAATAAGCTTCATAACAATTATTGCACAACTCTGTATCTTTCATAAATCCAAAAAAAATACCAATACATACTTTTTTCCACTCAGACAATACATGATTCTTGCATAAAAAATAAGATCCATTCAATTTTACCATATCTCTAATTTCTCCCACTCAGAAAACATGTGATCACTGACCCCTAGATAATTTATTCAATTTTACTGGAACAACCTTTAACCAATGAACCAGTCACTATTCAAAAGGCTTAGCCATAGAACTATGGAAAAATGTTGTTAAAGAGCTCTGATTCGTACCAGGACTTCAGTTATGCCAAGAACATTTAAATTGGAAGGAGTGCCCTTCACATGCATTGCAGATACCAGAAAATTTTGTGCTTGCCAACAACGGAGCACAATTGGTATGTCCTCTTCTTCATGAAGTGGATCGCCAACAGATTGACCCAATAGCTCAAATAAAAGCCCTCCGGCAACTCTTACGGGGACCTGAACAGCTAATGTCAGGACATCCAATTAATAACATGCAAATTAGAAAGCAGAAGTAACAATCAGACAATGAGCAATCCAATTGTGGCACAAGCCAGTTTTGTCTGTTGATTAAATATAAGCACTTCCTTTATTTTTCTATAACTACTCTTTCTGTGTGCATTTGCATGTGTGCGCATGCACAAGTGCATTATGAGTTAAAGGCCACCTCTCTATTTTCCTAATAAGGATGAATAGTAATCCTTTTACATTAAAGGAGGCATTGTACCTGTTTTGGTCAAGCAGCAGCCATGGAATTTTAAATAATTTCTAGCCCTTCAGTTTGTGCACTTGGCAAAGTTCCAGATAAACTAAGAACTTAATTGAGACAAACTATCTTGTTACATGAGGCAAACTAGAACTTAAATTATTAGGGAATTTGGCTGGATAACAGAATTGGGAGTGCCAGTACCGCTGTGGAGGACTGGTATAGAACTAAGTGTAGTGCATTCATAATCGTTTCAAACAGATGGAATGAGGCAAACGAGTGCAACATCTCTATTTTAAGAAAAAAAGAAATCCATGAGAAGTTAAAAAAAAAAATGAAAGAAAAACTCACCTCATAAAGGAGGTACTTCATCCGATCACTAATGAGCCGACTCTCATCTCTAAGAGCAGTACTAATTGCTGGGTGCAACCACTGAGCATTACTAAGCCATGTCTCAACCATGGGGTGGCCCGCTGCCACATGAAGCCACCATGTGGGGCCCACTGGCCGCTCCCAATATGGAGCTGCCACATCAGCAACCGTGTAGTCATCCTCCTCTTCTGAAAAATCCATCTGCTGTTCTGCCCAGCTGGTATCAGCCTGGACCTTTTGCACCAGCTCTGAGATGCGGGACCACCCAATTGGGACCCACTTTCTATCAAAAAAAGGTTTCAACTTGGCGGGGTCATTTGGGGCGGGTGCATCATTTCCATTTACACCTGATAGGGCATTATTAGCAAGTTTGGATATCCTAACTGGGTAGGGTTTGTGTGGACTTGGCCTCCGGGGATTGCCTCTGACATACTCAAAAGCACAGATTAAACCTTCATTCCATAGGTCACGGACAGGTGGGCCATCTCTGCTCACTGACAGGTGGGTTTCATGCTTTGTCAACTTTGAACTGCCTGAATTCTCACTATCCGTGTTGTCACCCATTTTTCCTTGCCTTTTGTTTACTTTAGTCTACAGTATATTTCATGCCTGTGCAGATTAGAACAAAAATAAGCTAAAAGCTAACAAGAATTTAAATTATCATTTATTTGAAAAGAGTGAAAAGAAGTGCAATACATTGCACGCTCATTCGTTCTAATTTTGTCACTAAAAAGAAATTTCTAGTGTACAGCACAATAAGGAACAACTCCCAATTATGTTTTAAATACAAATTAAAATGTCCCTTTAATCAAACCACAAGCACGTGTTGATAACACTAGGATCCAATTGCAAGAAAATAACCAAATTTAGAGCTCACAATCTGCATGCGAACCAGACCCCTTTGCAAATAATGAAAATAATAATTCTCTCATTCAAATTCAAATCTTGACGACATAAATAACAATTGCAAGTTACAATCAAATCCACACACCGCTTAAGCTGATAACACGCGACACAGGAATCACCATTTACCAAAAATTGAAACGGAAGCTACGGAGAGCACAAACTGCGCTTCAAAAGAAAGTTAATCGAGAGCAAATTACGAATTTATCGATCAACTACAAAACTTACATCAGAAGAGGGGGGGAGGGGAATTTCGCGAATTTCACTTACGAGGAGAGAGAGGCAAGGAAAATGAGAGATGAGAGTGGGGCGCTGGCGCAAGAGTGAAGACAAAATCTCTATCACGAAGAGAGCGACGGTGAATCGTTCTCGCACTCTCGTTCGTTGTTTTCTCGTCTGAGGCCTGAGGGTGAGTATACCTCTCATGTCTCCGGGCCAGACTCAATTTAATTCAGTATACCGGACCGAGAGGTACCTCTCGCGCACGAATGTAGCTGTCAGTGCGGATCCGTATACTCCCAGGTACCTGACTCAAGTAAATTGAAACGGACGGTCTAGATTTATTCTCACCCGGTGTCTATTCAGGATAGCGCAGGAGCAGTATTATTTGTGCTTTGAGATTCATGTCAAGTTAAAAGAACAATCCTAAACGTCCGTTTTAATTGTCCTTAGAGCATCTACATCCCTGAAACTATCAGAGTTTCTAATCTGATGTGGCAGTTTCTAAACCAGTTTCAGGGATGTAGACCAGTTTCTTATTTAGCAACTGTGCTCAAGAATTTCTTAATAAGAAATCGTTTATAAACTGTGAGTTGGCAAAATGATTGGCCAGTGTTCACTTAATTTTTTCCTTTATTTTATTTTACTGCTGATGTGGCATTTTAGAAACTCTTAGATTAGTTTCAGGGATGTGAACTCTTAGAAACTCCATAGCTTATAATTTCTGAAAATTAGTTAATAGTTACTTAGAAACTCTAAGAGTTTTAGGAATGTAGATGCTCTTAGTCAGTAAATCTGAGGTGATGTGGATTTTATTGGTGCTGGCAGGTTACGAATTCAGTGCACGCAACAGCGATTCTTTCCTTACGAAACTCCGCCACGTGTCCTTCAGATTGAGTACAATACCTGAGCGGGTAAAATGAATTTCGAGTCGTCGGTTTTAATCTGACGCATATCTTTAAACAGTCTATTATATTCCACTCGTTCGGTACCTGAGAGGTACTGAATTGAGTTTGGTCCGACTGTAAATATCCTACTCAGTCTAGTACCTAAAGAGGTATTGAATTAAATTGAGTTTGGTCTAATTGTGAGTATCATTTTCGCACTTTCGTTCGTTGCCTCGCAGGTGTCGGACCGAGTAGGATATTTACAGCTGGACTAAACTCAATTTAATTCGGTATCCCTCCGTATACCGGATCAAATAGAATACTCACAGTCAGACCAAATTCAATTCAGTACCTATCAGGTACCGGACCCAATGGAATACAGGAGACCGTTTAATGATTCACGTCAGATTAAAACTCACGACTCAAAACTCATTTTACCCGATCAGGTATTGTACTCATCTGAAAGACACGTGATGGAGCTTCAGATGGAAAGAATCGCTGCTGCGTGTACTGGATTCGCAACCCTGCAGCACTGATAGCTACATTTAGAGTGGGAAAAACGTGCCGTGCCGTGTCGTGCTGTGACTAACACACCGTGACTTTGGTCTCGTGCCGTGCCGTGCCGTGACCAAGTTAATTTTTCACGTGCCATGCCGTGCCGTGACCAAATTGTCAATGGATGGTCACGGCACGCGAATGGTCACGCCACGTGAGTCACGCCGTGCCTAAACGTGCCATGACCATACGTGACTCGCGTGACTCACGTGACCATTTAATTATAATTTAAGTTAGTTTATTCAAGATTTACTATTAAATCAATATCTAATGGTCCTAATTACACGTGACTCGCGTGACTACGTGCCGTGCCGTGCCGTGACTAAATTTTTCACGTGCCGTGCCGTGCCGTGCCAAAGTTTCAAAAGATGGACACGGCACGCGAATGGTCACGGCACGGGACACGCGAGTCACGGCACGCGAATGGTACGCGTGCCGTGCCGTTCCATGCCGTAGCCGTGCCGTTCCGTGACGGAGCCGGCTCCGGCGTGCCATTTTTCCCACTCTAGCTACATTCGTGCGCGAATCTACTTATCTCTGCCGCTTCAGGGAATCCGCGAATCCGCTCCAGTCTCATGTCTTCTCGGCCCAATCCGAATGAAATTAACGGCTCTCCATGCGCTTGAAATACTCCAGAGTTGGAGAGGATCGTTCCCAGAAAATTGGTCCCAGCACCGAAAAAGGAACTATTAACATGTGGCCGTGTCATGATGTAATCTAGCAGCCTCTGTTAGACTTTCGACAAAAAAAAACAAAAACAGGTGGCCGTGTATTCTGTTATTTTTTTATTAAGTCTCTTTATATGTCTGGTCAATATCAAAAAAAATATCTAAAGCGCGACCACTTGATTTTTTATTTTAAATTTGATCTTTTTAAATAAATAAATTTAAAATTTTAGACGGATGATACGGTAATGTACAGACCGGTCACGTCATGAATTCATATCTCCATTTTCAAAGTTAAAATAGTTGATCTAAATCGCACAATATAATTTCCATAAAAAAATGTACTTCCCGATTAAATTTTACATTTTTTTAAAAAAAAATTGTTTTTTTGATAGGTAGAAAAATGACCAAAAATCTTTATATCAAGTGATTTTTTACTAATATAAAAATAGTAAAAAATCTAAAAAAAATTGAAAATTTTATCTTTTCATAGAAAATCACATTGACTGTTTGAGCTTTTAAAATAAAAATAAAAATTTATAGCACGAATTTGATAAACATGAATTGTATTGTTCCTATAAGTATGATGACATTTGATCAATATTATACTAAATATTAGATGATTTGAAATTTTAACGATAAAAAATTAAAGATTATCAAGTACATTATTAGGACGTTATTAAACAATACTTAAGTTCTATTAAATTTTATTGGTAAAATATCTATATTTTCAATAACGACATACTTATAAATTTTCTTTTTAATTTTTAATTTTATTTAAAAGTTTTGGAAATTTATTATAAAAATTCCAAATGATTGTGATCAAGGACCATTCCCATACATAGATTAAATGCTGATCACATATTGTAGCGGACGATGAGCTACTTGTGACTATTAGAATTCGGATCCTCCCCGGACCGTTCTTTTATCTTTGCACGAATCTCAAAGCACAAATAATATTAGTATTAGCCTCTGACCCTCTGCGTTACTCCGAATAGGCACTGTATAGTCTGTATTTGAGTTAATAAGCCGTAAAGTAGTAGACTCTGCCTTACACATACCTGAGAAGATATGCGTTCGTGACTATTATGGGTAACAAGTAACAACTCAGATAAAATAAAATAATGTAACAACCTTTTTAGTCAAATATAAAGGTAAAATAACTGCGATTACAAATTCAGGTGTATATAGTTTTAAATTTTTCAGACATCAAAAATTTATTTTTGATCTAGTGGCAAAGACAATGTCCTTCGTGTGAGAAGTCATAAGTTTAAAATCTGAATAAAGAAATCTCTTATCAATATTAATTAGTTTGATAACTTAACCTTCCATCTTTATAATAATAATAAAAAAAAAAATCTAGACACCGAAGATATTTTTCTTTGGCACAAACAGAATTGTTTTGGCTGGAATATATAGTGCAACACACTTGGGAGTCTTCTTATTTAAGCTTTAGAGATGGTGGTTCGAGGAATAAGAACTGGGATGGGATACAAAATCTATGGCTGTAATGTGGAATGTTTAGAGAGCGTAATGAAGTGATTTTTAGAGGCTCTGCACTGCCATCCGGGGTGTTGGCTGGGAGAATAATTGAATAAGGCGTTTTATGGTTGAGACTTGAGAACTTGATATTGCAGGATTAGTGATAATGTTCAAGGGTCAGATTGGGTGCTGTCGGAGTGCGGCGACGGTCGAAGAAGCGGCTCTAGTCGTGGAGTGAGATGGCAATTAAAGTATTGTGGTGATCAACATCTCGATTGAAGCGTGACGGTGAGTAGATCCGGTTGCCGTTGGAGCGCGGCGGTGGTCGAAGAAGCAAATCCGGTCGTGGAGCGAGATGAGGATTAGAATACTAAATTAGTTTAGAAAATTTTATAAAAATAAAAGAGTAAATTTATTTGACTCATTGTAAATACGTTTTTTTATCAATGGAATTGTCAGTTGACATTTTAAATCACTAAACTTAAAAAAAAATAATGTTCAAAGGTCAGGGGTTATCAATTCTGAAATAATACAGGTCGCTGCTTGTAATCTATAATGCTGTGTGATTGTAATCACATTTAATAAATGCAACAATGACAGTCACTATCAAATCTTTAAGAAAAAAAAGGAAAATTGGAATATCAACTTTTGATGTTACATAAAATTTATTCGCTCAATGTGCCCGAGAAAGACCGATCTTTTTTTATTAATATCCCACATTAAATAAAAAATATCAAATATACTCAGAAAGTCGATAATTTAGCATATTTTTGCATAATTTAGTATATTTTAGTATAATTAGCATAATTTAGCATAATTTATGTTTATTTTTTTATATTTGCTACTTTATGGTATTTTTATGGTAGTATTTATATTTTTTTTGTAGATTTTTTTTGTCACTAAATTATACTAAAATAAACTAAATTACGCTAAATTATACTAAAATAAACTAAATTATGCTAAATTATACCAAATTATACTAAAATAAATTTAAATAAACTAAAATAAATTAAATTATACTAAAATAAACTAAATTATGCTAATTATACTAATTATGTTAAATTAAACAAAAATAAATTAAAATATACTAAAATAAAGTAAATTATGCTAATTATACATCAAAATGTTAATCTATCAACTATTTCACAAAAACAAATATATATACCTGACCGGCTATTGTTTGGCCGGTTCTAATTTTAATTCCAACCGGCCAAAAAATAGCCGGTCTGAGCATTTTTAAAAATACCCAGCCAAACTGGATATATTTAATATTTTTTATTTAATGTTGGATATTAATAAAAATGTGGGGAGAAAGGTAAAAGATGAGAGAGCATATTTTTTTTTGGATCCGACTAATTGTCCCTAAGCTTCTATCCCCAGTTTTTCCTCAAAAAAACTGTCATTTGACTTGCGCGAATACTGTAAAACTCTGCAACCAATACTGTAACTTCAACGACAGATCATGTATAATAAGAAGTTTAAAAGTCCAACAATCCAAGTTAGTTGGAAGTGGTTCCCAAGTTAGTTGCAAACAGTTAGCAACTTGTAAAGCCACTGTACTTCCGGTTGTACTTAAAAAACTGACGGCTTCTAGAAGGTTTCAAAAACAAACCACTTCTAAAACTTGTAGTTTTTTACAAATAACACCTAAAATTGTGCAAAATTAATTTTTTTGCATCAAATTTTTTTTTTTCAATATTAAAATTTTAAATTTTTTTTTTTTTTGTTTCGTATTTTTAATTTTACGTAATTTTTTTCTTCAATTATTAATATTTGTATATCGATCTATATCATGTAAAATAAGACTTACATACTGTAAAATTAGCAGATGCAAACTATAAAACTGACGTATTTTAACAGCAAAACTTCAATACTGTAAAATTGTATCCAAATAACATATACAAGTTATAAAATTTCATTAATCACAAAATTAACTGTTACCACCCATAAACTATAACGACCAACTATAAGATGTCACCACCCATAACTGTTACCACCAATAATTGTTACCACTGACAATTGTTCACAAGCACAGACAAAAATTCAATAAAAAACATGACTAATACATCAGGCTTCTTCACTTCATAACCTTCTGGTGCAAATTATTCGGATGAGTGAGAAGTTTCATCGCTAGAACCACACGTTCTTTTGATATATCATCCTGCAAAAAAAAAAAAAATAAGCAAATTTAAAAATTGGAGTTATGGACCATTAGCAGATGCAAACAATCAAAGCAACATACTGTAAAATTGTTATATGTATCCTGCAAAATTATTGATGTATCCTGTGAAATTTATCATGTAAAATTGTTATATGTACCCTGTACAATTGTCCTACATATCCTGTAAAATTGTTAGATGTATCCTGTAAAATTGCACATATGCTGTAAACTAAAGTGAATCACAGTAAAAGAATACTGTAACCAAAGTGAATCATAGTTAAAAATGTCTAAATTATGTAACCTGTAAATTTGTCCTATGTATCCTGTACAATTGTAATATGTATCCTGTACAATTGCACATATGCTGTAAACTAAAGTGAATCACAGTAAAAGAATACTGTAACCAAAGTGAATCACAGTAAAAACTGTCTAAATTATGTAACCTGTAAATTTGTCTTATGTATCCTGTAAAATTGTTATATGTATCCTGTACAATTTCACATTTGCTGTAAACTAAATCTAATCACAGTACAATTGCACATAATTTGTATCATGTGAAATTTATCATGTAAAATTGCACATACATTGCACATATACTATAAAATGTTAAAGTTAATAAAATTACCTGCGTGAAATTCATAGGGCTATCGGTTATCAAGTTGTAGACATAGCGCAACACAAATATTGCGCAATCCATCGAACCTTCTTCCTGCTGAGGGCAATTCTCTCGAGTAGTGTCAAGATCTTTCCAAGCTGTGTTAGCTGAAAGAAAAAAGGATATCATCAAATTTCAGGCACACTTCAAGTCATAATTCTGCAAATTAAGTGCATAAAACCTGTAAATTAACTGAAACTTTTTAAATAAAACACTCACAAGTCCTCCAGGCAAGAAACTCTCTCAGCCATTTGATCGTGTGCCAGTGGTATTCCAGATATCCATTTTCTCCACCAGCTGATGTGTAGTAATGAATCTTCACACCAGGAACATCCACAGCAACCAGAACCCAATGCTTCTTCTTACAAATTGGAACGAACAGCCATTTGACGGTGTCAAACTGAGGGGCAAACACCTGAGGAATGGCCCTAAGTGCTGCTCGTTCATCATAATCATGCATGATAATCTGCAATAGACAAAAAAACACAAACATTAAAATATTAGTGAAGTATTTGAAAATTTAAAGTCTGAAAATTAAATTCATAATATACAAAAGTACACCATAACTTACGGATAAATATGGAGAGATAAAGAACCATGGTGCCCTCACCGGCGTCTCGTATTGCATCAAACCAAGGACCACCTCGACAAGCTGCAAAATCAATCCATAATATGTAAAATACATTTAATAAGTTTACAAGATCATGTTAAATATTTTACATTTAATAACATCTGAAAAAGCTGCATAATTGTTGTATCCTACATAAATTATATATCCTATAAAACTATTGAATGAATCTTGTGAAATAACTCATATATCTTGTAAACTAATTCTGCATGACTAATACATCCTGTAATAAACTCCATAAATACTGTAAACTTAGTTAATAAATACTGGAATTTTGAATTAGTACAACTGTTAAACAGATCCTGTAAACTTATTAAAGTGAATACTGTAAACTGTGTCACATATCTTGTAAAATTGTTCTATGTATCCTATAAAGTGAATCATGTTATAAACTGCATCCGTACTGTAAATTGTTACATTTATATCCTATAAAACTATTACATGAATCTTGTGAAAGCATTTCAACAAAGCTGCAAATTCAATCCATGATATGAAAAATAAATAGAATGAAATTATTGCATGAAACCTGTAAAATAACAGATAAATACTCTAAAACTATTAAGTAAATAATGTAAAATATTGTACAAATCATACCTCACTGCTAACTGGCAGGTCAGGATACATCAAGTCTTTTATTGCTGTCAATCTGCAATGAAAGCCTCCTGGACTGTGGCGAAAAGCTTCTTCATTGTCTATGAGCCTCTTGTTCTTGACCTTGACCCACCAGTCATCAAGTATCATGATGACCTCACTTGATAACTTCTCCCTATGTTGGTACCCAAATCTTTTTATAGGTGGAGGCTTTTCGGCATCTGGGTCACCTCCATCACAAAATAAAGAATTCTGATGACTCCATTCGGTAACATCATGATTGAAGTTAAGGGGTTTAGGATGTGTGTAATTGTCTATTATATGAGGTATTACTGGTTCACACTCTTGCCAAGTTTGATCAGTGAGGTGAAATGGTGGTACGTATGTCGGTGGAACCACAAAATCCTGATATTTCTCTCTTAGTTCATCCTCAAATTTATTTTGTGACTTTGGCTGCATGACCCTTGGCCCCCTTTGCACCCCCCTTTGCACATTCTGCTTTTTTTTTGGAGGTGGTTTTCTCCACTTTCCTTTCTGCACTTCTTATGGTTTTGCTCCCTTCCTCGATACTTTCATTTTCTCCACAATCTCTGCAGTACTTTGAGTTCCCTTGTCAGACACTTTGCTGTTTTTGTTCAACTCCTCTTGTTGATACTCAATTATTGCTTCTTTGCAAACATCAGTGAAAATCATAGTTGCTAGATCAATAATAGTTTCTTCATCTACATCAGTGCTTCCCACCTCCTGACTTTTCGGGTTTTGTGCAATTTCTTGGCTACTCACGCTCTCCCGAATTTCAGATATTTGCTGTAAAAGCTATTCAAATGAAAAGAGTGAACATTGTAAAATAACCACATATATAATGTACAATAACAAAGTTATCAACTTGAAACAACTACATAAATACTGTACAAAAATGCATCAATCATGTAAACTGTTGCATAATCCTGTAAAATTATTAAATATATCCTATAAATTACATGTATCCTATAATACTTATATCCTGTAAAATAATACCTATATACTCTAAAACTGTTACACATATGCTGTAAGAACAATAAAATAAAAACAATGCATAAATCCTGTAAAACTGTTAAACATATCCTATAAATTAGGTATTTGCCAGGCTGTTAATACTTTAAACCATTTTGTTAATACGTTAAAGCAGCTCTAGGCATTATCTCAATACTGTAAACCAACTATGTGTATATTATAAACCCACTAATTGTATGCTGTTAAAATAACTATGTTACAACTGTGAAAAATAAAATAATAAAAAAAAAACAATAAAAACCTCATCTTCTCCTCCTTGAACTTCTTCTTCTATGGTATTCAACCTTCCCTGTAGTCCATCCTAAAACAAATTGTATAAAAACCATCAGTCAATACTTTAAAACAGCTATGTGAATATTATAAAGAAAGTAAATGAATACTGGTAAAATAAGTATGTTACAAATGTAAAACATACTATAAATAAATAATAGAAAAAAATATCAGAATAAAAACCTGCTCTGATTGCTCTGGACCCGCTTTCGCACGGCGGACAATTTCTTCTTGTATTCTATCCAAAAAGGAGCCCTGCACATACTGCTGAATTGACAAATCCTTCAATAAATTAAACAAACATTGTAAAATTACTGTATGTATACTGTACAATCACACTATAAAACAACAATATGAATAATGTACAACTTTGAGGTCAATAAAACAAAATATCAGAATAAAAACCTGCGCAGTTGTGCTTGTAAAATCAGAAAAAGATGGAGGTGGATCAAAATTCTCTTCACTCTCTTCTGCACTTTCTACTATTACATCTTCTGCTCTGTCCTCAACATTCACTTCTTCTGACTCCAAAACATTCTCACTCTCCTCACCAACTTTCTTGTCATCTTCTTTTTTTGCATCCTCTTCACTCTCTTCACTCTCCTCACTCTCCTTGTGACTCTCCTCACTGTCCTTGTCATTCTCCTCACCAACTTGCTTGTCATTTTCTTCTGTTGCATCCTCTTCACTCTCCTCTGCACTTTCTACTATTACACGATCACTATCTAGACCAGTTTGTTGAACCTCTTCTTCTGGTTGACTCTGGGTCTGTGTAAGTCCCATTTGTAGGCTAAATGAAGGTTCGCTTGCATCATGTGCTCTCTTTGATCGCCTTTCATATTTTTTTTGAACTTCAGTTGAGGGACTGCTGTCAAAGTCCAACCTCTTCCTTTTACCTGCAGAATAGACAAAGTCAATCCAGTAAAACAAATGTATGTATACTGTATAATAACAAAGTGAATCCAGTAAAACAACAATGTGTTCTCTTGAATCTTTTTCATTTACAATATTTTACCTTCAGAATATGTATACTGTATAATGACAGAGACAATCCAGTAAAACAACTTATGTATACTGTAAAATAACCAACTGAATCCAGTAAAACTTACATCGATCTTCGGGAGTCTTGTTCTCAGCAGCCAACTTCTTTGCAGAATACCTCATGACAAGTTCATCTGCAGCTTTTATGATCTTCTCCATCACTTCAGGTTCAATATCTTCAAGTTTTGGAAAACTTGAAACCACGTACACAATCTTTGGATTAAGATCGTTGATGGAATCCCGCAGATATTGGCAGGGTACAACTCCAAATTTCATTAGAACTGGAGTGACTTCCAACAACATGTCGAAGGTTGGCGTATTACGAACACTTTGCAATTTTACAGGATCACACACAAACTCCAAGTAATGGGCAGCGACAAAACCTTTCTCCTTCAAAGGTTCCTCTGCCATAAAATGTTTCACTGGAGATTCTTGTATGTTTGATGCTGAAATGTGAAACAGCTGCCTTTCAAAATTCGGCCTCTTGACTTTATTACATAACCCGTCGTACCAGTCCAGATACCGGGGAATGTGTCCTGTCGAGCTTCTCATCTTCTCAAAGCCAGTTTGCTCATAAAACCACACCTGAAAAAAAATAAAAAAGTTAAACAAATTGTTATATATATCCTATGATTAACCAATGTGAATACTGTAAACCTACTGTATGAATCCTGTAAAATTGAGCTATATATCCTATGAATTGCATCATGAAACTAAACTGCAACCATACTGTAAACTCATCATGTAAATACTGTAAAATGGTTGCATATATCCTCTAAAACTGTGAAATATATCCTATAAGGCACTGTACATAACCAATGTGAATACTGTAAACCTACTGTATGAATCCTGTAAAATTGAGCAATATATCCTATGAATTGCATCCTGAAACTAAACTGCAACCATACTGTAAACTCATCATGTAAATACTGTAAAATGGTTGCATATATCCTCTAAAACTGTGAAATATATCCTATAAGGCACTGTACATAACCAATGTGAATACTGTAAACCTACTATATGAATCATGTAAAATTGTACTATATATCCTATGAATTGCATCCTGAACTAAACTGCAACCATACTGTAAACTCATCATGTAAATACTGTAAAATGGTTGCATATATCCTCTAAAACTGTGAAATATATCCTATAAGGCACTGTACATAACCAATGTGAATACTGTAAACCTACTGTATGAATCCTGTAAAATTAAGATATATATCCAATGAATTGCATCATGTACTAAACTGCACCCAGACTGTAAACTCATCATATAAATACTGTAAAATGTTGGATATATACTGTAAAATTATAAAATATATTCTATAAAGCACTGTACATAACAAATGTGAATACTGTAAAATCTATGCATGAATCCTGTAAATTTGTGGTATATATCCTATAAAATTCCTGTATCAAAATTATAATTATATATTTGTAAAAAAACTTACAATTAGTGCCAGTGAACAGCCTGGCAGGTAGCCACTTTCCTTCGCTGATGTCTGCGCCTGGCTTTCTGGTTCGTCATCTGTCATGTCAACATCTGACATATCTTGAAGTTTGCACCATATGGCAGCATTCGCAATGTGGGTATGCAGCATGTTATAAACTGCTGCACCCCAGTTGTATTTTGGCAAATCTTCAAGACGCTCGGTGTACCTGAAAAAGGTTGAGGTATACTATATTAGAATTAATTCAAAAGATTATATAAGATATCAACTTCCATATTAATTATGCGTACCTGAACAGATGCAGAGGGACACTCCCAGCAGTGTTTGGGAACAAAATTGTTGTAAACAAATACAACACCAAGAGAGAAACCACATCTCTTGGTGTTGATGCCTCATTGTCTAGAAGTTGAACAATGACTTTTTCCAGCTCCTGCCTCCTGATTTGTGATTTTCTCCCAAAATACCTCTCACGAAGAAGTGACGTTGAATTCCTTACCTGACTTAGGTCAACAACGTCACCCTTCGACGGCAGACAAATGAAGTGAGATACACTTCCAGAGGTGAAATACAATTTTTTCTCTTGAAAAAGAAAATAACCGTGATCATTGTCATATTTTGTTAAAATGGTATGCAATATCGCATTGGACACTTGTAATTTTTTGGGAATTACAAAAAGATGGAGGAAGGGTGTGGAAAACAGGAGCTTGCGATGTTCCACGGTCAATTTGTGAAAAACTTGACCGTGGATAAATGTCATGGCAACGTCAACAACACATTTGTTGGTGACTATGCCATATCTACCCAATTTCTTGGCTGCAAAACAAAAACAAAGTTTTAGTGAGATAAATAATGTAAACTTACTATATCAATACTGTAAACTTAGTAGATAAATACTGGACTTTTAGATCAATATTGTATGCTGTAACTATGATGAACAAAGTGAATACTGTAAAATTGTCAACATATCCTGTAAAATTGTTCTATATATCCTATAAGTTGAATACTCTAATAAATAGGATCCATACTGTAAACTTACAAGCTATATACTGTAAAATTAACACATATATCCTTTAAAAATGTTAAGTATATCCTATTAAGTAATGTACATAACCTTTACAACTGAGTAATACATCCTTTAACAAACTGCATCAATACTGTAAACTTACTAGATAAATACTGCATGTATTCTGTAACTATGATTAACAAAGTTAATACTGTAAAATAGTACACATATCCTGTAAAATATTTCTATATATCCTATAAAATTGCATACTCTAATAAATTGGATCCATACTGTAAACTTACTAGATATATACTGTAAAATTAAGACATATTTCCTGTAAAAATATTATTTTATCCTATTAAGTATTGTACATAACCTTTAGAACTGAGTAATACAACCTTTAACAAACTGCTAAACTTACTGGTGAGCATATCCTGTAACTATTAATAATCAAAATGAATACTGTAAAATGTAGCACATATCCTGTAAAATAGTTCTGTGTATTCTATAAATTGCATCCTCTAATACAACTGTTAAACATATTTACTATTAAATTACTAACAAATGATGTAAGCACAAACTGTGAATAATCTTTTAAAGAAAATTAAGAAGCAATACCTTGTTCAACTTGAGAATCTTTACTGACAGCATCTTTACCCTTCCCCGTCTTCATTTTCTTTGGTGCATCTGAGAAAAAATTTAGAGTTTGTTTACTATACTGTGAAATAACTCTGACAATAATGTGAAATTACCAATGAATAATGTAAAATAACACTACTAAACAGATCCTGTAAATATGATTAACCAAAGTTAATACTGTAAACTGTTGCACATATCCTGTACAAATGTTATAAATATCCTATAAATTGCATCATGTAATAAAAATTGCATACATACTGTAAACTTTTTGCATATATCCTATAAAACTGTTAAATATATCTTATAAGTACTATACCTAACCTTTACAACTCACTAATACATACCTTTGGACTGCTTACTAGCAAATCTTGGAGAAGAACGACTTCCTTTGTCCGATGCATCTGAAAAACAAATTTTCATTAAACATTAGATCAAAAAATCTGTAAAATAATTACTGTAACTCTAACAAATCAACACTGTGAAATACCAAATCAATACTTTCAAATATCAGTGTATTAGTATGAAAATAACAGATCGAAAAAGCAAAATCTGAGAAATACTATAACCCTAACAAATCAATACTGTGAAATACCAAATCAATACTTTAAAATATCAGTGTATTAGTATAAAACTAAAAGATCGAAAAAACAAAATCTGATAAAAACTGTAACCCTAACAAATCAATACTTTAAAATTAACAAATGGAAACTTGAAATTAACAAGTGTAGCGATTTAAATAACAATTTCTCCCATTTCACTAACAAACTGATGAAAATAAAGACAAAACGATTTAAATATCAGTGCATTACTGTAAAATATCATATCCAGTAGCGATAGATAGAAATCAGTAGGGAAATAGAGTAAAATAAAGTAAAATATCTCAAAATCTAATGAAAATAAAGTAAAATCTCACAACCTTTCGCTGTTTTCTTCATTTTCTTCAAATCGCGAAGTGAGAGAGAAATCAGATCCAGTGACAGTAGAGAGAAATCAGTAGGGATAGAGGGAAATGGCGATCCACTGGGGATGGATTGACAGCGAGAGAGTGAGAGAGTGATAATCTCAGAATCGCTAAGTCAGCACCGAGAGATTTTAGATTCGTGCAAAGATAAAAGAACGGTCCCGGGAGGATCGAATTCTAATAGTCACAAGTAGCACATCGTCCGCTACAATATGTGATCAGCATTTAATCTATGTATGGGAAGGGTCCTTGTTAACAATCATTTGGAAATTTTTATAGTAAATTACCAAAACTTTTAAATAAAATTAAAAAGAAAATTTATAAGTATGTCGTTATTGAAAATATAGATATTTTACCAATAAAACTTAATAGAACTTAAGTATTGTTTAATAACGTCCTAATAATGTACTTGATAATCTTTAATTTTTTATCGTTAAAATTTCAAATCATCTAATATTTAGTATAATATTGATCAAATGTCATCATACTTATGGGAACAATACAATTCATGTTTATCAAATTCGTGCTATAAATTTTTATTTTTATTTTAAAAGCTCAAACAGTCAATGTGATTTTCTATGAAAAGATAAAATTTTCAATTTTTTTTAGATTTTTTACTATTTTTATATTAGTAAAAAATCACTTGATATAAAGATTTTTGGTCATTTTTCTACCTATCAAAAAAACATTTTTTTTTTTTAAAAAATGTAAAATTTAATCGGGAAGTACATTTTTTTTATGGAAATTATATTGCGCGATTTCAATCAACTGCTTTAACTTTGAAAATGGAGATATGAATTCATGACGTGATCAGTATGTACATTACAATGTACCGTAGTATCCATTACAATGTACCGTAGTATCATCCGTCTAAAATTTTAAATTTTATTTATTTAAAAATTATCAAATTTAAAATAAAAAATCAAGTGGTCGCGCTTTAGATATATTTTTTTGATATTGACCAGACATACAAAGAAACTTAAAAAAAAAATAACAGAATACACGGCCACCTGTTTTTGTTTTTTTTTTTTTGTCGAAAGTCTAGCAGAGGCTGCTAGATTACATCATGACACGGCCACATGTTATTTTACATGTTATTTAAAAAGGAAGCAAGTGCAGTTCTATTTTTCGAAAAATGGGGCTCCTGAGGTCTAAGGAGAAACGGGTGGGGCGTCGACCTGGCAATTACCTGTTGGTGTGGTGGAAACGGTTGAGCCTTCAGCATTTGGATCGACGCCTTCTAGACTTCCTAGATGAGATATTCTTCCAATTGATCTTCGCTGTGCGCCATGTTGTAGAGGGTGTCGTTCTTGTGGCAAATTTTTGTTGGTTTTTCCTGCGCTTCGGCTTTCGGGTCTGACAGATGCTAGCAAGCCACGAGTTGTGTATTTATTGAGAAATTGTTCATAAGTCTATCTATTCATTTTTTTATTTTTTTTTCAAGGCTATGTTCCTTGCTCCCTTTTCCATGAAATTAAGAATTTGGGAATTTTTACAAGTGGTCGAGTTGTTGTTATGAAGTTTTCTTCTTTTTTGGCAAATTTAACTCAAAATTACACATCTAATTACTAACTCAAGGGGCAAGAGCGGGATATAGTCAGTACTCTGAATCTCTGGTCCAATATTTGGTCAATAAAAAAAAGGAAAATGCATATATTCCCTCAATCCATTTTCATCTTTAATAAATACCTTTTGCCTCCTTCACTTTGGAAAGAACCAAATTTATCATCACTGAATAAGAATATAATCAGCGTCAGACAAATTACCAGATAAATTTGGTGTTGCCCCATGCCTAGTCACGCCTTCTCTGACCTTGGCGTGATTTTCGGCATCATGCTGAAACATGGAAACCAGTTGCTGTAACTCTAGTTTCCTCACTTTCACCTTTTCTTCTGAAACTGGATTCTGAAGCCCGAGATAGAGCATGCCAGTGCCGATCAGCATAGCTCCAAGCACAAAAAGGAGGCCAGTGAAGAGGCCGAATGCGTATGGTGTGTTCTCTGCTCCAGGTATTCCATCCACATTTATTCCAAAGAGACCAGTGATTATGGAGAGAACCAAGCCACAGCCACCGAAGATCCCAAGGTTGTGTGTTACTCGGAGGCTTCTATCCTGGATTAGAATCGGTTGGTTAGAGGATAAGTAAAAGTGGAGGTAACAACTCTTACATGGAAAAGGGTAAAAGCAGATGTTATTTACCCACAAGTGCAAATAAGCTCGTTTTAAAACCACCTTTTCTCATTCTACTGTAATTGAGAAAAAGTGACCAAGTAGAAAATAAGAAATAGAGAAGGAAGATGAAGAAAAAGAAAACAACTGTTAAGCTGTTCAGCCCAGCCAGTACACATGGTTTTAAGCTGATACTGAGACAGACATAGACAGTACCAAAATTTGGTATGTTAATTCTTGCCTGTAACCAAGCACGAACAGTACTCTGCATGACATCCTGGATTGTAAAGAGTCGACCCCGCACGGCCTCTTGTTCTTCTAACATGACCCTTGTGCTTTTCTTTATTGCCTCTAAAATACTTCTTGTTGTGCTTCCTCTTAGGTGTTGGATCAGCTCAAATACAATCTCCTCTCTAGCATGCAATGACCACTTAACCCTAATAACCTAACAAAAAGAAAAAAAAAAGAATTTTTGTTTGGCAAATTAAGAAGTATTCTCAATCTAACAATATGCATGTTTGTCCTTGATGGTATTTCTTTTTCTCACGACTATCAACATGCACGTAAATAGCAAGATCCAACTCCAGTATAGGAATATGCAACTCAAAAAAAATTTCAACCCCTCATTGTTCCAAATCATGAGTACATCCAAGGACAACAAGGACAAGCATGCAACGACCACTTAACCCTAATAACCTAACAAAAAGAAAAAAAAAAGAATTTTTGTTTGGCAAATTAAGAAGTATTCTCAATCTAACAATATGCATGTTTGTCCTTGATGGTATTTCTTTTTCTCACGACTATCAACATGCACGTAAATAGCAAGATCCAACTCCAGTATAGGAATATGCAACTCAAAAAAAATTTCAACCCCTAATTGTTCCAAATCATGACTACATCCAAACAATGCAGCTGAGATCTGGGAACCTACGCTCACAAGACTTACCTGAGTTGCCAATCTCTTAATTTCTTGGTTAAGTATTATGCTCAGCAGGTTTAGGTCTTCATAGTTCCTCCTGGTAGCAATAGGAAAAGATGAGATAACTATAACCTTTATTTTTTTAACAATTCTTTAATGTACTTTTGAATTAAAACAAACATTTCTTGCACTTGCAGCTAACACCCAATGATTTTTGTCATTGGCAAATAAATGCCAAGTCTTGCAAAAGAAATAAACTACATACTAAGTGAACTAGGTGGTTTCATCAATAATACCCATTAAGACAAAGTCTTAGCGTACCAAGTCTTTTCATGATTTTCAGTTCAATTCAGTCTTACTACACAAGTCTCATTAGGGCTAGAGATAAGATTGTCCCCATTTAGTATAATTATTCCTTTCCATCACAAGAATTTTAATGCTTCAATTAACATATGTCACAAAAAAATATTGGGCTTCACCGTGATAATGAGAAATGGTAGGTGTCTTTGCAGAAAAAGAAAAATTTATGTACATATCAATCAGGAAACAGTACCTATTAACAAACTTGAGCTCAATTTCATCTGCCTCTCCAAATACGTACTTCCTGAACAACCTAAAGTTATGAAAAGGAACTCATGTTAAATACCTAACATTTAAAATTTTAAATCAGGAGCGAACTTATTTCATCAGGCAATTATAAGAATAATAATCCTAAAAGCTATTTACCTATCGTCCCATCGGGCAAGGCGGCAAGCCAAATGCGCTATCACTTCATGGACTGATCTTGGAGCTTGACTTCCCCCAGCAAGCAGTAGCTCCTGAATTAATCATTACAATTACAATCAATAAGCTTCATAACAATTATTGCACTACTCTGTATCATTCATTATACCCATACGTACTTTTTTCCACTCAGACAATACACGATTCTTCCATAAAAAATAAGATCCATTCAATTTACCATATCTCTAGTTTCTCCCACTATGATCACTGACCCTTAGATAATTGATGCAATTTTACTGAAACAGCCTTTAACCAATGAACCAGTTATTTTTTAGAGAGCTCTTATCCGTACCAGAACTTCAGTTATGCCGAGAACATTCAAATTGGGAGGAGTGCCCTTTACATGCATTGCAGATACCAGAAAATTTTGTGCTTGCCAACAACGGAGCACAATCGGTATGTCCTCTTCTTCATGAAGCGGGTCGCCAACGGATTGACCCAATAGCTCAAATAAAAGCCCTCCAGAAACTCTTACTGGGACCTGAACAGCTAATGTCAGGACATTCAATTAATAAAATGCAAATTAGAAAGCAGAGAGTAACAATTAGACGATGAGCAATCCAACTGTAGCACAAGCCACTTTTGTCTGTTGATTAAAAATATAAGCACTTCCTTTATTTTCTATAATTACTCTTTTTGTGTGCATTTGAATGTCTTCACATCTGCATGCACAAGTGCATAATGGGAAGGCCACCTCACTATTTTCATAATAAGGATAAATGGTAATCTTTTTCCATAACAAGGGGCACTGTACCTGCTTTGGTCAAGGAGCAGCCATGCAATTGTAACCAAATTCTAGCCCTTCAGTTTGTGCACTTAGCAAAGTTCCAAATAAACTAAGCACTTAATTGAGACAAACTATTCAAGAGAGTTACATGAGGCAAAATGGAACTAAATTTACGACACTTGAATTATTAGGGAATTTGGCTGGATAACAGAATTGGGAATGCCAGTACCGCTAGGAAGGTCTGGTATAGAACTAAGAAATGTGCATTCATAATCGTTTCAAACAGATCACATGAGGAGTGTAAAATTTCTATTTGAGAAAAATTGACAACCATGAGAAGTAAAAAAATGAAAATGAAAAGAAAAGGTCACCTCATAAAGGAGATACTTCATCCGATCACTAATGAGCCGGTTCTCATCTCTAAGAGCAGTTCTAATAGCTGGGTGCAACCATTGAGCATTACTCAGCCATGTATCAACCACGGGGTGGCCCACTGCCACGTGAAGCCACCATGTGGGGCCCGCTGGCCGCTCCCAATATGGAGCTGCCACATCAGCAACCGTGTAGTCATCCTCCTCTTCTGAAAAATCCATCTGCTGTTCTGCCCAGCTGGTATCAGCCTGGACCTTTTGCACCAGCTCTGAGATGCGGGACCACCCAATCGGTACCCACTTGCTATCAAAAAAAGGTTTCAACTTGGCGGGGTCACCTGGGGCAGGTACATCATTCCCATTTACTCCTGATAGGGAATGATTAGCGAGTTTGGATGTCCTCATTGGGTGGGGTTTGTGTGTACTTGGCTTCCGGTGGTTGCCTCTGACATACTCAAAAGCGCAGATTAAGCCGTCATTCCATAGGTCACTGACAGGTGGGCCATCTCTGCTCAGGCTAAGTTTACTGCTTTCATGCTTTGTCGACTTTGAACTGCCTGAATTCTCACTATCCGTGTTGTCACCCATTTTTCCTTGCCTTTTGTTTACTTTAGTCTACAGTATATTTCATGCCTGTGCAGATTAACAAAAATAAGCTAAAAGCTGACAAGGATTTAAATTATCCTTTAATTGAAAAGAGAGAAAAGAAGTGTACTACATTGCACGCTCATTCGTTCAAATTTTGTCGCTAAAATAGAAATTTCTAGTGTACAGCATGATAAGGAACAACAATTCCCAATTATGTTGAAAAGATGCAAATTAAATTGTCCCATTAATCAAACCACAAGCACGTGTTGTTATTACTAGGATCCAATTGCAAGAAAATAACCAAATTTAGAGCTCACAATCTGCATGCGAACCAGACCCCTTTGCAAATAATGAAAATAATAATTCTCTCATTCTAATCCAAATCGTGAGACGTGAATTTAACAATTGCAGGTTACAATCAAATCCACAGACCGCTTAAGCTGATAACTCGCGACAAAGGAATCACCAATTACCAAAATCGAAAACGGAAGCTACGGAGAGCACGAAGTGCGCTTCAAAAAAAAGTTAATCGAGAATTTACCGATCAAACACAAAACTTACATCAGAAGGGAGGAGAATTTCGCGAATTTCACTTACGAGGAGAGAGAGCGACGGTGAATCGTTCTCTATCACGAAGAGAGCGACGGTGAATCGTTCTCGCACTTTCGTTCGTTGTTTTCTCGTCTGAGGCCTGAGGGTGAGTATACCTCTCATGTCTCCGGGCCAGACTCAATTTAATTCAGTATCGGACCGAGAGGTACCTCTCGCGCACGAATGTAGCTGTCAGTGCGGATCCGTATCCTCGCAGGTACCTGACTCAAGCAAATTGAAACGGACGGCCCAGATTTACTCTCAGCTGGTGTCTATTCAGGATAGCACAGGAGCAGTATTATTTGTGCTTTGAGATTCATGTCAAGTTACAAGAATAATCCTGGACATCCGTTTCAATTGTCCTCACTCAATAAACCTGAGATGATGTGAATTTTATTGGTGCTGGCAGGTTACGAATTCAGTGCACGCAACAGCGATTCTTTCCTTACGAAACTCCGTCACGTGTCCTTCAGATGAGTTATTCATATTGAGTAAAATACCTGAGCGGGTAAAATGAATTTCGAGTCGTCGGTTTTAATCTGACGCATATCTTTAAACAGTCTATTATATTCCACTCGTTCGGTACCTGAGAGGTACTGAATTGAGTTTGGTCCGACTGTAAATATCCTACTCAGTCTAGTACTTAAAGAGGTATTGAATTAAATTGAGTTTGGTCTAATTGTGAGTATCATTTTTGCACTTTCGTTCGTTGCCTCGCAGGTGTCGGACCGAGTAGGATATTCACAGATACCGGATCGAATAGAATACTTACAGTCAGACCAAATTCAATTCAGTACCTACCAGGTACCGGACCGAATGGAATACAGGAGACCGTTTAATAATTCACGTCAGATTAAAACTCACGACTCAAAACTCATTTTACCCGGTCAGGTATTGTACTCATCTGAAAAAGACACGTGGTGGAGCTTCAGATGGAAAGAATCGCTGCTGCGTGTACTGGATTCGCAACCCTCCAGCACTGATAGCTACAATACATTCGTGCGCGAATCTTCGATTTACTTATCTCTGCCGCTTCAGGGAATCCGCGAATCCGCTCCAGTTTCATGGGATTTTTTTTAAAAACAGTAATTAAAATAATTAAAGTTAAAGATTACCGAGTTTTCTACAAAAACAATAAAAACCTATTCAGTTAAGGGGTTTTTTTTTGCTTCACCGAATAGGCTATTCGGTTTACTCTATTTTCACAAAAACAGATCCCCGAACTATGTAACCTTCGTGTAACACCCCTAAACCGAGATGGCAATTCGGTTTAGGTTTTTTTTTTTTTTTTTTAGACTAAGAAGAGCAAAATAAAGAAATCTAACACTAAAAATTTGAATTTTTTGTTTAAATTATTTGTTAGATTACTTCTTTTGATTTATAATTAGCAACAAAAAAAATACACTAAATTATTTGAAATTATGTTGAATTACACTAAATTACGCTAAATTACAATAACTCCGCTAATTACGCTAAAATAGACCGATTCTGTGCCATCTTTCACGAATCATAAAAAATAGTAAAAAAATTTCAAAAATAGTAAAAATTGGTATTCTACAAGTTCATTATGTAACTAATTTACTGAGCTACTTGGATTGAATAATAGAAATGAAAATCTTAATCGGAAACTTCAACTCAAGTTTTGAGGCTCTTCCCTTTGTTTTTTGGCGATTTTGAATTTGGGAATCCAGCATTGCAAGCACGGACGAATGCGTATTTTTGCAAGCTTTCTGAAAAGTGGTCATTTGTTGAAATCGGACACTCGAGCACCGTTTTATGACCGTTTGAAGTTTCGCCGTCGTTTTTCGCCTTTTCAGTGAAGATATCGTCCCTATTCATATGTAATTTAGCGTAATTAACCGTATTTTAGCGTAATGTAATGTAATTTAGTGTAATTTAACTTAATATAGTGTAATTCAACATAATTTCAAGTAATTTAGCGTATTTTAGTATAAATATGCTAATTATATATCAAAAGAAGTCAAATAATTTAAATAAAAAATTCAAATTTTCAGTATTATATTTCTTTATTTTGCTCTTCTTAGTCTCTTAAAAAAAAAAACCTAAACCGAATAGGCTATTCGGTTAAGTCCAAAAAAACACCAAACCGAATAGCCTATTCGGTTAAGTTTATAAAATGGATTTTCTGTGGCATCGTATCCTACAACCCCAGTTAAAACCCCACTAAATCCCACTAAACCGAATAGGCTATTCGGTGAAGCAAAAAAAAACCCTTAACCGAATAGGCTATTCGGTTTTTGCTGTTTTCGTAGAAAACTCGGTAATCATGTTGGTTCTTTAACTTTAATTATTTTAATTACTGTTTAAAAAAAAAATCCAGTCTCATGTCTTCTCGGCCCAATCCGAATGAAATTAACGGCTCTCCATGCGCTTGAAATACTCCAGAGTTGGAGAGGATCGTTCCCAGCAAATTGGTCCCAGCACCGAAAAAGGAATTATTAACATGTGGCCGTGTCATGATGTAATCTAGCAGCCTCTGCTAGACTTTGGACAAAAAAACAAAAACAAAAACAGGTGGCCGTGTATTCTGTTATTTTTTTTTTTTTAAGTCTCTTTATATGTCTGGTCAATATTAAAAAATATATCTAAAGCGCGACCACTTGATTTTTTATTTTAAATTTGATACTTTTTAAATAAATAAATTTAAAATTTTAGACGGATGATACTACGTTTCATTGTAATGTACAGACCGATCACGTCATGAATGCATATCTCCATTTTCAAAGTTAAAATAGTTGATCTAAATCGCCCAATATAATTTCCATAAAAAAAATATACTTACCAATTAAATTTTACATTTAAAAAAAAAGATTTGTTTTTTCGATAGGTAGAAAATATGACCAAAAATCTTTATACAAGGTGATTTTTTACTAATATAAAAATAGTAAAAAATCTAAAAAATTGAAAATTATATCTTTTCATAGAAAATTACATTGACTGTTTGAGCTTTCAAAATAAAAATAAAAATTTATCGCACGAATTTGATAAACATGAATTGTATTGTTCCCATAAGTATGACGACATTTTATCAATATTATACTAAATATTAGATGATTTGAAAATTTAAAGATAAAAAATTAAAGATTATCAAGTACATTATTAGGACGTTATTAAACAATACTTAAGTTCTATTAAATTTTATTGGTAAAATATCTAATATATTCAATAACATACTTATAAATTTTCTTTTTAATTTTTAATTTTATTTAAAAGTTTTGGAAATTTATTATAAAAATTCCAAATGATTGTGATCAAGGACCATTCCCATACATAGATTAAATGCTGATCACATATTGTAGCGGACGATGTGCTACTTGTGACTATTAGAATTCGGATCCTCCCCGGACCGTTCTTTTATCTTTGCACGAATCTCAAAGCACAAATAATATTAGTATTAGCCTCTGGCCCTCTGCGTTACTCCGAATAGGCACTGTATAGTCTGTATTTGAGTTAATAAGCCGTAAAGTAGTAGACTCTACCTTACACATACCTGAGAAGATATGCGTTCGTGACTATTATGGGTAACAAGTAACAACTCAGATAAAATAAAATAATGTAACAACCTTTTTAGTCAAATATAAAGGTAAAATAACTGCGATTACAAATTCAGGTGTATATAGTTTTAAATTTTCCAGACATCAAAAATTTATTTTTGATCTAGTGGCTAAGACAATGTCCTTCGTGTGAGAAGTCATAAGTTTAAAATTTGAATAAAGAAATCTCTTATCAATATTAATTAGTTTGATAACTTAAAGCTTCCATCTTTATAATAATAATAATAATAAAAAAAATCTAGACACCGAAGATATTTTTCTTTGGCACAAACAGAATTGTTTTGGCTGGAATATATAGTGCAACACACTTGGGAGTCTTCTTATTTAAGCTTTAGAGATGGTGGTTCGAGGAATAAGAATTGGAATGGGATACAAAATCTATGGCTGTAATGTGGAATGTTTAGAGAGCGTAATGAAGTGATTTTTAGAGGCTCTGCACTGCCATCCGGGGTGTTGGCTGGGAGAATAATTGAATAAGGCGTTTTATGGTTGAGACTTGAGAACTTGATATTGCAGGAGTTGTAATAATGTTCAAGGGTCAGATTTGGCGTTGTTGGAGTGCGGCTCCGGTCGTAGAGTGAGATGGTAATTAAAATATTGCAGTGATCAACATCTCGATTGAAGCGCGATGGTGAGTAGATCTGGTTATCGTCGGAGCGCGGCGGTGGTCGAAGAAGCAGATTCGGTCGTGGAGCGAGATGAGGATTAAATACTATATTAGTTTAGAAGATTTTATGAGAATAAAAGAGTAAATTTAAAAATTACGGTCATTTGACTTATTGTAAATACGTTTTTTTTA
This sequence comes from Carex littledalei, assembly GCA_011114355.1. Lineage (NCBI taxonomy): Eukaryota > Viridiplantae > Streptophyta > Magnoliopsida > Poales > Cyperaceae > Carex > Carex littledalei. Next base: position 10,771,622 of record CM022087.1, read on the forward strand.
TCAATAAAATTATTAGTTAACATTTAAAATGTCTAACCTTAAAAAAAAAATGTTCAAGGGTCAGGGGTTATCAATTCTGAAATAATACAGGTCGCTGCTTGTAATCTATAATGCTGTGTGATTGTAATCACATTTAATTAATGCAACAATGATAGTCACTATCATATCTTTAAGATAAAAAAGGAAAATTGGAATATCAATTTTTGATGTTACAAAAAATTTATTCGCTCAATGTGCCTGAGAAAGGCCGATATTTTTATTAATATCCAACATTAAATAAAAAATATCAAATATACTCAGAAAGGCCGATAATTTAGTATATTTTTGCATAATTTAGCATATTTTAGTATAATTAGCATAATTTAGCATAATTTATGTTTGTTTTTTTATATTTGCTACTTTATGGTATTTTTATGGTAGTATTTATATTTTTTTGTAGATTTTTTTTGTCACTAAATTATACTAAAATAAACTAAATTACGCTAAATTATACTAAAATAAACTAAATTATGCTAAATTATACTGAAGTATACTAAAATAAATTAAATTATACTAAAATAAACTAAATTATGCTAAATTATACTAATTATGTTAAATTAAACAAAAATAAATTAAAATATACTAAAATAAAGTAAATTATGCTAATTATACATCAAAATGTTAATCTATCAACTATTTCACAAAAACAAATATATAGACCTGACCGGCTATTGTTTGGCCAGTTCTAATTTTAATTCCAACCGGTCAAAAAATAGCCGGTCTGAGCATTTTTAAAAATACCAAGCCAAACTGGATATATTTAATATTTTGTATTTAAGGTTGGATATTAATAAAAATGTCGGGAGAAAGGCAAAAGATGAGAGAGCATAGTTTTTTGTTGTTGCCGTAGAAATCGAATTCGCAATTTGATCGTATATGATTTAGGTAAATGTGCCTACGTACATTATGGATCTTTAATAGGAGTTATGATAAATCGTACTGAAGGCTCAGATATAAAATCCACGCGGAAATTGGATCTCAGTCATCCGCTTAATTTGATCAAATCAATGATTGTTTTTTTTATTATTATTTGAGTCAGACTTTATAGATACTCTACTTGCGTAATTGAAAATCCACATATTATTCTATTTGTTTGGTTCAATATTCATTTAAAAATATCAAATTGATGTACGCTAAGAATGACTTACTAAATAATATGTAAGCGTATATTTTGCATGACATAATAAGGGGAAGGAAAAGATCGAAAAAGTACATGCTCGTCCAAGATAAGGTGCTTGGTAATTATTTTAAGTGATGTTAACATGTACTTTAAATTTACAAGGATCGGTGAACTTATCTCTAAAATCTATTAAACTGACTTCAAACGATGCGCATAAACATCGAAACCGATATACTTCATGAGTAATACATTTACCTTTCAAATTTATAATTTTTAACTTTTAGGGCCAATAAAAAAATCAAAACAATAAAGGTTTATTAGTTATTTTAATGCATTTATTTTTTGTATCATTTTTATCGCTTAATTTTATATTAAATGAAATTAACAAATTAGCAAATTTAGCATATAAACACTTCATCTGTCAAATAGATTGATTTCAATTGTTTGGATTCATCGTTTGAAGCAGAATCAATAAATTTTTGAGTTAAATTCATAAACCATGTCCACCTTAATAAGCTTAAGTACGTACTAATTTTATTCTAAATAATTTCCAAGATGAAAATAGTGTGTTGTGTGCAGCATATATGGTGCAGTAATTCATATATAGCGAATAATTCTTGAGCAAAGAGATAAAATTGCTATAACTATTAATATCAAACATATAATTTGTCACACATTGACAAATATATACGTAGCCGCTAATTAAAGCAGCCAATTATTGAAGTTCATATTTTATTTTGTTCCAAATCCTTTTCTAATTCAGATCATATTTAAAAACATACTTCTCCTAAACATAGTGGCAGCTTCCATAACCTGAAAAACACATATAAAAGACCATTAATTATTAGATTAAAAACACCAAGTAAAAGAAAAGATATAAGAATATCTATATCAATGAAATTAAATTTAACTGTCATGGAAATAATATAAATTAACTTAGAGCATCTTCATATCTAAATTTAATTAGAAATTACCATGTTGAATTAGAAATTAAAATTGTAAGTCTAATATAGAATTAGTAATTAACAATCAGCGAATGAAGATCCATAATTTTGTCAACGTGAAAATTAGAAAGCAATTTATTTTTAAAAAAAATCTTGCTAATTTTGAAACTTTCATACACGTCAAAAATTGAAAAAGAAATTTTATAAATTAGAATAAAAAATCCAATATATATGCACTTAATAGAAAATTGACTAACTCGGATCGGATGTTGTAATGAGGCCGGTACCACCGAAATCGCAATCCCATGCGCCTCCTCCGGCGGCTTGATAGTACAAGTTCATAACAAACGATGCTTGAGAAATATAATTGTCCGGGTCAAAACATGACCCGCCTTGATTAATTGGTGCGCAATTCACCTTGGAGCAAGCAAACTCAATGTTGTTCTTTAATGTCGTTTCATCTGCATTAGGTTTTGCTACACACCATGTCTTCTGCATTACAACAAGAAAAGTGTAAACTGATTTTTTTTTTTTCTTTCTTGATTGGTGTAAAGAATTTATTATAAATTTGTATGTGGACCAGATAGATATTTTTTACAGTACCTGGCTGTTAACTAGCCTCGTTGTGACCCCTGAAATTAGGACAAATAATTTGTTCATGAGATGTGAATATTAAACACATATATTGCACTATTAATAGGAGAATATTGTATGTATAAATGGCGAAAAATATGATTTCTGTTTAAGAGGTCACCGGAATTAAAAATTAAGCTGCCAAAATCGACCACTTGCGGGTTCCTTTCACCAACAAAAAAAGAAGAAAATAGCATGTTACATGTAAAATTCCAATCAAATCAAGATTGGTATGCACCTGAGAGGAAGACAATCAAAACAACCATGAAAGGAAGATTGCAATAAGCCATATTTAAATACTTATTAGTGAGAACTAAACTATTGTAGCATTACTGTGGTGATGTTATACTAATATGGTTTCATGTGCCTTTTTATACACAAGGGGATTCATGTGTTGGGAACCTCTCAACTGTATTCAGGATTTTTAAAGCTCAAGAAAAAAAAAAAAAAATAAAGTAAAATAGTACAACAACTGGATTCATATGATGTGCTACAATATTGCTTTGGTAAGACAAGGAGAAGTTAGAAAGGATAATATAATTCCTCCTATATGTTGGTCATCAAATGAAATTTTTGTATTAGTTTAATTAATTTTAAATATATTTTATGAGAAAAAATATTTATTCTTGGGCCTAAATTTTACCATCATATCTGAATTCCAAGCTGGGTGTAGGTCCGATGCCCATCGGACCTAGTTTGGTTCCGATGGGCAGATCTACCATAGGATAACGGAGTGATTTGTGCGCACGAAAATTGAAACATAAATGCACGGGTTTTAAAGCATTTTGCACGAATCTAAAAGAAAATCGATGGTGATTAAGCCCGTCGAACCGAGGTAGGTCCGATGCCCATCGGACCTACTCCCAGTTCCTGAATTCCAGCCACTGGCTGCTGGACCTTGGGCAGAACTTCGGATTGTTTTTCATGACCGAATCCGTACCCGATATTTCTCGAAAGATTTGTTGATTATTCCGCTCCGCTAGGCAGAAATTTCGGACTTTTTCATAACGGAATCCGTACCCGAAATATTCTTAAAAGATTTGTTGATTATCCGCTCCGCTATTTGATTTAGTTCTCAATAGGAGAACAAAACATGTCTATCCGCCTCGCCAGACCGGCGGCGCTGCCAATCTCCGCCACCTCCGGCGATCTCCTCCACTACCGCAGTTTCGCGTCACTCTCAGACCTATTATCCACCACCAGCTGGCACCTCCCTTCTCCTTTCACCCCAATACACACCATCACTGTCGCCCCTGACCGAGGTCATTTCTCCTTCTCGAAGCTTCTCGATGGAGAAGAAGAAGAAGAAACGGAGCGGAGAATCTCATCAATCGCGCGCTTCCACGTGGCGAGGGATGATCTGTTGCATCCCCTGGCAAACGGAAATAAGGCGCGCAAGCTTGATGCCCTCCTCCCTCTTCTTCGTACTTACTCTGCCACCGATGCAGTAAGCTTCTTTTGTCACAGTATAATAAAATAAAATAAAATAAATAAATAAATTGGAGAAGGTTCTGTCGCCATTTTACTATTTTAATTAATTTAAGTATCCGCTTATTCTTTGAAAGGCACTCCTATTATATGTAATGCATGGGTTATGCTACTTGAGTTAAATTAACACTTCAAAAAGATGCATGGAGAAATCCTAAAAATGTCTACGGGACTATGGTGCATGACAGCATGAGCCAATTTTATTTGAGAAATACAAAAGTAAAAGTATATTTCCATCACTTCCCTCAGGTGACATGTGGTGGTTGCCAGAGTGCTCATGCTGCTGCTCTTGGTATAACATTTATTTGCCACCTTTTCTGATTTTACCTGATTTTTTTATTCCATGGCACCAAGAGGATAAGCAAACTATAGTAGAAGTAAAAAGGCCAGACTTTAGAATGAATAAGTACCTGACTGGCAAAATACTGATTGAACACTTAATCAAAAGCTCCTATTGAGTGAATCCAACCGGTGCATTACTACTTTTATAACCAGCCTTTTAAAAGCAAAAGATTAATTTGCAAAACAGCTCTATATTGTGCAGAGATGCATATCAGGCCGCATCTGTTGCTAAGAGGAGAACAACCACAAGTGCCAACTGGATACAACTTGATATCTCTAATGTTTGGTAATGTAACATATGCATCAAGATCCGTGTATGCACAGAGAAGTCAGATGCTACATGACCATGCAGAGAAAGTTGCGGGGCCTGATGGGTTAGTTGTATGGGCAGACGATATCACTGATTTGAAGTGGCAAGAACTGGAGATGTCTGGTGCTTCTAGAAGAGTGGTGATAATCAGTGAAGGAGCTGCCAGTGCAGTAGCATTGCTAGGTATGTGCAGCATAACCTTTAAAATATGAAGCTGGTACTTTTTATTTCCAAATTGAATTACCTGGTGATTATACCTACCTGTAAGTGTATCCAACTTCACTTTCCTTTTCTGACTAGTTGATTGTTCTTAAAAAGTATCCTGATTCTCTGGTATAACCCTTCCAGAGTCAGAGGTATGGTACTATTGGAACAATGCTTGTATGCCTTGCAAAAATGGCGAAATATGATGTTATATACTATTGGAAAACATCAAATGTCATGTATACCCCCTAAGAACCTAGCAATTCAAGCGTACATCTACCAAACACTAGGAGTGTCACAGGTTCCCTTCCGTTTCCATTTACTTGCTAAATTTAGCTGTTCTTGCTCACGTATCTCTAGGATGACTTGGAAGTTGGAACAAAAAAAAAGGCTTACATTTATCATAGAAATTTGGAGAGGATATTTCTCTTTGATACTTGTCATGTTTAAGAGGGCATATGAGGTAATAATATCCACGAGTTCATGTATTTTATTTTTGTAGGTGTTATCCGTCTCGTTAAGTTCCTCTCTGAATCGTCACAATTTGGAAACGGCTGTCAAGTTCAGGTCATAGTGGATGCGGGTACAGGTACAACAGCTGTTGGCATAGCACTTGGAGCTCTTCTTTTGGGGTGTGTTTTCAAACAGTTGTAACCTAGCTCTCCTTTTTCCTATTTTTGTACCAAATTTTGCAGATTTTTTTCATGTTCAGTTTGGTATCTGATGCTAAGGTTGGACCTCCTATTAGTACCATTACCAATTTGGACAATTTTATAACTTACGTAATATGGTTTCATTTTGCAAATTTGTAGACTTCCATGGAAGGTTACTGGTGTGATGCTAGCTGATACGATGGAAGCATACAAGGAGAGAGAGAAAACCTTAATCACCGAGTTTAAAAGGGTTTACAAGTTGGATTTTCCCGCACAGGAATCCTATTATGCTACTGAGGGGATTTTGAATTGGGTCGAGCGCTCTCAGCCAAGAAAGTACATTCATATATTTGCTGTTATGATTTTCCTATCTTATATTTTGAATTTGGTTTTGACATGGAAAAAGAAAAAACCATTAACCACCTCATTCTTACCATATGCTTGTAACAGTTTGTAAGTTAATAATTTCAGATTTGGGAAGGTACTGAATGGCGAAATAGAGAGATGCTGTAAAATTGCCCAGCAAACAGCAGTTCCTTTGGATCCGATTTACACCTTGGCAGCATGGGACCTTGCTGTCTCTCTCTCTCTAGATAAACAAATGGATACCAAGGTGTTGATGGTTCACACAGGCGGGACCCTCGGTATGTTCGGGCTGGCTCAGATGTACTCTTCATCTTTCGTCTCTCACCATGATTTAATAAATCAACATTGCTAGATAAAGAGGCGCTTAATTGGGGAAGAACTATACGAGTTGTACGAGATCTGTCACATTTGCTGTTTAGTCTCTGACGAGGTCAATGATGGGACAATTGAGCCGCGCTGGCTAATCCTTATGATTATTTTTTTTATTAAGTTGCTTATGCTCTTTGTTACAGATTTTTTTACAACTACATTTATTTGGGTACTTTCAAAATGAAGTAGCAACAGCTAAAAACGAATTTATGGGTTTGCAATGGAAGAAAAGGATAAAGTAAAAGCAAAAGTACTGTGTTTTACTAATTCATGTGTGGTACCAGTTCATATCAGCATGCAAGAGCATGTATGTAATTCCAACGACTACATATAAGAGTACAATATATTGGGAAAAAAGAGATGTAATATAGTCTGCAGAGTAGCAATTTGAGGTGCATTTATAAGGAGCGGATCAGCAACCTCAAACAAGTCGGATCATTTTTCGTTATCCAGTAAAAAATTCATAAAGAATTATCAGAATATTCATCACCGAGAAAAGAAAATATAAATGCAAGTTGATTAAGAAAGAAATGCAGTTATCATGTAATTTTAAGGGAACCATGATGTGGATATGAGATTGCAAGATAAGAAGTATTGCTTGTCGCTAAATGACCTCCAATCGAGAATACCTGCGATATATTATGCAAGTTTCATTAAAGACTACCTGATAAAATAGGCAAGTTGGCTGTTCGTTAGCCAAAGCTAATGTGGCATCTGTTTCTTGGTTTTTTTTTTCTTCTGAAGTTGACTATAACTGATGACGCATGAACTTCCTAATGAATGTTACCCTGAGCTGATGACGCCCGAAATTTTTATTAATAGCAAAAAAAATTAAAAAAAATATCGAGAATGAAGAAGGATTTTGCTGAAATGCGACAAATAACAAAAATGTGATAGTCTATAATGTCCAGAGGACATTATAAACCATCATTGCCAGATTAACCAAAAGATTATTCCTTAACTATTGAAAAAACATAATCCTTGGACGTCTTTGTCCATCAAAGTCAAAGAGGCTGAAAAAATAAAAATAAAACTCTAACTTCATTGTCCATCATAGCCAGAGAGTCGAAAAAAATAAAATAAAACTCTGGACATTTTTGTCCATCACGGCCAGAGAGCTCTCTTATTGCTTTTGTTTGTCGCTATTTGCGACGCGAGGAGAGAGAATAGATGGAATAGAGGTGGGTGGGAGTAGCGATGACCGGACGACCTTCGGCTTCTAGAATCTAGGTTCTTCCACTGTCTGTGATGCTATTTGTTTTGTTTCATATTCCAATGAAAACTCCGGAAATTTTAAGATATGATATCTCAATTCAATGGAGTTGTTGGTGGAGGCAAAGACATAGAGAAATGGGGCTTGGGTGCGACCTTGGGGATCAGGCCGTCACAGAGGAGAACAGCTAGGGATTTATTTTTTTTGGTCCGCTGAGTCTAGGCCGTTGTTGTCTCTAATGTCCATGATTTTTTTTTTTTCAAGACCACTGGACGTGATTGTTTGTAACATCCAGGACCGTAATTAGTTAGGTAATTACAATTTTCTAAGCTGACCGTGATGGCCTGTAACGTCCCCTGAACATTATAGACTATCACGTTTTTGTTATTTGTCGAATTTCAGTGAAACCCTTCTTCATTCTCGATATTTTTTATATTTTTTGCTATTAATAAAAATTTCGGTGATGACGCCGCATGAACTTCCTAATGAATGTTAACCCTGAGCTGATGACGCATGAACTTCCTAATGAATATCACGAAAATATCTGTAACGTTTAAATGAATGAAATATTCAGAAATTTACATTTTATTTTGGAAGAAAATTGAAACGGGGAACACAACTTTTTTGACAGAGAACAAACAAAAAAATTCATATCGCCGTTGCCGGGGATCGAACCCGGGTCACCCGCGTGACAGGCGGGAATACTCACCACTATACTACAACGACTTTATTGTTTGATGATTCTCCGTTCTTATATTAAACAAATAGTTACATTTCCACCGACTCCAAACCGCATCGAATAGTCTCTTAAAATTACCACTACTGATGCTATCACTGTATCAGTTACTGATCGTAAAAAGGAGCAAAACGTTAAAAAAACAAAAAAACTAATATTACAGCATTTAGTTAGTTTCACGGAGGACTTGTTTGGCAATTCATGAATAGCAAGAGTAGTAGTAAGTTCTTTCTTTGGATCTCGAATAGTAGCTATTTTTGGTGATCCAAACATACCTCTTTAGTATTACAATAGTACTATTCTGCATAATTCAGATGAGTGAAAATGTAATTCGGTAAAGTGTTGTTTGAAATAGTGAAAAGGTGGATCGTATGATGATGATGACACTTTTAATTATTATTAATAGTATAATAATCATTATTATTATATTTCTTATCATATTAATGCAAATAATGAAGATGCTAATAATAATAATAATTTTGAAATAATAGCACTATAGTAAATAATGATAGTATCATAATAACAACAACATTAATAGTAATAATAGTATAAAAATATAATAAGTATTGATAATATTAGTAGTTATTGAAATGATAATAACAATATAATAGTAAAAAATAATTATAACAGACAGGGCGGAACCAGGATTTGAGTATAGGGGGGGCTAATTAATAATATCATTAATTTTTTTAATAAAAAAATCCATAACAAAATATAACTCAAGATAAGAAGATCCTTCACAATTTGATTTCACAAAATGATACAATAAATAACTAACACAAACAAAGTATCATGTCTATGAAAATCAAACTAAAAACATAATATTCATATATTTTTATTTAAATTTCGCCCTATGATTTCCTAAAAAATCAAATGCAGTAATAATCTTATCTGAAGTAATTTCGCTCTATTATTTAAATTTCGCCCAATGATTTCTTTGAAATAAGTGTCTAATGTGAACGTCTTTCTCTAAGACATAATATTATCTGTCTACAAATTACACACAAAAAAAGAAATCACTTCATCCTTAATTCCCTTAATTCCATACACAAATAATTCTTAACATAACTTAATTTTGTTTACACAGATCCAATAATTTCATAGATGAAGATGTAAATTTTTTTACACAAACCTATTGAGAATCAATGATCTGAAATAAAATAAAGAGAGACTAAGAGAGTAAATTATATATTCTTACAATTCACTGAGGTGTTGTACTGCTCCTAAGAACTGAAGAAGTGAAATTTGGTGGAGACGATCCAGACGGAGACGCTAAGTCGCTAAGTAGTTGCCTAGTTGGAGTCGTGGAGAACAGAGAGTCGGAGACACTTCAATTTTATAGGATCGGACGATCAGTGCTATAATTTATAATTTGAAACTGTCTTCTTCATTTGTCTATTTCAGAGAGACAGATACTTAGTGCTATAAAGGATTTTAATTTAATTTGTTCTTCTCCAGCACAAACACATAGAAATAGAAATAAATCTATTTTTGTAATCAGAAGGCCCACTGACATGGCTGGCCCAAATATAAATAAATCTAACTTTGTTTTTTAAATTTTACATTGAAGTCCTATAACTTTGTATATTATTATTAGGGGGGGCTTATACATGTAAAACAAATCATATAGTATTGTTTTTATATACTTAGCAATAAAAAATTTCAAACCTTGAGGTGGCTTAGCACCCCCCAGCCATACCTATGTTCCGCCACTGATAACAGATAAAAAAATATAAAATAATAAAATAATGATAAATACTAATATTAATAATAAATAATATTATAAAGAGTTGGGCTACGGTACTTCGCGAAGTAAAGCGAGTGTTTTACTTCACATCTATATCTTCAATTTCAAAGTTCAAAATGTCGATCCGAACAATTCAAGTTGATCTCCATATTAAATTGTGCTTGGATACCAAATTTTACAATTTTTAGAAATTTTTTGGAATTTTTTAAAATTACTGTTTTTCAGAAAATCGTGGACCATAAAAAATCAGTGATTTTAAAAAATTCCCAAAAAATAGTAAAAAAATTCTAAAAATTGTAAAATTTGGTCTCCAAGCACAATTTAATATGGAGATCAACTTGAACGTTCGGATCGACATTTTAAACTTTGAAATTGAAGATATATATGTGAAGTAAAACACTCGCTTTACTTCGCAAAGTACCGTAGCCCAACTCATATTATAAAATAATAATATTGATATTTTATGCATCGCTAATTCGTTGTTCTACCTATCTACTAATTAAGGAGGAGGTTGAAATGCCTTACTTTTTTTTATGTCTCAATTATGTTTTGAGTTTTAGAACTTCAATAACTTTAAAATCTAATTCAAATGTCAAAAATAAAATAATTAAATATGATCTATATTAGTCTGTAAAAATACATAGATAATTTATGAATGTTGGTTTTTTAACTTATGAATTTATATAAAAATAAAACTAAAAAGTAATATTTTATTTATATGTATGTAGAAAAATAATATAGATCACATTTAACGATTTAATTTTGCGTTAGAATTTAAAAAAAATTATTATTAGAAAATTAGAAAATTAAAGATTAATAAAAATAAAAAGACTTGAACCCTCCTCTTTACTAAAATACGGAATCAATATATTGATTCATAATGCTCTTTGTTACTCTAATATGCTCTGAAAAATGATAAATAATTTAGAGATGTAAATATGCATTGTGCTATGACTAGTTACGTTGTAAATTGGGTCGCGTGTTGTGTTTTGATTAAATTAGATTTTTACATGCTGTGTCGTGATCAAATTTAGAAAGACGATCACAACACATTAGTCACATCGTGATCACACGTGTCACTTTTAACTATTTTTTTGTAATTTAAGTTAGTTTATTCATAATTCACCAATTCAATCAAAATCTAATGATCCTGATCCCACGTCACTCGCGTGATCACATGTCGTGTTGTGACCAAACTAATTCGCGTGCCGAGCCAATTATTCGTAGGATGGTCATGTCACGCGCATGTCCACACCCGCGACACGCGAGCCACGATCCGTAACCGTCACACGTGTCATGCGTGACGGAATTATGAAGTGCTATGACATACCCAGTCACGCCGTGACTTTTTTACATATCTAACAAAGATGCGTAACCTGTAGTAAGCGTGTTGTCAAGAATTTTGTTTTAAATGGGAACTAACTTCTGATCTAGTAACATATATAATGGTCTTTGTGGAGGAGGTTATAGGTTCAAAATTATAATACAAAACCTCTCATAATATTAAATAATCAAGTAACTTTACCTAAAATCTTTACTTAAAAAAATGTTGTTTCAAAGATAAGGAGGGTTCAAATACTTTCATTTTTTGTGTCTCTATTGTTCCTCCACTTTTAAAGAACATATTGAGCAATTAAAATCGTCTGTTTAAACTTTGTAAACAGACATAAAAATGCGAAGCATGAATGGAGCATTACAACCCTAATCTTTAAAATATTAAAAGTTGAACTAAAATCCAAATATATGGTAAATGGTGGTGATTTGACGACAAGGATTGTGTTAACTTACGAGTAGAGATATCAACAAACTTGTACAGAGAACTGAAACGGGGAACACAACTTTCGAATGCATAAAGGAACTAGAACGAGAGAAGATAAAAAGAAAGAGAAATTGGGTTACTTTAGGGGATCCGGACCCGAATAATACTGCATGTCTTAAAACAGAAAATTACTAGAATTCACATCGGCTGAAATCCTCTCCGAATTTCGGTGACCCTGAAATCTCTTTCCTCTCTCTATCTCTCTCCTCTCTCTTCTTTCTCTCCCCTAAACTTTTTGAAGAGAAAGAAAGAGGAGAGAGGAGAGAGATATATAGGGGAGGGATTTCAGGGTCGCTGAAATTCTCTCAAGATTTCAGCAAATGTGGACTCAAATTACTATGGTCAATGACGGGAAGTAGATTTTGGGTTCCCTAAAGTAACTTTTGAGTTCATATCTAGACTGTTCGATCTGTTTTGACATAAATATTAAAGTGATCTTTTGCATTTTATTTCCAGTCGAAGTGGTCCTGATTCTGATTTGACTGTCGGAATCTGAACTTGAATTTTGAGTTACTTTAGGAATACAGACCACTAATTCACACAAAGAATACGGATAATTTGTTTTGAATTAACATGAATATTAAAAAAAAATTGTAGTAAATTTTTAGATTAATTTGAAGAAATTCTAATCGGAACGTTCGCTCAAACATTATATTATTATGCATAGATAATACGAGCTCGGATGACTACGAGCCTACGAGGGCCTCATAATCAATTTTTATTTTTTTCAATTGTTTAATTAATAAAACTAATCATAAGACAAAGCAACGATGATAAAGATGTATATATATCACAAATGTATCAAAATAAATTAAATTAAATGATTGAAAAAACGGGGATAACAAAAACAAAATATGTATAGTTCTCAATCAAATAAAGATTATAATAAATGTATTAAAACAGTAATGCAAAAAAAATCTAATTTAAGTCAAAACAATTATTAGTCAAGACAATTTGTGTTGTTTATGTGCCTTAACTAGTACTTCAATTTGAATCAAATATTCTACCTCGCACTATCTACCATTGCAGATATTGTAGAAAATAAAATTTGTCACTTTTATACGGGCATTTGGACCTATCATATTGGTGAGAATGAGTCTATGTCAAAAAATATACTTCACTAAGCGAATTAAAGTTTGGTTTCCTCCAAAAATCCAAATATTTGAATACAATTTGACTTGGAAATAATTTAACAAAAAATATATTTCATATTTAAAAGAAATATTGGATAACTGTGAGATTTATCATATAATATGCTTTATGCTCTAAATATGGAATCCATTAATAAAGTAAATAAACATATGTAGCTTTTTTAAAAGTATTGAATGGTGTGATTCCTTTCAACTAACTTGTGTAAACCAACACAAAGTTTGCATGTCATGTCATATTTTTCTTAGTTCATGCTAATCCATGAGTAGGGGAATCACTTGTTTGTCACTAAATTAAAGATAATTAATTAATTCAACAATTTTTACTATGCAATCACGCAACAAAAGAGCCATCTAAGTCAAATACTTTTTATTTATAATTAAACATACAAGCTATTAATACTATAAAACAAAAATGCTCAAATATGTTGGATATATATTTTTTAAACAAAAATATGCAAATAACCACTCCCCCACCCCAAAAAAAAAAAGAATTCAGATCCAGTGCCATACCTGATCGAGTAGAATGAGATCTGAGTCGTAAGTTTTAATCTAACACAAATCTCAAAACGGACACCTTATACCTAAATAAACACGGAATTTCAATCACTCGACTAGAAGTTTATTGTACTGGGTGTCATACATGAGAGGATATGAATTTCATGGACAAACATTTACATTAAATCTACATATAAAATGAGTAAGAATATAATTGTCAAAAAAAAAAAACCAAGAAAAAAATGCCAAAAATGAAATTAAAAAAGATTAATTATTCTTGCTACAAAATGAGTAAGCCTATAATTGCCGAAAAAAAAGCCAATAAAAAATTACCAAAAATGAAAGTAAAAAGATTAATTATTTGGTGATGTGAAACACTAATATTTTACATTATTTTTATTTAAATGTGAAACACTAGTAGCAGGAGCATGTTGTGTCCACAGGTCACAACCATAGTGACAAGACTCGCGAGATATTCGTGTTTTATTCGCGTATTATTCTTTTTTTTTTGACGTTACCGAACTGAACTCCGAATAAAACGCAAAAAAAAAAGTATAATACATTTTATTCGCGAATAAAACGCGAATTAACGAATTATTCGCGATAAAAAAGCAAAAACTTTTTTTTTTTGCTTCCTTGTTGTACCGAATCATTCCCGAATTATACCCAAATCACGAATTTTTGATCCCGCCGAACCGAACCCGAACTATTCGTTTGTCACTATGGTCACAACTATACTCGGTACTTGGGAATCAAATTTGGTCTAATTCACGTCTTCAATACCAAACATAGAACATTTCACAGCGGATCGAAATGAAGAAAATGCACCAGCCCCAAATCCCAATGGCCAAATGCGTGTGAGCATTTTTCCTGTGGCGAGTACAGAACTACAGACTACAGACATGAACACGAAGCAGAATTTTTTTTCAACCTGTTCTCTCTCTCTATATGCACTATTATCAGCATTGTCTTCGTCTCAGAAAATTCCAAATTGATAATTCGAAAAAGTTTGTATAAAAATTACAAAGAAGAGAAGATCTATCAGCAGCAGTAACTCGTTGGACGATGCACCTTTCGGCTGGCCAATGAGAATTGATCGGAGAAAGGCTAATTGCCTAATTCTGGGTTAGACCATCTACAACAAGGATTGTTTATAGGCAAATTCTTCTATGGGCATAAGGACCTATTTGTAAAATGAGCATATTTTCATTTTCAAAGTTCAAACAGTCGATCCGACCGTTCAACATTTTCTCCATATTACAATGTACTTGGAGGTCAAATTTTACATTTTTTTGAATTTTTTTACTATTTATTAAGATGGGTACAAAATTCAATGGTCTAAATTTGACTAGTTTTGTAAAATACTTAATAAATAGTAAAAAAAATCAGAAAAATGTAAAATTTGACCTCCAAGTACATTTTAATATGGAGATAATGTTGAACGGTCGGATTGACTGTTTGAACTTTGAAAATAAAAATATGCTCATTTTACAAATAGGTCCTTATGCCCATAGAAGCCCCTCTTGTTTATAAATTGCTAATCTGATGTGGAAGATTGCTAATTTAATTGTTGGGTTGTACCATAATTGCTTAATTAGCAAATTTGCTTAATTAGCAAACGTTTTGTTATTGTCGCGGAAAACAAAGATACCACAAACGTTTTGTTATTGAACCGTGCATTTAATGACTCCCAGATTATTTGTGGCATAGAACAAAATTTTACAGCCCAATAACAACTTGTTTACATAGAATAATAGAACTGATTGGCACAGAGAATCAGGAGGGACAATAAATGTGTTGCACATGTGTTGTCACGCGATGGAGTGGTTTTCATATTTTTGGGGAGTGGTTTGCTTATTTTAGTGACGTGGTTTGCTAATAGTTTGCTCCATTATAGATGCTCTTAAAGAGTTTAATTTTAACAAATCAGTTTTCACTTAATACAGCTCATAAATCATGTCTAGCTTGTTTTGATTTTATAGTTCACGCTGCATGAAGCCAAAACTACTCTCTTAAATTTTTTTATCTTAATTCAGGCCCGAATCAGAATATCAAATCATGAGCAAAAAAAATTATAATTGTTTTTACAAATTAATAATTTTTCATTTCATATGTAGAGATTTTACCAATCGGGCCTGAGGCCCATTCAAAGAATAGAAGAGCTAAAGAAGGATGTTTGTGTAATGATTTTTCCATTTGTTTTATTTAATCAGCAAAGAACATAATTGAAAATAAATTGTTGACATCCACTATATCAGTAGTCCATATATTAAATTTGGATCTTGTTCCTGATAAACAATTTACAGTAGTCACACATCAACCTTATGAAAATAATAACATCCAAAAACAATAATGTGGTATAGGGAATACACATGTTAATTGAATAACTATTGTTGGTGTCATTTTTATAAACACATTTTTTTTTTGTTTATGCACATCTTGCTTAGACACAAGAAGATCTAAAAGATTCATTAGTTCAATGAATAGATTTTTTGATCCAACAAAGTTAGAAAAATATTCTACAATAATTCTCATATCTTCTAACTTTGACAAGAGTTTCAATTTTAAAATTACTCACAGTACCAGTCCTTGGCAGACTCCACATTATGAGCACAAAACTTGCATCTAATTTCAAATTTGCAAATGTCACAGTCAGTTTCCTTGCAATTGTTGCTGTGTTGACGTAAAAAGTATATCAGTTCTTTAAAATTGTTGCTTAAGCTTTTTGTATGGGCGATCAAATGTTTCATCTCTTGACTTTCAGAATGTAAATTTATTATCTCAGAAATGGTGAGATATAAATCTAAGCTAATAACATGCATGAATTAAACCAAGATTGATCTCGCACTATGAGAATTTTGCTCAATCCATATTCCAGATTATTGTTGAATAAACAACATAGTAGCTACAGAGAAATTAATTAACAAACAACTTTACATACATAAATGAATATGCTGAGAAGACTTAAACAAACTCCACATATCATAGAATACCCTAACACATATATCTAGAACCCAACCATAATTTCCTAGAAGAGAGAAACCTACTCTGCATAAAATTATTGGGAACATAAACTGCCTAGAACAAATAAAAGCAGGTTTATAATTACACCTAATCTGCTGAAATTATTACAAGAACACCACTATAAACATATAAAAACAAGTCTACAGAAACAACCTGGCAACACAAGGGCCGATCAACCTTGTTGCACACTCCTCTCTCCTAAGTGCTACGTTAAATCGGTACATCGTAAATATCTCTAGTCCAGTGTTAGTAACTCCCTTGCACCCATGAATGTACAACACCTCCAGCCGGTACGTCACAACCATCTCTCAATGCACCCTGGTTGCACAGGTTCTTGCATCGGTTAACATGCAAAACCCAGAGTTTAATTCTTACAATTCGACCCAATGGCCAGCCAACCTAAGAGCCTTATGGTTTCGAATGGTATGGTTTTTGTAAATAAAAAAATAATCATGTTGGTTTTGTAAAAATATTTATTTAAATTATGGTTTATAAAAAAAATTCCTAGAAGAGAGAAACATACTCTGCATAAAATTATTGGGAACATAAACTGCCTAGAACAAATAAAAGCAGGTTTATAATTACACCTAATCTGCTGAAATTATTACAAGATACACCACTATAAACATATAAAAACAAGTCTACAGAAACAACCTGGCAAAACAAGGGCCGATCAACCTTGTTGCACACTCCTCTCTCCTAAGTGCCACGTTAAATCAGTACA
This sequence comes from Carex littledalei, assembly GCA_011114355.1. Lineage (NCBI taxonomy): Eukaryota > Viridiplantae > Streptophyta > Magnoliopsida > Poales > Cyperaceae > Carex > Carex littledalei. The sequence continues at coordinate 10,788,999 of CM022087.1, forward strand.
TCATAAATATCTCTAGTCCAGTGTTAGTAACTCCCTTGCACCCATGAATGTACAACACCTCCAGCCGGTACGTCACAACCATCTCTCAATGCATTCAAACCCTGGTTGCACAGGTTCTTGCATCGGTTAACATGCAAAACCCGGAGTTTAATTCTTACAATTCGACCCAATGGCCAGCCAACCTTAGAGCCTTATGGTTTCGTATGTTATGGTTTTTGTAAATAAAAAAATAATCATGTTAGTTTCGTAAAAATATATTTTTAAATTATAGTTTATAAAAAAAATTCTTATTTGGAGGTGAAGAGACCCAAGAGAAAAACGAGAAAGATAAAGAGAGAACAAGAGAGAAAGTGGGTGGTAGCAGAAAGATACAAACATGACATGACTCATGAGTGACACTCCACATGACCCCAAAACTCAAAAGTTTATAAAATTTATATTGGATGCAGTACTTTAAATTCTGAGTTTCTTCACAACGAATCCAAACCATTCGAAACCTACATGATTACTTTTTATAAACCATAATTATAAAAAATATTTTTACGAAACCAACATGATTACTTTTTTTTTTTACAAAAACCATAAGAACTGAAATGACATTTCGGTCCGCTATTTTTTTTTTATTCTAGCGGTCTGAACTTTTTTTTTTATTCTAGCGGTCTGAACTTTTTGGATTTTCTGTGGCGGACCGAAATGCCATTTCGGTCCCGAAAAAAAAATAACGAACCGAAATGACATTTCGGTTCTTATGGTTTTTGTAAATAAAAATAATCATGTTGGTTTCGTAAAAATATTTATTTTAATTATGGTTTATAAAAAAAATTCGATCATAGAGATGCAAGAATTTATTTTGAGAAACATGATTTATGGCATCCATCCAACGTGAGATGACGATACGTATAGGCATAGGCATAGACTGGTCAGAAATACGGTTCATCAAAAGACGTGCGAGATGATGATACCAGGATTGCATAGTTTTTTTTTTTTTATGAAATGCAAGTTATGCAGCGATCTGTGCAGCTGATGTACATTTGTTGAACAATCGATAAATTATTGATGTAGCCGAATAAAAATCTTCACAAACGACAACACAGCATAGCGGATCAGTAAATTTAATTTACTATTGTGGTTTCTTTGGAAATTTCTATGTTTTTTTATACATGTCAGCATAGTAACATTATACGCGAATTATACGCGTATAATTCGTGTATAATTCGTTTTTTATACATAACCGCACCGAACTCCGTTTAATACGTGGAAAAACGTATAATACGTTTTATTCGCGAATAAAACACGAATTACGAATTATTCGCAAAAACGTGAAAAAAAACGTCAAAATTTTTTTAAAATTTTTTCAAAAAAAATTTCAAATTTTTTTTTTTTTTTACGTTTTTTTTTTCCTTCCTTGTTGTACCGAATCATTCCCGAATTATACCCGATTCATGAATTTTTGACTTCGCCGAACCGAACCTGAACTTTTAATTTATCACTATGCATGTCAGTGCAATCGTCTTATAAACTACCACATTATTATTGAAAAAAAGAAAATTGCATAATTGCTTAACCAACTTAAATATTCAGTGCAATCGTCGATTACTGCTCTCATTGTGACTTAAACAATCCTCGATAATATAGAGTACCAAGTTATAAAATCAATGTTATGATATCATTATTATTGGTTGTTGACGCGCAAATTCCATCCAATTTTGTAACAGAATTGTGACTAATTTGATAATAATTAAAATTAGGAGGCAAACTAAGAATTTCAATATGTTTAAGACTAATTAAAATAACAAATCGATAGATGATAATTTACGGACCACCTTGTATTTTACTGTAGGTAAAAAAAAAAAAAGACAATTTTAATAAAGATCGATTACTCGCATGACAAAATTTAAGTTGTTTAAGTTTTGAGTTCAATTTAAATCTAAACATCCTACACAATTAATATTTATGACTTGAGCAAACTTTTTTAAGAAAAGGAATGTAGTAGCGATCAATATAAATTGCTAAAGATTTGTAACTCCCAAATATTAAAATTGTATTGCCTGGACTATATATATAGAGTGAGGCTATGGTGCTATGCATAGCACGGATGGAGTCCGTGCTACGGCTCAAAATTTGACTTTTTAAAATCATGACGGTCGATCCGAACCGTTCAACATGATTATAAAATGAATATGTACTTGCAAACCAAATTTTACATTTTTCCGAATTTTTTTACTATTTTTTTCAGATATGCTGTTTTTGGATGGTCCACAATGTTCAAATCAAGTGATTTTCGAAAAAATAGTAAAAAAATTCAAAAAAATGTAAAATTTGGTTTGCAAGTACATATTCATTTTATAATCATGTTGAACGGTTCGGATTGACCGTTCTGATTTTAAAAAGTCAAATTTTGAGCCGTAGCACGGACCCCATTCGTGCTATGTATAGCACCATAGCCTCACTCATATATATATATAGAATCTGGCTAATATGCTACGCGTAGCATAGAGGGCCTCCGTGCTACAGCTCAATTTTTTAGTTTTCAAAATCCTAACGGTCGATTCCAACCGTTCAACATGATCTCCATATGAATATGTACTTGCAAACCAAATTTTACATTTTTTAGAATTTTTTTACTATTTATTAAGCCACTTTGAAAATTGCTGATCCAATGGTCCAGAAGATTGTACTGTTGTGTACAAATTACTGTTTTTTCAAAGTGGCTTAATATAGTAAACAAATTCTAAAAAATGTAAAATTTGGTTTGCAAGTACATATTCATATGGAGATCATGTTGAACGGTTCGGATCGACCGTTAGGATTTTGAAAACTCAAAAATTGAGCCATAGCACAGAGGCCTCTATGCTATGCATAACACCGTAGACACTTCCTATATATATATATATATATATAGAGAGAGAGAGGCTAATATCAAAACGTTTGCACCAAGGCCCCTCGTGCAACCAAGTCGTTTTCCGGATTTTCAAAGTCCAAACGGTCGATCTAAACCATTAGATGTGATCTCTATATTACAATCTGCTTGGAGAACAAATTTTACATATGTTGAAATTTTTTTACTATTTATTAGGCCACTTTGAAAATTGCTTTTCACATGGTCCAGAATTTTGTTGCACTGTTTTTACTGTTCACCCGGATCAGCAATTTTCAAAGTGGCTTAATAAATAGTAAAAAAATTTCAAAAAATGTAAAATTTGGTCTCCAAGCAGATTTTAATATAGATTGAACATCTAACGGTTTGAATCGACTGTTTAGACTTTGAAAATCCAAAAACGACTTGGTTGCACGAGGGCCTTGGTGCAAACGTTTTGATATTAGCCACTCTATATATATATATATATATAGAGAGAGAGAGAGAGAGAGAGAGAGAGAGAGAATGGCTAATATACAAACTCCTGGACTCAGGAACAAACGATTCGGTTCTCCGATTTTCAAAGTCCAAACAGTTGATCCAAACGTTTGATATTCAATCTATATTAAAATGTGCTTGGAGACCAAATTTTACATTTTTTGGAATTTTTTTACTATTTATTAAGATGGTTTGAAAACCGGCTGTTTTTATTAAATTTCTGCATCATTGAAAAATAGCAGTTTTCATACTAGCTTAATAAATAGTAAAAAAATTTCAAAAAATGTAAAATTTGGTCTCCAAGAACATTTTAATATAGATTGAATATCTAACGGTTTGGACTTTGAAAATTGGAGAACCAAATTGTTTGTTCCTGAGTCCAGGAACAAATGTTTGTATATTAGCCATTCTATATATATATATATATATATATATATATATATGTTTTGAGAGATTCAGCTTTAAAAATGCCATTTAAGTAAATACCAATTCTTTAATGCTCTAAATATCTAAACCAATATGGTGTTAATAATATTTGTTTGTGCTCACAAAAAGAAAAATATAATGAAGCCAAAAGTCAGGTCAAATAGGGTCATAATAAAACTCGTAGCATGTCACCGTCACTTGTTTTGATTCGCTCCAAACCAGGCAGGTCAAATTTCTCGTTGTTGCCTATATTTGGCCGGAAATAAATCTGCTGCGATCCTCTGGGATCGCAGGGTCCCTGCGATTCCAATCTCAACCATTCACATGTTTCGAGATTCGTGCACAAAAACTGACTTCTCCAAAAGATTCGGGGTTTCATCGTTTAAATGGTTGGGATTAGAATCGCAGGGTCGTGCGATCCCTCATAATCGTAGCAGATTCGCACCCATATTTGGCCACCTCTGGCAGTTGGATCGGTAGTCAAGTCATGGTATGAGTATGTTGGGAGGACTTTAAGCTTTGTTTTCGCACACTCCTCGATGCATCAGTGAAGCGGGAGATGAGTTATGCTGCAGATATCCTTGCCTGGTATGTACAATGCAGGATTATGATGTTGTTTTTGTCTACTGCAGTATATAACATACTAATTGATTTTGTTCACAGGGACCGATTCACCACTTAAGTATCAGTTCATCCTTATTGGTTGCTTAATTCCTTGATGTTATTTGAGAACTGACTTAAATCACGATTATCGTGAAATAATATTTAAAAAGGCAAAAAAAAGATAAATGATGAAATATCTTGCTTCAGCTGATCAGCTCAATTACTGTATTGCTATTGTTTTAAGTCAGCAATGATACTGGTATGTACCGGACTACTGACTGAAATTGTGGCCTTAATATTGCATTTTATATCGGATGATTTTCAAGTTCACTAGTAACAATGTTTCCAGCTTTGCAATTTAGGTATCCGGCTGCTCTTTTGGAAGACTGGCAACTTGGTAGAGGCTAGCCTTGGGAGGGTGCGAGAGGGGGTGCGGCGTCAGGGTCGGGGTTGATTTTGTTGTAGTTGTTTAAATTGTATGTACAAGTGGTTGAACGTGTGTGAATGTATTACGGTTTAATCTTGCTGAAATAATGCTCATTTACAAATCTGTTTTTTACGTTTATGGATCTAGAGGAAAATTTGTACTCCAAACAGTTGTTACCAGTTTTTATCTTCTTTATATCAACTATTTATCGAAGTCCTTGCTTCATAATGAATGCTTGATGTACTTGGAGCTACTACAAATGTAGATAACTTGCTGGTACGGTACTGTTACTAGTAACAAATCTCTTGCATATGCACTCTGAACTACAGCAAACCGTTGCTTCAGCGGCCGGTATCAGCGACCGTGGAAATCGCCGGTCGCTGATTACCCAAAAAAACCAAAAAAAAAAAGAAATTAAATATTTCCGGCGACGAAACAGTCAGAAACATTCAGCGACCGGCGCCAACATCTTTCAGCGACCATTTGGGCCCGGTCGCTGAAGATCTCGCTAAAAATGTCGCGCGATTCCTTCTCTCCCATTTTTCATCTCGCGCCGAATCCTCTCTCCCATTTTCATTTTTAGGTTAGATTAAAAAAAAAAACAGCGACTTTTCATTTTCACTCGCGCCGAAGGCCGCCTCTGTGACCCCTGACCGACCCCGCCCCCGACCCTCCGACCCCGAACCCCGACCGATTCCGAACTCCGACTCCGACGTCGTTGAGAAGACGCCGATCTGTGGCCGACTCCGATCCCGCACTCCAAGCGGCGATGGTGAGGCGACCGGAGGAATTGTAGACCACATCAAGGACACGAGTCTTTTTACCGACAATACACGACCATGTCAGGTACGTACAAGCGGCCGCAGCTCCCTGCTGGTTGCGCTGATGTATTTCTTCAAATCTCACCTCTTTACATTTTCTCTTCTACGATTCATGATTTGCTGGCTATTTTTGTTTTCGTTGTTTTCTACGATTCATTGGGAAGTTTGTTTCATACTGGTAGATCGAACTATTTTTATTAAAACTGGACCGGATCAGACTGGTAGACCGGAAAAAAAACTGGGCATTTTGTGTTGCCTCACACAGTTTCTGAGGATTCAGAGCTGAATGGGTACGGTTTCACTTGCACAAACCAATTTATTTGCTTCCCGCATTTATAATATACTGAAATTTGTGATCTTTTTATGAAATTTTTTGCTTCTATTACCAAGGCTGGCCGACAGTCAGTGTACTCCACCTGGTATGGTACCCAGTAAATTGAACAGGATTTAGGTAAAAACAATAAAGATTGTGATAAAATTAAGCTGCTGTTATATAGGTTCCAACTGCTGTGAAATTATTGGCATTGTAAAATTATTGGTGTACCTCACTTTGGTTGCAAAAAGAGAGGAAAAAAAAACAGAATTCAGAAACCAGTAGCAAAGTAAAAACGGACACTGGTAATTCAAAAGAAGAGGTGAAGGTCAGTATGGCATTTTAGAACAATTTTATAGTTAGCATTGATAGTTCCATTAGCACTTTTATAGTAGTTGAATGTTAACCTACGAATATGAGATATCAATTATCAAAACCTAGCATGTTACTAAGCTAGTTATCATATTTGTAGTCAAATACTTGTTGCCATTAACATATCCCTAATTGCAATTAATTAACCCTTTGTTGAGTAATTTAACCTCAACTTTATTAAAAACATGTCTATTCATACAAGATGCACACTCCTGAGTTCTGACCAACAAGGGATGTCAATGAATTATCGAACTCGAATTGTGCTCAGTTAGAGTTCAATTAGTAATTTTATCAAATCGTTCTAGCTCGAATCAAATTGAATTTTAAAATTTGAGTTTGACTTGTAAAAGACTTCAAGCTAATTTGTTCGAATCAAGCTAGCTTAATTTTAATAAAGAACGAGCATTCAACACTTGAATCAGCCCAAGTTTCGAACTAGCTAGCTTGGATAGTTGAGTTTACCAGTGGTTGAGATTTAAGTAGAACAAAAATTCAAAGACTGAAATTGAACTAAGCGTCTTAATTTGCAAGTGATGCTCAGTACTAATTGCCTCAGGTTGCACTGAAATTGAACTAAGCGTCCTATTCTTTGTGACCTGTATCAGGTTGCACTGAAATTTGAACACCGTACCAGTAAAGGATGTAACTATGGAGCTCCTTATGAATGGCAAGTATACAAGTGAGTGCTTCTTTTGTCACTTCTCTTTGTACTTGATGTTTTTCATTTAGCTCCATGAACTATGCTAAGGCAACTGAACTGTCTGTGTACTGCACCCCAAGGAACAAACCACTACCATAGTGCACTTTTCTTTCAGAGTCTTTTAACAAAAATAAAATCAGTACCTGAAGGCTGAAGTTATATAATCACTGTACCCATGGCCAATGTAGCAATGCAAGTATGCATGCGGCCTATTTTGTATCTATTTGTTGAATTGTTTCTCAAATAAAATTACTCCAGTACTTGGTGTAACTAGATTGGGGAATGTTTAGCTAATAAATGCTTTGTGCTACAGCACCTTAAGCGGCAATCACGGTGGATATGCTAGGCCCCAGTCTTTGGGATGTCTGGAATAATAAATCCCATACGTAAGTACCTTTTTTTGGATTGATAATATGCTACTGATTTACTTTGTTTGCATTTCTACCTTTTTGAGTTTAGGTTCGATGTTTAAGTCATTTATTTGTTTTGTATTGAGGCAGCATGTCTGTTGAGATGGTTGCCTGCATCGCCATTGAAGCGATCTCAATTCTAGAAAAGATGCACTCCAAAGGGTATGTTGCTCTTTTCTCTCGTCCATCTTACTCCATATTTTATTATTATATTAAAGTTGGCTCAATCATGTCTTCTTAAACTTTCCTTTTTTGAACTATGCTCTAAATTTAGGTTTGATTTCTGTTTTTTTTTAATCCAGGCCATTACATGTAAACTCATGATACCGGCACATAACCTAATGAGGTTTGTAATTTGGGCACTCATGTGACAATGCTATCAATTTAGCTAGCCCACTAATTTGTTGTCAGTAACTGAACTACGTACGCACAGACGGTAATTTTCAGAAATTCTTTTACTTCACGAGTGAGGTATTGCTCACTCACTCTCTCTCTCTTTTTCCTTCGCTTAATTTTGATGTGTGACTTCAGGTACCTTACTGGTACCGTTATTGGTACTGTTACTGGTACCGTTATTGGTACCGTTACTGGTACCGTTATTTAATTGAATTTATTTCTTTGTAGGATTTTCGTTGCGACATGGAATGTAGGCGGTAAATCTCCACCCGATTATTTAAATGTTGAGATTTGGGTTTGCTTATTAATTAATTTATGTATTGATTTATGTGTTATTTATGTGTTATTAATACGATCGAATTTGTGCTATATGTATTTCCTAATTCCCTTAATTAAGTTCCTGAATTCCATATAGAGATGTTTGATGAGAATTTAAATACTTAAAATGTGTTTTATGGTGTTTGATATAATAGAAACCAAATAGTGGATGTAATGGTTAAGTTTAGAATGTGATGTTGTTCATAATTTAGAATTTTGATCTCTCTTGATTTATTAAAATAAGTCTTAATACGAATCAAAACAAATATTTATATTTCTCAGATTAATCATAAAATAAATGGTGCAAATTTAAATAATAATAAAATGTCAAAAACCTGATAGAATACTTTCAGCGACCGGTCTTAAGTATCAGCGACCGTTATATTTGGTCGCAGATACCTTTTTCTTGACGTCAGAAAAAAACAACAGCGACCAAAAAAAAGTGGTCGCAAAAACAGTATCAGCGACCGGGTGACGTCATTCAGCGACCGGTGACGTCATCAGAAGAGTATCAGCGACCGGGGTTTCAGCGACCGTTTTTGGCTTTCTGCGACCGGATCAAGTATCAGCGACCGGCGCCGATACTATCAGCGACCGGAATTCCGGTCGCTGATAGTCCATTTTGCTGTAGTGGACTTGTACAGTATTTTGATCAGTTCTATCATCAATGAGTCCTCTTCTTACTCCTGTGGTATTAAAAAAAATGCTTTCAAGCAAACTAAACTGGTACACATCATACTACATCAGTATGGGGCCTCATAGGATGATACAAAAGGGTACCATGAATGCTAGCCACGGTGGAAGCACTTAACATCAGCCCCAGTTGTATGTACCAGCCCCTCTCTCAATTATGCTATTCTAAAACTTGTAAGCACAAGGAAATTATGAAGCACATATATGAGTGTGCTTCAAAGTTTTTAGCAGTTGTCTTTTAGTCATAATTTTTGTTCCCTTCAGAAAGATGCGGCTGAAAGCCTGTTTTTGTAACTAAAATTTTGTACAATGACAGTTATAAAAGGTCCAAATTATTTTCCTTTTGGTGCCAATTTATGGACATATTATTTCAAATGAGTACACGGTATGTTATGTCCCTAATATTGCAATACTGTCAATAAAGAAAATTTTATTATCATTGAAGTTTATATTTAAATTTCTTAATGACGTTTTCTTGCCTACTCGATGCTTCCAGGATGCAAATTGCAGGCTTAACTCATATATTTGATTAAAAACGATTATAAAAATGTAGACAATAACTACCACAAACAATTAAAAAGCAACATTGATATTGTACAAAAATAATAGGTCAAAAATAGAAATATTCTACAACAGTTAGTAATCACAAGAATTCTAAAACAAAAAAATAAGAGTAATTCTTTTGTTCTCCGCTCTCCAGTTCCCTAAACGTCCCCCATTCTAACTAACTATGTTAATCATTAATTAACGACTTTAACCAACAGTTAGTGGTCCCCATCTAACTGTCAATACCCACTGGCGGGACCACTATTATGAATACTTACTCGATTAGGTATGAATACTTGCTCGATTAGGTATGAATACTTGTGCGACAGACAACTCGAAAGTATGTCATCATGGATCTCATTTGAAAGAGAAAATTGTGTAGAAGACGTTCGTGGTTTTAGATTTGCAAAATTCCTCATAGATCGTCAGAAATATTAGTTAGATTGAACGGAGAAAAAAAAACCACCTCTAAAAACGTGTAAAAGATGAGTAAGTGATGTGTCCAGTTTTTTTTTTTTAAATACTTGATATCTTAGGTATGAATACTTGATGAATTATATATGAATATTTGATATCTTAGGTATGAATACTTTCCATTTTGTATGTGAATTAATTTAATCAATGAATGTAGCACTGGTGGTGTGATCCACGTGACTTTTTGGTTGTGGTCCCCAATCCAGGCTGGTCGTTACTGGCCCCGAAAAGTAATGGTCCACAAATGTTATGATCCCCTCTAGTTACTTTGTTTGAAATATTATTCAACATAAATATTCCGACTTCATTGATTAGGTATGAATACTTTCAATTTTAGTGATGAATAAATGTTTGACAAATTTTGAAATGGTCAACTTGTGTTGGCACTAATTGTAATTAGCGCGTTAGTTAGTGGTCCCCCGTTGTACTTTGCGCGTTAGTTAGCGGGGAGACGTTTAGGGGACTGAATGGGGGGACTGTTAGTCGATCCCAAAAAATAATAAGTTTGTCGCTAGAAAGAAGAAACCCTCTCAAGCCGGGACAACTACAGCCGACAGGGTTGGCTGGTTGAACCAAAAATATTTTACCTTTCGCCGATGCTGGGGATCGAACCCGGGTCACCCGCGTGACAGGCGGGAATACTCACCACTATACTACAACACTTTGTTCGTAATTCACTCTCTTTTTAATAACAGCAAAATATGATTTCCACCGACTTCATTGGTCACATTGGAATCGTAGGTCATGCGAAAGAGACCGAATCTCCTGCCCCCCTGTGGGCAGGAAATTCCTGCCTTTACAGTCACAGCCGGTGGGTCCAAGGTGACTCTAGGGGCAGAAATTTAAATATTAAAAGTGATCCCGGCCCCACCCGGCAGTGACTCTAGGGGCAGGAATTTCCTGCCCCCCGGGGGGCAGGTGATCTGGTTCCCATGCGAAATTCCTCCCTTTATTTTTTTTGGAATGCACGAATCTCAAAACAGATGATGAAGGTAGGATTTTTTTTAAAACCGTAATTAAAATAATTAATTTTAAATAAACAACATGATTACTCGATTTTTTACAAAAACCATAAAAACCGAACTGCCAATTCGGTTTGGACGTTTTCTGTTTCTCTAAACCGAATTGCCAATTTGGTTTAGGCGTTTTTCACAACATTTTCTCTACCACGCCACAAAAAATCCAAAAAGTGAGCAAACCGAATTGCCAATCGGTTTAGGGGCTTTTTTAGCCTAAACCGAATTGGCATTTCGGTTTAGGTTTTTTTTTTTTTTATAGACACTAAGAAGACCAAAATAAAACTGAAAATTAAAATTTTTTGTTTAAATTATTTGATAGATTATGATATATATAATTAGCATATGAGGAGAGATCCACTTACAACAAATTTGAGTTACAACAAAGTTACAACATTCATTTTTTTCATTTTCAAAGTCCAAATCGTCGATCCAAACCGTTCAACATGATTATCTAAATAAAATGTACTTGCAGATCAAATTTTACATTTTTTTGAATTTTTTTACTATTTATTAAGTATTTTACAAAAAATAGCCATACTTAGACCATTGAATTTTGTACCCATCTTAATAAATAGTAAAAAAATTCAAAAAAATATAAAATTTGATCTGCAAGTACATTTTATTTAGATAATCATGTTGAACGGTTTGGATCGACGATTTGGACTTTGAAAATGAAAAAAATGAATGTTGTAACTTTGTTGTAACTCAAATTTGTTGTAAGTGGATCCCTCCTCTTAGCATAGTTATAATAAAATACGCTAAATTACTTGAAATTATGTTGAGTTACACTATATTAAGTTAAATTACACTAAACGCTAAATTACATATGAATAGGGACGATATCTTCACTGAAAAGGCGAAAAACGACGGCGAAACTTCAAACGGTCATAAAACGGCGCTCGAGTGTCCGATTTTAGCAAATGACCACTTTTCGGAAAGCTTGCGAAAATACGCATGCATCCATACTTATGATGCCGGATTCCAAAATTCAGAATCGCCAAAAAACAAAGAGAAGAGCCTCAAAACTTGAGTTGAAGTTTCCGATTAAGATTTTCATTTCTATTATTCAATCCAAGTAGCTCAGTAAATTAGTTACATAATAAACTTGTAGAATACCAATTTTTACTATTTTTGGAATTTTTTTACTATTTTTTATGATTCATGAAAGATGGCACAGAATCGGTCTATTTTAGCGTAATTTTGCGTAGTTTAGCGTAATTAGCGGAGTTATTGTAATTTAGCGTAATTTAGTGTAATTCAACATAATTTATTGTAATACAGTGTAATTCAACATAATTTCAAGTAATTTAGTGTATTTTTTTTGTTGCTAATTATAAATCAAAAGAAGTAATCTAACAAAAAATTCAAATTTTCAATGTTAGATTTCTTTATTTTGCTCTTCTTAGTCTCTAAAAAACAAAAAAAAACAAAAAAAAAAACCTAAACCGAAATGACAATTCGGTTTAGGCTAAAAAAGCCCTAAACCGAATTGCCATCTCGGTTTAGGGGGATTTACACGCAAGGTTACAGAGTTTGGTGTGGGGAATTGTGAAAAAAGCCTAAACCGAATTGGCAATTCGGTTTAGAGAAACAGAAAACGTCCAAACCGAATTGGCAGTTCGGTTTTTATGATTTTTGTAAAAAACCGAGTAATCATGTTGTTTATTTAAAATTAATTATTTTAATTACGGTTTTTAAAAAAAATCCGTGAAGGTATGACCCTGCTATTTTTTGGATTTTGGAATCGCAGCAGATTTATTTCCCATTTTGGTGATAACGATCAGACCGCAGGTGGGAAAGGGTTTAGGGTTCCAGGCTCCGTCCCCTATGAACTACTCTTTTTCTCGCCTTAGTTGGGGCTTTAGAAGCCGTTTCCTTTACTCCTCACTTCCCCAATTTCAGTGTCTAAATTGAATCACTCGCTAGTTCGTCGCTCGTCCTTTCTTGCAGAAGAGAGAGTAGCGAGCCTTTAAATTCTGACTATGTAAGTGTTTTTGTGTAAATCTTTTTGCCTATTTTTTGCTTACTTCATTCCGGTGCACTTGAAACGGTTTATGATTGAATTAGATGTCTTAGACCTTAGATCCAAGATTAGATTTGTTGCTGTATGTAGTAAATACTGCTAGATTTTGCCATTACATGTGATGCGTTTGTTGATTACGCATGCGTTTCAATGTATATTTAGAGATTTGGAGATTTGGAGGTGACGAGACCCATCAGTCAGGGGAAGAACGAGACACGAGAGAGAGAGAGAGAGAGAGAAATCATGAAAGGAAGTGGTGAATTGGGTCTAAGAATGAATAATTTTTATGTGGAGATGGATTCTACCTTGATACATACAATGGCAAGTTATACTGTATTGTTGTTACTTTTATTTACAGTCTCTCAAAGTTTTAGTTCTTGTATTTAATTAGTTGCTACTGACAAATGCTCTGTTTATCTCCTTGATTGCATGCATATAATTCTGCAGAATATTCCAAACAAGTTTGCAAAAATGTTCGTAGGATCCATGAGCGAAAACATTGAACTGGAAGGTCCAAGCGGATATACTTGGCATGTGAAATTAACGATGAGGTCGGACAACACATTTGCTCTGCAATCTGGTTGGAAAGAATTTGTAACTGATAATAAAATAGGTGAAAATGATTTTATAGTATTTACATACAAAGATAACTCCTCTTTTAAAGTGCTAATCTTTGATCGGAGTGGATGCGAAAAAGTCTCTCCTTTCTTTGCAAAAAATATGAACACGGAGCCGGAGAAAGAGATCATATCTCAATCCTCTGGTAGTAGTGACACTGACGAATCTTCTCACGAGATTTTAACTTGCGCCGCTCGAGCACGTATGACTGGAGAAAGGGTTTGTGGTAAGAGGAAACGAAGAGGTAGGTATATAATCTTTTAGGCATCAAGGATTTTATGCGATTCTTCTAAGAACAATGTATAACTTCTATTGCTTGTGATATGGAAAAAAATCATTTGGTGAAATCTGCAAACACAGACAAAAAATTATGTATTTTCGTACAAGCATTTCTGCAAATATGGTGAAACCTGCACAGACTTCTACTTGAATAATTTTAATTTCCAAAATCCCCTGCCAAATTAAGAAGATTGTAGGTAGCAATGTTTTGAAAGTTTCTAAACCATATAAATTTCAGCTGGACCTACAATTAATTCAGATACACTGCATCAGCAAGCAAGCAAATTCTCGAAGATGGAATCAGCGGAGTCAAAGGGCAGTTTGATTCGAGAAATTGCTGAACCTCATCGCGAGGTTAAGAAAGAGATCATATCTCTATGCTCTGCTAGTTGTGACACTGATGAATCTTCTAGCAAGATTTCAACTCATGCCACACGAGCACGCATGACTGGAGAAGAGGTTTGTGGTAAGAGGAAACAAAGAGGTAGGTATATCTTGTCCATATTCATTATTTTTGAACTTTTTAATCTTTTATGCATCAATGATTTTATTTCGTGAAGGAATGTGATTGAATATTCTTCAAAGATCAATGTATAGTATAATAGTGTACTCGAAACTTTTATTACTCGTGATATGAAAATAAAACATCCTCTTGGAATCAAATAACCCCAATGTCCAAGTATATATACCAAGCATCTTAAGAATAAATGATGTATTTTTGTACAAGCATTTCTCCAAGTACGGTCAAACCTGCTACAAATCTACTTAAAATAATTTTAATTTCCAAAATTCCCTGCTAAATTACGAAGATGTTACGTAGCTGTGTATTGGAATTTTCTAAACAGCTTCAGCAAGTGACAAGTTCTACATTTTGAATTAACTAATTTTCGAATTAAATTCACTTGTTGTTTATTGAAATAGTATATGAGCTGAAAGTTCTGCAAGATTCTGCAATTTGAATCCTATAATTGTTTTTCCCCTATTCTGAAAGAAAACAAGAAATGAACTTGTGCCATTATATTTCTTGTTGCAGATTTTGTACAAGAATCAACTGAGAGTGAGAGTAACGAAGGAAAGGATAATACAGCTACAAAATCTTCAACGTATATTATACCCTGTAGGACCCATCTAACACAAGCTCAGAAGGAGATTGCAAACAGGATGGCCGGGAACACTCAAAAGGATAGTCACTTACTTGTCAAAATCTTGACTCCAACCAATACTCTTTCAAGAAAGGATTGTACACTGGTACGTAAGCATTTTTTTTGTGGTCACCAGTACTAAAAATTGCATTGCTGGAAGCAAGACAGATTACATAATGGAATATATAAATATCTACCACATATTCAATCAATCTTTCTATCTTATTGTACTATGTTACTACTATGTAATAGCGGTTACCAGTTGGTTTTGCGTGCAAAATTCTTGAAAGCAAGAAGAAGAAGATTACTTTGTTACCTTCCAATTTAGATGAGAGAAGCAAGACATGTACTGCAAAGTACTACAAGAATAACAATGGAAAATGCATAGGTCAAGGTTGGCGTGAATTTGTATGCAGAAATGGACTGAAGCAAGGTGATCTTTGCCTTTTTGAACTAAGAAAGCAAGAAAAACGAGGAATTCTGACCATGGTAGTTCATTTCAATCGGAAGAGTAGCTGAGATATATTTGTAGAGATTTCATTTTGTTTGCAAAGTACACCCTGCCGTCATTTGCAACTAAATTATTGCTTGTTATTACTTCGAAAGTAGCAAATCAGGTGTAATTTGCAAAAGACCTCAATGCTAAATATATGCAGCTAGAATGCTAGCTCATGTGTTGCGTTGTACTAATGTGATGGTAATGTATATGGGAAAACTAATTTATTGTAACTGTCAGACAAACTAGATATGGCGACGAACGGTGTTTAATTGCGTAGTTGACATAACATATTTGTTATGTGTAGGTAGTAAATTATTAAGGCTACCAATGGCTGCATAAATTATTTTTGCATTTGTTAATATATAATTTCTGATAAATTTCTGATAAATAATAGTTCCAAGTTCCAAAGCGAGTCCAGGTGACAGTTGTTGGTTATTTAAAGGAAAAAGTCTGGGGATTTTCCTTTGATATCGAAGCCAGTAAAGGACCATTTCTGTGATTTCGAAGCCAGTAAAGGGTACAACACACTAATTCCTATTTTTGGGTTGTCTGTGATTTGGGTTTTCCTTTTGTTTATTCTGGTAAAGCCAGTAGAAGCAAAGAACGGTTCTGATTGATTTATTTCTTTTATTTGTGTTTTTGGTTGGTACGATCTTGACTATTTGATTTATTTCTCACTGGTACCAGTTGATAACATGACTTAATGCATTAATTGTTCTGAACCCTTGGTACCAGTCTGTAACAGCAATGAAGTACTTGTTGAATTACATGTGAATTATAACTTTTAAGTGCAATTATGACTCAAATACCAAAACCACTTATATGTATCAATAAAAGAAAAAGATATATAAATTAAATTAGTAGGTATCTTCAAAAGTTCATTCTAATTACATTTTCTCTTACCAGTCAACATATACTGGCAGTCAAACATTGACAAATACAAAGGACAACATTCATTTTATGTATTGGTCAAAAAAAGAACAAGTACACTGTGAGGAATGAGGGATTGGAGAAACAAATAGCAACGAGATAGTAAAATTATTAAATGCCAATGGAAGACTTTAGAATATAACTTCAACTTGTCATTGATTGTGTGTATAAAACAATAAATTGAATTACGGAAAAATGTCAAGGCTCTTTCTCTGCACCAGTAAAATGTACATGTCTATACTGAAAAAGCAAGATTTTGGAAGTTTGAAAGGATAGAATTTTGTTGGGGTTCTACAATAATCCATCATATCTGATTAGCTCATTGAATCCGATTCGAAAAACAACGAATTTGAATTATATTGGTTTTGTGCGGATTGGATTTTTAATTAACTCATCGTATACACTATACATTTGCATGAATATTATTAGAGTTAGGCTACGGTGCTATGCATAGCATAGTTTGGTCTGTGCTACGGCTCAATTTTTTAGTTTTCAAAATTCTAACGGTCGATTCGAACCGTTCAACATGATTATAAAATGACTTGCAAACCAAATTTTACATTTTTTCGAATTTTTTTACTATTTTTTTAGATAGGTAGAAAATCACTTGATCTGAAAATTCTGGACCATCCAAAAACAGTGATTTTCTACCTATCTAAAAAAATAGTAAAAAAATTTCGAAAAAATGTAAAATTTGGTTTGCAAGTACATATTCATTTTATAATCATGTTGAACGGTTCGGATCGACCGTTAGGATTTTGAAAACTCAAATATTGAGCCGTAGCACGACTCAATCCGTGCTATGCATAGCACCGTAGCCTCACTCATATTATTATATATATATATATTTATAAGTTCTTATTAAAAACTTCATTTACGTACGCTATCATTTGTTTTGTTTTGTTATATTTGTATTTTTAGTTATTACTGATAATTAGTCATGTTTTCTATTCTACATATCAATGTATGATATTTTGTTGTCACTGAAATCTGTGATGATAAGTTATGATTATGATGGTCGTCGTAGAATTGAAAGTACGACTTCAAAATATAAGTTATGATGATCCTAAGAAATAAAATTACGAGTTCGATCAACAGATTATAAGTTATGATGATTTTATGAATTGAATGTACCATAACCCAATTATTATTAGATTGAAAACATAAATAAAAGTATGGAGGGGACAATTATTAGTCATTATCGGATGAAGATCATGTAATCATGTCATTTTGTGCACTTAATTACCTCAGTAAAAAGTAAAAACATTTTAATGTCTTTTGGAAGGAGGTTAAGAGTTACAAAAATTTATTTGGATATTTTCTTAACTTGATGGTTAATATTTCATCGTAATCATGACTATAAAAGGTTTGGTCCATAATTGAAGCATATCTCATAAGTTAGAATATTTTATTTGATTCAAAAAATAATTTGGTGAAAAGTTGATTTAGCAATTTGTGAAATCTCTCTCAAGACAAATCATGGCTGTATGGACTAAACTGCGCCATATGTATATTATGCATATGAGAAATGATAAAGTTAGATATAAATTTTATAATTCATCAACCGATGAAGTAAAATTTGCAACAGTCCCTTTCTGAAAAATCAATTGACATTCAAATTACATGAAACTTGACACAACACAATTCTATATTAGATCATAGATATAAAATTTTATAACAGTCCATATTAATTATTAAACAACCTTCTTCTCTTAATACAATAGAATCCTCCTCTGAATCATGCCTTGCAGGATCAATTTGCTAATTAATACACAGTAATCGAGCAGTCCATATCAAATCAAATTTAGTTCGAATCTTGATCGAAGCCGTTCGTTTCAAATCAAAATTAACGCAAACAACTTTATTTTTTATACGAATCAAATACGTACAAATCTCAATGAAGATTGAACGGTTACAATTAGACATCATATCAATTTGATCCGTTACTCATCGGATATCGGCTCCACTCCCCTAACAAGTGGTTGCATATACAAACACTTGAAACAATCAAAGTGACTTATGAAACTTCCAGCGCACTGCATGGTCGGAGTGGTCGGAGTGGTTGGCGGTTTAATGTCCAGTCAGAACCGTTCGATCCGCATCAAGATTTATACGGACCGGCACGGTACATTTGACCTTTGTAACAGTTTTTTTATTCTTTTCATATTATATCAGTACGTATATCGTGCTATATTTATGATCCATATGGTTTGCAACATTAGATGCTTTAGTCACTTACATAATTTATATTGCATTTAAAAATATTAGATCTAGACAAACATAAAAATAATTAATTAAAATTAGATTAATTGAAGTCCAATATAAAAAAAAACGAAATTTATATGAAGTCTAGTGATCTAAAAAAATATTTCAATTATTTTAAAGCCAAAAGTGTTCTAACTTCATAATTTTTTATCTTTTTAATCACATCATAAATTCCTTTTTCTGATTCATGCACCGTAAATTTAATTCCATTAACAACAACATCGATACGTTATCTCCATTTAGCAATTTCTTAATGTATTCGGAAATTACTATTGCGTTTGGAACATTAAAATCTCCCAAACCGGACAGGAGCAATATTTCTCTATTCCAGCTTTTTTGACTCAAGTTCTATTACTGGTCCCAGACATTTGGGTCCTACAACAGATAGACAAAAATTACTTACGGAGTGGGCCATTCCCTACAGTAACTCACTTGAGGAAGTCTTTCAGAGAATATGCAACAGAGGAAAAAAGCTTGCTTTCTTTTTCATTTTCCAAAAAGCAGAGTGCTGAGTGGTACCTCTCCGGAAGGAGAGCAACTTGGGTCCGATGCCCATCGGATCCAAAGTGAGTTCGATGGGCTCGATGGCCGTCCGATCTGCTTCAAGATTCATGCGTACGTAAATTAAAGCAGACGCGAAAGTTCTAGCGTGAATCTTAAAGCAGATCGGACGGTCATCGAGCCCATCGAACTCACTTTGAGTCCGATGGGCATCGGACCCAAGCTGCTCTCCTCCGAAAGACGCTTGATTTGATTGTAGAGAGTAAATGCAGTAGTTGGAACTTGAAGCTTTATTTGGAGAATATTTTTTATAAATTATAATTAAATTTTTTTTTTACGAAACCAACATTATTATTTATTTTTTAACAAAAACTATAAGAACCGAAATGTCATTTCGGTCCGTTATTTTTTTTTATTCCGGACTGAAATGACATTTCGGTCCGATTTCCTTTTTGAATTTTCTGTGGTACTGGTTTCACAAGTTTTCATATGAGCCGCCACAGAAAATTCAGAAAGGGGACCGGACCAAAATAACATTTCAGTCCGGTCCAAAAAAAAAATAACGGACCGAAATGACATTTCGGTTCTTATGATTTTTGTAAATAAAAAATTAATCATGTTAGTTTCGTAAAAATATTTTTTAAAATTATTGTTTATAAAAAAAATTCTTATTCGGAGGTGAAGAGACTCAAGAGAAGAATGAGAGAGAGAAAGAGAAATCAAACAAGAGAGAAAGTGGGTGGTAGTAAAAAGATGCAAACATGACATGACTCATGAGTGACACTCCACATGACCCCAAAACTCAAAAGTTTATAAAATTTATATTGGATTTGTAGCATTATGGAGGTTAATAAATAGTAAAAAAATCATAAGAGGGTGTTTTAACAGTAATAACATTTCTGGACCACCGGATCAGCGATTTCCAAAGTGGCTTAATAAATAGTAAAAAAATTCCAAAAAATGTAAAATTTGGTCTCCAAGCACATTTCAATATTTAGAACATGTTGAACGGTTCGGATCGGTTGTTTGGGTTTTGCAAATTGAAAAAGTGGCCCGAATTAAAGAGGGTGTTTTAATTTGCAAAGCACCGTAGCCTATATATATATATATATAGGAAATTGCTAATATGCTACTCGTAGCATAGAGGGCCTCCGTGCTACGGCTCAATATTTGAGTTTTCAAAATCCTAACGGTCAATCCAAATTGTTCAACACGATCTCCATATGAATATGTACTTGCAAACCAAATTTTACATTTTTTAGAATTTTTTTACTATTTTTTTAAATAGGTAGAAAATTACTGGATGTGAAAATTCTGTACTATTCAGATCAAGTGTTTTTCTACCTATATAAAAAAATAGTAAAAAGAATTCTAAAAAATGTAAAATTTGGTTTGCAAGTACATATTCATATGTAGATCATGTTGAACGGTTCGGATCGACTGTTAGAATTTTGAAAACTCAAATATTGAGCCGTAGCACGGAGGCCCTTTGTGAATTAGGGTGTTCCTAAGTTCACCAAGGCCCTTTGTGAACTCAACTCTAAAATCTATCGGATTTGCTTCAAACGACGAATCCAAACCGTTGAAATCCTTCTACCTTACGGTGATGCGTCTACATGTGAAAAATTTTAAACTTTCGAATTAATTTAGTATAAAGTCAAGTGGTCAAAATTAAAAGGTTTATAAATTAATTTTAATGCATTCATTTTTTGGATGCCTTTTTTGACCACTTGACTCTATGCAAAACTAATTTAAAATTTTAAAATTTTCACATGTAGATACATCACTCGTAAGATAGAAGGATTTCAACGGTTTGGATTCGTCATTTGAAGTCAATATGATAGGTTTTAGAGTTGAGTTCACAAAGGGGTTTGGTGAACTTAGGAACACCCTAGTTCTACTATATATAATTATATATATATATATATGTTTTGAGAGATTCAGCTTTAAAAATGCCATTTAAGTAAATACCAATTCTTTAATGCTCTAAATCTAAACCAATATGGTGTTAATAATATTTGTTTGTGCTCACAAAAAGAAAAAAATAATGAAGCCAAAAGTCAGGTCAAATAGGGTCATAATAAAACTCGTAGCATGTCACAGTCACTTGTTTTGATTCGCTCCAAACCAGGCAGGTCAAATTTCTCGTTGTTGCCTATATTTGGCCACCTATGGCAGTTGAATCGGCAGTCAAGTCATGGTATGAGTATGTTGGGAGGACTTTAAGCTTTGTTTTCGCACACTCCTCGATGCATCAGTGAAGCGGGAGATAAGTTATGCTGCAGATATCTTTGCCTGGTATGTACAATGCAGGATTTTGATGTTGTTTTTGTCTACTGCAGTATATAACATACTAATTGATTTTGTTCACAAGGATCGATTCACCACTTAAGTATCAGTTCATCCTTATTGGTTGGTTAATTCCTTGATGTTATTTGAGAACTGAGAACTGAGTTGAATCACGATTATGGTGAAATAATATTCAAAAAGGCAAAAAAAAAGATAAATGATGAAATATCTTGCTTCAGCTGATCAGCTCAATTACTGTATTGCTATTGTTTTATGTCAGCAATGATTATATGTACCGGACTACTGACTGAAATTGTGGCCTTAATATTGCATTTTATATCGGATGATTTTCAAGTTCACTAGTAACAATGTCTCCAGCTTTGCAATTTAGGTATCTGGCTGCTCTTTTAGAAGACTAGCAACTTGGCAGAGGCTAGGCTTGGGAGGGTGCGAGAGGGGGTGCGGCGTCAGGGTCGGGGTTGATGTGTACTAGTTGTTTATATTGTATGTTTTTTTTTGTTCTTTTAAATTGTATGTACAAGCGGCTGAACGTGTGTGAATGTATTACGGTTTAATCTTGCTGAAATAATGCTCATTTATAAATCTGTTTTTTATGTTTATGGATCTAGAGAAAATTTGTACTCCAAACAGTTGTTACCAGTTTTTATATTCTTTATATCAATTATTTATCGAAGTCCTTGCTTCATAATGAATGCTTGATGTACTCGGAGCTACTACAAATGTAGATGACTTGCTGGTACGGTACTGTTACTACTTACTAGTAACAAATCTCTTGCATATGCACTCTGACTTGTACAGTATTTGATCAGTTCTATCATCTATGAGTCCTCTCCTTACTCTTGTGGTATTAAAAAAAATACTTTCAAGCAAACTAAACTGGTACACGTCATACTACATCAGTATGGGCAAAATCCTCCCTGGTACCGTAAAAGATTCCCTTCACTTTACGGTTTGAGATTAACTCCCAGCCGGTTTGGGATTCGGGCTGACGGAGGGGGCAGTATTATTGGGCTTTGAGATTCGTGCCAAGTTAAAAAGAACGATCTAGATCAAGTAATTGTAAAAGATTCCCTATTACGGTTCTGGGGTGATCTGAATTCACATCAGTATGGGGCCTCATAGGATGATACAAAAGGGTACCATGAATGCTAGCTACGGTGGAAGCACTTAACATCAGCCCCAGTTGTATGTACCAGCTCCTCTCTCAATTATGCTATTCTAAAACTTTGTAAGCACAAGGAAATTATGAAGCACATATATGAGTGTGCTTCAAAGTTATTAGCAGTTGTCTTTTAGTCATAATTTTTGTTCCCTTCAGAAAGATGCGGCTGAAAGCCTGTTTTTGTAGCTAAAATTTTGTCCAATGACAGTTATAAAAGGTCCAAATTCTTTTCCTTTTGGTGCCAATTTATGGACATACTGTTTCAAACGAGTACACGGTATGTTATGTCCCTAATATTGCAATATTGTCAATAAAGAAAAATTTATTATGATTGAAGTTTATATTTAAATTTCTTAATGACATTTTCTTGCCTACTCGATGCTTCCAGGATGCAAATTGCAGGCTTAACTCATACATTTGATTAAAAACGATTATAAAAATGTAGACAATAACTACCACAAACATTAAAAAACAACATTGATATTGTACAAAAAATAATAGGTCAAAAATAGAAATATTCTACAACAGTTAGTAATCACAAGAATTCTAAAACCAGAAAAAAAATAAGTTTGTCACTAAAAAGAAGAAGCCCCTCTCAAGCCGGGACAGCTACAGCCTACAGCCCTACAGGGTTGGCTGGTTGCACCAAAAATATTTTATTTTTCGCCGTTGCCGGGGATCGAACCCGGGTCACCCGCGTGACAGGCGGGAATACTCACCACTATACTACAACGACTTTTTTCTTAATTCACTCTCTCTTTTTAATAACAACAAAATAAAATTTCCACCGACTTCATTGGTCACTTTGGAATCGCAGGTCCTGCGAAATTCCTCCCTTTATTTTTTGGAATGCACGAATCTCAAAACAGATGATGAAGGTATGACCCTGCTATATTTTGGATTTTGGAATCGCAGCAGATTTATTTCCCATTTTGGTGATAACGATCAGACCGCAAGTGGGAAAGGGTTTAGGGTTCCAGGCTCCGTCTCCTCTGAACTACTCTTTTTCTCGCCTTAGTTGGGGCTTTAGAAGCCGTTTCCTTTACTCCTCACCTCCCCAATTTCAGTGTCTAAATTGAATCACTCGCTAGTTCGTCGCTCGTCCTTTCTTGCAGAAGAGAGAGTAGCGAGCCTTTAATTCTGACTATGTAAGTGTTTTTGTGTAAATCTTTTTGCCTATTTTTTGCTTACTTCATTCCGGTGCACTTGAAACGGTTTATGATTGAATTAGATGTCTTAGACCTTAGATCCAAGATTAGATTTGTAGCTGTATGTAGTAAATACTGCTAGATTTTGCCATTACATGTGATGCGTTTGTTGATTACGCATGGAGATACTATTGCATCAATGCTCTAATTTTCATGTTGGACAAGTAATAATTTTGATTCTTTGTTGCTTTCCTTTTCGTTTGGTTAATTTTTTATTCTTTCTTAATACTGATTGGTTTCCATAACTCTGTGCATGCATTTTTCTACTTTATAAATGGTTGACTTAATTTCTTTGTGAATGTTATCTATGTCCAATGATGAATTTAACTGTACAAGTCATAGAAATCCATTTACCTTGTCTTGGTTTTTCTTTGAGTGGGGAGTCAAAGCAAGTTTATCTTTTCAGATGCGGGCACTCATTAATGATGTGCGCGGACACGCATCCGCAACCATGTGTCATCAGCGTTTTTAACCGTGTATATTCGCTTTTTCTGTACTAGTGATTAATGGCTATTTTCACTCTTCAAGTTACTTTCTAATCAGTGATGATGAAAGCAAACCATATCAAAAGAGGCTCACCACTAGGAGTGTTAATGGTACCCTTTTATCCGTTTACCCGTTCCGTACCCTTTCATCATCATCATTGAAGGATAGAGCCATATGTATCTGAATTCAGATCCAGTGCAATACTTGACAGAGTACAATGAGATCTGAGTTGTCAGTTTTAATATGGCACAAATCTCCCCCCATCTAAATAGGCACCATATTACTTTTGGCCGGGCTGGGAGTATTGTTCTTAGTCCAATAATTGAGGGGATACAGACTCATATGTATTTGGGATGAAGCTGTTGGTTCTGCTTGGTACTGAAAGGATAGGCTTGCTTTTGCTTTGCTTAAATGGATAACCCACTTTGGTACTTGTCTATGAGTAATAATGAGTTAACTCTCTGAGGGCATCAATACAACAACATGTTGCTGTTTCAGTTGACGAACTTTGTTTTTTTTTTTTTGCTATTAAAAGATCTATTAAATTAACCTACAATTGTAATTTTTTTTTAGTTTCGGCTGAAACTCGTGTTCTATTGATGGTGGCGTCGAATGGACTGACATTGTTTGTTTAGTAAGATTCATTATTTGTCTTCTATGTCTTTGCTCGTCCTTTTTTCAGAGGATATAAAAGAGAGCCTTTGATTTTGGCTACGTAAGTGCTTTTGTGCAGCTCCTTTTGTCTACTTTTTGTTTATTTCAATCTGGTGCACTTTGAACAGTTTATGATTGAATTAGATGTCTTAGACCTTAAATCCAAGACTAGATTTGTAACTGCATGGAGACAATACTGCTAGTTTTTGCCATTTACATGTGCTGTGTTTGTTGATTACGCATGGAGATACTTTTGCATGTGCATCAGAGCTCTAATTTTCAGGTTAAACTAGCGAAATTAATAAATATTTCTTTGTTGCTCTTCTTTTTCTTCGGTAATTTTTTTTCTCCCTTACCACTGATTGGTTTCCATAACTTTATGCATGCATTTTTCTACTTCATAGTTGGTTTACTTAATTTCTTTGTGAATGTTATTTATGCCCAATGATGAATTTAAATGAACAAGTTTTAGAGGCCCGTTTACGTTGTGTTGGTTTTTCTTTGAGTGAGGAACCAAAGCAAGCTTATCTTTTCAGATGCTAGTCATTAATGGCTATTATCCCTCTCATTCTACTAGGTCAGGTATTTGACTGGGTCTGAATTCTTCTTGCACAGCCCATCTATAAGAGGGGTCCGGATGCTCTAAAGTAACTCAAATTTGAAGTGCTACAGATCACAACATAAGGCTCATGCCCTTTAGAAATCATGTCATGTAGAAACGCCATTGCGTTCTCAATTTCACCTTTCTTACGCATCATCATCATCATCATTATCATGAGTAGGGTTAAAATGCCTCATTGTTTTTGTGCCCCAATCATGCCTCACATCCTTATCTCTGTTTTCAAAGTCCAAACAGTGATCCAAACTGTTTAACATGATCTCCATGTTAAAATGTGCCTCGGAGACCAAATTTTATGTCTTTTGGAAAAAAAAATTCTATTTTTTTAGATAGGTACGTTTTTGGATGGTCAAGAATCTTCTGAGAAATAGTGATTTTGTACCTATCATCGAAGGTTTGAGCCGTATATATCTGGGATGAAGCTATTGGTTCAGCTTGGTACTGAAAGGATAAGCTTTCTTTCTCTTTGCTCAATGGATAACCCACTTTGGTACCAATCTATGAGTAATAATAACACTTTCTGAGGGCATCAGTACGACAATATGTTGCCTCTTCTTTTAAAGAAAATATTAAATCAGCCTGCAATATTTTTGTTTGGGTAGTTTCGGCTGAAACTTGTGTTCTATTGATGTTGGCATCAAATGAACTGACATTGTTTGTTTAGTAATTTTCATTCTTTTACCTCTGTCTTTTGTTGAACTTGTTTTCCTTTAAATTTTTGAGTCGTGAATTAATCATTTTATTTCAATCATTCAGTCTTAGTCTGGGCTTAATTAGGATTGTTGGACACCCCACATAAGCTATTTTTTTTAGAAGCTCTAAAACTAGCAAGTAATTATTTAAATATTTTGTTCTTTAATGTTTTTTGAGTGATTTCCATTACATAAATAATCACTGGTACATATAGGTACCTATTTTGAATATTTGCTGGTTACTGCTATTTGTCACTGGTACCTATACAGGTCTAAAATGCTAGGATGAAATTGATGCAATTCACTTCTTTTAAAAGGTTGACTTGGTTCAATTTATGGCCCTCAACTTGCGGGACTTAGCATCAAAATACAAAAATTAAATTGATAGTCTGAAACAAGAGGAGGGATCAAGTTTCAACAAATTTGAGTTACAACAAAGTTACAACAACCATTTTTTTCATTTTCAAAGTCCAAATCGTCGATCCAAACCGTTCAACATGATTATCTAAATAAAATGTGCTTGCAGATCAAATTTTACATTTTTTTGAATTTTTTAACTATTTATTAAGATGGGTACAAAATTCAATGGTCTGAATATGACTATTTTTGGTAAAATACTTAATAAATAGTAAAAAAATTCAAAAAAATGTAAAATTTGTTCTGCAAGCACATTTTATTGTGGAGATCATGTTGAACGGTTTGGATCGACGATTTGGACTTTGAAAATAAAAAAAATGGTTGTTGTAACTTTGTTGTAACTTGATCCCTCCTCCTGAAACAAACATTGATATGTACAGTAAATTATTAATGGATATTTAGGTCTTTAGGTAAAAAAAACCTTGAGTAAATGTTAAAGAAGAAAAGAAATATGAGGGTATTTAGGTCTTTACATATTATTTATATTTTATTCATATTAAGTCTGTATTCTTAAGTCTAGTGCTCAAACGAACACGTCCTCCTTAGCAAAGATTAAATTTTTAATCCCTCACCCTTAAGGAGGCCATGCCGAACATGCACTTTATGATTGAATTAGATATCTTAGACCTTAGATCCAATACTAGATTTGTAACTGCATGCAGACAATAGTGCTATATTTTTCCATTTACATGTGCTTCATTTGTTGATTACACAGAAAGGTACTATTGCGCAGCAGAGCTCTTATTTTTCAGGTTGGACAAGTAAAATTTTTAATTCTTTGTTGCTTTTCTTTTTCTTTGGTTAATTTTTTTTCCTTACTACTGATTTGTTCATAATTCTATGCATGCATTTTTCTACATTATAGCTGGTTTACTTAATTTTTTTGTGAATGTTATTTATTCCCAATGATGAATTTAATTGTACAAGTTTTAGAGGCCTGTTTACTTTGTGTTGGTTTTTCTTTGAGTGAGGAGTCGAAGCAAGCTTATCTTTTCAGATGCAAGTAGTCATTTATGACTAGAATTCGGATCCTCCCTGGTACCGGACAAGGGAATCTTTTAGAATTAGTAGATCCGGACCGTTCTTTTAACTTCGCACGAACTTAAAGGGGACCCCCTACAGTCAAAGAGGCACCAGATTGAGCTAGGCCCGGCTGTCCAATAAATGAGATGATACTTGTCCTTTATGGCTATAATCCCTCTCATTCTACCAGGTTAGGTACCACACTGGATCTGAATTCTTCTTGCACATCCATCTATAAGATGGGCCCGGATCCCCTAAAGTAACTCAAATTTTGAGTGCTACATGTCACAACATCAGGCTCATGCCCTTGAGATAGATTGCAGTTTAAGTCCTGATGCATTTTGAAATTCGTGTGCACAAATCTCAGAGCGGAACGCGCATGAATCTTAAAGTGCATCAGATAGCTCTGAAGCCCATTAGACTCAAATTTACTTCCAATGGCCATCGGACCTACACTTTTCTCCATGAGATAACATGTCATGTAGAAACTCCATTGCCTTCTCAATTTCCCCATTTTTTCACGAATTTGGATCCCCCAAGGTACCGGAGGATCCGTATCCTCCCAGGTACCTGACTCAAAACAATTGAAACGGACGGCCCAGATTTACTCTCAGCCGGTGCCTATTCGGGATAGCGCAGGGGGGCAGTGTTATTTGTGCTTTGAGATTCGTGCCAAGTTAAAAGAATGATCCTGAACCGTCCGTTTCAATTGTACTCAGTCAGGTAACCTGAGGGGATGTGAATTCGGTACCGGAGGGTGCAATTATTAAATCCCAACAGTTTTTCAACTCTGGCACGAATATCAAAACAGACCCCATAAATCTACAATAGGCACCGGATTTCTTTTGGCCCGACTGGGACTAAATCCAGACTGTTCTTTTCCTACAATAGAGTGTGGTACCTGGCGGATTCTTTTTTCACAACCCACATATAAGTATGTTATGAATTTCACCTTTCTTACACATTATCATCATCATTGAAGGTTAGCTTGGTATATATCTGGGACAAGCTATTTGGTTCTGCTTGGTACTGAAAGGATAGGCTTGCTTTCTCTTTGCTCAAATGGATAACCCACTTTGGTACTTGTCTATGAATAATAATGAGTCAACTCTCTGAGGGAATTTGTGGTAGTACTTTTTTGACCTGTATAATAGAAAGGTTCAGTTTGCTCAGTTATTTTTTTTTCCTATATTTTCTTTGTTGAATTTCAAATTGTTTTCTGTTCCCTCTGAAAACCTTTTATTTGTAACATAGCAATAAGAAATGAGAAAACAAAGATTTAATACCCTGATTATTTTCTGATGTTAACATTAAGTGATTTTAACATAATAGTGTGCAATTCTTTCTTTTACAAAACTTTACCCTGCACTAGTAATCCCATAATTGCTCTATGGTGAGGTCTTAACACAGTAAGGTCAGACATCTTGATACTTTTCTTTGTTGTTTTTCGTTTTCTTCAGTTAATTTTTTTTTCATCCTTACTATTGATTGGTTTCCACAACTCTATGCATGCATTTTCCACTTTATAGTTGGTTTACCTTATTTCTTTGTGAATGTTATCTATGCCCAATGATGAATTTAATTGTACAAGTTTAAAAACCCGTTTACCTTGTGTTGGTTTTTCTTTGAGTGGGGAGTCAAAGCAAGTTTATCATTTTAGATGTGAGTAGTCATTAATGGTTTTTTTCCCTCTTCAAGTTGCTCTCTAACCAGTAATGGGAAAGCATACAATATCGCTCAACTAAGTTGGCACAATCATATTCTTCTCAACAATGGTAGCAGATGCAAAATTGGGAACTGATTCATGGGATGAATAACAGATCCCCTTTTGACACTATATAGAATTTTTCCCGAAGAGTAGGGTTAAAATGCCCCATTGTTTTTGTGCCTCAATCATGTCTCGCATCCTTTATCTTTTGTCCAAATAGTCGATTTGAACCGTTCAACATGATCTCCATTTTAAAATGTGCTTGGATACCAAATTTTTATATTTTTTGGAAATTTTTTATTACAAAATCACTGTTTTTGGATGGTCCAGAATCAAAGTTCCAGCCAAATATGACCTTAAATAGCACTCTCAATTTGTGGAAGTTCCTATTTAGAGCAGTTGTTTTATGGATCAATATCCTCCCTGATACCGTAGAAGATTCTCCTCACTTTACGGTTTGAGATTTACTCCAGCCGTTTTGGGATTCAGGCTAGCGCAGGGGGCAGTAATATTGGGCTTTGAGATTCGTGCCGAGTTAAAAAGAACGTCCAGATCCACTAATTGTAAAAGATTCCCTTTTCAGGTCCCTGGGAGGATGTGAATTCTTGTTTTATGACTACTTTATGTAGTTTAATTTTGGGGTAATTTTTGTCCGAGGTCACTAAACTTTGTTCTTTATCACGAATTGGTCACTACCTTTTATCTGTTTACTCGACCCGTACCATATTCGATAAGATGAGGCTCACCATTAGCTTACTCTGCCCGTACCACACCCAATGACACCCCTACTCCACTCACCATCCAGTATATGCTGATTCTTCCTTCTAGTTTATTTGTGACAGTTTAAATTTTTAATGATTCTTCAATAGCTTAAGCAAAGGTGGATGCTGCTATTGATTGTTGATTGGAAGAGATATTTGGGGATACCGTGAAGTATGTTTTGTTAATTAAAAGGAGATAGAGAATGGGTCTGTCAGGTACTGCCTCCATTAAAAGGTTAGAGCTGTATGTATTTGGGAGGAAGCTATTGGTTCTACTTGGTACTGAAAGGATAGGCTTGCTTTCCCTTGCTTAAATGGATAACCCACTTTGGTAGTTATCTACGAGTAATAACGAGTTAGCTTTCTGAGGGCATCAGTACACAACATGTTGATGTTTTAATTGATGAACTTTTGTTTTGTTGCTTCTTTTAAAATATCTATTAAATTAACCGACAATTATAGGTTTTTGGTAGTTTCAGCTGAAACTCGTGTTTTATTGATGCTGGCTTTGAATGGACTGACATTGGTTGTTCAGTAAGATTCATTCTTCTTCTTCTATGTCTTCGCTTGTCCTTCTTTAGAGGAGATAGAAGCGAGCCTTTACTTTCGGCTGTGTAAATGTTTTTGTGCAACTCCTTTTGTCTACTTTTGTTTATTTCAATTTGGTACACTTTGAACAGTTTATGATTGAATTAGATGTCTTAGACCTTAGATCCAATACTAGATTTATAACTACATGTAGACAATACTGCTAAATTTTGCCATTTACATGTGCTGCGATTGTTGATTTTTTCAATTTGCATGCACATCAAAGCTCTAAATTTCAGCTTGGACAAGTAAAAAAATTAAATTTTTGGCTATTCTTTTCCTTTGATTAATTTGTTTCTTCATTCTTACTTATTGGTTTTTATAACTCTATGCATGCATTTTTCAACTCTATAGTAAATTTACTTAATTTCTTTCTGAATGCTTTCTATATGCCCAATGATGAATTTACCTTAACAAGTTTTAGGGGCTTGTTACCTAGTGCTGGTTTTTCCTTGAGTGGGGAGTCAACACAAGCTTATCTCTTCAGGTGCGAGTAGTCATTAATAGCTATTTTCCCATTTCAAGTTACTTTCTAGCCAGTAATGGAAAAACATGAATTCAGATCCAGTGCAATACCTGACCATGTAGAATGATATCTCAGTCGTCCGTTTTAATCTGGCCCAAATCTTTAGGTGGACCCCCTATATAAGGAATGTTATCAATTCCACCATTCTTGTACAACCCACTTGTAAGAATGTTATCAATTTCACCTTTTCTTAGACATCATCATCATCATCATCATTGAAAACCTTTTATTTGAACGCAAACCCTACCGCCGACCCCCCCAACCCAACCCTAATCCAAATACGAAAAAATAACCCACATATAAGGATTTTAACAATTTCTCTCTATTAGAAGCAAACCCTACTGCTGAACCCCCCCCCCCCCCCCCAACCCTAATCCAAATACCATGGCCATCCCTCCTAGCCGTAAGCCTATCCCTAATCTAAACTCCATCCCCAATCCTCCTAGCCCTGACCCAAACCCCGATCAACATTCATATTAAGCACGCTCTTCCTTCTTTTTCTCTTTCTTCTTCTTCGTCTTATTCACCGTGGCTTTTTTTAGCCATACACCCCCTTGAATTTAACAGACTTGGAAGCTGCTCGTGCTGAATTTGAATTTTGTTGAGGGTTTCGGTTAGGGCTAGGAGGATTGGGGATGGAGTTCAGATTAGGGATAGGATTTCAGCTAGGAGGGATGGCCATGGTATTTGGATTAGGGTTGGGGGGGGTGTCGGCAGTAGGGTTTGTTTCTAATAGAGAGAAATTGATAATATCCTTATATGTGGGTTTGCTCAGTTATTTTTTCATATATTTTCTTTGTTGTATTTCAAATTCTTTTCTATTTTGATAACCTTATATTTGGAAGCTAGCAATAAAAAATGAGAAAACAAAGAGTTGATAACCCTGTTTATTTTCTGATATTGACATCAAGTGATTTTAACATAATAGTGTGGGAATATTTCTTTTTGCAAAACTTTCTCTGCACTAGTACTAGCATAATTGCTCTATGATGATGTCTTAATGCAGTAAGATCAGACATCTTGATGCTTTTCTTTTCCTCCGGTTAATTTTTTTTTTTCTTCCTTACTACTGATTGGTTTCCAAAACCCTATGCATGCATTTTTCTACTTTATAGTTGGTTTACTTAATTTCTTTTTGAATGTTATCTATGCCCAATGATGAATTTAACTGTACAAGTTTTAAGGACCCGTTTACCTTGTGATGGTTTTTGTTTGAGTGGGGAGTCAAAGGAAGCTTTTCTTTTCAGATGCGAGTAGTTATCAATGGTTTTCTTTCTTTCTTCAAGTCGTTCTTTAATTAGTAATGGGGAAAACATACCAGATCACTCAACTATGCCTCATGTCTCAAAATTGAGATTTAAAATGGCACAATCGTATTCTTCGTATTCTTCTCAACAACAATGGTAGCAGATGCAAAATTGTGAACTGATTCATTGGATGAATAACAGATCCCCTTGTGACACTATATAGAATTTTCCCAAAGAGTAGGGTTAAAATGCACCATTGTTTTTGTGCCTCAAAAATGTCGAATTCAGATCCTCCCTGGTACTGTAATAGGGAATCTTTTACAATTACTTGATCTGGACCGTTCTTTTTAACTTGGCACGAATCTCAAAGCCCAATAATACTGCCCCCTCTGTCAGTCCGAATCTCAAAGCGGCTGAGAGTTAATCTCAAACTGTAAAGTGAAGGGAATCTTTTACAGTAATGGAGAGGATATTTGTCCAAAAATGTCTCACATCCTTATAATATCTGTTTTCAAGGTCCAAATAGTTGATCTGAACCGTTCAACATGATCTCCATTTTAAAATGTGCTTGGATACCAAATTTTATATTTTTGGAATTCTTTTACTACAAAATCACTGTTTTTGGATGGTCCTAATCAAACTTTTAGTCCCAGCCAAATATGACCTTAATTTGTGGAATTTGCTCTCTAGAGCAGTTGTTTTATGACTACTATATGTAGTTTAATTTTGTGGCATAAACACAATCAAGGACTTTCAGTTCCTTGTCTACTGAATGAGTCCTTTACAAGGAGTTTGAACTCTCTTAAGAAGGAATTCATGTATCATGAGATGATTAAAACAACCCAGCATAGTGCTATTCCAAAGGTTAAGCCTTTGCCAGGCTCGAGTAAGCCTTAGTAATCTTGAATTGTGAAATTAAGCATTGAAGTGCCCCTAATTGTTAGTTTGTGAAGTACCTTACTCTAAAATTAGGACCTTCTGCTATACCAAGCAATAGTCCATTGTTGCCAAAAAAGTTTGGAAAATCTATTTACAGACCATGATCCGATTTATTGTGTGATTTTTCAATAGCTTAGACAAAGGTGGATGCTATTGATTGATGATCGGAAGAGATTTTTGGGGATAGCATGAAGTATATTTTGTTAATTAAAAGGGTGCTTCCTCAATTTCACATTTCTTGCACTGCCCATCTATAAGAGTGCTATAGGTCACGACATCAGGCTCATGCCCTTAGAAATCATGTCCTGTAGAAAATACATTGCCTCACCAACTTCACCTTTCTGCTTGGTACTGAATGGATAGGCTTGCTTTGTGTTTGCTCAAATGGATAACCCACTTTGGTACTTGTTTGTGAATAACAATGTGTTAACTTTCTGAGGGCATCAGTACAACAACATGTTGCATCTTCTTTTAAAAGATTTATTAAATTAACCTACAATTATTTTTTTTTGGTAGTTTCAGCTGAAACTTGTGTTCTATTGATGCTGGCATTGTTTGTTCAGTAAGATTCATTTTGTTTTTGTTTTTGTTGCTGCATTTGTTTTTTTTTTCTGAACTGGAATAATGAATATTGGTAGTATTTCTTTGACATTCATAATTAAAAGGTTCATTTTGATTTGTTAATTCTCTCCTATATTTTCTTTGTTGTATTTCAAATTCTTTGTTGTTCCCTTTAAAAAACTTTTATTGGAAGCTAGCAATAAGAAATGAGAAAACAAAGATTTGAGAACCCTGATTATTTTCTGATGCTAACATTAAGTGACTTAAACATAGTAGCGTGAGTTTAAACATACTAGCAATAAGAAATGATAATCCTTTCTTTTTTGGCAAAACTTTACTCTTCACTGCTAAGATCAGACATCTTGATGCATTGGGTGAGTGAGTTTTTATTTCCTTGTGCTTGTGTGAATCTAGTTTTTACTGAGATGCAAGTAATGCTTTCCTTCATCTTGTTATTGTTGAAGGAAAAGAAAGACAAGGAAAGATACTATTGGTATCTTTTTACCACTATTCGATCCGTTTGCATCCCAACATTCAACCTCCAGGTTTGGTCTAGAGCTGGGCAAAATCTAACCCGACCCGATAACTGTACCCATGAGTACCCAACCTGCATATTGCAAGTCTTGCTATCTCCCATGCTTTTTTTTTTTGTCGGAGAAAAGAAAAACAAAAAGTTATTAAGCGTAAACTGAATTGTAAAATTTACAAAACAGGAAAGACTGAATTCCTTATCACTGAGAGGGCCAAATTTTAATAATTCGGCCTTCTATTTATTTATTTGTTTTATTTTTATTTGCGAGTAAGAGTGACGAGTGTAGAAATTATAAGAGAGGGTGTAGCTTTTGTCCGAATAAGGCACTCTGAGAAGGCCGGACTCTCAGGTCTTTTCCATTTTAAAATTTTTAAATATTCAGTATCTGATTTTATAATTTTTTGTTCTTCTTTTTACCAACCAAAAATAGACTCCCCATGCTTTAAGTTGGAAACTCATTCAATTAGCTGTCAATTTGTCTGATGAAATGTAATCTCTGATGGCACAGCTACTAATATGGAATGCTTAAACTAGTTGAATAAAATACGGTTGCTTAAACTAGTAGTTTTTGTGAAAAAAATATATAATAGAAGTTGAAAACTAGCATTCCATATGAAGGTTATTATTCTACACCTAGTTAATTGAAAACACTTTATTCTATTGTTATTTTACTTCCTACTATTTGCATCTACGAGTCATTAATGGTGCGTTGCTTCACTTGAAGTTTATGGATAGTTCAATTGATGAAAGTAAAAGGACATTTTTTTTTACATCTATTGTTATGGGCAGAGGTTACTCAAAAGGCTTGGTTGTTGTTGTTGTTGTTGTATTGTTATGGGCAGAGGTTACTCAAAAGGATAGGTCGGATGTTTTCTTGCAAAAAAAATAAATAAAAAAGAAAGCATCTAAGTTATCTGGAACGGTATGTATGCTCTAATTTTTTTTTTTTTTGTTTAAAAATCAGGTTGTGCTATATGAACTTTCTTGTGGCATCTTTCCTTGTAAGCTCTTTTGTATTATATTGCATTTTAATATGTTCATTAGCTGACCTATCTAGAATAACCTTAATATATGTTAACACACTATACTTCTGTCTGGTGATGATAAATATTATATGACATACAGACTTGAGATAGCTGTTTGCTTTAATTATTTTCCTTCTGATCATGATTTTTCCCTTCTGAGATGCAAGTCGTCAGATGGAGCTTCCATCAGTCAAGTTCCGATCCTCCCCAATGTATTTCATATCTATCTTATATACTAATTTTGGATGGGGGGGAGTGAACAGTACTCCACGTAACACAGCCAAACGGGGAATTCATATCACCGACGGTACCGTAATAGGGAATCTTTTACAATTACTTGATCTGAACCGTTCTGTTTAACTTGGCACGAATCTCGAAGCCCAATAATACTGCCCCCTCAGTCAGCCCGAATCACAAACCGGCGGGAAGTTAATCTCAACCGTAAATAGCTAATTGTAAAAGGGAATCTTTTACGGTACCGTCGAGGATATGGATTCGCCAAACGGGTCCCTCTGTCAGCGAAATATTGGGACGTCACCGCTCTTCTCCTAATTTTTTTATACTTCCCTTTCCTCCAAATTTGGTTTCTCCTTGGTTTCTCCCGACTCCAGACTCCTTTCTTCCTTGACTGGCATGCTAGGGGAGCAAAACGCTACCACCTTCATCTTCCAAAAACAAAAAAGAGAAATCGCCTCTCTATCTCGCGCCACAGTTCTCTCTCTTTCCCGCTCCTCTCCATCTCGCGCGACAGAGCTTTCCGATTCCTTGCCACCATTTGCTTTGGCTTGACGTCCTTACGTTACTGCGATCTCCGACAAGTGCGCGCCGAGGTTAGATTTCATTCTTATTTCACTTCTATACATAATTTCTTGCTATTGTTGCTGAATTTTTTTGGTTGAATTTGATTTTGGGGTTTAGGGTTTGGTGCAGATTCGCTCAAATTCTCTCTAATTAGCGATGTTCTACGCTGTGCTTGCTACAATTTAAGCAGACATCTTTCCCCCTTTGAGGTAATTGTTTCTCTATATTTTGAATTTCTCTTCAGTTTTAAATACTAAGGGGAAAATTATTAACATCTCCAGAATAGAGAGTACTGGCTGGACCAATAGGTTGGGTACCTTCTCTATAATTCTTTCAACCTGGTTGTCTTTAGTGGTTAATTGATCAGCTCAAGTAACATGATGCTAAAGTCAGCAAGATTAAAGCTTAATAACTTGGTTACACAGTTAAAAAACAACTCAAACAAAGTTAGGATAAGTGAGGGCTAACTACAAGGTTATATGCGAATAATTGAAGGCTTCGTTTAATCTTAATTGGAAGATGTCTAATAATATATAATTCTCATAAATGTAGAAAATAAAATGAATTTCAGATTATGATTTTTATTTATTATTTATTTTTCAAAAAAATTCTTGCCTCTTATTTTGAAGATTTCTTTCAACTTTCTCTTTCTAATATTTCATATTGGACTATATTGTTCTTCTATAATAGTAATAGTCAAAGCCAAAAAATAATAATCATTAGTGGTTATATGTGGCTTGATTGGAGGAACGAACATAAATAACAAGCATAGACACAATCGCTTGGGAGGATGATAAGTGCCCTGGTAAATGTCGCTGTCCTGCACATGTTTTTTGTACTCTTTAAACAACTTTGTTTTTTACTTGGTAATTAATCCTAGCTGACTTGATACCAATGCCTCTTTATGCACTCATATTTTATAATTCTTTGTTGTTTTCTTCTTTTGCAGTTTCAACATCTATCTTTGCCAGTGCACGCACAACACGTTGCTTTTTCTACAGCTATTAAGGTATCCCTCTAACCTTTTTAAATTGGAGAAAAATATATTATCCAACCTAATAAGAATGCTTAATGTATTTTTCTAAATCTGTTGCAAATGCTCATTTTGCTATCTGTATGTGTATGTACATATTTTTATGCAGATACAATATTTTTTAGTAATCCATTAAATACTGTTGTAGTTAGACACATTAACCTTAATTTTTTTTATGGATTTCACCTAATGCTGACCCATGTTATTATCAATCCTTATAGAAAGTATAGAATTTTAGTTACTAACGAGCTTATCAAGTAATTTTTTCTCAATTTTACTTAATGCTAATTTAGATTATTATGAATTCTCATTACAAAACCTGCACCAAACCCTAAACCTCAAAAATTATTGTTGCATTATATGATTGATTCGGCAGAAACAATAGACATTTTTGCATTATATGGTATCTTTAGGTATTTTCAAACATAATTTGTCAGAAACAATAGACATTAACTATTTCCAAAATTCCTTAGACAATGTTTTCTTTTTTTCTGGTATAAGATTATCCCCAGACAACCAACATGGTATGCTCTGTCGCACTGCAAATAGAAAAAAAAATT
Organism: Carex littledalei; assembly: GCA_011114355.1. Taxonomy (NCBI): domain Eukaryota; kingdom Viridiplantae; phylum Streptophyta; class Magnoliopsida; order Poales; family Cyperaceae; genus Carex; species Carex littledalei. Next base: position 10,826,981 of record CM022087.1, read on the forward strand.
ACAAAAAGAAATATGTCAGAAATCTTATAAATTTAGGTAAATTGTAGTAATGAAACAAGCAGGAGTAGGAGCCCTGAAGCATACCTGATTACAGAAAATGATTAATTTTGGATCTGCTTCATCTCCTAAAGAGGCGTACCTTCCACAATTAAAAGATGAAAAAGAATAATTATTAACAAAATCCCTCAAGAACTTTGAATAATCAAACACATGCGGCTATACTTGCAGTTGGTGCAACGAACAAGAACACCTTTTAGAGACTTAAATACACGTTTCAATCGAAACCTTGTTGAAACAGTAAAACCTGACCAATACAATAGATAGGCAAATACAAAGAAGCTACAATTAAAATGCTAATTCCAATCCGTGAGCTTCCTTTTATTACAAGCTATTAGCCAAAAAAAATGAACATTGGTTTAGGTAAATAAATTGGCATTAAGGCATGAATAAACAGGCCAAAATATATCTTATAACATAATAAAAACTTTTTTATTGATGTTTCTAATTTTAAATTGCATTATTGCCTTGCTGACTAGTAAATATACTTTGTGTACTGTTTGTAGAGGTTTGGCGATCTGTTTGTGGTGCTTATTTTGGTCACGCTTGCCACGCCTTGGAGAAAGAACTACTTTTAGACAAAAACAATAAGAGAAAGTTAGTGCTGTCCATAATTTAACCCACCAGCACAGAAGAAAAGTACAAACATGATTTTTTTTTTTTCAAAAAAAAAAGAATGATTATTGTGATTAAATTAAATATTGAGCACCTGAACTTGATCTTGGAATATCTGCAAGTTCGAGGGATAATTCATGAAGTGATTTTCCATCGGAATTATAAATGCATTCATCACTGACAGACACAAAAAGGTTGGTCCAATGCTCATAACTTCACTAAACGGTACATCCAACAATAATAGAGAAGAATACATAGAAGGCATAATTAATTTCTGAGACAACCCAGCATGAGCTTCAAATTCTGATGGTGTTAACTGACCGCATCAAAATGATAACATTATCAGAACTGCATCTTCCTTGAAATATGTAGGACATGAAATTTGTGCACAAAAGTTGGGCATTGTTTGGGATATCTTAATGAATTATGACACAGTGATTTCCTTTTTATGCTTTATTTAAAAGAACATTCAGTATCTATTTAAAAGAAAATTCATTTGTAGTGGTTTTGAAACAAAAAAAGAGTATGCATTGAGTGGACTGATGAAATGTATTAATCTGAATTGAAATTTACTAAAACTGTACAACAGATATGATAAATCTTGGACCTAATTAATGTTCTATAATGTTTCCATCAAATCAAAATTGGCTATGATGTATATGTTAGCAAAAAAAAAACTATAGTAATTAATCTGAAAGTAGAAGTATGCATTGCATGGAGAGATAAATCAGATCAAGTAGAACTATAGAAGTGTTAGTTTACAATTGAAAAAAAGTATGCATTGCATGGAGAGATAATCTCAAGGGTTTTCAGCTTCCTTCCTAGAGGAAATATAATATATTATGAGTTGGGCTACGGTGCTTCACGAAGTAAAGCGAGTGTTTTACTTCACACTCATATTTTGCGATTTCAAAGTTTAAAATGTCGATCCGAATTGTTCAAATTGATCTCCATATTAAATTGCTTGGAGACCGAATTTTACATTTTCTGGAAATTTTTTACTATTTCTTTAGAATTTTTGGAAATTGTTGTTTTGGATGGTCCAGGATTTTTTAAAAAACAGTGATTTTCAAAAATTCTAAAAAAATAATAAACAATTTCCAAAAAAGTGTTTGAAGCGTATAATCATAAAGATGCTGCTCTAATGCTGTTAAAGCTATTTTTGTTTCCCGATATTTCTCTGGATCCATATCCTCGACGGTACCGTAAAAGATTCCCTATTACAATTAGCTATTTAATGTTTGAGATTAACTCTCAGCCAGTTTAGGATTCGGGTTGACCGAGGGGGCAGTATTATTGGGCTTTGAGATTCGTGCCAAGTTAAAAAGAACGGTCCAGATCAAGTAATTGTAAAAGATTCCCTATTACGGTACTGCACTGGATGATCTTTCCCAGTCCTGTCATCTCTCTACGCTGCTCCATCTGACGACTCAACTCTCTCGCACGCCATCTCAAAGTTTCCCGCTTACCTACGGGTTTTTCCTCAAAAAAAAAGAAAAGAAAGGTTTCCCGCTTACCAAAGGAATTGATACAATTGTGATTATATACCAGCGTTCACGCACTAAGGCCCAATGTCGCCTTTTAAATTGGACACGTCATCAATTTAGTAAACAATTTGTAAAAAGTTTTGAGTGGGTTTAAAAAATCAATCTAATAAGAAAACACTTCCAGAAGGGTAAACTAGGGGTGTAAACGGTCGGATACGGATCGGATAGTGGTCAAACCGTATCCTTATTCGTTATAATTTTTCGGATACGGATACGGATACGGATACGGATCGGATATTAAACGGATACGAATACGGATCGGATATCGGACGGATACGAATACGGATATAAATATAATTCGGATAATTAAAAATAAATTATCGATACATATTATGAAAAATAAATAACATTTAAAATATATTTTTTTCATTGATAAATTAGAGTTTCGTTAATGTACTGCTTTAAAAAAAATTGACGCAAAAAAATCATCATACTTTGCCTACAGGAATCATATACGAATTATTTTTTCATTGCATCTGATGTATTGCGATTTGCGAAGTTACGGACTAGGTTAGGAAATAAGAGTAGGGAACTCCAGCTTAGTTGCATTGCATATGACCTACTATTCATAAAGTATAGAAAAAGAAAAGCAAAAGAAAAAAATGAAAGTCCGAAATTCAGTAACTCTTTTTAGTCAAGAGAACCACCAATAAAAGAGAAGCATTATACTACAAAGTTGTTGTCTATCAAGGTTGGAAAGTACTGGAGGCGGCCCATGGCCCAAGTAGTATATTAAGCTGGAGTATCGCTGTATGTCTCTATCGGAGACGGTAAACCCTTTCACTCTTCGTTTTTTCCCCAAAGAAATTTCCTTTTTCTTACTTTATTTTTTTGGTGATTCGCCATGGATTACAGTCACGAAGCACAAGCGTCACACTTCGCTGCACCTCCGGCCTATTACACCCCCTCCACCTCCGCTGCGGCTGTTATCGGCCCAATACCTAACCCTAACCCTAGCTACAACCAGGTACAACATCTAGTCCCGGTCTCAGTCTCGCAGGGAGTCGACGCCTCTCTCACATTGCCTGCTGGATACACCGTTTTTCGATACCAGGCTGTCCCGTATGCCTCCTATTGCACCTCCATTCCAGCAGTCGCTGTGAAGGCCCCAACAGTGGCCCAATCCGTCTATTGCGATGTTTGCAAGATAACATGCAACTCACAGGAAATGTATAACAACCATGTATCTGGCAAGAAGCACAACAAAAATATTAAAAACCTCACTGCAGGCGATATACTGATTCAATTCGTCCCAGCGAGCACCTCGCCGGGGACCCAAACACCAGGTACAAATGATAATGACAAACAGTTTGTTGATTGCGACATATGCAAAATCACTTGCAACACCCAGGAGATGTATAACAATCATGTGTCAGGCAAGAAGAACAACAAAAAGATTAACAACCTCACCACGGGTGATAGACCCATCCAATTTGTCCCAGCAACAAGCACCTCGCCTGGGACCCAAACACTGGCTACAAATGATTATGGCCAAGAGCATGTGCCCACTAGTTCACAAATGGAACCAAAACCAAAAACGAAGAACAAGAGTGTGTGGAAAGAGGATCTTGAGACAAAGAAGAGGAAGGTGTTAGAAAGTGGGGCCAATGGTGATGCAGTCAAGGTATGTGACTTGTGTAACATAGTTGTTAACGGCCCAAAGGTTTTCGAGTACCATTGCAAGGGGAAGAAGCATAAAAGTATGGTTAAGAAGCAAGTTGTGAACCAAAACCAAAAACGAAGAGCAAGAGCAAGAGTGTGTGGAAAGAGGATCTTGAGACAAAGAAGAGGAAGGTGTTAGAAAGTGGGGCCAATGGTGATGCAGTCAAGGTATGTGACTTGTGTAACATAGTTGTTAACGGCCCAAAGGTTTTCGAGTACCATTGCCAGGGGAAGAAGCATAAAAGTATGGTTAAGAAGCAAGTAGATGAGTAGAACTAGGGTAATTTGCAGTTGTGTTTATGCTGCAGTTTTTGTAGTATAGTATTTGGAATGCATGAAGTGTGGTTAGTGGAAAGTGAGATCACCTTGTGTTATATGATCCTTAAGGTTCAGGTCATCTACAGTTGTATGGAACCATGAAATTGTGTGGTTATAAAGTATTTTGGCATCATTTTCAGTTTTCAGTTTTTTGTTTCTCAAAAGCAGAATTGTTTTCTAGTTCTATTTTTGAACTCATTCTCATTTCTAGAACTTAAATATCACCATTACCACCAGAAAAATAAAAATAACCATGAAACAATTACATCTCAAAATTAAAGCACCTTGTACAAAGCATCCTGTTGTGTACCTGTGGTCTATCTCAGAACTGGATCTGATGTTGATTCAATATGTGAATTATCTTAAGAAAATCTATGATATGCACATATCTGATACTTAATATACTATGAAATCTGTTTCAGATGTCAGAACTCTCTGTTTCTATTTTCTATATTTCTATTTCTGTACTAGCTATTTCCAAAGGAAAAGGCTACCATAAATGTCATTTTTTGTTGTATTTTTAATCATTTTATGTATAATGTATTTTCACTGCAAATTGGTTCTTTGCTTGTACGAGATATCTGAAGAAAAAAAGGGGAAAGCTATATTAGCTCAGTGATGGATGCACTTTGTAAAACTTTCATAGTGAAATCTTATTGGTTTCGATCTCTGTATAGATTTTTTTTAGTTTTCTTTTGTATTTGTTAATTATTTTTTGCTTCAAATTTTATCAAATTTGATGTGTTCTATTTAAGTTCTGGGGAAGATATTTGTAATCTTATTTTTCTAAAAAAAAAGAAAATTACCGGCAATCATGATTGGCAAATAAGTAATGATTACCTTTAGTTTTGACATTAGTAGACTCTGTACTGCTCAAATTCAATAAATAATTAAGTAATGCTTTAAGTAATGGAGTTTGACTGTACAAACGTGATTAGTTAACTTTAATTGAATGGATTTGTTAGCTCACTAGCTCTGTGCCAGTAGTAAATACACACATGATGTTCTCAAGCTTAGTATATATAGAGTTGTAAAGAAAAGGAAAAAAGAAGCATTACAATTAAATGCAATCTCATGTTCATTATCTACTAGTAGATGAGATTGTTAACTTGATGATGAAGGTCGATAATGCAATCTATTTTAAAATTGATCTCTCTGTGCCCGGGGTAGGGCTGTAAATGAGCCGAGTTTGAGCGAGTTACCTCCAACTCGAACTCAGCTCATTAAATAAATGAGCGAGTCAACTCGAGTTGGGATGGTAATAACGAGTTGTAGAGCCAACTCGAACTCAGCTCGTTATCAACTCGAGTTGGCTCACAACTCGTTTATAAACTTGTTTAACCAGTTAAATCAATACAACACAAGTTATAAACGAGTTTGAGCCGAGTTTGGGTTTGGTTTTGGTTATTCTGGGATTTTTTGTGTCCAAGACTGTGTAACTTTATGTAACTCGAGTTATAAATGAGCGAGTTGGAGTCAGCTCAAACTCAGCTCATTTATTAAACGAGTCAGCCAACTCGAGTTGGAACTAACTCGAGTTGTAAATGAGCGAGTTAAAGCGAGCTGTAAATGAGCGAGTTACGAGTTCGAGCAATTTTGTCCAGCCCTAGCCCGGGGTGATATTTTATGTATTCTTGACAACTTGTGTAATTTCTTATTATTCCCTAAGGTAATGTTTAGTTAAGAACTAAAGTTAAGGAGGTCTGAGTTGGTTATTTCAATTTAGGTTGGACGAGATGTAACACAAAATAAAGACACCTGAAAAGGTGGTTTAGTTTAGACCAGCTTAACTTTCGACTTGTGCCTAGTTAGGCGAGACGAGACTATCTAGTGCTTCTATGGTGGAATAATTTAGTCCTCAGCCAAATAGGATAAAGACTAAAATTTATCTTATTCACCTCTCAACTTTTACAATCTTTTCTTATTTGCCCTCGTGTAATGGTTTGATTTTAACTCTCGTTAAATTATTAAAAAAATCTTAGCTTATATTTGATTAATAATTAGTTAATTACAAAGTCAAAATTACTCTTGACACTCAACAAAAAATTATGATCATCAGTTCCTTCTCAACTGAAAGCCGGATGTGCACCAATCAATACTATTCCTATGATATGATATATTTATTAATCTTTACCGTCCATTTTGAAGAAAAGATAGGTATTATTCTTATTTAAATATAAAACTATAAAAATAAAACAAAAACAGTAAAGTAAATTTCAACAAACATCAAATGCGTAATTGAATGTTGATGCTTAATCCTACGTTTTCACATGATGTATACCAAACTTCAAAATCTTTTGGTAAAACTTGCACAATGAAAATTATTGTGCTTTTATGTTTGGTACGGGTCCACAATTTTTCTGAACAATTTTTCTGGTTAGAAATCAATGTGAATAGGAATAATTTAAACTTTCATATCAATTGTTGCATCATGAGGCTAATGACATGTGGAGTTTTTACTTTATAATTTTTAATCATGGGTAATTTTTTTTAATAATTAAATTAGAGTTAACATGAGACAAATTAGATAAGGGGTAAACAAGAAAAAGGTTGTAAGAATTAAGATGCGAATAAGATAAATTTAAGTCGAAACTACATAAGTTGTCAAGAGTGTTACTGTGTTAGTGTTATGGTATAGAAATCAATTATATGATGATGGTTTTTATATTTTTGTTCATGATTTGGATGATTTATATCATTGTTTCTTGAGTATTTATAGTATTATAGATTATTTGAGTTGATAACTTAAATTGTAGAGCCTATAATTAAGATGATAATTATACTAAAATAGTCTCTAATTTTGACAGTTAGCATGAAACACTAATTAACCATAAAGTATTTGTATATGAGTTAAATGATAGTTGTGTTCTACAAACTATAAATACCAATTTAATCACATAAATACAAGTTGGAGAATATGGTATTGAACTTGATCCTTAAATCCTTAATAACCAATTAAAGTTCAAATTTACTCAAATTTGAAACAAGTCATATCTAAATAATTGAGAACAGTTTCGATTTTTTAGTTTAAATAATATTAGAGATCTATACTATAAAAATTAAATGTACCATAAAAGTTGGATGTACAATTAAAATTATCCATTTGTTCGAAATCAAGTAGGACAGAAAAAAAGAAAAGCTTTAAAACTCGTGATGATTTGTAATGGACGGTTCGGATGCAAATTTTATTTGAGCTACTTGATCGACGGTCTGAATTGGAAGGGACGGGTTGTGGAATTCCGATTTTGCAATCAGACCGTAGAACCACAGAAATAGGGAATCCATATCCTCGACGATGCCGTAAAAGATTCCCTTTTACAATTAGCTATTTACGGTTTGAGATTAACTCTCAGCCAGTTTGGGATTCGGGCTGACTGAGGGGGCAGTATTATTGGGCTTTGAGATTCGTGCCAAGTTAAAAATAACGGTCCAGATCAAGTAATTGTAAAAGATTCCCTTTTACGGTACCGTCGGTGATATGAATTTCAGAAATAGGTTGGTCTGGTGGGAAAGGGTTTTAGGGTTCTTGACTCCGTTCCCTATGAACTACTTTTCTCGCTAGTTCTTCGCTCGTACTTCTCTTAGAGGAGAAAGAAGCGAGCCTTTAATTTTGGCTATGTAAGTGCTTTTTTGTAACTCTTTTGTCTTATTTTGGTTAACTTCAATCTCGTTCACTTACTACTGATTTCGGTTTTGTAACTCTTTTTTCTTTTCCTTCGGTTAATTTTTTTTTCTTCCTTACTACGTTTCCATAACTTTATGCATGCATTTTTCTACTTTATAGTTGGTTTACTTGACTTTGTGAATATTATCTATGCCCAATGATGAATTTAGTTGTACAGATTTTAGAGATCCGTTTACCTTGTGTTGGGTTTTATTCGAGTGGGGAGAAGCAAGCTTATCTTTTCAGATGCGAGTAGTCATTAATGGTTTTTTTCCCTCTTCAAGTTGCTCTCTAACCAGTAATGGGGAAAAACATACTATATCGCTCTACTAAGATAATTTCTCAAAATTGAGAACTAAGATGGCACAATCATATTCTTCTCAACAATGGCAGCAGATGCGAAATTGTGAACTGATTCATTGGATGAATAACAGATAGGGGACTTGAGTGACCAATTCGTGACAAATGACAAAGTTTAGTGACCTCCTGCGAAATTTACCCATATTGTAAAAGGAGTGCATCCGGAGCGGATAATGCTAATACCAAATTCGTATCCGACTTTCATGAGTGAATAGGAATGTGGATACGGATAGTAAATGGATGTCAAAATTTAAAACCAAATCCGACTTAAACGAATATGGTACCTGAGGGGATACAGACCCGATGCAAGTAGTCATTAATGGCTATTATCCCTCTCATTCTATTAGGTAAGGTATTTGACTGGATCTGAATTCTTCTTACACATCCCATCTATAAGGGACAAGTATCCTCTCCAATATTGTAAAAGATTCCCTTCACTTTACGGTTTGAGATTAACTCCCAGCCGCTTTGAGATTTGGGCTAGCGCAGGGGGCAGTATTATTGGGCTTGGAGATTCATGCCAAGTTAAAAAGAACGGTCCAGATCTAGTAATTCTAAAAGATTCCTTATTACAGTACCGGGGAGGATCTGAATTCATCTATAAGATGGGTCCGGAACCCCTAAAGTTACTCAAATTTTGAGTGCTACATGTCACGACATCATGCTCATGGAAATGAATCTGCTGTTATTCTGATCCCAACCGTTGGTTATGACATGTAGAAACTCTGTTGCCTTCTCAATCTCACTATTATTTCACAACCCTTATATAATCCCAACCGTAGATTATGACATGTAGAAACTCTGTTGCCTTCTCAATCTCACTATTGTTTCACAACCCTTATATAAGGATGTTATGAATTTCACCTTTATTACACATCACCATCATCATTGAAGGTTAGCGCTGTATATATGTGGGATAAGCTATTTGGTTCTGCTTGGTACTGAAAGGATAGGCTTTCTTTCTCTTTGCTCAAATGGATAACCCACTTTGGTACTTGTCTATGAGTAATTATGAGTTAACTTTCTGAGGGCATCAACACAACTTCTTGTTGTTTTAATTGAGGAGCTTCAGTTTTGTTGCTTCTTCTTTTAAAAGATTTATTGAATCAACCTACAATTATAATTTTTTGGTAGTTTTGGCTGAAACTTGTGTTCTATTGATGCTGGCATTGAATGGACTGACATTGTTTGTTTAGTAAGATTCATTCTTTTTCTTCTGTCTTTGTTGCTGCATTTTTTTTTTTTCTGAACTGGAATAATGAATATTTGTGGTAGTACTTTTTTGACCTGTATAATAGAAAGGTTCAGTTTGCTCAGTTATTTTTGTCATATACTTTCTTTGTTGTATTTCAAATTCTTTTCTGTTCCCTTTAAAAAACTTTATTGGAAGCTAGCAATAAGAAATGAGAAAACAAAGATTTGATCGCCGTGATTATTTTCTGTTGCTAGACTAAAGTGATTTTAACAGAATAGTGTGGGAATCTCTTTTGCAAAACTTTACTTCCTAACACAGCTCCCTTGAGCACATTGTTCAGCGAGCAAACCCTATGGTCCTCCTCAACCCACATATAAGGATGTTATGAATTTCACCTTTTCTTACACATCATCATCATCATTGAAAACCTTTTAACCTTTTATTTGCAAGCAAACCCTACGCTGACACCCCCCCCCCCCCCCCCCCGCAACCCATCCCTCCTAGCCCTAACCCAAACCCTGATCAACATTCAAATTCGGCCCAAGCTACTTCAAAGTCGATTAAATTCAAGGGGGTATGGCTAAACAAAGCCACGGTGAATGAGACGAAAAAGAAGAAAGAGGGGTGAGCAATCTCTGCTGCATATCTAATCTGTTCTTCCTTCTTTTTCTCTTTCTTCTTCTTCATCTCATTCACCATGGCTTTTTTTAGCCATACCCTCTTGAATTTAATTGACTTCGAAGCTGCTAGTGCTAAATTTAAATTTTGATGAGGGTTTGAGTTGGGGCTAGGAGGATTGGCGATGGAGTTTAGATTACGGATATGATTACGGCTAGGAGGGATGGGCATGCTATTTGGATTAGGGTTGGGGTTGGGGGGTGGGGATTGGCGGTAGGGTTTGCTTCTTATATGTGGGTTTGGTCAGTTATTTTTTTCGTATATTTTCTTTGTTGTATTTCAATTTCTTTTTAGTTTTGAAAACCTTTTATTTGGAAGATAGGAATAAGAAATGAGAAAACAAAGATTTAATAACCCTGCTTATTTTCTGATGATAACATTAAGTGATTTTAAAATTATAGTGTGGGAATCTTTCTTTTTGCAAAACTTTACTTGGCACTAGTACTACCGCAATTGCTTAATGATGATGTGTTAACGCAGTAAGATCAGACATCTTGATGCTTTTCTTTCCTTCTGTTAATTTTTTATTTCTTCCTTACTACTGATTGGTTACCATAACTCTATTCATGCATTTTTTTAACTTTATAGGTTTTTTCACTTAATTTCTCTGTGTATGTTATCTATGCCCAATGATGAATTTAATTGTACAAGTTACAGAGACCTGTTTACCTTGTGTTGGGTTTTCTTTGAGTGAGGAGTCAAAGCAAGCTTATCTTTTCATATGCGAGTGGTCATGGTTTTTTTCCCTCTTCAAGTTGCTCTCTAATCAGTAATGGAAAAACATACAATATCGCTCTACTAAGCTCATTCTCATGGCACAATCAAATTCTTTTCAACAATGGCAGCAGATGAGAAATTGTGAATTGATTCATGGGATGAATAACAGATCCCTTGTGACACTATATAGAATTCTCCCAGAGTAGGGTTAAAATGCCCCATTGTTTTTGTGCCTCAATCATGTCTCACATCCTTATCTCTGTTTTCAAGGTCCAAATAGTCGATATGAACCGTTCAACATGATCTCCATTTTAAAATTTGCTTGGAGACCAAATTTTATATTTTTTGGAATTTTTTTACTACAAAATCACTATTTTTGGATGGTCCAGAATAAAACTTTTATTCCCAACCAAATATGACCTTAATAGCACTCCTCTCAATTTGTGGAAGTTGCTCTTTAGAGCAGTTGTTTTATGACTACTTTATGTAGTTTCAATTTGTGGCATATATGCATAATGAAGGACTTTCAGTTCAGTTCTGGGAGAGCAACAGATATGGTTCCCCTTTATAAGGAGTTCGAACTCTCTTAGAGCGTTTTCATGTATCATGATATGATTGAAACCAGTGTTGTAAAAAACAGCCATTGAGGCTGATTAATCGGCCGATTAGCCGTTGGCGGCGACCAAAATGTCACGGATTTTCCCAACTAATCGGCTGATTATTCCCGATTAATCACTTGGCGGTACCATGTCCGTCCGACGAGTGCATACCGTTATTTACAACACTGATTGAAACAACCCAGTACAAGGCCATTTCAAAGGTTTGAACTTTTGCCAGGCTTGAGTATGCCTTAGTAATCTCGAGTTGTGCAATTAAGCATTGAAATGCCCCTATTGTTAGAATGTGACTGACTGATTCTTCAATAGCTTAGGCAAAGGTGGATGCTATTGATTGATGATCAGAAGAGATACTTGGGGATAGCATGAAGTATGTTGTGTCAATTAAAAGGTTGCCTCCTCAATTTCACATTTCTTGCACAACCCATCTATAAGAGTGTTATAGGTCACAACATCAGGCTCATGCCCTTTAGAAATCATGTCATGTTGAAAATCCATTGCCTTCTCAACTTCACCTTTCTGCTTGGTACTGAAAGGATAGGCTTGCTTTCTCTTTGCTCAAATGGATAACGCACTTCAGAACCTGTCTGTGAGTATTAATTAGTTATCTTTCTGAGGGCATCAGTACAACATGTTGCTTCTTCTTTTAAAAGATTTATTAAATCAACCTACAATTTTTTTTTTGGTAGTTTCTGCTGAAACTTGTGTTCTATTAATGCATGGAATGTCCAGACATTGTTTGTTCAGTATTTTTTTTTCTGTCTTTGTTGCTGCATTTTTTTTAAACTCGAATAATGAACATTTGTGGTTGAACTTCTTTGACCTGTATAATAGAAAGGTTCGTTTTGCTCTGTTATTTTTGTCCTGTATTTTCTTTGTTGTAAATCAAATTCTTTTCTGTTCCCTTTGAAAACCTTAAATTTGGAAGCTAGCAATAAGAAATGAGAAAACAAAGATTGGATTAAGTTGATTATTTTCTGATGCTAACATCAAGTGATTTCAACATAATAGTGTGGGAATATCCTTTTTTTTTTTAACATGAAGTGATTTTCACACAAGTATTTTTTTTTTTTTTTTGCAAATCTCTTACTTTGCACACTAGTACTTCCATGATTTCTCTATGATGAAGTCCTAACACAGTAAAATCAGACTTCTTGATTCATTGGGAGAGTTATTTTTTTTTTCTTTTTCTTTTGCATGTTTGAAGTTTTTTTTTTTTTATTACTGAGATGCAAGTAGAGCTTTCCTCTTCATGTTGCTATTGTTGAAGGAAAAGAAAGAGAAGGAAAGATTCTATTGGTTTCCTTTTACAGTAAAAGTTTTACCACTATTTGATCCGTTTGCAGCCCTACATTCAATCTCCAGGTTTGGTCTAGAGCTGGGCAAAATCTAACCCAACCTGATAACTGTACCCAACCTGTATATTGTGAGGCTGTCAAACCTGTTTTGTCCGGAGCCCTACATTCGATCCTTTTGCAGCCCAACATTCAACCTTCGGGTTTGGTCTAGAGAAATTATGGTACTCATGGTACAGCTAATTGAATGAGTTTCAAACATGCAAAAGGAAAGTAAAACTCAACCATGAGTAGTCAAACAGATTTGTCCCATGCTTAAAAGTTGGAAGCTCATTCAATTAGCTGTCAATTTGTATGGATGTCTGATGAAATGTAATCTACTGATGTCATACAGCTACTAATTTCATAACTTTTTATGAAATGCGTTTTCATCTTCTGTTATATATTTTTTTCACAAAGAACACCGGTTTAAGCAACCTTATTAGCTGGTGGAGTTATTATTCAACACCTAGTAGTTTGAAAATACATAAGAGTTTGCTGATTTGTGACTAAGGTGACCTGTTATATTCCATTGTTTTTTTAGGGTTTAGGGTTTGCAAACTCTTATGTATTTTCAAACTACTAGGTGTTGAATAATAACTTCACCAGCTAATAAGGTTGCTTAAACCGGTGCAGCTGCTAGGTTTTGAATAATAACTCTTATGTATTTTCAAACTACTAGGTGTTTTTTTATTTTTTTTTATTTTTTTTTATTTTTTTTATAGGTGTTATAAAAATCGGACTTCCTTAGCAGCTGCTGCTAAGTTCTAAAAAAAAAAAAAAAAAAATTGGACTTGACCGGACGGTTGGACCGAAAATAAGCGGATCTGGACAGCTCTCTGGTTTGGTTAAGACCGTTACTGTTATTAGATCGGTCAAAATCCGATTAATTGACCGGGTTTGAGTAGGTTATTTTTGCTTCGTAACATTTCTTCATTTCTTCAACATCTCTTTCGATTCTATATGCTGTTATTTTCTTCACGTGCATAGACGAAAATTAATCAAAGTTTACAATCTGAGGAGAGAAATGTGAGATGATTTAATCTCTCGTTCTTTTTTTTACTCATCCAATCTTCTCTTTGCAAGAAAAGTTCCATGAGTTCAACACCTCAAGATCCAAAAGAATCACGAAAAAGCTGCTCAAAATTCAGGCATTCCAAGCTGTAATAATGTTGTTCTCATTGATCAGCTTGAGGTTAAGAGTTACACCATGAAAACAAAATTCAGGAATTAATGTCTTTCTCATTCAGCTTGAGGTTAAACAGGTTTTACAAAATTTCATGAAGTATGCTTTTTCCACTATATATTAGTTCATTCTTGATCCTATGCAAGTTTTTGTATAGATTTAAAGACTCGCCATCGAGAATTTAAGTTTGTAAATAAATACTAAGTAGTGTTGATAATTGAAAGGCTAATATCTAGATATTATTGAACAAGGAGATCATGCTCTTAAAGTGTTTGATAAATGCTTAATTAAGAGAAAATTTGAACTCAAACAATAACACTATTGAACCCAAGTACAGTCCAGTCTTTGCACAAAGCAGTTTCAAGTTGTTGAACAGTATCAAGGTAGTAATAGAAATTCCGTAAAACGTGCGCCAAAATGAAAGAAAGCAGGTCATGAATTAAGAGTTGCTATTTGGTTGATAATTTGATAACTATGAGTTCAGATTTATATCAAAAGTACGAAGGAACCAGTTATTAAAAAATTATCGTGACAATAAAATTGAGAAACTATAACTGGTCACATTTTAATGTATGTTTGAAATTGTATAAATATACATAAGAATATGATTATTATTAGTATGTATAATACTAATATCTCATAAAAATAATATAAGTATTTAAAAATTAACAATTGCACCGGTTGACTCGACGATCTGACCAGAAAACTATTGACCCGAAGTTTTATCAGGTCAATGTCCGATCCAATTATGATAGCATTGGTCTTTTTGGTTTCTACTATTTGCATAATTGCATCCGTGAGTCATTACTGGTGTGTTGCTTCACTTGAATTCTATCAATAGTTCAATTGAGGAAAGTAAGAGGATGAATTGTTTTTTTCTTAAAATGTATTGTCATGGGCAGAGGTTACTCAAAAGGTCGAACATCTTCTTACAAGTTCAAGAAATTATTTGAGATGTTATTTTTAAAAGTTAGTGGCTTTAGGTGTTTATTAATAATTTCATTGATAAAAAAACATAATTATAACGAGTCAAATGATTTTAAATCCTAAATATAATATCTTATTCTCATAAAAAACCTCTAAATTAAATTAATTTTCTAATCTTACTTACATACACTCTTAATAACTCTATTACTTTAATCCTAATCTCTCTCCACAACTGGATCCACTTTTTCGACCGCCGTCGCGCTCCGACGACCAGATATGTTTCTATATGAAACTTTAACAATCGGCTGTTTCTATATGAAACTTTAACAATCTGAATATATGTTACACTCTACACGGGACGTGTTCAAATTTTATTGAATTTTATTTTCTAATTATCTATGATATCATTTGTTTAAATTTAATTAAAATAAAATATATATTTAATTTGTACTTAACCGTCGTATATCTTTCTCTTTGTTGAAGTGTTTTATACTTTAGTTTGAGCATCATCATCATCCTCATAATTATAAAATGAAATTTATGGTACATTAACAACTTAAACAATTATGCTTCAATTACTTTAATGCATTTCCGTTCTTAGAAAATATTATATTTTCAATTTGTAAAAGTATATTAAATATGTTATTATATTTTGTTACATCTTTACATTATTTTACGTGATATAACACTTTTAATAAAATTGTTAATTTTACAATAATTTAATAATAATTTTATCCTTAATGTGCACATTGATTTGTACTATGGATTCATATATTTACTTTTAAAATTCAAATCGTCAATCCAAACTGTTCAATATAATTTTTAGAAGATGTACTTGGAGAATGGATTTTTTTTTTAAATATATATTTACTATTTTTTTAGCTAGATAAAAAAAATCACTACTTTTGGATGGTAAAAATTTGTAGAGCAGGTGATTTTCTATTTATCTAGAAAAATAGTATTTTTTTTTAAAAGGTATAAAAACCGATTTCCAAATACATTTCCACATGGAGAGGAAGAACAGTTCATATCTATTATTTAAACTTCAAAAATATAATATAAATTCATATTTCGGATCCACGTCGCAAATTATTGTAACCTCACTCTCAAAAGTCAAAACTATAGTTTTAACTTTTAACTCAAATCAAGTCGAACAGAGAGCACGTGCCGCTTTAAAATTCGTACTAATTTATAACGGACGGTTCAGATTCAAATTTAATATTTTGAGATACTTGGAGCATCTGAATTGAAAGACCCGAGCTGTAGAATTCCGTGTCGGAAATCAATTCATCAGCGGCGATGAATTGTCGCGTGCTGCTCCGGCGCTGCTCCTCCACCGTCTCTGTCTCTTTCCTCAATCCTAGCCATCTGTTTTCTCATCTCAATTAAATTACTGTACCCTTCATTTGATTTTTTACTTTGCTTTTTTAACAATCTCAGGTGCTTCTCCAGCGCTCAGTGCTTCCGTACCCTGCTCCTCTCTCCGTTCGCCCATCTCCTGTCAATTCCTGGTAATCTCTTTCTCTTTCTCTCATTTACAGATTGCTCTCCATAGCTGATTAGAAGTTTTCATAGCCCCTATAAATGTGAAAAGATACATCACGGTACGGCACGCCATGTGTGTCGGTCACCGTGACTAGTGTGTCCTGTGCCATGACCATTCGCGTGATGTGACCATCCTTCGGAAAATTGGCACAGCACGGCACGGCACGGCACGGCACGGCACACAAACTAGTTTGGTCATGGCACGACACGACACGTGGTCACGCGAGTCACGTGTGATCAGGACCATTAGATCTTGATCGAATAGTGAATCTTGAATAAACTAACTTGAATTATAAAAAAAATAGTTAAATGTGACCACTACATCTTAATCGAATGGTGAATCTTGAATGAATCTGACTTGGTCACGGCACGACACGAATTTACATCCCTAATAGCCCCTCCTTGGAATTACCTTTAGTACCCAGTGTTAGTGTCTGAATTTATGTTCAGTAATGGAATGGATTCTGCTAATGTATCAGGTCCTGTTTACTGCACAACAAGTCAAGGGAAGGCTTTTACCAGTAAATTTGAAACCTTTCTGTTTGGTGTTTTTATGAGGTAGCATATTTGTGCAGTTTGTTTCGAGCTTTACTGTGTCAAGATCATGGTCGGCTGTTGACACTTACGAGATCTTACCATGATTTTTCGACTTTGCCAGAGAAAGGTAAATTTTTGTGCATGATTCTTCTAGTTTGTATTCCTCATCTGGTCCCTGAAATTTCAGAGTTCAAATTTAGACCCTAATTATTACAACTTTTCACAAATTCGTTTGTGTCCAGACTGTCATCTTTGGAATACTTTTGATTGGAGAATGATTTTGTTGTCAATTGTCATTGCTAATTGCTATGTTGTCCATTTTTGCACTGGGAAATGAATTTTAGGAACAAACATGGTGCAAATTGGAACATTTGCAGACCAAAACTGATTGATCAAAAATTTCAGGGACTAAAACAGGAAACAAGGACTACTAATATTCTAATTTTGGATATGGGTGGCAAAACTTCAGGCCTGCTTAGTAATATTTCAATATTTTTCTTAAAATGGGTCGAAATAGGGGTGGCAAAAAAACACCCAATCCTTTCTTGTGTTTGAATCATAGACTCAGTCATTTTTTAGGTTAATACAGTTGGAGATGAGTAAATTGTGCTCAATTTCCTAGAGTTAATTAGCGTATATCTCTTCTTTACTAGTTCATGTAAATTTGAAACCAATATCCAAATCCATTTCAATTTGTTATTTAGGGAAAACAATACTATTAAAGTTGTGCAAAGATAGCATAATATATTTTTTATAATATACATTTTCTGTTACACTATTCTAAAGGCCAGGTGCTTGCAATTATCTCAAATAAATGATGTGTGACAGTTGGAGCATGAGGAATCGGATCTTATTTGTGAATACAACAAGATAGTCATTTTTTGTGCATAGACTTTTCAAATTATGCACAAAAAATTAGATTCCTAGTAGGTGGATATGGAATTTTGTAAAGCTAATGTCTGTCTTACTGTTATATTAATCAGTATATAACTGGGGATTTTGTTAATTTTGTTTTGGATTTGAAAGGGTTGATGGAGGGTTCAGATTTGTCGACAAAGAAATGCATCCCATGTAGTTCAAAGGATATCCATGCTATGTCAAGGGAATCAGCAATGGAGTTGCTTCCACAGGTTTAATTTTGATTTTTCATGCTAGGATTACAATTTTCCTTGTACACAGTATTGAATTAATATTAACAAAAATATCGGTGGTACAGTATTGATGTGTCTACTTAAACTGAGCTCTTAAAATACTTATTTGGAAGCAATTAAAAAAAAAATTTAATGGAAGTAATTAAAAAAAATTATATTAAATTCAACCGAAATTGTACTGATTGAAATTTTAGTTGGCCTGTCATGTGGTTTTTCTTTCGAGGGTGGACAATTTCATGTGCATTTTGCTAGTGAAGTCTATATGATCAGTGCACATTGGAATATCAACACATCCCTACAAAAATATTGTATACCGCTGCATAATTTAGAGTTAACAGATGATTAGTTTGGAAGAAAGTGGGTGAATGTTATAAAGGGGCATTTCAGATACTTAATTTTTGTAGTGTTATGTATGGTATTTTGATGTTCTGAAGGGGCCTGAATGAAATTTCTCATTTTAAGAAAACTTCTGTTGTTGGGTGTCAATGCATGCACTTAGCATCTTAGCTAAGTTTGAGGTTTTGAGTTTAATACAGGTGAAAAATTGGGAGTTGGTAACTGACAATGATGTCATGAAACTGCAACGCTCATGGAAAGTTAAAAGCTTTACTAAAGGGCTCGAGTTCTTTCAACTCATAGCTAATGTTGCAGAGGCTGAAGGTACCAGTTCTCTCTACAAATTTGCTATTTTCTCACTGCTAGGTTTAAATGTGTATGTTGTTGTCCAAAATATGTGTACTTGCAAGTACACTGGATATAAAATATGAGCTATTGTATCGGCAAATAACACCCAATGCACGTTTTGGAGTCATTTGCAAATAAGCATTATCCGCTCAAATGCTGCTTATGATGGAAGAAGTATATTCGATAGTAATCTACGCATTTTGCCTGTTCCTTAAAAATTCTCTCTTCTATTGGTATAACCCCCAATTGAACTACAACAGAGTCACTTGGAACTAGTTATTTATTCATTTTGAAGTTTGGATTTACAAAAATTGATGCATTCTGCCTGTATCTCAAGTTAGTGGATATTAGTAGCCCTTTTTTGCTCTCTTACTGTGTGTGTTCAAGTTTGGGTGCTATTTGAAGTACAATAAAGTATTTGGGGTTATCTGTAACATCTGACATGACTATGGGGCTGGTATACTTTTGTTGTTTTTATGAATATTTAATCATGTGTTTGGTTGACATTTTCTTATGTAGTTTTTAATCATATATTTTCTTTTACTCTAGAAAAAAGAGAACAGTGATTTGAAATTTTAAAAGCGTGCCTTTAATCATTTAGCACATCAGTTGATTATGTTATATGTAAAAAAAAAGAGGTTATAGTATATAATGCGCTTGATGAATGTTCTAGTATATATAAAACAGTTTTGGTACACAAGTATATAATATATTTTGGCTCTTAAATTTCCTATATAAAGTATTAACTGCTTCTTGATGAAACGGTTTTCTCAGGCCATCATCCTGATTTGCATTTGGTCGGCTGGAATAATGTGAAAATTGAGATATGGACTCATTCAGTTGGTAAAGTTTCTGATTTCATATATTTTCTCTTACATCATTATTCCTGATAAAGCTATATGAATTATCTCATATGTGCCACTATAGAACATCAAAGTTGCATGTTTGAGGTTATCCCCATTAGAATGGGAAACCACTTGTGTTTTTGTACTCTCTAAGCTCCGCCCCTTTTACCCTCAGGAACATGTTGATCCTTCTTTATTCTAGGGGTAGACATGATATAACATCATTTTGCAGGGGTAGAATGAAAACACCTGTGTATTGATTGATTTTATAATTTTCTCTTTCAGGAGGATTGACGGAAAATGACTTCATACTTGCGTCAAAGATTGATTCACTCGACACTGAATATCTTCTTAGGAAGAAAAAGATAGCTTCTTCATAGCCTACAACTTGGAAATATGTTAGCTTCAAATAATAATTTCATACGTCCAATTTTTTTTACAAACCCGAGCATTAAACATAGTTCATTTTGGAAATTTTTACCGGTGCAGTACGATCCTATTCAAGTGCTACATTATCTTCATTTTTTTTTGAGTTTTTTGGCTATGTTAAAAGCAGTAAGATAGAAAAATGATAATTTTTTTTTTTTTTAAAAAGGCAGATGCCCATTTCATTGCTGAAATATTTAGATACAAAAACCAGTTAGCCAGCAAGTCTGGACTGAGAACCTCATGCCAGGAGAGGCAAAACATTGTTTAAAGCAACATAATAGAAAAATGATAATTAATAACAGATTTCAGAAAAAAAAAGGAAAATTAATGATTAGAAAAGGATAGCATGAGAAGGAATGACAGGAACATGTTATTCCGATCTCAACCGTTCAAACTTTTCCATGTGCAAACCTCGAAGAAGTAAGTTTTTTATGCACAAATCTCAATGAAGACCAATGGTTTGGATCAGGATATCAGGTTCCTGTTATTCCTTGAGAATAACAGCAGATTTATTCCCATGAGAAGGGTACATGATACAGGGATCTCTACATTTTTCCCAAGTTTAGAGGGACCCCTGTGAATTGGCACTTGGGTTTGGTTGATTTTCCTAATTTTGTACAATTCGCTAAGTATGTGTGATGAGTAAGCTGAAACTTGTGTTAAGAAATAAAAAAATTTACATTAAATTTGTATTTTTGCAACAAGATTGGAATCTTTCAGCTCTAAAACATCTGAACTCTGGTATAAGAACAACTGAACCGCAGCTAAATTTTTGAAGTTTAATTTCAGTTTGCTGTAAAAAAAACTTGTTTGGCGTATCTTTACTCTTCAATTTGGAATGAGAGATGCAAATATTTGTGTCTTGTGTGGCGATTTTAAATGTTAAAGAATACTGTATGCAATTATGCATAGCTCTTCCCTTTTTATGAAAATCTGTTGGTGGGAAATTATTTTGAATTAAATTGTAAAAAATAAGCTTTTAATAGACCGATTTTAATTAAATTCACTGTGTTTCCTTTTCAGAAAAAACCAGCTTTATTTTTGTTTCTTTCATTGTGTCGTATAATTGCTCAGAAAAAGAAATGAGCACTGTACAATCCAAATGCGTCTTGACCGTCCCAAAAGCGAACTGTCCCTTCTTTAACTACAACAGGCAGAAAAGACCCGAGCGTAAAAGACCCGACATTTTTATTAATATCCAAAGTTTAATACAAATTATTAATTATACCCAGAGTCGGACCAATTATCGAAATATACCCAAGCCGGCCATTTTCTGGCCGGCCATGTACCCTCCTCAAGCCGGCCAGAAAATGGCCGGCCATGTTCCTTTTTTTTTTTTTTTTTTTTTTTTAAGAGAGACACTATGAAAATCAAAATATTGAAATTTAACACTGAAAATTTGAAATTTTTTGTTTAATTATTTGTTATATTACTTCTTTTGATATAATTAGCATATTTATATTAAAATACGCTATATTAATTGAAATTATATTGAATAACACTATATTATGTTAAATTACGCTAAATTACATTACATTACATTACAATACGCTATATTAATTGAAATACGCTATATTATTTTTTATGTTGTGCTACTATTTTAATGTTGTAATATTTTCTGTTTAGCATTATCATGATAATTTATTTTGATCTGTAAAATATAAAAATAGTACCATAAAAGCACACATACACAAGAACCGAAATATAGGATAATCCAAATATACCAAACATAAATAGTATATGAAATAAAATAGTACAAAACTAGTAAAATACAACTAAAACGGAGAGGGGGAATATCGCTGAGCCGGTACTCCGGCGTTCGCCCGGCGCCAGCGCCGCGACCAGGCTCTCTCTCTCTCGGCCTCCTCACTGGCATCGGCAGACCTGAGTATTTGGTCGGCACTATCCCATATGGCATCGCCCGTGTAGACTGTCGGTACTGGCGGAGGTGTAGCGAAGGTAGATGCGGCAAACCCAGTCCCAAAGTCAGGCTGAGTATGAGACCCGCTACCACTAGCCTCTCCATCATGCGGCATCTCTGTGCCATATCGGGGCCATGCCGGTGTCGACATGAAACTCTCATCGAATACCCCGAAGTCCTGGAGACTGCACGAGAGGGACTCATACTCAGAAGTATCGATCTCCGCAGGTGGTGGCTGTGGTGGCATCTCTGCTGGACCCTGCAATCATACACATAAATTATTAAATTTGATCTGAATGAAGAAATTTATTAAAACCTGACAGATACTGAAGTATGACATACATGAGGCTGCACCGGACGTCCATGCTCGTCGTACCATGTCGTCCACCCAATGTCGGACAATACCCAACGATGGTAGTCCCACTCTGGATGTGAATCGGGGGAAGATGGCATATCATCCATCAGAACCGGGGTCGGATCGGGCTCCTGCGGATTTATCTCACGCCAGTTGATGTTCTCTCTGGCGTCTCGCAGCATACCGATGATCTTTCCACCGTGCCCGGCATCCTCAACCACATTCGCATTCTTCTTGAGTGTGCGGTACCCAAGCCGTCTCCAGTTCTTCCTTCCTAGCATGCGGATCCCATGCCCGCACTCCTTGATCGCGGCCAAAAGCTGAAAAAAATTTGGCATGTCAGATCAAACCTTGATATACTACTAAGTTAGACCAAAACTATGTGGTTTTAGGTGCTTTACCTGGCGAGCCCATGCACGACCGTTGGGATGGTAACCATCATCCGTTTTGATCCTGTCGCGAAGATGGGCACCGTAATCACCCTGCAGATAGACACTCGCCATGCAGACCTGCGTGTACCATACATCGTACCTCAACTGGGGACCCCCCTGGGTCTGCAGAAGCACATCTGGCTCGTGATAGAAGTCTGCATACTGAGGATCCTGGGCCGTCTCGTAGTATGCATGGTAATGAGTGCTCCAGTCCTTATCCAGTCGTGATCGGTGGGTAACGCTGTAAGGAAGACGTTAGTTGCAATAAAAAGCTATCAAGTAATATGATGTATTTAACAATAAATACAATAGACTACGACATACCTGTGCAGGGCTCTGTGCGTGGAACTCGGCAGAGATGGGTCTGCGGGAATGAACGCCGGTCGACCAAACTGGCGGAGCACCCGATCTGGGTAGTGGTGCTCCACTGTCCAGAAATGTATGAGTGGACCTCGATAGAACCACATCTCCCGCTCATGCTCGTCAGTCACACTGCCCGGCAAGAGGAACTCCTCGTACAACTGATCGTACGGCGTCCACTCAACAAGAGGCTCAGGCAAACTCTGAAGCTCTGACCGGACTGGCCTGATCCCAATGGTAGCACCGTGAGTCCGATCCTGGTAGTGGTGGAAACCGTACCACTTCTTGGCGTATGCCGGGCAGTGAAACACATCTGGCGCTCCCCAATCCGGCGCCTCATTGGGGATAGGACGACCCACCGGTAGCCGTGACCACGACCAGTGCTGAAGCAGGAGTACCGGCCCGTACATCTGCTTCGCCGTCGGCTTCATTTTCAAGAACATTACACGTCAGTGTATTTTGATGGATTGATTGATTAAATAATTTACACTAAAATAAGAGTTGGTGACTTACCTCACTACTACGGCACAGGTGGTAGTACAGATACGCCAGGACAGCTCCACCCCAGTTGTACGACGACGGCTCCTCAATGTTCATCAGCAACGGGAGATACATCATCGGCACCTGATCACCGCTGGAATCAGGAAACATGACAGAACCAAAAAGGTCCATCACGTAGCCCCGTGTATATCTGCAATACAAAACATATAAAAATTCTAATAGAATCATCGTATTATAAATTAATTAGTAGATATTAATAAAAATTTACCTCTGAATCTCCTGCTCGGTGGAATGTGCCGAGAGACCCGCGATGAAGTGCTGCCGTAACCTCGTCATCCGTAAATGGAACTTCGACCTCCCATGTTCCCCAATGATATATGAAGGATCAGCTCCCAATAACTCCTCGACATAACCTGCGAAGCTGGTGCTGTCAGAGACGCCACCGACGGGTGTGCCACGGATAGGCAAACCCCAGAGAGCACTCACATCCTGGAGAGTCACTGTCATCTCTCCAAATGGCATGTGAAACGTGTGCGTCTCGGGACGCCATCGCTCCACCAGTCCAGCGATGAGAGATGCATTGATGATGCTCTTCTCTGTCCGCACGATGTCCACAACCTGGTAGAGACCCAGGTTGATGAGGTACGGCTCCATCACCTCATAGTACCTCATGTGAACGCACCTCAACTTCACATCTAGAAGATCCGTGTCCTGCGTTGAAAAATGTAATCCGCATGGTGACAACATAATAAAATTTCAATCCAACAAAATTTAATGAAAATATAAGAAAAGGAACGTACCTCACGAGAAGCCAGTGAGACTCGGTGCTCGCTGTGGGGAATCCACAGGAGAGGACTGATGTGCTCTGTGCTGCTAGTACTGATCGGCTCGTCCACTACTGGACGCTGGGTAGGCCGTGCTCTAGGCATCCTGATATCTAAAATAACCTAAATTCGGTGAAATTACGCTTGATCAGCATAATTCTGGTAAAAAAGGCCAAAATATTGGTCATCTGTGCTAATTACACTAAATTATGCTTAATCAGCCTAATTATGGTAAAAAAGACCAAAATATCCTAAAAATTGGTTATCTGTGCTAATTTCGGTAAATTACGCTTAATTAGCCTAACTATGGTAAAAAATACCAAAATACCCTAAAAATTGGTCAAACGTGCTAATTTCGGTAAAATTACGCTTAATCAGCATAACTATGGTAAAAAAGACCAAAATACCCTAAATAATGGTCAAACGTGCTAATTTCGGTAAAATTACGCTTAATCAGCATAACTAAGGTAAAAAAGACCAAAATACCCTAAATAATGGTCAAACGTGATAATTTCGGTAAAATTACGCTTAATCAGCATATTTATGGTAAAAAATGCCAAAATACCATAAATATTGGTTATCGGTGCTAATTACACTAATTGCGCTTCATTAGCCTAATTATGATAAAAAATACCAAAATACCCTAAAAATTAGTCAAACGTGCTAATTTCGGTAAAATTACGCTTAATCGGCATAATTATGGTCAAAAAGACCAAAATACCCTAAATATTGGTCAATTGTGCTAAATACACTAAATATTGGTTAACTTAGCTAATTACACTAAATTACAACAATATAATCTAAATTATAACACCTAAAACCTAAACCCTAAAATAAATAAATTAAAAATTAAATTAGATAAAAAAAAAATTTATCTCAAAGAAGAAGAGAGAATTCGGAATTTGGATGGGATGAGAGGATTATGAGAGGAGAGAGAAAAAAGGGTATATATAGGGGTTAATGCGGGTTAAAAAAAAAAAAAAAAAAAAAGGAACATGGCCGGCCATTTTCTGGCCGGCTTGAGGAGGGTACATAGCCGGCCAGAAAATGGCCGGCTTGGGTATATTTCAATAATTGGTCCGACTCTGGGTATAATTAATAATTTGTATTAAACTTTGGATATTAATAAAAATGTCGGTAAAAAGACCGAGCGTAAAAAGCAAGGCGTAAAGGAACTTAATTAAATTTGCGGTTCCTTTATAAGTGAGATTTCATGCGGCCGTCGAACATGTGGTACGGCGACACGCTAAGAAACTGCATCAAATATACGATAATTGACTGATCCCAAAGGGACCGTATATTTGGTGCGGTTTCTTCCATGTCATCGAAATTTTTTCGTTATTTTTCTTTTTTTTGGCAAGGTATTTATGCAACATTTATTCTTACCACGTATGTATGCCCGATCTAACTGCTGACTATTTACATAACACCGACCTTACTAATCTAAAAAAATGGTATAATTAGGAAAACCCATAAGAAAACACTGTACTATTATTATCTAGGTCAAAGAGAGTACTATTATTATCGTAAGACAAAAAGGGAACTCCAAACCAAAGAGGAGGGAAAACCTAAGAAATTTTCCCAAATCGGCTGGGGCCTGTGTCTGGGGCTCTATTCTGATCCATGGATTGTGATCCAAGCAAAGACCCAAGATGCTAAATCCCTCACCGTATAGTCAACTGTGTTTTCTATCACTGCAAGTGGGTCCCATATCAAACATACACTGCGCGCATTGTTGTGCACTTGTGCGGTTGTGCCCTTGTAATCGTACAGACTACAGAGTTCTCTCTAATTAATTCGCCGCACCGCGTTTATTTTTGAAGTCGGATAAATTTGCCTCCAGTTATTCCGAAAATAACAGGGTCTATTTTCTGTCTATAATTGGGCCCCACTTGTCAGAAGAAAACAACTTTCGCACTTATCACCTCCTTTTTTTCTCACTCTTGCCGACCGCTCCAAAACCCCAAGTACACACAAAACTTAACAGAAGCGCATCTATTAATAATAAATAAAATCTCCTTTTTATTATTTTCTCTCTTTTCTTTCTCTTTCCCCACCCCTTTATATAATAAAAACTGTCTCGTCTCTCGATAGGAGAAGGGTTTTGGCCGCCGAGAGATAGGAACAGAACCAAACCAAAATAGCGAGATAGAGAGAGAGAAAAAGACGAGAACTGATTCTTCCTTCGTTGCTTTGTTGCGATAGAGAAGGAGAGAGAAGCGAGGGTTTCGTCTCGTCTTTTTTCCTCTTTTGAAGGAGGATGAGTGGTAAAGTGGCGGCGGCGGCCGCGCCGGGGATTCCGGCGTCTGCGCGGAAGCTGGTACAGAGTTTAAAAGAGATTGTTAACAGCCCTGAGGCGGAGATCTATGCGACTCTCAAAGAGTGCGATATGGACCCTGATGCGACAGTCAATCGACTCCTTACACAAGGTTTCTTTTCCTCTTATTTCCTATCCTCTGTTCTCGATTAGTTCCCTTTGTGTTTTTTCTTTGTTTAGTAGAGAAAAAGTACTGCTGTTTGTTGCCAAAATCTGAGAGCCACGTTCGAGTAGTGTGGGGTCGTCGATTTTGTTAACCCTTTGGAGAGAGATGTGTGGGAATTGTTGTAGGTAGCTTTTTCTGATATTATTTTGGAATAGTGTTACTTGAAGAAGAAAATAGAAGTGTACTAGGGTTTGTGGGATATAATTATTTACGTTTTAATTAGGAAGGCAACATAGAAAGTGGAGATCTTTCATGGTTTTGAGGACAGTTATTGGAGGGAAGAAAGCAAGTTTGCTTTGAAACTTGGTTGTTTTTAAAACGAGGAACAGTGGAGATACAGTGTAATCTTGGTCGATTTTTGTTTTTGTTTGTACTGCATAATGCGTAGAATTAATGCAACTGCTACAGAAGGAACACCTTCCCTTGGAGTTGTTGGTTTAAATTTTGAGAAGATGCATCTGCAATATCATCATATGGTAGCATAGATGACCTAATTAGTTTTCCTCTTTTGTTTTGTGTGTGACACAAGGGAAGTCCATTGATTAGTGTGTGTATTTCCTGGTTTCCAAAAATGAAATTACAGAAACTTTATTCTAAGAGATATATAGGCACTCAAGCACTATGGTTTCTAAGTGAATTCTTCATTGCAAGTTATACATCAAAAAGAAAAAAAAATATCAATCGGTGGATATACTTTATCACTGCCTCTCTTTCCTGCTGTTTGTCTGATGTGGTACTCTTCTTTTTCCAGATACTTTTCGTGAAGTGAAAAGCAAACGAGACAAGAAAAAGGAGGTGCGTAACTTCTCATGTCTTTCTATGTTGTTTTAATTTTCGTGTATTATTATTATTATTTTTGAACATGATCTCCTGAAATTTAATACCTGACTATGATGACTTTTGCAGACCAAAGAAACAGGAGAGCCCAGGACTCGTGCAGTTAATAACACCTCGACTCGAGGATCTAGGGTTAACTCTGACCGTGGACCCCGCAGCAGTTATTACCAATCTAGCTCAAATGGTAAGCATGGTACAGATGTATAAATGCATATGTTCTGCTTCTTTAATATATTTATTTGTTTGTGCATTTGGTGTTATCTATTCCTAGCAAGCTTTTAAAAAACGTCTAACAACATTTAACCTAGCAGGGGCTATGATTTAACGGTTTGATCGCTTTTTAAACTCCATCTATGGCTGGGGTTTGTAGAGAATTTTAACACTAGGGGGTCCAAAAAACATTTAAATGGCTTAACGACAAGTTTCATTTTGTTTCTTGAAAGATTTATACCCAAGTAAGAAAGATTGGAGATTGATGTTATTTCTTTTGTTGATTCCTTCAGACAACCAGGCACCGCGAGCTAAAGCTGCACCTGTAAAAGAGAATGAGACCAATTCTCACCATACATCGTCAATCTTGGGACCTGCCACCGGTGCCAATAATTCACATCAGAAACCAAGGTAATATCTTGTGGTAAATGCTTCAAATTTCCATGTAGGGGTCTTATCATGAATAGTAAGAGATCCGTATGTATTGTGTTTGATATATTTAATTTTCTTGTTCCTTTTCAGCTCCACATTAAACACGGCGACACAGATACCAAGTGGCCTGACTGATGGGCCACCACTGTCAACGCATCCGGCGCCATCCGGTTTTCAAAGTGCATGGTCAGGAGGGCTGCATGGTCACCTCTCAATGGCTGATGTGGTAAAAATGGGGCGGCCCCAAGCCAAATCTGCTGCACCGGTTGCACCAGTTGTTACAGACCGTTCTTACGCTGCTCAGTACCCGGCCATGCCAACCAGCCATGCTCCTAAAATGGGTTCTGCCGTGCCTCCTGAGACTGCACAGTCTCAACCTCAATCACAACCTCAACTTACAGTTACTGATCCCTTACCTATAACTACTTCTACAGTAACCAATAGTTCAATTGCTGATGACTGGACTATTGTGGATGAAGCACCAGTAGTTGCGGCTGATTATTCTGCTGGTGTGAGCTCTTTGGAAGGAGAGGTTGATACGCAATATGGCCAGGTGGCAACCTCAGATGTTGAGGTCCAGGTGGAAGAGTCTAAAATTGATGCTGAATTAGACGATGCTTTGAATAATGCTGCTGCTTATCAGTCTCAAGGGCACTCTTTTGAGCATGATGAAGGTAACTTCGTAGCTGCATTATAGCTGGCTACACTTGCAAACATTTGATTAGTTTTTAGTTTTAATTTGGTTATTTGCATTGATAAGAGATTTGCAAGCTTTTTATACCCATAACAAGCAATGCCTCTATGGGTAGAGATGAATATCAGTGTTGGTTAAAGTCTATAAATTGTTAATACTTGGTTTATATCTATATTATCCTTTATAAGTCTAGGTTAAGCTATTGTATAACAATTTACCTGGTGTCAAACAGTGATAATTGAATTTTGGCTTGCTTGATCAAATTGTGTACCATAATTTATTGGAAACATTATTGATCTCTTTTGCTTTTTTTTTTTTTTTTAATTCAGATGAGGAGGCCGATGAAGATGCAGTAGCATCTGCTGCTGGCAACTTCCAGCAACTGAACTTACATGAAGAGGAGGCACAACATAATGCTCAAGAAGAGAACCCTGCAGTAATAATCCCGGATCATTTGCAGGTGTCTAATGCCGACTGTGCACATCTCAGCTTCGGCAGCTTCAGCTCAGGAGCGTTTTCTGGAATGTTCCAACAGAAAGCTCTCGAAACTCATCTCGAGGTTTCACCTGCAGTTGAAGAACCTTCTACAGTAGAACAGCCAGATAACAGGTACATAGTCCTTTTTGCTGAAGTACTCCTGCATTTTTTGTTGTACCAGATTTGCTTAATGATTTTGCTTTACGATTTCAAATATGAAAATTTACTGTCTCAAACTAACATGAGTTTATTTTTTTATTCCGTGACTTCAATCTGTAGGAATGAAGAGTACTACAACAATGGCCCACTAAAAGCATCACCAACCGAGAACACTGGTAGGATGGGGACCAGAGTGGAAACCCTTGACATGCCAACAGTCTCTGCATCAGAACCTGATGTGCTTAGAAATGAGGCACAAGATGCTGTGCACGGGCTGCAGTACAACGTGCCGTCAGTCTCAAGCCATGGGTTCCCTAGTGCAGCACAACCTAGCGGTGTTGAGTTCGGCTATCCTCAGAGCAACAATCAATTGCCAAATCTTACGGCTTTCTCTAGCCTCCTGGTATGTTGCAATGCTAGAGGCAATTTTAAATCACCTGTTTGTTTTGGTTGGGTTGGATATGCCACTATAAAATTTTCATTAAATTTTTGCTGGTGTTTGTACAATCTAAATTCTTTTTTTGACTTGGAAATTAGTTAATGAGGGTGTTTTATATAACTTTCTAATGAATTCCAACTTTGATTTTATGTTTCTTGTGAAATTTAGTAAAAGCAGAAAGCTGCAAAATAAATTTTATGATATAAAAATGAATATATATGTGCTCATGGTTGCATTTGCATGGTCTCTGATTAATCTTTTACTGTTTTGCAGCAAGCAAACTCATTGCATGGCAGCTTACTGGCTCCAACAGCGCAACCTTCTCGGGACTTCGATCTCTCTTTCTCACAACTAGTCACTAGCCAGGCCATGCCTGCAAAATACATGTCATCTGTTCCATCTACTAGTGGGTCCACTATTTCTGTGCAAGAAGTATACTCTCTCTCTCTTTCCCTTGTGTCTCGTGATGTTACTTCTTTCATTCTTAAATATTTGAACAAACCGTTTCACAGAAAGACGTGTTATTGTTGCATTATTTTCTGATATGTATTGAAGATTAGATTTTTACTAATTTTACATTACATTGACGAAGATAACACAAGGACTAGTGAAAACTTAAATAAGCCAAAAAAAATTATACCGAAAAAATGATAAAGCAACTTTTAACACTATTATTGCCTTACCCCTCATCTGGTTAACTGTGTCAGGCGGCAAAACAGGGTGTCTTCTCCAACCAGCAAGTGACAGCCCAAACACAAAACCAGAACCAAAGCCAAACTCAAACACTAGCAAGCACAAATGTACCGACTGGGCCTCCCCTGCCCCAACCCCTAGCAGTGCACCCATATTCACAACCAACTCTCCCTCTGGCCCCGTTTGCCAACCTAATAGGGTACCCATTCCTCCCCCAGAGCTACACCTACCTACCCTCCACTGCCTTCCAGCAACCCTACACAGGCAATGGTGCCTTCCACCAATCTGCTGCTGCTGTTCCAAATGCTGCCGGGATAAAATACACAACTCTACCTCAGTACAAGAGCAGTGTCTCTTCTTCTACAAGCATGCCTCAGGCTTCATCTGTAGTGTCTGGGTATGGGGCATTTGGTGGATCAGGTAGTGTACCTGGGAATTTTTCTGTTAACCCAGGAAGCGGATCGGGTGCAAGCACGAGTCTTGGGTTTGACGAGGCATTGAGTTCGCAATACAAGGATATGAGCCATTACATGTCTCTTCAGCAGGTACATTTGGCTGATTTCTGGTTTGTTATTGCAATATTCCCTTTTAATGATCTCAATCGTTTATCGATCACCTTGGGGGGGGGGGGGCAATACCGAGAGAAAAATCTCATCAATTCCCTAATGCATCTTTTACTTGTTTATCTGATAGAATGAGAATCCAGCAATGTGGCTTCATGGTGCTGCTGGCTCGAGAACTCTTTCAACAATGCCAGCTAGCAATTTTTACAGCTACCAGGGCCAAACCCAGCACGGCGGTTTTCGTCAGGGGCAGCAGCCATCTCAGCTAAATTCTCTTGGGTACCCCAACTTCTACCACTCCCAGATGCCTGCCGGGACCCAGGACCACCACCACCACCACCACCAACAGAACCCTGGCGATGCTAGTCTGAGTGGTGGGGCCCAGGGCGCAACTCAGCAGCCCTCTCACCAGCTCTGGCAGAACACCTATTGAGGGTACTACGGCATGTATGGTACAACCAACCAACAGCCGCCTCGCCTCCCCTCTCTCTTTATTGTAGTTTTAGGGTACTCAGCTTGTAGCAACTGAGAATAGACTTTGGTTGCTGCTATAGGGGGGACAGTGCGGTGGCAGCTCTCTACGATGTTTGAGTGTTTTTTTTAACGTGTGCTCTGTGTGTGTGCGGTTGAGACTAATTTCAGTTATTCTCTCCTTTCTTTTCTTTGGTGTTGTTTTCCATAGAGCCACTTGTATTATCAACCTACCTACGAATTATTTACGAATATTTCTTGTAGTGTTTAAATACTTATATTATCTAACGGAGGGTCATACACCCCTAATTAGTAGAATTATGAATTATGTCTTTTTATTGTTCGTATTATGCTCTTTGTTTATTTAATGCTGATTGAAATTATCATAATTATCATAAAATATTCTCGTGGGAACTGTGGGTTAATTGAAAACGGTGTTTGTCCCGTTTTGCCATTTTTTTGGGTGAAATTCGTTATTCAATACCCGAATTTTTCAAAGATATAGTGCCAATTCAGTGGGCTCAACATCGCCTTTTCAAAAGAATAGTGAATTGAAGGTGTTGCATTTGGACAGTAAAAGACAAATATATCTAATTTTTATGACATCTATTTGATAATTTCAAAAATAGTACATGCAAATATGCAATCCAAGCGCGGATCTAAAATTTATAAATCAACTGTGGATCTCAAATGAATGCGCGTATCTCAATGCAGATCAACAGCCAGACCGAATTTGATCCAATGCAAGCTCAGTTTCTGGTTTGAAGGGAATTGATGATGATAGGGATAGTGTACATTCTGATGCGTAGGTTGCATGTTGTTAATGACTAATTAGAACTAATTAGCCATCTTTGTTCGAGAGAATCCTTGGTTAGTTCTTTTGATGTGAGTATAATAAGTGTTTACGTTATGTGGGAATGCTTGTTTATAAATTATAGACTAGATTTACTGATGATTTATGAGAACGAGACTACTGTTTTAGGCTACTTTTTTTCTCTGAATTATCTGCAAATGTGAATGTCAGATTGAAAATATCCATCATTCTACGAATTCAGATACAGTGCAATAGTGGACTGTGTAGAATTTTTCTCAATTTTTGGGATTTTGTATTTTGTCTTTTTCTCAAATTTTTTTTGTATGATACCAGCGGAGATGGAGGTACTGGCACACGGAAAAAGAGTAAAAGAATTGTCCAGCGATCAATTTTGTTGGTACCAGCGGAGAAATTTTGTCTTTCTTCTCAATTTGGTACTAGCGGAGAAATATTCATTGGAGGATTCTGCGGAAAACTGAAACTCACGGAGGAGGTAAAGAGAGCGGTCAACAAAAAAAGAAAAAAAGATCGCTGTGGCTGTCAAAATAAAATTAAATCTAATTTTATGAGTGTAGAGTCCGTAAAACCAAAATGAATTGAAATTGCAAATATTTTGTGACAGGCTGTTTGCAATTGCAAAACTTTTCACCAATGAAGATGCTCTCATAAAAGGATTTTTTTTAAAAACCGTAAATAAAAAAAAGTTTTCTACGAAACCAACATGATGACCTCAAATTTTACAAAAACCATCAGAACCGAGATGCCAATTCGGTCCCAAGAATTTTTTTTTCTCCGGACCGAATTGGCATCTCGGTCCCCCTTTATTTTTAATATTGGCGCACCTCAGGCCACAGAAAATCCGCAAATCCCTCTGGACCGAGATGGCAACTCGGTCCCATTGTTTTTTCCTCCGGACCGAGAAGCCAACTCGGTCCCAGTGTTTTTTCCTCCGGACCGAGAAGCCAACTCGGTCCCAGTGTTTTCTTTTACTCGGGACCGAGAACCAACTCCCTTCTTCTTTCTCCCATGGTCCTTCACCCGAGAGCTTCTTCCTCTTCCTCTACCCGAAACCAAACCAAAAAAATTTAATTTTAACCCCTCAAATTTTCAGCCATTTTGTATTCTAATTACATATTTGAATATAGTTTTGAGAGAAGAACAAGAAAAGCTTCAGATCTACAAGTTTCATTGGGTACGTGATTAAATTTATTTTTTGAAAAAAATATCCGAAATTTATAATTATTTAGTTTAGTTATAGAATTAATTAGTTTTTTGTAGTGTATTGTAGTGTAATTTAATGTATTATAGTGTGAATTTTTAATTTAGGAAAAAAATCCGAATTTTAATTTTTTTTGTAAAATTATTTAGTTTAGTTTGTATGTAGTGTAAATTAGTTTATGTTAGTGTATTGTAGTGTAAATTAGTTTATTGTAGTGTAAATTAGTTTATTGTAGTGTTATTTATTTAGTGATTGTAGTGTATTTTAATGTATTGTAGTATAAATAAAATGTATAAGTAGTTAGAGTAATTAGAGTAATTTAGAGTAATTTAGTGTAAATAAATTTAAGTGTGAATAAATATTTAGTGTAAATAAATTGTATAATTTTTTAGTGCAAATAAATTTAGTGTGAATAAATATTTAGTGTAAGTAAGTTGTATAAAAATTGTATAAATATTTAGTGTAAATAAATTTTATAAATATTTAGAGTAATTTAGTGTATAAATTTATTGTATATAGTGTTTAGTAATTGTATAATGATTTGGTATGTAGGTAGAGTAATCTTGGTAATGGTTTTTTTTAAAAATAAATGTAGAATAATTTAGGCTTTTTTTAGTGTAATTTAGGTTTTTTTTAGTATAATTTAACTAATTGTAGGTTTTTTTAATTTTGTATGTAGAGTAAATTAGCTAAAGGAATTTTTGATTTGTTAACTAACTGGAGTTTTTTTATGTTGTAATTTTATTTATATTGTAGTGCAAAATGGCTGCTGAACAACGCTTATTGCAATTGCCTCCTGAGGAACACAAGATATCGTTGGTGAATACAACGGTATTTGTTTAATATCGTGTTGGATTTAAATTTCAAAATAAACTTGGAAGTTTAAATTAATTTTTGTTCTTTACATTATTTTGCATGAAATTATCGTTCCAGCCGATTCGTTCACTGCGTCCTGGTCCTCGGCAAATGGGCATTCATTACCAGCCTCGGATGAAAGAAGGTTTGGTGTACTTAGGCCTGTACCAGATGAAGGATGTGACGCATTGTCAGATTGATAAACATTTGATCACTGCGCTCGTCGAGAGGTGGAGGCCCGAGACGAATAGTTTCCATCTTCCGGTGGGGGAGTGCACAGTGACACTGGAAGATGTCAGCTGTCTGTGGGGCTTACCTATTACAGGTAAAATATTTTTTCTTACTAATTTATACTTTTGTGAGTAATTTATATTTAGTGCAGGTAATTTAGTGTAAATAAATGTAGTGTAAATAAATTTAGGAATAAATTAATATAGTGTAAATAAATTTAGGAATAAATTAATATAGTGTAAATTAATTTATGAATAAATTAATTTAGGAATAAATTAATTTAGTGTAAATAAATAGTGTAAATATTTAGAGTAATTTAGTGTAAATATTTAGAGTAATTTAGTGTAAATAAATCCTATTAATATTTAGTGTAAATAAATTGTATAAATATTTAGAGTAATTTATCTTTTTTTTAGCGTATTGTAGTGTATTAAATTGTATTGTAAATATCGAGTATATCTTTATCTCTAACATCTATGTTTACAGGAAAGGCAATTGCTGGACATACAGATGATAATTGGTCACTACTGATCGAAGAATGCCTAGGGCATGAGGTCTATGACGGCAATGAAGACAGTGAAGATGAATTTTTTTATTCAAAGGTGAACGACAAAGGCGAAGTTAAGAGATCCAAATACCATATGCGACTAAAATGGTTGAAGGACCGCTTTAACGGAAACTTGGCACATAACACTCCCCAGGAGATCGTCGACCGACACACACGGGCATACTGCATGGACTTGTTTGGATCGGTGATGTTTCCCGATGCGAACTCAAGTTCTGTCCCGATCATGTACTTGCAGTTCTTAGAGAATTTGGGACCCCTGCAAGTGGACTACAATTGGGGAGGTGCTGTACTTGCCTGCCTGTATCGTGAGTTGTCTCGGGCTTGCAGAAAGAAAACAGTTTCGATTAATGGTCCATTACTACTGCTACAGATGTGGTGTTGGACTCGGTTTCCTATGGGCCGGCCCAGAGGCAGGCACGATTTACCATTTGGCGGTGAAAACCAATTGGAGAGGCTGGCTTTTGGCGCAAGATGGACTATTCCGCACCAATGGGATGGCAACCCTATTAGAGGTACATTTATTTAAACATGTATTGAACTTATATTTCTCAATATAATTTATTGTTAATTCAATATTTATTTGTAATGTGTTCACAACTTAGGTCTTGCGCAATATCGAGACCAGTTTGAGCGTCTGAGGGTAAATAATGTCAACTGGATGCCGTATACGACTTACTACCACCAACTACCTTGGCGCGGGATTAGAGACCAAGATATATTTAGATATCGCATGTGGTTGGTCCATTTCTGGGAGTGTGAGATTCATCTTCCTGAGAGGGTTTACCGGCAGTTCGGATTATTTCAGCTAGTTCCTCCGCTGGCTCCACTGCCCTTTGATTATCTGGAAGGCATCCGCAGTATGACCCGCGCGCAGGGTTTAGACAGAGACGACGGATTTTCCGCAGACTGGAACACTCACTGGGCGGAGCATATCGCTACACAACCATGCGCAATTGGAGAGCCGGGACCTTACGATGTGGATAGGTACGTATTTTTTTTAAATTTTGAATTCGGATCCAGTGATGAGTTAATTTATTCTAATTGGTCGTTACAGGTATCCCGAGTATATTGATTGGTTCATCCGGAACGGCATGGCATCGATTTATCAAATGCCAGAACCAGAAGTTCTGAGCCAGCCATTGCCAGAACCAGAAGAAGAAGTAGACCGTCTCGGGTATGTCTCGGAGGCCGAGGTGCAAGCACGTACCGTAAGTATTTTGATTTTAATTTTTAATATATATGCTCATTTTATTTACGAACTATCTTTCATTTTATTTAACTATTCTATTTTTTTCAGAGATTTCGCCTCATGAATATGACCGCAGAAGGAATTGCGATGGTGAAGACACCTGGGCAAATGGCTTTTGGACAACTGTTGCTAGTGCATAGTCGTGATTTTTTACGGGATATTGGGCATATCGCAATGTTCAGAGCCATGGTCGAGCAAGCCGGGCTTCCATTTGACCCAAACCACATCGATATCGGCGGTGATATTCCAGACATGAGAGCGAGGCATGTAGATGTCCAAGTTCCTCCAACGACTCATGAAGATGTTCTGCGTGGAGTTTACACCTCGCTTCGAAACATAGTAATAGACGGGAACCCTCTAGCAGATGATGCGGGGCCATCAGATGCGGCTCCGGCAAGACGCCAGACAAGGCCAGCTCGCAGATTTAGCCACTCGAATTTCACTAATCCTAGGGGCAGGGAAGCCACGGATTGATTTAGTGTAGTTTTTGTTTAGTGTATGGATTGTTTAGTGTAAACATGTATTAATTTAGAAATTCCTCTTCTTCGACATCTAATCCGTGCTTCCTTCTACATCTCTGACATACCAAATCTTCTTCGCATTTGAAATTCCAAAATTCCGATAACATTAAAAATTAATAACAACAAAAATGCAGAAATTCGTCCATATTCGACTAGATTCGGCCAAGGTCAGAAATTCAGAAAAACAGAAAAACAGAAATTCCAAAAAAACAGAACAGAAATTCGACTAGATTGGAAATTCAATTATGATTAAATGGCTACATGGAATTTTAGGTTCTTTATATGGAAAGAAAGACGTCGAAGTCTAGTTTTCAGATAATATAACTTGTACATACAAAAATATTACGGTTTGCTACAGTTCTGACGATTTGTCGACGGAGGTCAGAAATTCAGAAAAACAGAAAAACAGAAATTCCAAAAAAACAGAACAGAAATTCGACTAGATTGGAAATTCAATTATGATTAAATGGCTACATGGAATTTTAGGTTCTTTATATGGAAAGAAAGGCGTCGAAGTCTAGTTTTCAGATAATATAACTTGTACATACAAAAATATTACGGTTTGCTACAGTTCTGACGATTTGTCGACGGAGGTCAGAAATTCAGAAAAACAGAAAAACAGAAATTCCAAAAAAACAGAACAGAAATTCGACTAGATTGGAAATTCAATTATGATTAAATGGCTACATGGAATTTTAGGTTCTTTATATGGAAAGAAAGGCGTCGAAGTCTAGTTTTCAGATAATATAACTTGTACATACAAAAATATTACGGTTTGCTACAGTTCTGACGATTTGTCGACGGAGGTCAGAAATTCAGAAAAACAGAAAAACAGAAATTCCAAAAAAACAGACTAGCATAGTCTTATATAAAACATGGTCTTGCATTACACAATATTCATCGTTCCTTACGTCTCAAGAATTTGTTCACCAAACGACTAGCCGTCCGACCAATAGATGGTCGGCTACCAGATGGTCCTGCTTGACTACCAGTTGTTTGTACATGTGGAGCAGATGCAGATGCCTCTGTATACCTAGCAGATGCAGATGCCTCTGGCCGGGTGCCAGATACGCTTCTCCGTCTTTCTTGTGGAGCAGATGCCTCTGTATACCTAGCAGATGCAGATGCTTCTGGCCGGATGCCAGATACGCTTCTCCGTCTTTCAACAGTTGCCCCTGCACAATGAGGATATAAATATAATTGAGTGTGTAAAATCTTAATTTAATTAAAAATATGTACTACTTCACAATTACGATTTCTAACCTGACGGTCTTCTTCTGCCGGACCCCTCTGGACGTTGTACTCCACTGCGTGGCCTACATTGAGCTTCCATAACATCCATAGCATTAGGAATTCGCTTGTGCTTCCTCCTACCCTTGTTAATTTTATTTCTGTCCGGCTTGATTTTAGGTGCTCCCAACTCGTATATCCAATTGGGGTGGCTGCCGAAGCTGTGAAACTCACCTCTCCATGTGTTCACATAATTTTCAACGCTATAATAGTGACTTACATATCTCATCGGATCTAGATGTCTCTTACAGCACACCGCCAAGACGTGGTTGCAGGGAATGCCAGTAAATTGCGGTTTCTGGCAGTCACAAACCGGCATTCTCTGCTCCCCTTCTGGAAATCTAACTTCGTACTTCATGTCTCCCAGTTGCCCCTGTACAATCAATAAATCATGTTATTTAAATATTACAAATTGAGAAAGTTATACTAAATTTAAGTAAATTTCGGACATACCGTTCTTTGGGTTCCATCATGATCGACGACCTCGTAGACGGGAAATTCACCACCCATTGGTATCACTCGGTGCTCCTTTGCTTTGGCAATCCGTTTTTCTAACGCTGACATGATTTTTCCTGATAATCTCATTCCATTTCGATGCCAATTTCGAGCAACCGCACCTCTTCTGACATACCAATCCACAACTTTATAGAATGTGCGATCAACTATTGCCGTTACAGGCAGTTGGCGAGCCACTCGAAAAACATTGTTCAATGATTCTGATCCGTTCGTAGTCATAATACCCCACCTATTTGGGCCTCCGTCATGACATTGTGCCCATTTATGGAGTTGCAGAGGCTCTTCTTCGAGATTTTGCAACCTTTTACCACACCACATGATGTACTGGTGAGTAGTAATGCTCCTACCTTCTATCATTTCCATACCCTCATCAAACCTCCAAGGTTTCATCTTACCCACAAACACAGTGAAAATTTGTTCAATTCGCTTGTCCTTGCACAACTTGTACACATTCGCCGCAATATGGTGAGCACACAATCGATGAACTGCTTCACCCCTCTCCTCACACCACCCTAAATCAGGTCGATCAAACACTGAACGGATTCCAGCATGCTGGTCTGATATAACACATATCCGACCGGGGCCGACAACATCTTCGCGTACAAATTGCATAAACCAGCCCCAATTATCTGAAGTCTCCTCTTCCGCAATTCCGAATGCTATTGGCAGTAATTGTTGTTCTGCATCATAAGCGCATGCCATGAATAGTTTTCCTTTGTACCTGCCGGATAGGTGTCCTGCATCTACACTTATAACTGGTCGGAGATATGGCCAGGATTGAATACATGGACCGAAAGCCCATGCCACACGGATGAAAATATGTTCGCCCAACGTGCTAGATGGTCTGTGATCAATTCTGTATCTTGTACCTGGGTTAGACCTCTGGATTGCACCGAGCATAGAAGGTAGCAGTTCGTAAGCTTTCTCCCAAGAACCAAATAAATCGGCAATAGCCAGCTCCCTCCCTCTCCAAATCTTGCTGTATGAAGCCTCAACCGTTTTGTACGCCTATCTAACTGCAATTCGGCATGCTTTTATTGACATCTCCAGGTCCTCCTTCAGACCCGGTTTGATTATATCTGCAATCATCCTGGCAGTCATCTGACGACTGTCTGCTGTACATGCAGTACTGTAACAATTGTGCTCGTATGGGTTTGTTGCAATTGTCCAATTGCCCGTCGCAGTGGTTTTTGCGTATACCCTCCACGGACACCCCTCCACTGTACATACAACCACATATCTGTTACGACTTGTCTGGGTTTGTTGTATTTCTAAGTTATTATCCATGGCATATCCATTCAACTTCGATTTAAGATCAGCTTTGGATTCAAATATCTGTCCCACCGAAAATGGACCGTCGATTCTGGGTGGATGACCAAAAAATGCTTCATCCTTGTACGGCATCGGCACATCGTCATGAAATGCCGAACAAGGATGCTGCAATCCCCGATTAATAAAAGGAATTGACGATTGCCACTCATTCCTTACTTCTTCCATCCTAATCTGATCCTCCATTTCGGCCATTTCCTCTTCCCCGACAACCGTGTCATCAGGGTCAGAGCTTGTGTCTGAGTCAGTATCATTATTCAGCTGGTCAAAATAATTCTGCAAATCAACCGGGGGTATTTCGGGGGTTTCATCACAATGTACCGGTGAATCATTCACCGGTATGTCTCTGCTAGTTCCGGGTACACTACCCGGGTATGGGTCATAATTGGTCTGACTAACAACTGGTACTGACTCAACCACTAATTCAAGAAGTTTAAAATTCAATACCGGAGTGGCATTCGCAAGCACCATATACCAAGTCGCTTCGTGGTCTATGTTGAACAACTGGTATTTTTCTGCTGACCCAGGTGGTGCAGTGTTCAAACGTGCGCTGATTGTCAGATCGAACCGGCTAGGGAGCAACCGAATGCCAACATATATCTGTCTTCTTAGCTCATCAAGACTAGTTGAGTTAGTAACAGGAAATGTACAGGTCGGTGCGTCTGTAATTTCGCGTCTGTGATACACATTTATTAATACTTGAGACATTTCCTGAACAAAAAATTTCACGATTAACCTTTGATAATTTTCAATTTTACAGCAAAAAATACGATCATAATTGAAAAAAAAAACTTACTACAGTATTCAGACGAACGCTAGAGGCACAATGCAGGAGCCGGTCTGTAATTTGGAGGCATGAAGGTCTCTGAAAGAGAGGAAGAAGAAGGTCTCGGAAAGAAGGTGTCAGAAAGGAAGAAGAAGCTCTCTGTCTGTGTCTCTGTCTGTCTGGCAAAAAAATAATGAAGAGAGGAGATAGCAGAATGAATATTATTGGACAGAACTTCTGGACCGAGATGGCTACTCGGTCCAGAGGCAGCTAAAATAATAAAATAATAACAAAGAGAATAAAATAATGCCGAAAAATTCACTGGAATTCTCGGGACCGAAATGGCTACTCGGTCCGACCAAAAAATTCTCTGGACCGAAATGTCATTTCGGTCCAGAGGCAGCAACACCATCGGCCGCACAACCCTGCTCTCTTTTGCTGTGAAAAAGTTAGGGACCGAGATGCCAATTCGGTCCGGAGAAAAAAAAATCGTTGGGACCGAATTGGCATCTCGGTTCTGATGGTTTTTGTAAAATTTGGGGTCATCATGTTGGTTTCGTAGAAAACTTTTTTTTATTTACGGTTTTTAAAAAAAATCCCTCATAAAATGAAAGCGATACGAAAGCTTTCATATTCGCAAGTCCGTCTGCATCGCTGAAAGAGGCGGTGAAATTACCACATCGGAGTCACGTCTGCATTTGCAATTATATTTGCAAGCCGATGAAGATGCTCTAATAGTACACATTCAATGCATCTATATCTTTTAAAAGATATACTAGTACGCACATTTAATGCATCTCATACCCTAAAATGCTATTTAAACTCATGAAATACATAAAGAGCTTTACATTAAGTGCACCAAAGTGTTCGTCTTGTCTCTGGCTGGTTATACAGCGTGAGCACCTACAAAGGTTTGACCCAAAATTTTTATTAATAGAAAATAAAATAAAATAATATCGATATTGGAGAATGATTTGGCGGAATTTTGAAATATAACAAAGACGTTATGGTCCGTAACGGCCAGATTAACAACGCAACTTAACCACCGGAAAGGAAAAACACGGGCCGTTATGGTCCGAACGGCCAGAGAGACGAAGGAGAAAAAAAAAAAAAAATACCTGGCCGTTTGGAACCATAACGGCCAGGCATAGAAAAGAAAAAAAAAAATTTCGGCTCCTCACAAAAGAAATGGTGGGTCCCTCACCCTTTCATTAGTAGCAAGTATAAAGCTGACTAAACTCATGTATTGACGATGTTGATAGGATCCACCATTTCTCTCTCTGGAAAAGTAGCTGAAATTTTTTTAGTTGACACCCCTCAAAAATCAAATTAAATGAATACCACCTCTAAGGTCTTATTTTCAATCCTCCCACCCTCGCTAACCCAGTTCGCGCACCAAATAGGTTGGTGCGCGGACTGGGTTGGCGCACCCAGATAATGCAGCATCTCCTCCTTTGAATCTTATTAAAATTTGGAGGCGGGCCCTATTACCTTCTCTCTCCTCTCTCTATTTGTTGGAAAATTATAAAACAATAAAGGTGGGGCCCATAAACTTATAAATTAATGCCATATTACCTTCTTTCTCCTCCTTTGAATCTTATTAAAATTTGGAGGCCGGCCCTATTACCTTCTCTCTCCTCTTTCTATTTGTTGAAACATTATAAAACAATAAAGGTGGGGCCCATAAACTTATAAATTAATGCGGTAGTGCATTTTGAATTGGTTTCGGCAAAACAACTGGTGCGCCAACCCAGTCCGCGCACCAACCTATTTGGTGTGCGAACTGAGTTAGCGAGGGTGGTAGTATTGAAAAAATGGCCAAACGGGTGGTATTCATTTAATTTTATTTTTGGGAGGTGTCAACTAAAAAAATTTCGAAAAAAGTAGCTGCGAGAGCAAAATTTCCAATGATATAGTCAAAATAAAATAAAATAATTAAATGAAAAGGTGAGGGACCCACCATTTCTTTTGTGAGGAGCCGAAATATTTTTTTTCCTTTTCTATGCCTGGCCGTTATGGTTCCGAACGGCTAGATTTTTTTTTTCTTCGTCTCTCTGGCCGTTCTGGACCATAACGGTCCGTGTTTTTTCTTAAGTTGCGTTGTTAATTTGGCCGTTATGGTCGTGGACGTTACGGACCATAACGTCTTTGTTATATTTCGAAAGTCCGCCAAATCGTTCTTCAATGTCGATATTAATTTATTTTATTTTTTATTAATAAAAATTTCGGAAGGTTTGACCTTCTCTCTCTCTTCCAAAATTTCAATTAGTTTGTAGATATATCCTTCTTCTTGTTTGGTTTATACAAGTAATTTATCAAATTGTGAATTTTGGTGAGAATTACGGCAGGGCAGACTTGACGCCTTATTACTGAATTTAGAATTGTTTGAAATATTGTTTTTGAGGAAAATTACGATTTCAATTTGATAATTTTTCAATTAGTTTGAACAGATCTCTCTATCTA
The DNA here is from genome assembly GCA_011114355.1 of Carex littledalei. Taxonomy (NCBI): domain Eukaryota; kingdom Viridiplantae; phylum Streptophyta; class Magnoliopsida; order Poales; family Cyperaceae; genus Carex; species Carex littledalei. The sequence continues at coordinate 10,870,720 of CM022087.1, forward strand.
GTGGCATGCATCGAACTCAATTAACAATTCTACCTGTTCTCCAATTTTTTTTTTCCATACTCTAGATCAACTTTAAGTTTGCATTTATTTTTATTTTAATTTACATTTGGTTCTTCTCGTACTGCCAAAACTAAATCTAAATATAAGACCATATTGCTTATTTTAGAATTTCCTTCCAAAATATTTCAGAATTCAGAACCCAGTATTATTATATTAGAAATAATCTAGTTTATATTTTGGTTGTGTCAGTTAAGCAATTGATGTTTGCGCATTTAATCGCCTTAACGTTATTAGTGCCAACAATTGTTTTTGTGAACCCAGTAATATTATATTAAGTTATCTAGTTAAATTTTTTTTACCGTATTAATCGCGCAATCGATGTTTGCGCTTTTAATCACCCTCAGGTTATTACTATGAGGAGGGTTCAAATGTATTCATTTTTTGTGCCTCCATTATGCTTTTATTTTTAAAAACTTTAATAACTCAAAATTTAAAACTTAAAAGTTAAAATAAAACCGTTAGATATGATCTACATCATTTTATCTATGTGCTCATAAAAAATTATCACATTTTGATTTTGGTTTTATGTGAAATTAATAAGTTAAAAATCAACGTCTAGAAATTATCCACATTAGTATGTTTTTTACAAGCTCTTGATGACAATCAAAATAAAATTGAAATGTCATAATTTTTTACACGTGCATAGATAAAATGATGTAGAACATATCCAACGGTTTTATTTTGACTTTGAAGTTTTAAGTTTTGAATTATTAAAGTTTTTAAAAATAGAGGCATGAAAAATGGAGGCATTTGAACCCTCCTCTATTACTATTAATATATTTTTGTGATCCTATAATAACTTCTTTCATTCAATAATATGCCTCCTTTTGTCATGTTTTATGGACTTATCCTTTTTACCACCATCATTATCCTTTCATTGGTATTTCCACTATTTTTATAAACTCTATATTTTGAAATTATAATTAATAGAATTTTTTTTCTTCTTGTTTCCTTTTTAGGTTTGTTTTTAAAATGACATATGAACTTAGATGACATCATCAAGAGCAAAGAGGGAAAAAAATTCTGACATCTTAATTCAGCATGGATGGTCTAGGAAAAGTCAGGCAGGTAAATTGATAAAATGATTTATTACTATTATTACGAATTGAAATGTTTTGTTGCAAGATATTTTAATTAATGGAACACATACAGTTTGGGTTCAAAGTGCTTTGAAATTTTCTCGTCACTAAAAATTGAAGTGCTTAGTTTTTCTTTTATGAACCATCAATTTCTTGTCATAACTAATCTTCACACACCAGATTAGTCTATATATGTCCTATTACCATTCCGGGAGTTACATAGCTTAATAATTAATTAATATAGAACTGCAGCTCTGAATCCTTAGCTCAATTGCTTGTGTAGAGGCTATATGTGATTCAACGAGGCAATTTGGAGACATCTTCTTGTATAGCTCAGCCCCCACTAGTAAGGTATATCTATTTTATATCGTACTTCCTGAATTTATTTGGGGGGTGTGGTTTGCAAAATTTGAAGCTTGAGAGTGTATATGTGAAATGGCTCCTTTATCTTTCAAACTAGTTAATGGCAAGGGTGTAGAAAGGAGAAACAATTTAGCAAAGGTAAACATGCTTCCTGTAAAACAATTTTATCTTTCAACATTCTAAACACACTTTTGTTTATGTATTAGTTGTTTCTTCAACTTAATTTATGTAATAAACAGGAAACTGGGCCTCAAGTGCCTTTTGAGTAATTATTTAAGAGAGAACCAAATATGGCATGTTAGTTTCAGTTTTTCAATACAAATAATATTTCTAATTTTCTATGAAACACTCAAATGGACATATATGTAAATGTATTTTTGTTACAAGTATATTAACTTATACAGCATTGCACAAAACTTGCGCTAAGTTCCCAATTCAAGCGCAAAAATAAAGACATTTTTGCCTTTGTTCCACTCAACTAATTTCCCTTTACCTCCTTTTAGGGGCGGTATGCCGGTATTCTCAGTCCCTTTCTCTCCGATCCGGGCGCTATTTCGAATCCCATCTCTCGCCATGCTGCACGTATCGAGGGTCCAGAAGGAATTGGTTGAGTGCATCCGTGACAAGCAGATATCAGGTGTGAGCATATCACTGCCAGATGGGTCCCACGATCTGTTGCACCTCACTGGATCTATCACGGGCCCAGTTTCATTGCCGTACGGAGGCTGCACTTCACCATTGACATCCACCTTACCAGTATATATATGTTCCTTTTTTTTTTCGAAATTGCAAAAATTATAGCTGGATTTGTAATTTATCAAACATTCAGTTTCACCACTATTTACATCGCAGGATTCTGTCACTGCACCTGCATTGATCAAGATAGGTACATGATCAACTGCACGAACGCCAACCACATCAGATCCCGATAATAAGTAGAGATGTCTCAATTTTAAGGACCATACTAATAGTAATAGAGGAAGCCATTCATTAATTGCTGGCGCTTTGGTTTTCAAATTAAATGAAGAGCGGTGGCTTAAGCTGATTGCAGATGTGCTCAGAGACCGGAGATGCATGTAACGGCCTCATTGGAAATGAATTTGAAGGAGAAGAGAATATTAATAAATCACCTCATTTTAGTTCATTGTTTAATATATAATAGTAATTAGAATAAATTAGCGATAAATAAGTTGTTAATGAGAGCTGTTTAGGTTAATTAGAGTGACAAATGAAAAAAATAAATTATAAATATCCATGTAATTGTAATGAACATGATTCATCACACCCTAGTTTTCAAAATCTCTCAAATTGTCATGTAAGAACATGACAAATCTCAAGTGAAAAATAAACTCATATTTATCTTGTTACGAGGATAGTATTTGTTTGTCATTTTGCCTGTATAACTTCCAACATGGAAATATATTGCAAAGTAATTTATCTTTTTTTTATATATATATATAGTATGGCTAATTTGCTACTGGCAGTATTTCGGCGAGGTGCTGCCGGGGGCATATCTGCCATACTGATGTTCAAACAACAAATCCAAACCGTTAGATGTTCAATCTATATTAAAATCTACTTGGAGACCAAACTTTACATTTTTTGGAATTTTTTTACTATTTATTAAGCCACTTTGAAAATTGCTGATCCGGGTGAACAGTAAAAAACAGTGCAACCAAATTTTGGACCATGTGATCAGCAATTTTCAAAGTGGCTTAATAAATAGTAAAAAAATTCCAAAAAATATAAAATTTGGTCTCCAAGTAGATTTTAATATAGATTGAACATCTAACGGTTTGGATTTGTTGTTTGAACATCAGTATGACATATATGCCCCCGGCAGCATCTCGCCGAAATGCTGCCAGCAACAAATTAGCCATACTCATATATATATATAGAGAGAGAGAGAGAGAGAGAGAGAGTGGCTAAGGTCAAAGTGGTATGACCAAGGCCTTGGTGCTACCAATTAGTTTTTGCAATTTTAAAGTTCAAATAGTCGATTCAAACCGTTAGATGTGATTTCTATATTAAAATCTGCTTGGAGACCAAATTTTACATTTTTTGGAGTTTTTTTACTATTTTTTAAGCCACTCTGAAAATGGCAGATCCGGGTGAACAGTAAAAACAGTGCAACCAAATTCTGGACCATGTGATCAGCAATTTTCAAAGTGGCTTAAAAAATAGTAAAAAAATTCCAAAAAATGTAAAATTTGGTCTCCAAGCAGATTTCAATATAGATATCACATCTAACGGTTTAGATCGACCGTTTGGACTTTGAAAATCCAAAAACGACTTGGTAGCACCAAAGGCCTTGGTCATACCACTTTGATCTTAGCCACTCTCTCTCTCTCTCTCTCTATATATATATATAGAGAGAGTGGCTAATATCAAAACGTTTGTTCCTAGCCCCCGGTGCAACCAAGTTGTTTTCGGGTTTTCAAAGTCCAAACGGTCGATCCGAACCGTTCAACATGTTCTCTATATTGAAATGTGCTTGGAGACTAAATTTTACATTTTTTGGAATTTTTTTACTATTTATTAAGCCACTTTGAAAGTTGCTGATCACATGGTCCAGAATTTAGTTGCACTGTTTTTACTGTTCATCCGGATCAGCAATTTTCAAAGTGGCTTAATAAATAGTAAAAATATTTCAAAAAATGTAAAATTTAGTCTCCAAGCACATTTCAATATAGAGAACATGTTGAACGGTTCGGATCGACCGTTTGGACTTTGAAAACCCGAAAACAACTTGGTTGCACCGGGGGCTAGGAACAAACGTTTTGATATTAGCCACTCTATATATATATATATATATATGAGTAGAACTAGGGTGCTCCTAAGCTCACCAAGCCCTTCGTGAGCGCGACTCTAAAACCTATCAAATTGACTTCAAACGACATTTTCAAACCGTTAGATGTTCAATCTATATTAAAATGTGCTTGGAGACCAAATTTTACATTTTTTGGAATTTTTTTACTATTTATTAAGATGGTTTGAAAATCGCTGTTTTTATTAAAATTCTGCACCATTGGAAAACAGCGATTTTCAAACCATCTTAATAAATAGTAAAAAAATTCCAAAAAATGTAAAATTTGGTCTCCAAGCACATTTTAATATAGATTGAACATCTAACGGTTTGAAAATGTCGTTTGAAGTCAATTTGATAGGTTTTAGAGTCGCGCTCACGGAAGGGCTTGGTGAGCTTAGGAGCACCCTAGTTCTACTCTATATATATATATATATATCAAGAGTAGAACTAGGGTGCTCTCGAGTTCACCAAGCCCTTGGTGAACTCAAGTCTAAAACTCATCGGATCGGCTTCAACGACGAATCCGACTGTTGAAACCCGTCTACCTTACGAGTGATGCGTCTACATGCAAAAAAATTAAATTTTGAAATTAATTTTGCATAGAGTCAAGTGGTCAAAAAACGTCAAAAAATGAATGCATTAAAATTAATTTATTAACCTTCTAATTTTGACCACTTGACTCTATGCAAAATTAATTTCAAAATTTAAAGTTTTGCATGTAGACGCATCACTCGTAAGGTAGACTGGTTTCAACGGTCGGATTCGTCGTTTGAAGCCGATCCGATGAGTTTTGGACTTGAGTTCACCAAGGGCTTGGTGAACTCGAGAGCACCCTAGTTCTACTCTATATATATATATATATATATATATATATACGAGATGGGCTATTGTACTTCGCGAAGTAAAACCTCCGTTTACTTCACGCCATATTTTGTCATTTTGAAAATTCAAACAACCGATCTGGACCGTTCAACATGTTCTAAATATTGAAATGTGCTTGGAGACTAAATTTTACATTTTTTGGAATTTTTTTACTATTTATTAAGCCACTTTGAAAGTTTCTGATCTGGTGGTCCAGAAAATTTTACTGTTTTTTACTGTTCACCGTTGGATCAGAAACTTTCAAAGTGGCTTAATAAATAGTAAAAAAATTCCAAAAAATGTAAAATTTAGTCTCCAAGCACATTTCAATATTTAGAACATGTTGAACGGTTCGGATTGGTTGTTTGGATTTTAAAAATGAAAATATGAGCGTGAAGTAAACGGGGGTTTTACTTCGCAAAGTACAATAGCCCATCTCTATATATACACACACGTCCATATATGTTTCCCTTCGTTTGATAATAGAGAATTATGGATCTTTTATAATATATGGAGAATTATGGATGTTTATAATATATGGTGAGATAATGAACTGTGAACAATACAGTTCAATAGGCATGCAGCAACCATACAAATTGATTTTTTTCCAAATTATAAAAAAAAAAGGCTGTTGTGCATATTTGATTAAATTGTGTTCCGTACGAGGCTGACATGTATAGAACAAAATATCAGGTGGTCCACAGAAACCCAGAAGAACCCGGCGCAGCAAGCAATAATTCACAACGATATTTCACATTTATCAGGATTCACCACACGAGCGTGGCTGATGTTTACTGCCACAGAGGATCTAGAATCAGTATATCTCCTGTCAGTTTTTTCTGGTCTCAGTTCCTAATGCTCTACGCTGAACCGCAGAGAAGCGATGAGAGCTTTCTCTTTCTCTCTTTCCTCCTCCTCACCACCACCACCTCCACCTCCGTCTCCCCCTCGAAAAAACCCTAACAGTAATCTTATCATCCCAAACACTCTTCGAACAATCCTCTTGAAATCCACGGCGATAGCGCTCTCCTTCTCCCTCGTCGCCTCCCCTCCCTTCTTCCCCTCCGCCCCGGCGGTAGCGTCAGAAAACATAGCTGCTTCTGCCTCGGTGGATCTTTGCGGTGAGGCGAGGAGGGAGGAGGAGGAAACGAAAGAGCCCAATTTGACGAACGAGTCTCTCGTGGAGGAGGCTTGGGAGGTCGTCAATCAGAGCTTCCTCCCTGATGCTGGAACTCGGCCTTGGTCGTCGGAGCTATGGCTGGTAGGTTTTGAGCTCTGGTTTGCTTTGGCATTTCATCAAGTACCGTCTGGGCATTACTACTAATGCCTTTCAAAGTGTTCAAATGCTTTGGATAGGTTTGAATGACTTTAGGCTAAAGCAAGTAACTAAGCTAATGTAGTTTGGTAACTGTAGAAAAAGAAAGAAGATATCCGCCAAAGCAGGATTCAGACTAGATCAAGAGCTCATGATATTATTCGAAAAATGCTTGCTAGTATCGGTGACCCCTATACAAGATTCCTTTCTCCCGACGAAGTAAGCTTCCTCTCTCCCAGACACACACACACACACACACACACACGATGAAGGAAACAAAACATAGAAATAGAGGTGCTCTTTTTTCTTTGATAAAGCAAAGTGACTTGAGCAAGAATAGAAGTGGTCTTTTGATTGTGGCCTGTCGGTTTGGCATGATTTGCAGTGTGGTACTTAATGTTTGGAAGGCTTGCCAAAATATTTACTTGTGCATGTACTCCATGCTAACAGAAAGCAGTAGAACAAAGTCATGAGGGAAAGTTTGGTTGTATGCAGAAAATATGCATGTGGTGGTACTGCTGTTGGGCCTCAAAGTGCTTACTTAAAATCATAGACTGCTTTTCTCAACTTCTCGCAATGCAGTGTAACTTAAATAAGCCATTGTAATTTTAGGAAGTAGAATAACTTTGCTTGAACATAATCTGCAACATCTTTTAGTTTTCGGGCATATGGACTAATTGATTTGAATTTTTTATATTTTAATGGTTATTTAAGTGCTAAAGGTTACCTTTTTATTACAGAACCTGGATTGATTGAATCCTCTGAAAAACGTTTGAAAATCTTCCAACAATTTTGGATTTTGTTCCCGCTTATTCTTTGCCACTTCAATTGTATATGCTAATAACTTGTGCAGTTTTCCATGTTTGTTCTGACAATGCGATAACAATCATCACCAAATCGCAAACAAAAAAAGTTTGCAAAGATGGCCAAGTACGACATGACTGGTATAGGAGTAAATCTGAAGGAGATTCCGGATACTGACGGCTCAGTGAAGTTGAAAGTATTAGGTATAATTCTAGATGGGCCTGCTCATTCTGCTGGTGTTCGTCAGGTATACCATAAAAAAGTTCAATCTCATGTTTGGGTCGGTTAACTTAGATTAAATCAATGCCAAGTTGCCAACCCTATTTGTATTATCAGGCCCAGATCAGTGTAGGATAATAGTTTATGAACAATCAAATTACCTAGGTAGAGCTTCAGGGCCATAGAAAATTGATGAAACAGTTTGTAAAGAACACTAGCTTGTCTCCCTATCACTGTTTTATAGTCAGGTACAGGTTACAATCTTACATATATACAAAATAGCACTCCTGGGGTTGGAGACCAATTCCTACTTTAATTTTTTGTCTATTCTCTTTTGTTGAAATTGCTTCACTGAACTGGATAGGTCAAAGTGATGCTTAATATGCATTGTTATGCTAGACCAGTGCCCTGTATAATGTAGTAGTACTTAGGGTGAGTAAATTGCTCATAACTCGTAACTCGCTCATAACTCGCTCGCTAAATGCTCATTAACAACTCGCTATAACTCGCTCATTAACTTAATGAGCCGAACATGAGCATACCTCAACTCGCTCATAACTCGCTCATTAAGAACTGAGTTACATAAATCCTGCCACATCTAATCCACTTCTCTAATAGCTGTTAGTATATCCAGAAAAATAATATTAAGAATTTGCAAATTTTCCTAAAACAAGCATAATTACAATTCCCATTCAATGCACTATTCCTTAATTTTCTTTGGTTTCGGGCCATACTCATCAATACACTAGTCTCAAAATATAATCCAAAATTTGATCATTAATACACCGTTCTGGATTTGTACAGTTCTGAATTTGTATATTTCTAAATTCTACATTTTTATTATTGTTTTGATAATGCAAATTTGTAGGTATGTGACAAGGAGATAGCTTTGAGTATGTGACATGTAGGGCCGTGAGAACGACAAAACGATAGTTGTTTGATTTTGTTAAATTTGCTTATGGACAATTTTTTGTTAAATTATGTATTGTTTAATTAGGTTGGATTATGACAATTTGTTAAATTCTATAAATGAAAATTAGTTTTTGAATGATGTATTTTAAACAACTCGACAACTCGCTCATTATCAACATGCTCATTAACAACTCGCTCTAACTTGCTCATTAAACTAATGAGTTGAGCATGAGCATACCCCAACTCGCTCATTAATCACCCCTACTAGTACTAGTGGGTTCAAATTTCTCATGTTTTGGTAGCTAAAGATCTGGTAAATATGGACCCTGACTTGAAAGGTACAAAAATTATCACGCCTGTAATTTTGGCTTTCTTCTCATGTGCATATAGGGAGATGAGCTCTTGTCGGTTAATGGAATTGATGTGAGTGGGAAGTCAGCTTTTGATGTGTCTTCTCTGCTACAAGGCCCTAAAGAAACATTTGTCACTATTGAGGTAATGCCATATTTAACTTAATTCTTCTAACAGGGCAGCAAAACTTATCAAAGGTAGTATCGACTTCCAATAGGATGAATCTGTAAAAGGCCCATCCTGTTTGACTGTTTGGAAAAAAATGCACTCTCAAGTGGAGACTTGCTAATAGAGCAGAATTAAGTTTTGAAATGCCTGTAATAAGGATAGGCATACCATCAGCATTTTTCGAATAAAGCACAGCATAATTAAACTAACTTGATCTTGTATATGATATATTGGGTTCATATCTTGTATATCATATCATTGAATTGGCATGTAAGGGAGAACATAGCTTTTAGGTTTTTTTTTTCTTTAAATCTTCGCAGAGGCTGCGAAGTCGTGAGCTCCTTCTCTCGACCTTTGGGTAGCCACAGTCCTAGGACCTTTTTTTCCTAGCCAACTGTGCTACAACCCCATCTCATAGTTTTTAGGCTTTATGACATTTTCTCATAGTTGATGCTGACCCACAATTGTTAGAGTGACAGCTGAAAAGAAACTAGTTTGAAGAACAATGACTCAGTTGAGGGTCCGTTTTACAATGACTCAGTTGCATTTATTGTGTGTGTGTGTGTGTGTGCTGCTATAAGGTGTTATTTCCATTAACAATTGCTAAACATTGCCTTGTGGATAGGTTAAGCATAACGATTGTAGTCCTATCGAGTCTATAAAGGTTGAAAGACAAATTACTGCACGCACACCGGTTTTCTATCGTTTGGATAAGATGGAGAGTGGCGATTCGTCAGTAGGATACATTCGTATTAAGGAGTTCAATGCTCTAGCGAAGAAGGATTTGGTCATAGGTGGTGTTTCTTTTCTATTTTTACTGGCCTTCTAAGCACATTACACCGAGATTTGTTAAACTTGGAAATTCCCATTGCTCATAACAAGGCCAAAAAATCATTGTTCAAATAAACTTAATTCCAACATAAGTCCGCATGACTCTATGTAAGTTCAGACGAACAAATTTAGCAATATTGATGCATGGTGGGGCAGAACAGATATTCTCCTCTAAACAGGTATAGAGGATTTGGTGTTTTATAGGTGGTTTACCCCTGTAAACTCAAATAAAATCAGATACCCCCCTTTATAATTATCATAAATATTGCTATGATGCTAGCAAACATACATCGATATTCTCTACTGATACTTGACTGTTAATCCTGTTAGTTTAAGATTTTGCAAAAAGAAAAATGATATCTTAAAGATGACATGATGTGAGCACAGGCTTCTGTGATATTTTGATGGAATTGCAAGGGAGATGAATTTGTGCCTTTAATGCACTTTTATTACTGTAAACTAATTTTTTTTACTACAGCTTTGAAAAGGCTTCAGGACTCTGGTGCTTCCTACTTTGTCCTTGATTTGAGAGATAATCTTGGTGGCCTCGTCCAAGTAGGTTAATGACCTCTTATTATTTTTTTCTTTTTGATATCTGTCTCAATGTTTCATTGAACTTCTAAAACAAACTGTAGCCTCCAATGACGACCAACTAGATATTAGGTGTTATTTAGATGAAAGGATCAAAGATGCGTTGCTTAGAAATCTCTTTTTCTATTCTGTAGGCTGGCATAGAGATTGCAAAGCTTTTCTTAGAGAAAGGAGAGACAGTATGTACCCTGATTGAAGTTCATTTTTCAACTCTCCCCTTAGTTTATTTTAATGTTTTTCTAGTTTGGTGTACGTTATACTTCAAAAACAGTGACAGTATTCTAAAATTTTGGCTGGTTCATACTGTTATTAACACAAACAAAGGTTACTGGAGCAGTCTATATCAGGTTCCCAACTTAAATTAATTCCTATTGGCATCTAACTATGCCTCAGTATGCAATTTTTCCCTCATAATCTCTTGTATAATTGTGCGATAATACAGTCTGCATTTACCCTAATTAGCCTTTCTTACACATTTTGTGCTTGTTAAAGCAAAAATCATGGCAAATAGGGAAAAGAAAGAAGCAATGGAAATCAAGATGGTATTAGGTCCTGACCATGCAGGGCATGAAACAATATAACGACAAGTATTATAAGCATTGAGTCAAGTAGGCTTAAAAATATACAACTTTCTGAATTTTACAGATAATATCCACTGCTGGCCGCGATCACCAGGTGCAAAATAGTTTTGTAGCTGAGACATCACCTTTTGTCAAAGCTCCTTTAGTTGTACATCTCTCTCTCTCTCTGTTATTTTTAACTCTCTCTCTCATGCACGCGTATGTGCACACACATGGACATGTGCTTCTTTATTATACTTATATGATGTCTTTTTATAATGCAGGTCATGGTGAATCATAGAACTGCTAGTGCTAGTGAAATAGTAAGCGTTAACCAGCTTCTATTGCCAGTATATTTCTGCTATGATAACCCAATTCAAGAGTGATATGTTGATTTTTTTTTTTTTTTCTTTTGTTCAGGTAGCTTCTTCCCTCCATGACAATTGCAAAGCTGTTCTTGTTGGAGAAAGGACATTTGGCAAGGTTAGTTTAAATTACAAGGAACATACTACTGCTGAGGACTTATAGATCCAAGTTTGTGTTATGTACCATCTAAAAATTGTGATGTAGAACATACTATCATATAATTACCAGCGAGAAGGAATTCCTCAATGTTTCTACTTAGGATGAGTGTCTGTTTTAGATTTTAAGTGTTTTGACTTCTTCAGGGCTTGATACAATCTGTTTTTGAGCTCCATGATGGATCTGGTGTGGTGGTCACAATAGGAAAATACATAACTCCAACACACATGGACATAAATGGAAATGGGATTCAACCTGATTTTGATAAACTTCCTGGTACTTTCATTTTCCCCCTTTTTTTCACATTACTTAAACATCCTACCAGGCTTTCAAATAAGACTGTATTCACCAGTTAAATTGAACATCTTTTCATATAACAAATCACCACTACCGGTATATTGATGAATATAAGTCCAGTTGTGTCACAGCATGTCAGGTTTACTTTTCTGCTATTTTTGACTGATAGGGTTAGGTGGGGCCCTTCTAATTTCTGTCGTAGTTTCTTTCAACTAGAAAATTTCTCCACATTGACTAATATTATATTGTAGGCTTGAATGAAGTAAGGAATTACCTTTCACAATGCCAGCTTCAAAGGGCTGGGTGAATGGACTTGCTCAATTCCTCTCTCTATTTTTGCACTCATTTTGGGTGTACACAGACAGGCTAATTTTTGAGCTACTTTTGAAGCACAGCAAATAGTTTATATTTGTACACTCAAATTACCATAAATTTTGTATCATCTCAATTCAATTGGCATTGTCCAAAAACTCATTGGTGACCACAAATGAATTTATAACTATTTTGCAAAATCAAATGTTGGCTGCTGCAGACCTTGAACTGGGTTTGAACTCTGAAATGTAAATGATTGTAGTCAGTTGATAACACTGTATATATCTTAATCTTTTCTTTTGTTATTATCCTAGAAACCTGATTATTTTATGTCTGCATAGTTTGAGAAGTGATGAGATATAATTTAAATTGACAAAGAGCTGTACTAAGGTTTTGTTTACCTGTGCATGTCCTTTAAGTGTATCTTTTAATGATAGATGGAGAACGCAGAATTTTTTAAATGCCATCATAAACTTTTCTTGTTTTAACAAGCCATGTTTTGTATGAATCAAAGTAGAGTTAATATGAAGCAAAATGTTTCAGGTGTTAAGAGTCTAGTTTGTGTCTGACGTAAAACCAAAAAGAATGTGTGAGTGTGACTGATTTTTATGGTAACAAGCAAAGTGAGCGCCAAATTCCGAGCACAAATTATAAGAGTGCTGACTGTATCATTTTTTTTTTGCACCCTTTGTTTGAAATTTTATGTATTTTTACTTTTTTAAAAATTATTCATACATAATAATAAAATTATTTATACCATGCATACGTTATTGTAAAAACGTTAAAAGTTGCATTCTTGCTTATTTGATAGTGTCTAACATATCTTTTTTTTTTATCATTCCGAAAAGAAAAAGTGATGAAGACATAAAGTTGTAGGTTTGTAGAATGAATGCTCAAGTATAAAAGTGTAGGATATAGAATGCGTGAATAATTTATATTTTAAAGATGATATCGTCTGCTAGCAATGTAAAAATGTTACAATTAATATATATATATATATATATATATATATATATAGAGGAGGGATCAAGTTACAACAACTATTTTTTTCATTTTCAAAGTCCAAATCGTCGATCCAAACCGTTCAACATGATTATCTAAATAAAATGTGCTTGCAGATCAAAATTTACATTTTTTTGAATTTTTTTACTATTTATTAAGATGGGTACAAAATTCAATGGTCTGAATATGACTATTTTTTGTAAAATACTTAATAAATAGTAAAAAAATTCAAAAAAAATGTAAAATTTGATCTGCAAGCACATTTTATTGTGGAGATCATGTTGAACGGTTTGGATCGACGATTTGAACTTTGAAAATGAAAAAAATAATTGTTGTAACTTTGTTGTAACTTGATCCCTCCTCATATATATATATGTATATATATATATGTATATATATATATATATATGTATATATATATATATATATATTTTTTTTTTTTTAACATTCTAACTAGTAGTGTGCCTTTGCGTTGCAACATGATATATTATAAGAGAATAGAAAAAAAAATTATCTTACAAAATGACATATTCTTATAAAAAAATAAACCAAATAAAAAGAATATTTATTCAATTTTTTAGACCAACATATTCTCATACAAATATAAAGCTCATTCATTAATGACATACTTATTGAACTTTTTTAAATTGATATATAACAGTTTTTTTTGTTATGTTGCTTAACGGAGAAACAAGAAAAAAAATATCATCAAAATAAGTTGTATTATTTGTTGTTGTTATGTTGTGACACTTTTTGTTGTTATATTATGAGTCTTGTTATCATTAAAGGACAAATAACATTTCTTATATGATATAAAAAATGGAAAGAAATGAAGACATGATCAATCATTTATTAATCAATCAAAAAATTCCTTAAATGATATTAAAACAGGAAAGAAATCAGGATTAAAAGAAGGCGGGCTAAAATGACTACTTTGAAGCGCCACCATTTCTGTTAGATTCATGAAAATGGTATGTAGGACCTTAGAAAATATCTAATTGATTGATAATGAATAACTATGCGTTATCGGAGCTTATGAGGGGCAATAACAACCTTGTTGAAATGTCAAACCAATTTATGCAATCAAGAACATAATCCTAATATTAATGCTTATTTTTAGTGTTTTATTATATCTGTTGCTATATATATCCTGTTTTTTATGCTATCTGTCATTTAAACTGAATGAATGTGTACGTGTTCCTTTCATTTGTGAGAAATAAATGCTTTGCTTTACAGCCAATGAATGAAAGAGTGTTTGATTTGGATAAAGATGAACCATTTAAGAATACAAATTACTTCATTTGTAGGCACCAATCAAATTTGTGTTATGTACCGATTAAATTACTCTGTTTTAATTGTCTCATACTTCCCATTATTTCTCGTCATATTATGCAAGTTTTCAAAATAAAATAAAATGTTTATGTAAATGTCTGACTTTTTACATTTATCTTTTTTCTCAGTATTTAATTTTTAAGTTGTTTATCGGTGAATTGGTATTGGGGGATTGGGCATTGACATGAGGAGCAAGGCAAAGGTACTTCCATACCCCCGACCCCCTACAAAACAGAAAAAGGACCCCAAATATATATATAAAAGAATGACAACAGACCATGAAAACCCAAATATATATTATGTTTTTCAATAATTAAACTTTTATTTCAGCAGACTCTTTCAAGATTTGACAGCAGCCTGAGAAAACTCCCGAAGTGGAATTACCAGGACTCCAATATTGGTGAGGCCCCAGGAGAGGATACAGGAGTAATCCTATAGTACGACAGCTTGTACTTCAACTTCTGTTTAAATTTTGTTCTCACTGATGTTCAAGCATCTGATTTATTTTTGTTCTTGAGCTTCTTTCAATTGATGTTTTGTTGATACCTCTGATTTCGAAGCCCTCAAGCGATTTTCAGGGATCCACATCCATTTAGGGGAGGCAACAATATCCTTGTAAGTTGTCTTTCTCCGGAATGTTTCAATCTCATTCTTCTTTTATTCTGCTTGTGTGTGTGTGTGTGTGTGTGTGTGTATATATATATGTTGAGTAAATGAAGTTTGAAATTCCTTTTGTAGATTCCAAGTGAAACTGCAAGGGAAATGTACGAACTTAATTTCCATAAAAACAAACGCTTTTATTTTTCTTTGTTCATTTCCAAGGTCCTATTTTGTGGCTTATACGAGAACGATATACTAAACCAAAAAAATAAGTTTGAGTTAATTTGTTTGCTAGAGTTTTTGAACTGACAAGAAATAATTTTAAGAGTGAATCTCAAATTCTCAACACACAAATAAGACGAACATTATTGATTTGATTGGATCATTGTTATTTTTGACAAGATACTTTTATAATCATGTAACTACTACAATATTTGATGAGAATTAAAATTGGCTCCGACTGAAAAATAATTCTCTGCTCTCTTATTCTATATTAATATATATTTATTACCGAATTTTTTTTACTCTTTTTTGAAGAATGCAAGAATGTAAAATGTCTATAAATAAAAGGTTATAAATTTAAATATCTACAAAATGGATACTAATTATAAAAAGTGTAGGATATAGAATATGTGAATAATTTATATTTTAAAGATGATATAATCGGCTAGCAATGTAAAATTTCGACACGAATACTACATATTTAACGACCTAATTATAGAGCATATTCTTATTTTGTAAGGTAGACGATTGTAATTTTGGAAGGTAACTGTTGCCTTATATTCCATGGGCAAGTTGGTGCTGTTTTTAGGAATCCTTTCTTTGCAATTTGATTCAATTTTGGGATGGTAATATTTTTATCATGAACAGTCTGATTATGATCGAACAACTCAGAAGCAATCATACTATGCCGACTCAAACCTCAAGACTAATCGTGTATATATAGCCTAATTGGTGTACGTAGTCTCTAGCTCCCTTTTGCTTTCAATTTCAATTCATTCCTCACTCGGTCGCTCCTCTCTCTCTATATATGCCACAAATTGCACCTACATCCTAGGACTTCTCTCCTCCCCCCGCATAAATATGGCTATAAGTACCTTGATGCGGTGCTCGAAGCGAATCAAGAAGAGGAACGGAGCTGCGTGCAGCTCTATGATCTGTCAGATGGAGAGAGAAGGTTAGTATTTCTCTACCCCCATTGACACCTTCTCTTTTTTCAATATGGACCTTTTTGTCTATGTTTTTGTATTAAGAAAGTTTAATTAAATATGATACCACGCAATGCGAACTACATAATTAAGGTAAAAGTTTGATTGTTTAGTGTTGATCAGGTTGTAGTTTTGTTTTTGATCGGAGGGTCTGGGGATTGGATCAAATTCTGCCATTTCTAATTATGGAGATAGAAAAAGAAGTACATATACAAAAAAAAAAATCACTCAATCCTAGTGTAGTGTTGCATTCTTTTAAAAACCGTATTTTGTTTGACATGGTAATCAATCTAGAAAAGAAAAGTAAATGGTATTTTATATTACCTCTTGAGTTGACATAACAAAAAATGTTTAGGTTACCCTTGTGGCTATGCCAAATATAAAAATCAAACACGAAGGAAATGCATAAATAGAATATGTTGGGAGCATTTTGGATGCTTTTGAAGTAAATATGCTCTATATATTATTGGTATAAAAAAAGTACCAATACCTTTTTACTTGTGATAAGTTAGCTTGGAGATGATAAAGTCACCTAAATAGCATGTAAGCAACTCTGAATAAAATTATGGACGCAAATGCTAACTATAAGTCTGCGAACCTTTCACAGAATAGGGCAATAGAAATGTGGTATATAAACAATTTTCTGGGCCGCAAGAAGAAAATTGGAAATAAAAATATATTAAAGATGACCATTAGCATATATAGTTCTTTATGTTAAAGTAAATATTTTTGTCCGTGTTAATTTTCCAAACTAAGGAAAATGAAGGACTTAATTTCTGTGGTCAACTTAAAAAGATTCACTCTTCTTACAAAATTTCTCTAACATTCATTTTCAGAGACAACTGAATCTGCTATGTTCGTAATTAAATTAAATTTTAAGGAGCAGGGACCACTAACTCATCATCGCAGTGCAAGAGAAACAACCGAGCCTCATCACCAATCGGTACACTCCCAGATGAGTTGGTGATAGAGATCCTTTCTCTCTTGCCACCTAAGTCCTTCTTTTGCTGCAAAACCGTTTGCAAGTTATGGCTCTCCCTCTTCTCTATTGCCCTGGAGCTCAACAAGCACTTGCCAAGATTGGGTGGTATTTTTTACAACAATTCTAGCTTTGGTGCTGGATTTATGAACTTATCTCGTGGCGCTGACAAGGTGAAAATTGATGGAACGATCAGTGCCTTATCAAGTTATGCCCTTTTGAGAATAATCGACTGTTGTAATGGTCTCCTCCTTATTGAAGCATTGAGCATGAACACCCCAACTGTACACGAACTATTTGTCTATAACCCGGCAACTCGGACTCTGCTTACAGTGTGGTCCTTCACTCCAACGTTTGACCATGAAAGGTTCTATCAGACTTTTTCTTTAGCTTTCGATCCTCAAGTACACTCTCAGTTTCACATCATATGCTTTTCAAGCTGGAGGGATGGTGGAGGAATATTTAGCTTTCTTGACATTTTCTCGTTTGAGAGAGGCAAATGCATCAGTCGGAAAGATTTGGCATGTAACACAATGATCAGATTTTGTTCGAAGGGCACTTTTGTTGAAGGAAGGGTGTATCGTGTAACAACTCAGCATGAAATCCTGAGCATCGATCCAAAAAAATGCTCCTATGAGGTGATCCACCAGCCAAATATAGAAAACAATACTTTGGTTGAAATCGGACAGTCGCAAGGGCTCTTGCATTGTCTGTCTTTGTGCGACAAGAAAGGATTGTTGTTCATTTGGGTTCTTAAGAGCTACACTCAACAAGAATGGATGTTGAAGCACCAATTGAGCCTTCATCAAATATATTCGGGTCTCCAGCCTCATTCCGATGTTTCTCATATGTGCTATCGCATGCGATTATTTGGGCATTTTGCATTTCATCCAGAGAAAGACATCCTGTTTATGCCTCTGGGATGTGCCCATTTCATGTCGTTGGACTTGAGCACAGGGAAAACAAAGAAGGTGGGTTCTCTGAGTGACGTGTTGCGTTGCTGGGTTTACATGCCTTGTTACTCAGTATGATTCAATCTCAAAAGGTGGATGTGCTTTTGCAAATAACAATATGTTTTAACTTTTAAGATACTGTAACTCTTCTCAAAACGGTGTAATTTATTTCTGTTGTGATCTGGATTTTAATTTTTAAAGATCTTATGTGCTTTTGGGAATTAATTATTCGCTGCCAAATTTTGCTTTGGATTGATTCTTTCATTTGCGTCTGCTTTATGGTTCTTACCTGTCAATGATCATTTTCCTCCTCTAATGAACTTGGTGTCAGGTTATATCTGCTCTGCAATGGAGGCCTTTTTAATTATACTTTTAAAGAAAATATTTACTAAACTAACATGTCTCTTTCCTTGGCATGGTCTTCGAATTTCAAATTTATGTTTTAGTTATAAAAAATTAAATTGAGACATAACACATAAATTTGATAGGCATTAGTGTTCTTTGTTAAAAAAAATTGTAGGTTGTGCACCCCTCTCTCTTTTGAACACTTCAAACAAGTTACAGCTTGCTAATATTAATTTTTACCGTGTTTTAGGCTGATAAGATTCAACTTACTTAAATAAATAATTAAATAAATAGTGATAGCAACAAAAGTGGTGTATTATATTTATTAATTTGGAATGTCACAGATTTTGAATAGAGTAGAATTATGTTTACTTAAATGAGAGTATTAAATGACAAATAATATTTCTTAAATGATATAAAAATAGAAAGAAATAAAGGCATGACCAATCAATTCAAAAATTTCTTAAATGACATTTAAAAAATTGAAAGAAATCAGGACTAATCTGAAAATCGAGTATCTAACAATCAAATAAGTGTGACAAGTACGTGTCTAACTAAATTTAGACTTCTACACGTAAAAAAATATCAAGCATAGAATAAAAAAAAGATAGACCGTTTGATCGGAGTTCAATCCGAAATTTCATTTTTTAATCACAACCGTTGGTGGTTCAGGACATCTACATGCTTAAAAAGACAAAAGAGATACTTCCATCTGAATCTCATAAAAATTATCATGATCTCAAAGTGCTTAATTTATTTTTCTAATTATAAAAGATACTTTAAGTTATCAAAAATATAATGATGTTTGCCATTATTTAAATATCATTTATATGACTAAGAAAAAATTATAATTTATTTATACTTCTACAATTTTATTTTTAATTTTTCTAGATTTTATTATATGTTAATTATTATACTTTAGATTATTAGAATTGATCACAAAATATTAATATCTATCAATCACAAAATTAGTACAATTAAAAATGACTTAAATAATAGATTAGAAATGGCTGAAATAATAAAGTCAATCTAAGGTATTATTTCATCCGGGAATACATTTTGACAGGACAATTTATGAAGAACATAAAGTATATACAGGACAATTTTCACTTTATTATCTATGTTTAGTATGAATTAAAAACCCGAAATTTTTATTTCTAACATAGTTAAAAAAAAAAAAAAATCAAATAACCATCGTTTGTGAGAATTTCGATTTTTACCACGGCCACACCGGCATTCTGCGGACTTATTTCAACAGGACCGTAGAATGCCGATGCGGACCCTTAAATGAGTCCGCATAATGGTTTTGCGGACCCATTTTTTTTTTTTTTTTTTGTATTTTATCGAGACACCACGCATCTGTATCAGATATCTCAAATTTTTTGGTATTATTCTCTTCCCAAGTCACTTGACCTCTAGAAAACACTAGGCTTTTCTACCAGCTCTCAGCCTTGCTTCTCAAATGCATAGCTGCTAATTTGACCTTATACCACTCCCCCACTTGGTATACATTGTTAAACCCTATGCACCCGCCTTCAAACACTGGGAAATATACTCTGGTAGGTGGTTGTTGCTGTTTCCATTGCTGGTACTTATTTTGAGGTCTATATTCAGGTATAGGTGCTGGTCAGAGGGGCATAAAAATACTAGCCAACAAGGGCTTGTTGCCGAAGGTGAAGTCGGTGGAGATGAGCTTTTGTGAAGATTGTTTTAAAAAGAATGCTTTTCCTTTCAAGGCCTTCGTCATGCATGGTGGAGCTAGAGTGATTGAGAATTGAAGTTAGATTGCTCTGCATAAGTTCCACAGAGGGGGAAGGCCCCGGGTTTCATAAGTGGAAGAAGAGGAGATCACCCAAAACTAAGAAGTAGATTCTTTCTTTGATTGATAATGTCGAGGCAGAGGTCCAGGCTAGACCTAGGAAGCCAGGAGCGGGAGCAGATCAGAAGAACTATCAGATAAGCTTTCAGTAGTGACGGGTGAAGATGAGCAAGAAGAGGCTATGGGAATGACGGTTTGACTGCAACATTCAAACGATTTTAATCAAGAAGAAATTGGTCGCCCCCACTTTCTTTCTTTTGGTTTTTTAATATTTTTTTGTTCTAGGAATGCGTGCCACATTTACGAGATATTTCAAAGTTAAAAAAAAAAAAATGGATCCGCATCGGCATTCTGCAGCCTCACTTAAATGGGTCCGCAGAATGCCGGTGCAGCCGTGGTGAAAATTGAAATTTTCAGAAACGATGATTATTTGGTTTTTTTTTTTTTGAACTATGTTATAAATAAAAATTTCGGATTAAAAACTGCCAGTCAAAATGTGTACTCATCCGACGGTCCATGTCAACAGTTGACAAATTTGAAATACATGACCCATCAATTCTCTTTTTTTAATACAAGTAAGCGACCATATTTCTAATTTTTTTTTTTTTTAAATCCCAAGGCAAACTGATTTTTGTAAGACAAAATAATTTGTCTGGTCAGGTAATTTTCATTCTCGATTCAGGCAGTTTATATATAATAATTTAAATTTGTATAAAGTATAAATTTATTACCAATCTGTTTTTATTTTACATTTAATACTATATATATTTTATTACTGGAAGAGGAGGGTTTTGATTGGCACAGACCATTTGTATTTATTTTAATCGGCAGTTAATTTTATATGTTATTTTATTCTATTTGATGTATAGTCTAAGTCATTTGATTTGGGGCGAAATACGTACGGACGGTTTATGAGTTATAGGGCAGTTAAAATTAGTACATATTTAAATCTGTTCACACGAACTTAAACATGAGTCAGACGGCTTAGACCGGGAGCAGCTTGGGTCCGATGCTCATCGGACTCAAAGTGAGATTGATGGGTTCGATGACCGTCCGATCTACTTTAAAATTCGCGCCCGCAACTTTCACATCTGCTTTAAATTTCGTGCGCAAGAATTTTAAAGTTGATCGGACGGTCCCTAAATCCATCGGACCCAAATTTGAGTCCGATGGGCATCGGATCCAAGCTGTTCCCGCTTAGACCGGACATCAGATGAATTAATTGGTCTGATGCCCGATGAAAAACCGCCGGTCTCTTTTACTGACAGAAAAAAAAAAATGATTTGCTCGGGGACAATTATGGGAACAGGTAGCATTCTTCTTTTTAAAAAAAGTTTTGCGCCTCAATTGCTTACCAAATCCAATGAAAGCAACTCCATTACAATGGCCGAGATTAATGCGTTGAACAATCCAACGGTGCATCATTAAACACACCAAATAAATTATGTTCTAGCCTCTTTAAACAATATACATATATATACTCTGGTCTCCTTGCTCCATTTTTGTTTTGGTTCAAGGTTTCTCTATTTACTTTCTCAGGTATTCATCTCTATCTTGCCTTTTCCGATTCTTCGCGTGTGCTTATCCACGCAGCAGCTAACAATTTTAGCTATCTACTGGGATTCTCTTCATTTATTGGATTCTTCCGTCTATTTTAGTTCGTTTTTTGGTCTTATAAATTATTTTCATACTTGAATCATGAATTTTGTTTTTAAGTGCTCCTTGAATGTTATATTTGTCATGGATGCGATTTCTCAAATGTTTCTTTTGACATATGAAAAGGATAATTCTCTCCATGAGCAAAAATTGAAAACGAAACCAAATTTTCTATTTGACATGCACTTCAATTTTATGTTATTACTATTATTTAATGAAATGGTAGAACGTTTAAAAATCTACTTCAATGACAAACGACATCTGATCTAATTTCTTTGTTCAAAACATTTTGATGCTTAATCTTTCAATGTTTCTTTTGATCAAATAGGTACCAGCATCACCATGGGAACTGTTGAATATTGTATTGTTAATATAAGGGTATTTAGGTAAAAGTGTGAATATAATAGTTATAGGGACTAAAGTGTAAGAGTGAGTTGTATATCTAGACAGACTCTCAATGAATGAAATTAATCCCCATTTTTCTAAGTACCGTAAACTTTATGGTATCAGAGCGGGAGAAGTTTCTCTCCTCTGCTTGTGTCGCGTAAGCGTCCGGAGTCCAGTGCGGAGTCCAGCGCGAAGTCCAGCGCCGTCCACTTGTGTCGCGTGAGCATCCGGAGTCCAGCGCCGTCCAAAGCAAGTCCGCCAGCGAAGATTCGGTCCAACGCGGAGTCCAGCGTGAGTCAACCGTCGGTCCGATTGTTGCCGCTTTCTTTGTCTGTTTCCTCATCCCTCTTCGCGATCTGACTATCTGAGGTGCTAAACCCTCTATTTCTCCTCTTCGTGAATCTCTCTATTTCTCCTCTCCGAGTTATTAAACCCTTGCCTCTACGTAGATTAATTAAAAAAAAAAAAAAAAAAGGGAAAAAATGGCAGAAGACAGGAACTACTCTAAATCATCTCAAGGTCATCTCAGTGAGATTGAATGGGGCTGCGAACTATCTGTTGTGGTCAAGACAAATGCTTATGCACTTGAAAGGTCAGAGATTAACCGGGTATGTTACCGGTACGGCAAAGAAACCAGAACTTTCAGAATCTGAGAAGAAAGAGGGCAAGATAGAAGAGAAAGTTGAGTTTCAGAAGTGGGAGGCAGACGATGGGCAAGTTATGTCATGGCTGGTCAATTCGATGGAGGTTAGACTGCAAAGTCAGTTTATGATGTTGAACACTGCTCGACAAGTGTGGGATCGGGCAGCCGAGATGTACTCTCAAAGGGGTAACCATGGGCAGATCTATCACCTCCAGTCTAAGTCAGACAGTCTAGTACAGGGAGAAATGAGTGTGACTGAGTATTTCTCAGAGTTGAACAATATGTGGGAGCAAATGGATTTCTTTGATCCTTTGGCTATGACATGCTCGGTAGATGCACTAGCCTTCACAAACTGGTTGGAGAAAAGGACCTTTCGCTTCCTTGCTGGCCTCAACGTTGAGTTCGAGCAGATTCGACAGAGTCTCTGGCAGAGGAATCCGCTACCTGCTCTTCGTGATGCCTTTGCAGTAGCGGTTCAAGAGGAAAGCAGGAGGAAGGCAATGATATCCTTGCCAGTACAGGAGGGTTCAGCTATGTTCAGCCAGCCACACTCAGTGTCCTCCCAGGGTGACAAAGTCTGTGATCACTGCCATAGGAAAAATCACACTCGGGAGACTTGCTGGGACTTACATGGAAGACCAGCTAGAGGTCAAGGTCGTGATGGTGGACGTGGCAGAGGACAAGGTAGAGGTCGTGGACCAGGACGTGGTGGAGGATACCAAAAGGCACATGTGGCTGACAGCACTAGTACGCCAAGTTCAGGCACTGATGATAGGCTGACTCAACTGGTGACTCAGCTTGCAGCTCGTCTCTTGTCCACTACCTCAGCTAGCAGTGCCTCATCTATTGCTGCTCCATCTGGGGCTGACGGTTACATTCCTTCCTCTCTTCTTACCACTGTAGTTAGACCTGTTGGCACTATTATAAAAGCCCTAATAGCCGAGTCTAGCCCTGATCAGTCCTGGATTGTAGACTCTGGGGCATCTAAACATATGACCCCTGACCCTACATTGTTCAAAACCTATAAGCCTATGTCTGGGAGAGAAAAGGTACAAACAGCCGATGGCTCGCTTTGTTCAATAGCAGGAGTTGGAGATGTAACATGTACTCCAGACCTCCAGCTATCATCAGTCTTTCATGTTCCTAAATTCACCAATAACCTCCTATCAGTTAGTCAATTGGTAGACGATCTTAACTGTGTTGTTTCTCTGTCTCCTACTCATGTTGTGTTGCAGGAGCTGAAGACAGGAAGAGTGATTGGTATTGGCAAGAGGAGTGAAGGCTTATACCAACTTAAGCAAGGAGGGGAGGTTTTGGACCCGAGAGCCTGTTTGGCAGAGACTCCAGAGTTGGAGATGTTTTTGTTACATAGCCGTTTAGGGCATATATCTTTTACTGTGCTTGGAAGGTTGTATCCCAAGTTGTACTCTAAGTGTAGCAAGACTAAACTAGTATGTGATGCTTGTGAGTTTGCTAAGCACACCAGAACAGTGTATCCCTCTTTTGGTAATAGAAGTTTTTCTTGCTTTGATATTGTTCATTCTGATGTTTGGGGGCCCTCGAGAGTTACTGCTCTATCTGGTTCAAGGTGGTTTGTCACCTTTATTGATTGTTATAGTCGGATGACTTGGCTGTACCTGTTGAAGAGTAAAGAGGGAGTTTTGGAGTGCTTCAAGACTTTTCACAAGATGGTGGAAACCCAATTTGAGAAGAAAGTGAAGGTGTTACGCTCAGATAATGGCACAGAATACACCAACAGGGCAATGCAAGACTTCTTACGAGGTAATGGTATTGTACATCAAACTACATGTGTGAATACACCTGAACAAAATGGTGTTGCAGAAAGGAAGAACAGGCACATCTTGGAAGTGACGAGGTGCCTCCTCTTTGCCATGAATGTTCCGAGGTACCTTTGGGGAGAAGCAGCGCAGACTGCTACGTATTTGATCAACAGAATGCCCTTGAGAGCGGTGGACTTCAGTACACCACTCGAAATGCTCACAGGGACCACCTCATTCAAGGTACCTCCCAAAAAGTTTGGTTGTGTGTGTTTTGTTCATAACACAAGTCCAGGTATTAGCAAACTTGATGCGAAGGCCCACAAATGTGTGTTTGTTGGGTACTCCAGTGGGAAAAAGGGGTATAGATGTTATGACCCTGTGAAAAAAAGGATGCTGGAAAGCTTGGATGTGACATTCCGAGAAACAGAACCCTATTTTACTCTTTCCGATGCACAGTCCAATGCATCTTCAGTTACATTTCATAATCTTCTTGAGGTGGTTGTCACCTATCCCTCGGACCGAGTTGGTCGAGAGGGGGAGAGTAAGGAATCTGACAACAGTATGCCCGATACTACGATTGGTCTAAGTCCAACTACAGAGACAGATCTGGACTCAAGCATTGACCAAAGCCTACCACCTCCTAATAGGCAGATCAACAAGGTTTACACTCGAAAACCTCACCATGAGAATGTTGAGCAACCTCCGGTCCAAGATCAATACCAATTACTTGCTCCTGTCGACGGCTCGCTCACACCACAACCTTCAGGTAACTCAGAGTTACCCTCAGGTACTCCTCTTTTCTCTGATCTCGATCTTCCTATTGCCTTGCGCAAAGGAGTCCGGTCAACTGTCTTGAAGCAAGGGAAAGATGTCTCAACCTCGCATCCTATCTCTCACTATGTCTCATTTGAGACACTTTCCCCTACTTACAAAGCTTTCGTAACCTCCTTACACTCTAACTCTGTTCCATGTGATTGGAGGAAAGCAATGCAGGACCCAAAGTGGAAGAAGGCAATGTTCGAGGAGATGAGAGCATTAGTCAAGAATGACACTTGGGATATGGTCCCTAGACCGTCCAACAAAAGCACTGTAGGATGCAAGTGGGTATACTCGACAAAATATACTCCAGAGGGAAAGGTGGACAGATTCAAGGCCAGATTGGTGGCCAAGGGCTACACACAAACGTATGGTGTGGACTATGAGGAGACCTTTGCTCCAGTGGCTAAAATGAATACTGTCAGAACTCTCATCTCGTGTGCGGTAAACTTTGGGTGGGATTTGTGCCAGCTAGATGTTAAAAATGTCTTTCTCCATGGGGACCTAAAGGAAGAGGTATATATGGAGATCCCACCTGGGTTTGAAAATGAACAACTGAAGGGTAAAGTGTGTCACCTGAAGCGCTCCCTGTACGGGTTAAAGCAGTCACCACGAGCCTGGTTTGACAGGTTTTCTATGGCAATGAAAAAACTAGGCTATCAGCAAAGTAGTGCCGATCACACTATGTTCATCCAAAGGAAAGGAGAGAAAATCTGCATTCTGGTTGTGTATGTGGATGATTTAGTGTTAACAGGTAATGATCCTGTTGAGATGAAGAGGCTTAAGGCCAGCTTGGCCACAGAGTTTGAAATGAAAGACCTGGGTGAATTGCGCTACTTTCTAGGCATTGAGGTTGCTCGCTCAAAAAAAGGGATAGTTCTTTCACAGCAAAAGTATGTTCTAGATCTGCTGAGAGACACGGGAATGCTTGGGTGTCGACCTGTCAATACACCCATAGACCCTAATAATAAGCTGAAGGGAGGAATAGGTGATCAAGTAGATAGAGGACAGTATCAGCGCCTAGTAGGCAGACTGATCTACTTAGCACATACTCGACCTGACATTGCATACACTGTGAGCGTAGTGAGCAGATATATGCACGACCCTAGAATTCCACATGAAGAAGCCGTGTATCAGATTCTGAGGTATCTCAAGAGTTGTCCAGGAAAAGGTGTGCTCCTGAGTAAAAATGGGCACACTAGGATTGAAGTCTATACAGATGCCGATTGGGCAGGGTGCCTTGATGATAGAAAGTCAACTTCAGGCTACTGTTCGTTTGTTGGGGGTAATCTGGTTTCCTGGCGAAGCAAGAAGCAGAATGTAGTAGCAAGGTCTAGTGCAGAGGCCGAGTATAGAGCCATGGCCCAAGGTGTGAGTGAAGGGTTGTGGTTACGAAGATTGCTATCGGAATTGGGGTTGTTGGAGAACAAACCCATAATGTTGTACTGTGACAACAAGGCGGCTATAAACATAGCAAACAACCCAGTACAACATGATAGAACCAAACATGTGGAGATTGATCGACACTTTATCAAGGATAAACTTGACGAGAGCATTATATGTATGCCTTTCGTTCGTACCAAGGAGCAAATTGCTGATGTCTTCACAAAAGGGTTGGGTGTCACAGACTTCTCCAATGTAATAGGCAAGATGAACATGATCAATATCTATGCAACATCTTGAGGGGGAGTGTTGAATATTGTATTGTTAATATAAGGGTATTTAGGTAAAAGTGTGAATATAATAGTTATAGGGACTAAAGTGTAAGAGTGAGTTGTATATCTAGACAGACTCTCAATGAATGAAATTAATCCCCATTTTTCTAAGTACCGTAAACTTTAGGAACCAATACAAAGATTGTTTCTCTCACTATCTTCCTCCTCTCAATCATTCTTCTACAATCATGCCTCCTCGCATCAACCACCGATCTGCTCAGAAGCGAGCTCAAGAAGAAACCGATTGACCAAGGAAGCCGTCAGACCACAAAAGATAGATTGATTTTCCTCGGAAAGAAGTATGGTGTCCACACCAGGAGACTAACTGAGGATGCTGATATAGTCTCACTAAAGAATTACATGAATGCACACAATATTTCGGTGATATTGGCATTGGCACACCAGCTCAGAAATTCACAGTGATTTCGATACTGGGAGTTCTAACCACTGGGTCGCCTCATCCAAGTGTTATTTCTCAGTAACTTTTTTCATTTTTTGTTTTAAAAAAAAAAATGTTTGCTTTGCCTGTTGCTGATATTTCAAATTTCAATTTGTTCCTTTAAAACCTTTTGGTTAGGAATTTGGCACTTCTCTGTTTGGAAAAAGGTTTGAGTAGATTTTATATGCACAATAGTTTTGGTAGTAGTTTAATTTAATCTTCTCTGTATTTTGCGGATGGCATGCTATTTTCACAACAGATACGCATCAAGCAAATCAAGCGCCTATACAGGATGGTTTGTCCCTTTTTTCATTATTCTTTGAGAAGTGAGCAACCAAAGTATCTCATTGCAAAAAATATAAACACAAAGTTTGGATAAATTTTTTTTTCAAAAAAAAAAATCTCACCATTATCTCATTGAAAGATTTTTTTTAAATACAAGTATCGAATGTGAATACATGCTTCAATGGAAGTGTTATAGCACCTCTTCCTAAAATCATTATTTTTCTCTTAATTTTACCAGGTGCAAGTGCCTCAATAACCTACGGAACAGGTGCAATTTCTGGCTTTTTTAGCCAAGATTCAGTCACTGTCGGCGACCTTGTCGTAAAAAAACAGGTTTGAAAATTTAACTTGTGTGGTGATTTATCAATTATCAGTATTTTAATCTACAGTTTAATGATTATTAATCTTATGCATGCGGAAAGTTTTCCTCAGCTCTTTATTGAAGCCACGAAAGAGACGAGCCTTGTTTTTGCGGCCGCAAAATTTGATGGCATTCTTGGTCTTGCATTTAAGGAAATTTCTGTTGGAGGTGTTGACCCTTTGTGGTAATGAAGTGACATTTCTAAATTGACCACTCTTTCCCATCAATGATTTTGATACTTTGGTTATGCTTATCTAGTAGCCCAATGAATATAACAGCAGATTTGCTACCTCAGTAGAATTACTTCCATTTTAAACAAGTGTTTACTAAAACCAAGTTTCTCAGTTGAAAATAAAACAAGGTACACGTTGTTTTAGAAAAAAGAAAAAGGTACATTTGTATTTGATATTTGAGCTAATGGTCAACTAATGTTTACACAAGTACAGATTTAAGTTTATTGTTAGCTCAGTTGCAAAATTTGGGGCACCATCTTTTCCCTATTTATGTGAAAACAGGTACTGAGACCGTTGGCCTAAATTGAAATGCTAGCTAATTTTTATTCAATGTAACATCTCTTCATGGAGAACGAAGTAGGTCCGATGTCCATCGGACCTACTTTTAGGTTCAACGAGCATGATGACCGTCCGATCTAATTTAAGATTTGTGCGCATGAAAATTGAAACATACACGCACGAAGTTTCAAGCGTTCCGCACGAATCTTAAAGCAAATCAACGGTGATTAAACTCATCAAACCAGAGTAGGTCTGATGCCCATCGGACCTACTCTCAAGTGCTCTTCATGTCATGCTTTATGTTGTTATACCCATACCTGCACATATGCAGACTCAGTCATGCCACTAATTACAACACATGTTTTGTGAAGGTATAATTTAGAATCTGATACTTGACACTTTTCTTCATTCTAATCTCCTGATTCTTAGTAATATGGTGCTTTCTAAACTTCTTAATTAGATCATCTTTGTTTTTAAAATATTGGTCCAACGCCAACTCACCTTTGTACTCAATATGTTGCCCATAGTAACCAATATCTGCTTCTCTAAACTCAGATACGTCATTGAAGTCTGAAAACGGGTGCGTATCAGTCCGACCACTAAGCGGCATATTCTCATATCTGGTAAATCGAATGTGCCCTTGAGTTGTTTCAACTGGTCCATCTTCACCACAACCCTCCAGGTGATCAGAGTCCTAGTTTTCTCCATCAAATTCATCCCCAATTTGCAGATCTTCCTCCGGAATTTCATTAATATTTTCAAAATCCGACCCAATTTCATCGTCTACTGGTGTAGGTCTAGGGTAAGGTTCTGGTGATGGTAATAGTAAAGGCGCCACATGCATGGGTCTTGGTGGGGATAAAACTTGGAGTATTGGATGAAGTCGTGATTGGGGTGCTAGTGGAGTATAGGTATTGTCTGTTTCTGGGTCAATGTGTGGTTCTCGTTGTGTTGGAGGAATAGCGGGAGTGTATGGTTCTCGTTGTGTTGTATAAGTTAGCACAACTGAATTTTGGTCAGAACTTCCAACCCCTAGTTATATCGGAACTCTTCTGGCATAGATTTCTATTATAAAAATTCCAATGGCCTTCAAATGGCCGTACACCCCTCTCCAAGTACTTTCATCTAATAGTTTCGCAATGGTATATTTCCCGTGGTTTTCATTGCAAACTCGGGTTGCCAATTCTAAGTTCCACTTTTCTGGGTTATAACCAGTGCATGCGTAAATCATGAATTTCAAGTCCCAAAGTGAGATATCATCGGGAATCATAAATGAATTAATTGGGTCTTTGTTGTAATAAGCCTCGTATGCATTACTAAGAACCTTTTCACCACAGTGTAATGAAATCATGGCCATGGCAAACAAACTACATTTTGGAAAACGATAAACAATTGTCAGGTTACTAATTTACACATATAGGTTACTGAAAAATAATTAAAAAAATAAATAAAAAAATAAAAAAAATTACCTGATTGAAAGTATTTTTGGCTGGAATTGTGAGTTGTGAGGGGTAGAGAGAGGAAGATGGATATTTATAGGGTCTAAAATAGTAAAAAAAAAAATAATAATAATAATAAGGGTACGGACCATTTAATAGCCGGTACTGAAATAAATACAGTACCGGCTATTTAATGGCAGGTACGGACTTTTTTTAATCCCAGCAGATCTGAGTTTATTTATTAATTTCTAATTAACTTTGGATATTAATAAAAATCTCGGTATAATTAGTATATTTCCAGCATCGATTTCGTCCTCTGTTTCGGGCACATGGATAGCACTTTTGTAAAGCATGTACGGCGATGAACCGACTCTACAATTTCTATCTTGAACTGACACGGCACAACACTTGGATTTATATTTATATTTTTTTTATGGTTGTCGGCAATTGCTTGGTTTTATATTTAGAAGTGCAAATAAAACAAACGAGTTTCGAATTATAGTACTCACAAGACTCGCGCTCAAGCCCTGATTTTTAACTTGGGGTAACTAAATATAGATCAATGAAATATCTCTTTGTTATCCAAAAGAGGTTTCCGATGCAAAAGAATGGTAACACCTGAATAAGTGACCAGACTTGATACGTACAGTTAGCTTATTTCATGCTTTTATTTTTTTCAGTTAGAAATCTGAAAGCAAAATGGAAAATTTGATCATTTTGATGTGATGTGATGTTTGTATTTCTTCAAGTTTAAAGCACCTTCTGTTAGAATGCTTATTTCTATCAATAGTGCATTGCTCCAACAAAAAATGCAATGATCTCGCTACAGTGATCTATTATAAGCAAAGACAGCTCTTTTGAATGCCTTGCTTGACCTGCTTTTTTTGTCTCTTTTATTGTTATTTTTAGAGAAGTTTTAGTTACAACTAACCCGAATTACCGCTATATATTGCCCCTACCAAAATTAAACAGTGTATTTTTTTCCTCTTTTATTGTTAAATTTAGAGAAGTTTCAGTTATAACTATCCCGAACTACCGCTATATATTGCCACTAAACAGCTGACAATTATTTTCCCCTCCAATCATTCTCCTCGCCGCAATCTCGATCTTGTGATCACTCCAAAGTGTATGGATAAGACAGGTATATTTCCCGTACAGAACAATGCGAGCAACTTGGCCGGTGTAATGTTTAGCGTTGTCGATACAACAACGAAACGACCTATTATTCTTCGAAATAATGTATTCGGGAATTTTATACCGTCTAGTTTTCCATCGAGAAAGAGCTTCCATGATGAAGCAAGCATTGATAGAAAGGGCAAGCGCAAGATTGTAAACGAGATAGATTTTTTTTCGAGTGAGAAAAGAAAAATTCCTAAATTGGAACCCGGTCCAGTGTCATCGTCGATTCCGCAGATCAAAGAAGAAGATATTACCCTTCAAGTTAGTAGATTTAGTACATCTATTTTGTTGAAAAATTTGATAATATTTATTGTGCAAAATTTGATGGTTTTTTTTTATTTCTTTATAATTTTGTAATAAGAGCAGATTGGTTTGAACAATGAAGAACCACTGCAACAGGCATACAAGCGTGTGGCACATGAGGTAAGAACTATTATCTTGATGCATTACTTCAATTAAGATTGATTTTTGTCTACCTACATTCTTCAATCCATTCGCAATCGCAATAGGATTGCACATTTAACAATTTTAATTTAAAAGCCACTAACTTAAAAAAAACAATTTTAATTAGTTTTTTTAATACAAGTTGGCAATTACGAGCCAACAATATATTAATAAAATTGAAGTTTTACAAAATAAGATACCAACAGAAATGAAAAGAAAACTTTAAGTAGAAATGAGAGAATATTTAATTTTGCTAAAAGATTTTTCTTTTTATGAAATAGTTGGCAGTTACAAAATCCGAATTGCAACGAGAAAGAGAAGAGAAGAGCACGTTGAAAGAACAGTTCAACAGACTAAACAATATGATGGCTAACTACGGAGATAACTATTACTATCCCATAGCTCTGTTACACAAGGGACATCAAGGGAACCCTGTCTTTCCAAGTCACACACTCAAAAGGATGAACTTTGATAAAAAACAGAGAGAGAACTACCAAGTCTTAGAGACCAATCCAAAATTACCACCCATATGACGGTGCATTGATCGAGTCAAGTCCGCGAGTTGGGACTTAATTTATTACTGTACTACTCAATGTCGATCTTGGTAATGATTCGCCATTGAGTGAAACAGAAACTTGGAATGGAGATGGCCGGCTTTTTTTTTTATTCTGCTGGTGCATTTCTTCTTGCATATTCACATCAAATTTTGCACTACGAAAAAAATAAAAGAAAAAAAAGGGGGAGAGTTTCATGTAAGGTTAAATGTGTGAGAGATCAATACAATAATGTAGGGATTTATTTTGAATTTAGATCAATAATAAAAACGTCAGGATGGCCGAGTGGTCTAAGGCGCCAGACTCAAGTTCTGGTCCTCGTGAGAGGGCGTGGGTTCAAATCCCACTTCTGACATTTTTTGGTTTGATGATTTTGGTCGGGTTTCATTTCTAGCTATATTATTTTTGAGATCGAGTAAGCGTATGGATAAAGGTTTTGGTTGTGAAGTAAGAGGTGGAATAAATTCATTGCTCTATATTTAAGCTGCTAAATAAGGAGTAAAATAGAAAGAGTAAGTGGTAAATATGAATTAACTTCACATATGAAGGCCTCACCGTCATGACAACAATGTTTTGATTTTCTCTCTCTTCATTAGTGATTTTTCTGTGCGAAAAACCTCCATTCATGTTCTTTCTCTTCTGCGATCTTGTACTTCTGCAACCTCCCAATCTCCAATTCCGGGTAAAAACTCATTATTTTCCTCGTTGGATTTTCTTTCATGTTTGACTTATCAGTGTGTATTATAGAGGCATAGCATATAGCCATATATATATATATATATATGCTTATGTTTTACCTTAGCTTTCATTTATTTTTTTTAGAATCTCGCTGTCAAGTTTGGAATTTTGCTTAGCTTTCTACTAATGAAATGTGAGAGCTTCAACAGTCTTGACTATAAAATGGAAAAATAAAAATCCTGGAGTATATAAAAATTGATATATAGCGTTTCATAAAAAGTAGGGATTTTTTGTAGAAATTAAGTTTTATGGTAAAATCAGGATTTTACAGCTAATTTATAGCATTCTGGTACACTTTTAGCTAGGGGTGCAAACGGATCGGATATTATCTGATCGTATCCGGAGCTGTATCCGAAAATTAAATATGAATATCCGTACGGATACGGATACAAATATAGTTTTAAATTTTAATTATCCGTATTCAAATAGTAAATATATATCATATAGTTTAATATATATTATGAAAAGATTTATGTATATATCTACAAATATCCGATCCGTATCTGTATCCGTCAAATATCTAATTTGTATCTGTATCTGAAAAATAAAAGCAGATACAGATATTATTTTACCACTATCCGAACCATATTCGATCCGTTTGCACCCCTACTTTTAACACAAAAGGGTTACTAAACTGGATTAGTTTTTGTTGATTATGTCGCATTATTTTTTCAAAACATAACTAATTCATAGGGTCAGCGAACCACTACAATGTACTTGGGATCTAAAAAAGTTACAGCGTGACCGGATATGTCACAGCACGACATGTTTCCGTCACAGCATGGCATGGTACGTGTGTTGTCCCTAACGGCACCTAGAGGGGGGTGAATAGAGGACTGTTTAAAATTAAACTCTATCTACTAAGTATTTGACATATAAAATTAAATCTAAGTGTACGTGTGTGTTAATGTGTAGTTTTTGACGGAATCAAGAACTTGTAAATTAAATAAATAATAAAGTAAAGTAAATAAATAGAATTGGAAGGTGTGACACAGAAGTTGGTAACGAAGTTCAGCCACTGAAGGACCTACGTCTCCAGAGCAACTTAAATAAGCGCGTCTTTCTATTACCCAATAAAGAAAGGAATACAAGTTGTGACAGGTACAAGACAACACAACACTCATATGGTCCACACAAACGATAGATGAGCACAACAGCTCAAAGATAGGCGAGCTCGCATGCACTAAGTCCAGACAATCACTGCTCTCATTCTAATCTCACACTGGATCAATTTAGGTGGAGTATATATGAGGTTGCTGGAAAGGATATAGATGGTTTAAGCACAAGCAACAATGGACTGGCTAAACCTCAAAGAATTTATAAAGTATAGGCTCAAATGTTATTCTTCTATGTAATTTTAGAGAAAGACCCGACCCTCTATTTATAGTGGTGGTTTTGAATCTCTCAAATAGAGAAACAAATATAGGGTTTTAGGTCACACCCATAGTGATAAAGTTTTCACTACGGCTGAGGCAAATCTCAAGATTTTCAGAATCAGAATTTGCCAGGTTTGCTTGTGCTTAGGTACCACTATTAACATGCTTGGTTAATTTATATTTTGAACTCGAATTTATGGCTATGCAACGACTAGACCCAGGCAGTCGCAACCTCAGATCTACTTTACCATATTTTTGGACATAAATTTAAAATAATAAAAACAAAAATGATAAAACGTGATATGAAATCTTCATGATCTTGATCTCTATTATCTTCTGTAATCTTCATGATTCAGCATCTCATTAATATCAGACATTCCAAATGGCTCGTGTGAATCTTCCATTAGATCATTTTCATCAAATCAATCATTGTAGCTCGAGGAGATCATGCAACAGATTATCTTATGCAGCTTGTCACGTTCGACTTGTATGATATGCACGTTGACTTGCTTTGACCTTCGGACGCGACTTGTTACTCCAACTTGTCATGATATGTATTGTTGACTTACTTTGACAATCGGACGTAACAACTAAACCTGCATACATCTCAAACAGAGAAACTATAAAATTCAATGATTATATGTATTGCAAATTAGTCAAACATCACAGAAGATTGCTTACAACAACAACGTGTGTCAGTCACGTACCGTGACTCGCGTGTCCCGTTGCCTTGACCATTCGCGTGACGTGATCATCTTTTGAAAATTTGTCACGGCATGTTACGTCACACGAAAGATCCGATCACGGCACATGGTCACACGAGTCACGTGTAATTAGGACCGTTAGATCTTGATCGAATGGTGAATCTTGAATAAACTAACTTAAATTATGAAAAAAATAGTTAAACGTGACCATTCACGTGTCACGGCACGACAGTATAAATCTTACTTTGTCACAGCACGGCACGTATTGAGAACCCTAACTGTACTAGCAAAATTGTGCTCCTTTATATTTTTGGGGCAATTTCATGTATACCCCTCAAAAACATCGAAATTGCGTATTTCCCCACAAAACTTCATAATATCGTATCTACCCTTATAAATTTCAAAACTCACAAATTTACTCATTTTGTTTTTTTTTCTATTAAAACTCATTTTAAACTTATAAAATACTCATTTTACCCTTTATTAAAAATAGAAAATATATGTATTTAATTAAAGAATTTCTAGTTTTAAGATTGAAAATCCACGAAAAGGATAAATGTTCTATTTTTCTACTTATGACGTATACACAGTGACATTTACGTACATGCTTGTGTATACGTCAGAAGTAGAGAAATGGACTACTTGCTCACGAAAACCTATGAATTAGAAGTCTGATATTTTTCTTAAATATGTTATATATGTTTTTTACTAAAGGATAAAATGGTTATTTTATTAGTTTAAAATGAGTTTTAATAGAAAAGACAATAAAATAGGTAAATTTGTGAGTTTTTGAAATTTAAAAATATAAATATGATATTATGAAGTTTTGAGGAGTGAATATGTAATTTTGTTGTTTTTGAGGGGCATAATGAAATTGCCCCTATTTTCTAATTCTCAACTTTCTCCTGCTTCATGCCACTTGGTCTGGTCTTATTTGCTAAAACTTTTTTGGGATCGACTAACAGTCCCCCCCATTCAGTCCCCTAAACGTCCCCCTAACTGTCAAAGTACAGCTGTCAGTCCCCCATTCAACATACATTAATTCAGTCCCAAAATGGAAAGTATGAATACCTAAGATATGAAGTATGCATATCTAATTCATCAAGTATTCATACCTAACATATCAAGTATTAATTCATATATGGACTGGGGACCATTACTTTTCGGGGACAGTACTGCCTCGGGGACCACTCCCAAAAAGTCACGTGGATCACACCACCAATCCCCCATTCATTGATTAAATTAATTCACATACAAAATGGAAAGTATGAATACCTAAGATATGAAGTATGCATATCTAATTCATCAAGTATTCATACCTAAGATATCAAGTTCATACTCTAAAAACTGGACACAATACTACTCATCTTTTACACGTTTTTCAAGGCAGTTTTTGTTTTTCTCCATTCATTCTAACCAATTTTTGGGACGATTTATGAGGAATTTTGCAAATCTAAAAACACGAATGTTTTCTATTTTTTTTTTTCTCTTTCAAATGAGATCCATGATGACATACTTTTACACGTTTTTCAAGGTATCAAATATTCAAATATGGAAAGTATTCATACAAAATGGAAAGTATTCATACCTAACATATCAAATATTTATATATAATTCATCAAGTATTCATACTTAAGAGATCAAGTATTTAAATCCAAAAAACTGGACTCAAAAATGGAAAGTATTCACCCAAAAAAGAAAGTATGAATACCTAAGATATGAAGTATTCATACTTATGATAAGTATTTAAAGAAAAAAACTGGACTATTCAAATATGGAAAGTATTCATACCTAACATATCAAATATTTATATATAATTCATCAAGTATTCATACTTAAGAGATCAAGTATTTAAATCCAAAAAACTGGACTCAAATATGGAAAGTATTCACCCAAAATAGAAAGTATGAATACCTATGATATGAAGTATTCATACTTATGATAAGTATTTAAAGAAAAAAACTGGACTCAACTTGTACACGTTTTACACGTTTTTCAAGGTGGTTCAATGATTGAAAAAAGTTAGTTATAATGGGGGGGACGTTTAGGGGACTGAAGTGGGGGGGACTACATCTTTACTCAACTTTTTTTATTCAAGTCACTTGGTCTGGTCTTTATATGCTATTCTCGAGAATTGAATACGTGTTTTTCTGTATTAAAAATGTGTTTGGAGACCAAATTTTACATCTTTTGAAAAAAAAAAATTACTATTTTCTTTAATATTTTGAAAATCATTGTTTTTCATTAAATAAAAATAGTAAAGTTCTAAAAAATAGTAAAACATTCAAAAAATATAAAATGTGGTCAATATAATATGGAGATCATGGTGCACGTTTCGGATCGAAGTACATATGAAATATTCGTATGGAGAATAGTACAAATTCTGGACCCTTTAAAAGTAATGATTTTCAACTCATTGAAAAAAATAGTAAAAATATTCTAAAAAAAGTAAAAATCGGGTCTCCAATTACATATTTATATGGAGATCACGAGCAATTTATTTCGACGGTTTGAATTTTAAAAATAAAAATAAAAATTTATAGTACAGACCAATCCACACTTTACAAAGTACCATAACCTAACAATAAAAATTATTTATGAATGAACGTACCATAATAACTACTCAATATTGTATACAAAATGTATTGATCGAAACAATGTACAAATTTTGCAAACAATAATTCGAATTTGCCATTTACAAACTGATCCAATAGTGTTCCGATGAGGAGGCATTTTTTTTCTCAGAAGCAAATTTGGAACTTGCGTCATAACTCCTAAGACCGGTGAGGCAAGCTACACTTCAACAAACAGTTCGCTTTTTCTCCTCTTTTCTCGAACTCTTCTTCTTCTCTTTGGCAATGGAAGAGTTGGTGGAACGAGCTGTACATATAGTTACTTACTTTATATGTTGTTGTCTGTTTTGGTTGTTTGTTGTGTTCTCTTTCTTCTCCTTCTCTTTTCCATTTCTTTTTTGGCTCCCATACTGATGGCTCTTTATTGGGACCTCTACGTGGTGGCTGTTCCGGTCTGGTTAATTCAGTTTCTGGTCCGGTTTGATTCAGTGCCTCCATTGGGACTTCTGAGTAGTGACTGTCTCAGTCTGGTTGTTTCAATTCCCGATCCAGTTTGATTCAGTGTCTTCTACGATGAAGTCTGCCAGCAGAACAACTTTCCACACAGAGGAAACAATCACTGGGCTCTTATCATTTTCATTAAGCAAGGATGACCAAATTTGTGTCCACTAGATGCACATACCCCTGTGTGTTTTTAGTTTGATTATAGTTGAATACTTTCTAAGACACTTATTATCTAATTATATGTACCAACTAGTTTGTAACTCTTTAAATCAATGAAATCGTTTACGGACTTTACACC
The DNA here is from genome assembly GCA_011114355.1 of Carex littledalei. NCBI lineage: Eukaryota > Viridiplantae > Streptophyta > Magnoliopsida > Poales > Cyperaceae > Carex > Carex littledalei. The sequence continues at coordinate 10,909,416 of CM022087.1, forward strand.
CAAAAAAAACGGCAAGCTACACTTCGCACGAATGTTTAAGGAACTCGTGCATTCTCCCTCAAATCAAATTAGTTCATATTCTAATCCGACGATCTATATCTAATCAGAAATATTCTGTTAGGTCGCTCAGAGATGTGAACTCCGAGAGATTGCTTGCTCGAGATTTTCTCTCTTTTTTTTGTTGAAAAAAAGCCTACACATGCATTGTCAGATTGGGCTGAATCGCATACAGAAGAAAAAATTCATTTGTCATAGCATAGGCTGAGACATGGAAGAGTCATTGGGCTGAAATTTTGGTATTTATAAAAAGATCCGTTGGTGGCTCGGAGAGTCGGAGTCATTGAGCTCGTTTTTATTTGTTTTTCTTGTATCTGAATTATTTCATTGAGCTCGTTTTTATTTGTTTTTCTTGTATCTGAATTATTTCAAGGTATATCACAGTGGTATACGGGCATGGGTTTGGCTTTTTATTTTATTATTTGTTTTATTTCTGATTCATTTTCAATAACCCGACCCCTTATTTGGTGATGTTTGATTATGGAGTAATCTCAAGGAGGGATTACTTATTTTAAGTTAAAATAGATTAAGTTACTTTTGTTTGTTTGGTTACAAATTGTTACTTACGCCATGACTTCAATTATTTATCATTTGGTTAGAATATGTTACTTAAAATCATGACTTAATTTTTTATATTTTAACTTTATTTAATATTGTTATTAAAAATGTTCATCAGTAATGCATTTGTTGGCATTGAAGCACTCAAAAGAACTTAGAATATGTTACTTACACAGTGGCGGAAACCAGTGTTGTAAAAAACGTTCGTTTAGGCCGATTAATCGGCCGATTTGTTGGCGGTGACCAATCCGTTAAGGAATTTCTCGATTAATCGGCCGATTTTTTCCGATTATGACCGATTATTTCCGATTATTTCCGATTAATCGCTTGGCGGTACCCTGTCCGTCCGACGAGCGCATACCGTTATTTACAACACTGGCGGAAACTAAGTAGAGAGCAAAGGGGCTAAGCATCTCCTATAAATTGACATTTTATACTTTAGTCCATTAAATTTTGTAATTCTCATATGTATTAATACATGTTAACTCCTTTTATAAAATGAAATTACACTACATTTGATTTTTCAACCTCTCTAATCTCTATTTCCTAGTTCCCCTGCTTACGTCATGACTTTATTTAATTTTAATTTAACAACATATAGTAGAAGTTACACGAAATTTTAAAAATGTACATCAGTAGTGCATTTGTTGGCATTGAAGCACCATGCCAAAAGTACTAGTACATATGCATTAGCTACAGTACTGGTACATGGTACAATTAAACAAACAAGTGCCAATTACCAATGAACTTGTATTAAGTCTCAAAATAAGATAAAATTGTGGACTTAGTGTAGTGGCACAAGTCTTTATCTTTATATTAAGAAACACAAGTTCAATTCTCGATAATAGCATCTAAAAAATACTGGACTTTTAATAAAATAAAAAAGTCTCCAAATAAGACCATACCAAGTGGCCTGAAGCCCTGAAGTAGGAGACGCTGAGAATAAGAGAATTAGAAACAACAAAATTACATGTATGCCCCTCAAAAACAACAAAATTACATATTTACACTTCATAATATCATATTTACCCTTCTAAATTGCAAAAACTCACAAATTTACCCATTTTATTGTCTTTACAATTAAACTCATTTTAAACTAATAAAATACCCATTTACCCTTTATTAAAATATATATATAACATATTTAAAAAATGTTAGTCTTGTAATTGGTCGGTTTCCGTGAGCAAGCGGTCAATTTCTTTACTTATACACAAGTGTGTACATAAATGTCACTGTGCATACGTCATAAGTAGAAAAATGGAACGTTTGCCTTTAAAAACCAACCAATTAGAAGACTAATATTTTTCTTAAACAAGCTACATTTTTTTTTTCTTTTTTTAATAAAGGTTAAAATGGGTATTTTATAAGTTTGAAATGAGTTTTAATAGAAAAAACAACAAAATGACTAAATTTGTGAGTTTTAAAAATTTAGAAGGGTAGATATGATATTATGAAGTTTTGACGGGGAAATATGTAATCTTGATGTTTTTGAGGGGTATACATGAAATTGCTCCTAAATAAATAAACAGAATAAAAAAAGTGAAGAGGACTTCACTGCTTCCATTTATTGTCATGATGAAAACAATGTTACATAATATTATACAAACTAAAGAAAAGGAAAGATAAAAAAAAAATCAGGATTCAACTGGCATTTTTCAAACCCCAACTGTCTCGTAAATATTAATCCGATTCATTTTTTCTACCCGACCCAATTTTGAGGAAACTCAAATTTTAAATTCCTAAAGGAGTTCCGAACTCGGAGTAGGATCATTCATTGAGATTTGAGACAACAGTTCAAACTCCACAGTTCATGTTTAAATAATTTCAGATATTTGGGCCTAAATTACCTACTGAGCACCGCCCTTTATATGAGGAAATGAAGATTCTGCACTGGAGCCTAAAATTAGCCGAAACATTTAAAAATCTAGCCGAAGTATATACAATTCACAAAGCCTAAATTCAACAGCTCCCTGGTTAAATTCAAATGAAAGAAATTTCATAGAAAATGTATAGTGATCAACAAAAAGATGGAACTAGCATTTTCTTTCTGAGAGCCAAATTACAATATAATATTATTAGCTCTCTTTCTCCTGGATGAACCAACATCATCTCTAGGAGTTACTCAAAACCTAATCCTAACTTTAACCTAATCAAACCAAACACTCAAACCATATCATATATTATACTATATGTATAATTAATTGAACCCCTTCACTTGTATCTAATTAGTTCCCCCTCCCTTGCCTCTCCCTCATCTCTTTAGCCCTTTCTGCCTTATCCAAATTATTCGCTCTCGCAAACATTCTCCTGAGATAATGCAGCTTCTTGCATTGCGCCGTGATCACATTAGTGGTCGACGGAGTTTCCCCGAGCACCACCTCGTATCCATCACTGTAGTTGTCCATTCCCGGTACGAACAGCTGCCAGAAGAGGCCGCCAGCCGCTGCACCTTCATTACGTGCAGAGAGATATATCTTGGAGTAGACCATGCTGAAGAGCGCATCTCTTTGGTTGTTGTTGTAGCCTGGATCTTTCAGGGATTTGCCGAACTCGGTTATCAGTAGCGGTTTGCGCAGAACATCTTGCGCATCTTGAATGTGTGCGTCTAGCCAGTTGCTAAGGAAGGAGAGTTGTGCATCGTCGTTTGAGTTCGCCATCCTATATTTTCAAAATAGGAAAAAATAACACGACAAAAAATGTCAATTTACATCAAAAAAATATTAGTCTAATTAATACCAATTTTATACAATAACCATATGGAATGGATAGGTAATTAAACGGCTTTACACCCTTGCCTAAACTGTCCTATACCTTGCCGAAATGTGAGAGTAAAATTCTTCATTTACAGGATATATATTTACAAACATAGCTAAAAGAATGTGAATATAAATAGTTCTGAACTCTGCTAGCCTCATATTTACTTCATACAAACTGATCTGAGCAGTATTTGGAGTTGTTAGTTCAAAAGGGTGAAATGTAAATTGTACCATTGGTCAGGATACGAGTGAAGAGTCGCAAAATCGATTCCGGATATAAGATTATTGGAAATGAAATCGGTGCCGATTTGGAAGCTGGGATTGATCTGGCTACGGGCGGCTGTTGGTGCATAAAACCCTTCTAAGCCCGCTTCCAGCATATGATTTGCATCTATCGACTTCACATGCGCTGCCATCTCAGTGATCCATTTCTAGACATAATTAAATTTAAAATTAATAAACATGTCAGTAATATGTTGAAGGAATCAATGAAATCAATTTGAACTTATGACAACCTGAATTTTTCATCCAACAGATGCCAATGTAATCTGTAAGTTTCCATAGGTACAGCAGCAAACTCAAATTTCTTAAAAATACACAGGAATGGTTTGCTTTGATACAAAAATTGTAGTACCTAATTAACTATGTAAAATATAAAATATGAATATTATTGGGCATGAATGCAAAATTACCTGAATAGTAGCTCCTGAGGGGTCAGATGGGCATCTGGGTTCATTCATAAGTTCCCAAGCAAAAATGGTTGGATCATCTTTGTATGCTACTCCAGTTACTGTGTTCACCCTTGTCAGTACAGCCTTCATTGTTTTTTTTTTCAAAAATAAAATAAAAAAAGAAGTATCAAATTAGAAGTGTTTCCTTTACTGTTAGGTCTAATAATAGTTCCACAGTATGTTGCAAAGCCTCAATTGTAAAGATATTGATGGAGCTGGTTTGGCTTCATGCAGCACTACAGTCATATACTTCTTGAGTTCTTTCATTTTGTCTCTATTGGGCATGCGCTGGGTGAAGCCAAACTAGCTCTGTCAATATTTTTACCTGCCTCAATTCTTTGGGGATTTTAAGTTGGGCAATAATTATTGACTCTCAAGTCTCAATTACATTCACTTAAATATTTTGTTCTTTCATATACTAGGCCCACACATGTCAATAAATATATCATTTACTGAGCTGCACGCCTCATTATATTCAGGCCCATGTTAAGTAACCCTAATTCCGGATCTTTCTGGTACGAAAAATATAATAAAAAATTCTGGACCTTTCCTCAATAGAACCAGCTACTTTTTATTATAATAGGTCAACCGTCAACATCACGACTCTCAGTTAATTCCTCCGTAAATTAAGGTCTATTTAACAACTTTTGCACAAAGTTGCAGAACAAATTAGATGCAAATTTAAATTAATCTACAGTTGTGGGACCATTTTTCCTCGGAAGATCTAATTTAAACACAAGGCCAAAAAGATGGAATTCTGCTTACTATTTTGGCAATGTCAAATTAAAAAACTTCCAGCATACATACATACAGATACATCAATTAATCAGAAGAGACAAATAAATAAATAAATTACCTTCACATGGTTCTTGTAGTATTGTTTGACAAGAGAGTTGGAGAAGAAATCATCATCAGAAGAAATGTATTGGCCTTGGTTTCTAGCCCAATTAACATATTGCTTTTTTCCTCCAAAGCTATCATAATTATTCACCAAGCTCAGTATCAATTTCACACCATACTTCCCTGCCTCTGACACCACAAAATCTAATCCCTTCAACCCAACCCAAAAAAAAAAACAAATGTTAACTTAACTTTTATATGGAAATTTGCAAATATGCCCAATTTTTTTAGCTAATTTCAACAAGCACACAAACAGTATGTTGTATCTGATTTTCTTTTTTTATTAAGCTATTTGGAAATATACAACAGGTTAATTCTGTAAAATTTATATATATACCTCCTTTCTCTGGATTTCACAAAAAATATATATGTTGTTTTGCCAACGCATTTTGATAATATCAACAAAAGTTTTCTTTTTTCATGACCTGTAATATCTATTTAGAGAAAATTACTAGTAGTATGTTCAGCTCAATTGCCATTTTTGTCCTGTTACTGTTTATACAGATCCCTGTCTGCTTTCAAACAAAATGAGAAATAATTCAAATTTTAAAATAATATACCAAATAATTAAGAAATGACATTTTCATGAAATCTTCTAGGAGATCAGCTCAAATATAGCTACATTATCAAAAAGAAAATGAAAAAATAACAATAATGAACAAAATATGTAAACCCATGAAAACAAAAACATTAAACCATACATTAATCCAATTTCATACCTGAAATGTTTGCTCATTGTAAGATCCAGGAGAGTACTGCAGAGCATTGCTGCCGCCATCGCTAAAGGCCCAAGTTCTAGCAACAGAGAGAGAATTACCCGGCGCCTCTCTGAATACTGTCGAGACCTTATCCCTCTGACTTGCATCAGAGGCCAAGGTCATGAGCCAGTATGCATTGAACCCGTTCGCGTAAAACGGGTTCCCGTTTAGTACAAATTGTACCCCTTTTGTTTGAACAAAACCTTCTCCTTCAACAAACTGGTGCCTTAGACTTAACAGAAGCACCAAGAGGAGAGGTGAGACAAGATGGAGCTTTTTCTCCATTTTTTTCTCTTTTCTTTAATGAATGTCTTTCCTTTTTTTTCTCAAAATGGGAATGTATGAAGGAGAGGGATGAATGAATGGGAGAATGTAGATGGGTATAAATAAAGAGAGAGCACAGCTGCACAAGTGATTAGCAAGCAAAGTATCTATCTACAGGTTTGTTTTGGGAAGAGAGAGACACCAATGAGAGAGAAGATTAGGCTTTGGATTACTTATAACAGTGCGGTGGGATTTGTATTTTTTTTTTTTTGGTGTTGTTTGCAAATGTGCCTTAATCTTGAGCACTGTGTGGTACAATAATGTATTAATGATCATGATATACTAATATCTTGGTCTTATTCTTTGCCCATTTTGGTTCATTCTTTGGTACATTTACCAATTACCACATTTCATTGGATCGTACACCTTCAACTTCCAAAATAAATGCCGATGGAAATACAATATGTGCACATTTTTACTAGAAGATAAATATTACAATATTCAGGACCAAAATAAAAAATCACATCACCAATACTTGACAGCATGAAGAAATTTATTTTCGCAGCACAATGCAATGGTGCAACAAACTCACAAATTTAAATTTCATTTATAATTATTTGTTGCTTTAATTACCTGAATATAATCCTACATGTGATTTTTTTTGTAAATAATCCTATAAGCTTATTATGTTGTACTAAAATAATACTACAATGTACATTTAACATAATGTAACTAATACTTAAAAAATCAAATATGTACGCAACAAACTATAGAAAAGAAACGGGCAGATTTAAAGGAGGTGCAAACTACATGTTGATTTTTCTAATTGCGCATAAAAATTCCTAGCGTGTGGGTGGCATGGCGTCGAAGTGTGTGAAAGGCAAGAATGTGTATTTTGACAGTAATTTAAATTTTGAGTTAACTAGTGCTAACCAAATTTAGAAGCCCCGACACAGTGAGATCTCCTGCTCCATTCTTTGTGCATTATTCCATGTGGCGGTTTATATTCGTACGCGATAAAGCGAGCAGTTGTTGAGTACTTGAGTGCCTTACTGCCTTTGCATTAGGGTTGCAAACTTGCAATTATAGATTTGTTGCAACTGTTGCTTAAGGGAAACACCAAAAAGGTCCCAAACTGTACCCAAACAGTACCAATAGGTTAATAGCACCTGGCTTTGTGTCCTGGATGTTCGACAATTAATAGACGGTTTTTGGCAATTTGCAAAAGAAAGATTCGAATAGGCACGTACAGTTTGAGTTTGAAATTTGAACAGTTCTATTGAAATCCGAATTAATTTGGAAATTTACGTAATTATTTTAAATTTGTGTCAATTTATAACGAACAGGTCAGATTCAAATTCAAATTTTGAGTTGTTTTGGGAGGGCTGAATTTGTTGTATCAGTTTGCTTGATTGAAGTTTTTATCGTTGAATATGTGGCAATTATCATCGGATCAAGAACTCTTCAATTAATTGACACAACAGGATCACATCAATATTTTCTTCTCCAAGTGCTGGCCAAATAGGATTGGCACGACTATTAACAGGATCTCGTGAATTTTTAAATTTGTCTAGTTTGATCTGAATTCTTATTAGATGGTTGCATATTGCAGCAATCAACATTCATAAGTGGATGCTATTTAGATAGGAGCAGGGGCGGAGTCAGACATTCGAACAATAGGAGTCAAATATATATGTGGTTAATTATATAAAAAATTTCTACGGAGAATGAGAATCAATTTTACTGTATGAAGACATTTTACTCTAAATTATATAGAAAATCATACAGAACTATTAAAAAAAATAAAAAATGAGAGTCAATTGACTCTCATTCTCCCTTCTTCAATCCGCCACTGGATAGGAGTGAGATGACACATGAACAATGGGACATACCTCAGAAGTAGTGCATTCTTAATTTTAATGACGTACCTTTTCAGTAAATGAGCAAAATGTAGTTTACTTTTTTCTAGAGGTATTCCTGAATCATTCTTTGATTATAAATCTTAGGCACCTAATTCCTAATTAAAGAATGATTGAGGAACGTCGTCTCTAGAAAAGTAAAATTACATACGGCCTTTTGGTGAAAAACTTTGTAAATATTTTTTTATTAATATATTTGGAAATTATTTGGAAATTTTTTCACTAACCATAAAAAAAACTAAATTTTACATTATATTAGATGAAACGGAACTCTTAGTTAAATTATTTACCACGAAGTTCTTTAGATTTGGGACAAATCTGATTTAACATTTCATAAGGTATCAATGATACGAACATCGGTCACAAATTACAGAAAGTCCATAAAATATCAAGTAAATTGTGGTATTTTATTTTTATTTTTACGAATTCACTATAATAAAATAATGCTGGACCTCTAACTAAAATAAATATGCTCTCTCTATGTGAGCTGTTGGCTACTGTGAGTCTGTGACTAGCGACCAGCGACGCTTCATAATTTGATCTATCCTAAATTACCAAATTAATTAATTAGCCTAATATGTGTCGGCATTCCTACCAGGAATTGTTTGGTGTCATTCATTTTACACACTTTATAAAGCATACCGTCATAGTAAGTATTATTATTTATTATTATTATTATTATTACTACTACTACTACTATCTCTATTTTGAATAATTTATTATTTTTCAAGTCACGCATGTGACAAAATTCTGGATGGATTTAAAAAAAAAGAATAATTTATTATTTGATCAAATCATATTGCTTAGATGAAAACAAAATTATCCAGTACTACTTAAATGAAAATGGGTATACAATGGAGACAATTAGACAAATAACAACAGGTACTGACATCATAGTAATGGAAACAATTGTAAGCTCGTCATGGTATGTAATATTTTGAAAATATATGGTGCGTTTGGATTACTCAAGAATGAAACGGAGATAACTTTGGATTAACTCCACTATTCTCAAACCTTAGTGATCCAAATACAAATTAGCAAATTGGATTAGTTCAAGAATAGCTCTATTCTACTAACCTATAGAAATGATGGGTTAGCAAGAATAGAGCTAGTGGGGTTAGTGATATTAATAAAATATTTGATTCCTCTCAATTAAAATTAGTTTAAATATTAAATTAGTATTAAATAAAATATTTGATTAGTAATAAATAAAATATTAGTTGAAATATTAAAATGTAATATAATATTAACTTAAAATATAGATTAGTATTAAATAAATATAATATCAAATTAGATTAACATTAAATACAATGTTAGATTAAATATCATATTACAGCCATTTAAATATTAAATGTAATATAATATTAGTTTAAATATTAGATTAGTATTAAATAAAATATTTGATTAAATATAATCTTATATTAGTTTAAATATTAAACGTAATATAATATTTGATTAGATTAGTATTAAATAAAATATTATTTTATATATTAAATGTAATATAATATTAATTTAAATATTATATTAGTATTAAATAAATATAATATCAAATTCGATTAATATTAAATAAAATGTTAGACTAAATATAATATAATATAATATTAATTTAAAATTTTAATGTAATATATTATTAGTGAAAATGCTAAGTGTTGAATGTAATATAATATTAGATTATTGTTAAGTAAATATAATATCATATTAGATTAGATTATTATTAAATAAAATATTATATTAAATATAATATAATATTAGTTTAAATATTAAATAAAATATGTAATATAATATTACTTTAAATATTAGATTAGTCTTAAATAAAATATTATTAAATATAATATAACATAATATTAATTTAAATATTAAGAGGAGGGTTCAAATGCCTTCATTTTGTGTTCCTCCATCATGTCTCCGTTTTCTAAAACTTTAATAACTCAAAATTTAAAACTTAAAGGTCAAAATAAAATCATTGGATATGATCTACATCATTTTATCTATACACGTGTAAAAAATTATGACATTTCAACTTTGTTTTGGTTGTCATCAAGAGCTTGTAAAAATATACTAATGTGGATAATATCTAAACGTTGATTTTTCAACTTATTGATTCACATAAAAACAAAACCGAAATATGATATTTTTTATGAGCACATAGAGAAAATAATATAGATCACATCTAACGGATTTATTTTGGCATTTATGATTTAAATTTTGAGTTATTAACGAGGCATGGTGAAGGCACAAAAAATGAAGGCATTTGAACCCTCCTCTTAAATATAATATAATATAATATTAATTTAAATATTAAATGTAATATAATATTACTTTAAATATTAGATTAGTATTAAATGAAATATTAGATTAAATATAATATAATATTAGTTTAAATGTTAAATGTAATATAATATTAATTTAAATATCATATTAGTATTAAATAAATTTAATATCATATTAAATTTGATTACATTAGTATTAAATAAAATATTAGTTTAAATGTAATATAATATTAGTTTAAGAAGGCATTTTTTGTGCCTCCACCATGCCTCCATTCTTAGAGACTTTAATAATTCAAAATTTAAATTATAAACGTCAAAATAAAACAGTTAGATATGATCTATGTTATTTTCTCTATGTGCTCATAAAAAATTACCACATTTCAATTTTGTTTTTGTGTGAATCAATAAGTGAAAAATCAACGTCTAGAAATTATCCACATTAGTACATTTTTTAAAAGCTCTTGATGACAACCAAAACAAAGTTGAAATGTCGTAATTTTTTACATGTGCATAAATAAAATGATGTAAATCATATCTAACGGTTTTATTTTGACTTTTAAGTTTCAAATTTTGAGTTATTAAAGTTTTTAAAAATAGAGGCATAATGGAGACACAAAAAATGGAAGCATTTGAACCCTCTAGTCCCTCCTCTTAGTTTAAATATTAATTGTAATGTAATATTAGTTTAATCATTATTTTATTCATTCCCTCCATCACTATTCCAAATATACAATTCAAATGATATTTTTACTAACCCGAATAGTCCAAAGTTAGTGTTATTCTCAAACCACTCAGGTTAGCACTATTCTTAACCACTAATCCAAAAATCGCTATTCTTGCACTAATTCTTGCACGATCCAAACATACCCATAATGAAACGTAAGCTATAACATAAATAAGTTTCTTTGTTTATAATAATACGAATTTTCATTTATACATAAACAAGTCCAATTTAGACTCATGCATATTATTTATTTATGAAATTGTTGAGAAGTTCGTGTTCTATTTAAGACATATTGTGACAATTTTTTCAAGTCCGCCAACGATTTTGTTTATATTTTCTTTAAGCAAGACAACAAAGACAATCGCCTATGACATACCGTAATGATTTTTTTATATCTCAGAACAAGCAGGGGCGGACTCTGGTAGAGTCGGGGGCAACTGTTCCCTCATGGATTTTAAAATTTTATAGAGATCTATAGACCTGGATCAACTTTTAAAATTTTATTTGGAATTCTGATTTGTAATTCGGGTTATATTTTCTTTATAGAAAACATATTATTTTGTTATCATTGTTGAAAGAAGCTACATCAACATCTATCACGGTTGTGCCCGCAGGCAGAGGTATACCGGTGTAACTCGGGGCAAGCTTAACCGATTATTCTTGCGCTTATGACGGAAAGTTGCCTTAGATCCGCATTTTGCAGCTCCGAATAATAGAGTTTTAATTGTATTCTTGATTATATTTTTTTTATATAATTATTATTTATTTAGTGATCAAAATTCAGATTTAAATCTAGTTGGTTAGTTAAATTTTTCCAACAGTTTTCTTTTCTTTTTTGACAGTTTGACTTACATTATTGCATTGATAGACAGAGGAGGGTTTGAAAGCCTCTGTAAAAATCGTTATATTTGATTATATCATTTTTTTTCTTTGCACATATAAAATATTACAACATTTTGATTTTGTTTTTATTGGTAGTAAGAGTTTCCAATAATACATCGTTATAGATACAATTATACACGTTGATTTTTCAATTTATTGATTCAAATAAAAACAAAACCGAAAAGTGATATTTGTTTATGTACATGTAGACAAAATAATATAAATCACACCTAATGATTTATCTAATGGTTTTATTTTAATAAACAAGTTTTAAAATATTTGTTAATAGAAAATTAAAAAGTAAATCATGGTTGAGAAAAAAAAAACAGAGAGACACTTAGAATTAGAACTTCCTCTTATGAATATTATAATCATCCTCAATTTAATAGCACTCGGTAGGTACATTTTGTGGAAAAATTTTATGGAAAGGTAATTTGTTTCAACTTTTATAAATGTTTGGTGGGACTCGACATTATTTAGGTACATTTAAATACATTTTTGAAAAGAGCACTGAAGATTGAACTCGGCTTGAATTTCTCCAACTCACAAACTCAAATTTCTTAAAGAGTATAATAGAACTAAAATACTGCCATATCTATTTTTTGAAATTTAAAAATAGAAGAATTCAAATATTTTCTGTATTTATCTAGAAGTGACTTTTGAACTGGATCAATATAATTTGTTATTCTTATTTAAATATGATTTGTTATTCTTAGATCAATTAATTATATTAAAAAAATTATTTTTCTAGAAAAGAAGAATATGTAATACACGAAATATTTTAGTAATGGACTTTTTTGTAATAAAAATAAATTTAGGGTTATCGGCAAATAAATCTCTAAGGTAATCGGTGAAATTTTTGTTTTGTTTTTGAAAGCCTAGCAGCAGCTGCTAAGTGGTATATTAATTAACAAAAACAAATTACACAATCTCATTGCTCTGAACAGATATTAAAACCCCAACCTTGCGCTGACAACTGAGTAGCTGTTATTATGTCCAAATCTGAGCCATAAATTCATCTCATGAACACAACTAGCTGCTAGGATATTCGGTTGTATCATAGCCCCATCAAAAATTACTTTGTTTCGATATCTCCACAAACACCAAGCTCCACAAAGCACTCAACGTAATTAGTGTTAGTTTCATATAATTTTCAAAAGAAACTGTTAGCGTTTATTTCTTAAATTAACACATGAAATTAGTGTTAGTTTCATATAATTAAAAAAATAGAGGAATTAACAAAGTGGTACAACCAATCTAATCAATATTAATATTTATAAATGGATATTTAATGTTTATAATTATGTATTTAATGATAGGAAAAACTGAACAGAGAATATTAAGCAGTGTAGATTCTTAGAAGACATTAACATAATTGGTACCGCCCGATACCGACCGATGCTTTTAGCTGACTGCCCATTTGGTCACTGTTGAAATAGGCTCCCGTACGTAATACACTCCGATTCCTTAATCACGGTAAACCACATCTAGTCTATTGGTTAATAGACGGTAAACCACATATAGTCTAAAGTATTAGTCAGAGCAAAGCATCACAGGTCCGATCAGAAAATGCAATGTCATTCTTTTTGTATCTAATCAATATTAAATTGATTTTAGATATCAATAATTTGATTTTAAGGGAAATTAAAATCTGGTTTCTAAATGGATATTTAAATTAATCAACTAAACTTGACTTCGAAATTTATCTTAGGTTATTATGCAATTTAAAATTTGATATATAATTCTAGTAGATGGAATTATTTGAACAAATGTTTATAAGATGATCAATACTATAGTTATCAGATACTTTATTAAACAACTATCAAAACAATCTATTTTTTTTTTCAAGAAAAAAAAGGAAATAGAAATTCTACATCAGGAATCAAGACTAATAGAAAATTACAATTGAAGTATGCCATTATAGTAAAAATATCTACTGTCCAATCAATTGTGGGGGTGTAGATAAAAGGTACATATAAATATCTACTGAGCAATTAATTGACTGAGTAATTTTGTTGTAGTAAATTGGCCATGACAGCCGATATTGAGAGAGGACCATTCCTCATGCGTCAATTGAGTTATGTAAGTGATTGACTAATGTGAAAGGAATTCGAAAAATGTCCAAACTGGCCAAATTCTAGCCGATTATATAAGTGATTGAGAGAGGACCATTCCGCATGCATCAATTGAGTTATATAAGTGATATTGAGAGAGGACCATTCTGGGTATTTCGAAAAATGTCCAAACCGGTCAGATTCTGGCCGGTTTCCTCTCCCCCAGAAGCAAGCCAGAATCTGGCCGGTTTTCTTTTTTTTTTTTTTACCCGTTTAAACCCTATAAATACCCTTTTTTCTCTCTCCCCCTCACAACTCACTCAACTCACAAAAGAGAAAGGGAAGAAGGGACAGAGAGAAAGAGAAGGCAATTTTTGAGGCGAAAATGCCGATATTTGAAGGGGCCAAAAGGATAAACAATAGCAACCAAGGTAAGATATACATAATTTTGAGGATTTATTGAAAGAGTATTAATCAATAGTCATAAATATCTTATACAAAATATATATGTTGTATGATAATTACAATTAGATTGTTTTTAAATTATTATAAATTTAAAGGCATTGGAAAAGTAAGGACTGAGAGCATGACATCCCTCTTTGCTTAAGATCTATTTTGTCATGAAAGTTGTAGAAGTAAGGATCTATTTTGTAAGTTGTAGAAGTAAGGACTGATATAAAAGTAAGGACTATTTTGTAAGTTGTAGAAGTAATGACTGATATAAAAGTAAGGACTGATGTGAAATGATGAAATTTCACATCTAGGAAAGATAATAGAGGTCATGTCGGTACAATTCAATACAAAATAGGTCTCAGTTTCTTTTTATCGTTTTGGTTCTATTCTAGTTGGTGCGGTAATAGAGTACTGGAGAGGTGCAATGCCATTATATATTTCTAGGTACACTTGGTACTGATAAATATTGCAATCCAGGAAATACGGACCAACCCTAAATTCGAAAATGAAATAAGTAATCTATGCACACTTCTCTTTTCTCTGTGAGATGCTAAACTTTCAAGTGCTCTTTATATATAACTACTCTCAAGTGCTCTTCATATATAACCCAGCGGTTCAAAACCATCGATTTTCTAATGATGTCTCCGACGAACAACCTGATGTCTTAATGTCTACCTCCTATCGAGTCCCTCTTGGCGAATCCTTACCAGGATCAGTTCATCCCGGAGCCGTTAGATCCTTATCCCTACATCCAATCTCTGAAGGACGACCAAGATCTCCCCGCTTAGATGCACCCCTTGTTCCTCCCGGCTGATGCTGAAGATTCTCCATCTGTCCCTCCAGGTGGCGAAGGCAGTAAGATCACCAAGGGATCACCTGACTCCAGAAATGACATTCCTGTGGCGATTGCGCCGTCACCTCCCGTGAAGCAGTTAGTGGTGGGTGAAAAACGGGCGGGGATGAGTGTTGCGAGGTCCTCTCTCAGGACCTTGATTTATCGAGGGGTTTCGAGGTCTGTTTTTGTCTTCATTTGATTTCGTTTCGGTTCTTGGTTCATGCGAGTGATACTGTTTTTTTTTTTGGCATCAGAGGAGTTTTTTGTTTTGTTTTTTTTTCCGTCTTGTTGTATTTACAATGGATGAGCCTAGACGATTGCGCATTGGCAGCATGTATTTGATCGCAGTGGTGATTTTCAGTTACTTTTTTTAGTTAGATTACGGAAATTTAACTTGGACTAGTTTTAGTTAGATTACGGAAAAGTAGACATCTGCTAACGGGTACCTCGGGCAGGGCAGACCCGTACCCGTCCCGGGCAGCGGGCAGGACGGGTACGGGTACAACGGGTAGGCGGGTACAACGGGCACGGGTAGGCGGGTTTTTTTTTGAAAAACTCCGCCCTGCCCGTCTCAAACCCGTGCCCGTTGCGGGTAGACGGGTACAACGGGCAAGGGTACAGCGGGCATGGGCAGGACGGGCACGGGTAGAAATTTTTTTTTTTTTTTTTTTTTTTGCTGTTTTCTGATTTTTTTTACCGTGTCGTACGAATATTATTACGTGTCGTACGAAATATTATTTCTTTACACGAGTAATTTTATTTTATTTTCAAACTCTCATTCTAATTTTTATATATGAGTTACAAATAATAGTTCGGCTATAAAAATTGTATATATATAATAGTTTATAAATAATACGATTCCGACATAAGAATGAGAGTTATAAACAAATAATAGTTCGGCTATTATTTGAAATAATACGCTATAATTTGTATATAAATAATAGTTTATAAATAATACGATTCCAACTATTATTTCGACACATCATATATAAATTGTATATATGAGTTACAAATAATAGTTCGGCTATAAATTAGAATGAGAGTTTAAAAATTTGAAACTAAACCAGACATAAGAACAAATACGCTAGACATAAGAACAAATACGCTAAATAAATAATAGTTTCAAATTAGAATGAGAATTTGAAACTAAACACATCTTTATAATTCCTAAATAAATAAAATTTGTAACTCATATATAAAAATTATTTGTGCGAAAATTTGTATATTTATTCGGCTAAGTACAAGTCTAATTATTTATTTCTTTACAGGAGTAATTTTATACTAAAATACGCTAGATTACTTGAAATTATGTTGAATTACACTATATTACAATAAATTATGTTCAATTATACTAAATTACGTTAAATTACAATAACCTCGCTAATTAAAGCATAATTACGGTAAAAAAAACACTAAACTACGCAAAATTACGCTAAAGTAGACCGATTTTGTGCCATCTTTCATGAATCATAAAAAATAGTAAAAAATTCCAAAAATAGTAAAAATTGGTAATCTGCAAGTTCATTATGTAAATAATTTACTGAGCTACTTGGATTGAATGATAGACATGAAAATCTTAATCGGAAACTTCAACTCAAGTTTTGAGGCTCTTCCCTTAGTTTTTTGACGAATCCGACGGTCGAATCGGTCCCAAAAGGAAGTGAGCTTGGTACAGGGGCTGTGGAGCTCATGTCAAAATTTCAGCCCGATCCGACGGACGGATCAAAAGTTATGCCCTTTTTTGTGAAGCATGCGCAGGACTTGATTAATATAACTTTGGATATTAATAAACTTTGGATATTAATATTCAACATAATTAATAATTTGTATTAAACTTTGGATATTAATAAAAATGTCGGCATTCTAATTATATAGTTTCATAATTTATTTATATCTCGAAATTTGTAGTTTACATTTTAAATTGATAATATATTTTGTAAACGTTCATTTAAATTGATAATCTAAATCTAAATTCAAATCTAAATTTAAATGCAAATTAAATTAAATCTAAATTCAATATAAATGTAAATCTAAATTAAATTTAAATTGAATCCAAATCTAATTTAAATCTAAATTAAATTAAATAAAAGAAAAAAAAAAACCATTTCAGCCTCTGCCGAATTTCAGCTTCAGCCTCTGCCTCTGCCGAATTTAAAAAAAAAAAAAACAGGGCAGTTTTAGCTTCATGCAGAGCACTAATCATATGCAGCGTTGTCAAATTTCTGTACTCCGTGCGCTGCGTGTAGCCAAAACTGATCTGTTAAAATTACTGTAGAACCGGGGGGAAGAAAGTTTGAAATAAAGGGGTTCGGGTTCGGGTGCTACAGTACACGGGTACGCGGGTGCGGGTACACCCGTGGCGGGTGCGGGCAGACGGGCAGCGGGCACGGGTTTGGCGGGTACGGGTACACCCGGGTTTGGCACCAAAACAGGCCACCCTGCCCATTTCAAGCCCGTACCCGCGTACCCGTTTACCCGTCTATACCCGGGCACGGGTACGGGTACCCCGGGCACCGGGCACGGGCAGCCCCAGGCGGGCAGTGTCAAACCACTACGGAAAAGTATGAGAGAATTAGCCCAAGTCTTATCCAAATGCATATCCATTATTTATTTAAATATCTGATATATTATGAGTTGAAATAGGGTGTTTTTAAGTTAGGAGCGTAATCGGAGCGAATTCGGATTCGGAGTGGATAATGCTAATGTTAAATTTTTATCTGTATTTTAATAAGTGAATACGAATACGAATACAAATAAACGATATCAAATTTAAAATCAAATCCGTCTAAATGAATACGACTTTCAATACAGACACGAAACAAATAATTGTAAGATATGACTTTAAAACACATATACTAATTAAGAAAATTAAGAAAAACAAATAAAAAAAAAAGACTAAAATGGAAGTGTCCATGAACATAAGAATGGAGAAGAGAAGAAACAGGAGGTGAAGAAATAAAAAAGAAAAACAACGAATGGAAAATAGAAGGATCTTGCTCCGGACCGGAGCTCAACACATTAGTGTTGTCCCTAACGGCACCTAGAGGGGGGTGAATATGGTGACTTAAAGAACCTTAGACGTTTTTCGTGATGGTAGGTAAAACAAACAAACAACCGCAATCAATCAACAATGTAAAGTAAATAGATAGAGTAAGAGAGATTGACACGCGGGATGTTAACAGAGTTCGGCTTAAAATGCCTACGTCTCAGGGGCAACGCAACCTCGTCGGCGCGCCTTTCCTATTACCCAATGAAGAAAATGATACAACTCGTGACACGTGAGCCCAAACAAAGGTGGGAAGTCACGGCCTAACTCGTGTACAAAGTTGAGCCTAGAAGCTCGAGTTGGAGAGTCCTACGCAGAGGATCGTCACACAACTATGTTTATATGTGAGCGAAAATGCTCGAGCCGGTGAGCCCTTGATGCCCTATAAGCGGTAAGTCACCTAGCTATAGAAAGGGAGCATTAAGTAGAATCTCCACACTATCGAACAACGAACCAACACTCTAACTTAATATAGAAGTAGATTAGTCAAGTGGATTTGAGATTATCAAAGGAGTATTGAAGTTTTAGCTCTCTTAAAGAAGGAAGATCTCAAGAACACAGAATTAATGCTTTTTGAAATTTAGAGGCGGCTTGCTAAAACTTAAGTTAGAGTATTTACACTATTTATAGATGGAGCTTCAGATCTAGGTATTTGAACTGATCCATTCAGTACAGTTATCTTTTGTTCGAACGGATAGTTCAAATGTGATTGCAGTTTAGGGTTTTTGCCTTTTTGAACTTTATACTAACCATTCAGTACGTTTATGTCCGTACAGAATGGATAGTATATTTATCCCAATTCTGTGTAAACTCGAGTAGCGTACAGTACGGACAGTATCCGTTCAGAACAGAGTGAAACTGGAAGTCCCTGGATGCTACGGAACTATTCCGTTCTGAACGGTTGTCAAATGAAATAATTCTTCCGTACTGCAACACTTCATTATCCATCCGGTACCATTCAATACATTCTGTACTGAACGGTTTGCTTCCGTACCAAACGGATAGTACCTGAAATCAACAATCTCAAATATACTTTACTTTTCTATTTGATATTACAATTTATGATCTTAATCTTCGTAAAGTCTTATTGATTCCATTGGTTCTTCAAACTTTAATCTTGCAATTATAATGTTCTTGAACCTGCAAACTCTCTCATACAATGAAATCGTTAAATACAATCATTGTATGTTTTGCAAATTAGTCAAACAAAATAATTAGAAGATTGCATAGAACAACAATTAGTCCCACAAAATAAAACGTAAATGAACTTGGGGACATTTATATATCAACCCTCGGTCCAGAAAAGAAAGCGAGCAATAAGAAAGATGAAGAACTTCAAGTTTCAGATAATATCATATATCCGTTCTGTTTACGCATCATAAAATTTATTTCCGATCCAGATCTTTTCTTCGTATTAATAAATATCTGAATCTGTATCAGTGAAATTATATGTTCTGTTTATCCGTATTCGCCTCATAAGTGAATCCGGAGCGGTATCAGATGGATATTACCCGCACCGTTTTTAGGTTTATCTGAAGCTCATCAAGTCCTTGACGACCTTAACTCTGAAGCCTATCGAATTGACTTAAAATGACGTTCCAACCCGTTAAAACTTAAAATCGATCTACTTCACAAGTTATGCATTTACATGCAAAATTTATAAATTAATTTAATGTAATGTCAAGCAGTCAAAATAACAAGCTTTGTAAGTTAATATTAATACATTCATTTTTCTTAATTTTTTTACCACTTATATTTATACTAAATTAATTCAAAAATATTTTGCATGTATACACATCACTTGTGAAATAGGCCGATTTCAATGATTTGGATGCTTGTGAGCTTAAAAACATCATAGCTCTACTCAATACTTTATGCATGCTTGTGTTTTTTGCTCTTTGCTATTGTAAGTTGATAATTAGTATTAGCTATTTTTTTGATGTATTTGAATTGTAGTCTTGTAGATATTATGACGGTCAATTTATTTTTGATTGGACCACAACATGCCAACTTAATCTTATATTAATATATCTAGATTTAACCAATAAATTATCGGGTCAGACACTTGTTAACACAAGGAGATCTGACTTAAAATACTAATTTATAATTTGTATGGACTAATTTTTTTAATTGGATAGAATGATAACTTGATTGTGAAAAAAAAAAAAAAATACTTGCATGAGATTGAAGGCACAGTTTTGGAGTTCCATAACAAAGCGCTCTACCTTTCAAAGATTGGACCTCTTCCCATAATTTGGTTTTACTACCCAATACGGAGCTACAGAAACAGACCCGTTCACTTCTGCCACGTGGCATTAACGGTGGGCTCTTCTTTCAATGGCGATTGACGAGCTATTGGGCTGCATGTGTTCAACCGACTATTAGGCAATCTCTCTTCCTTTTCGTCTCCAGTTTAATAATACTGGACATGTCTTTGAAACTTTTTGCAAACAGGTTCTGTTAAAATTGTGCTTTCATGTAAAAAGAAAAATCATGCATATTTTTTGAAAATCAATATATTATACCACCTTTCAGTAAGGTTGCTGTAACAAGCGATAATATTTTTTTATGTAAAAACGTCCAAGAAACATAATATTTATCTCTCAGTAATTTACTAAAGGAGGGTTAAACTGTTTTTACAAAACTCAAATGTCAAAATAAAACCGTTAAACTTAGATATGATCTATATAATTTTCTCTATGCACACCTTAAAAAATCATTGCATTTCAATTTGTTCATCAAGAGCTTGCAAAAATAAAACGATGTGGATAAATTTTAGACATTGATTTACTTGTTGATTCATATAAAATCAAAAGCAAAAAGTGATAATATTTTGTGTGCATGTAGAGCGATAGATCACATCTAACGGTTTTATTTTGACATTTAAATTTTAGAATGTTTGTTATTAAAAAAAATATGAATGCATGATGGAGCCACAAAAAATTAATGCATTTGAACCCTCCTCAATTTACTGTGAAATGTCTCAAAATAATGAATCCATGAAACTTATAGTTTTACAAGTATATTTCCGTATAAATGAGCTACCATGATTTAATAACTCTGTCATTGCTCTACTATTAATAATATCATTACAATATTTTTTCTTAATTTTACAGTACCATTTGAACAAACATAAGAATGGCCCTTAGGCACCATCAAATATTTTTTATTTCCTTTTCTTAAATTTATCACTGTAACAGGAAAAAGAAGAAACAAAATATATCCATAAAATTGTATACATATCTATGATTACTGTGAATTATGCAAAGAATGGTTCCAGTTTTTGGTGGAACCGGAGAAAACGGGGCCAACCTTGCTATCATTAATGAGTGGGTCCCGCCATTTGTTTCTTTCTTCTTTCTGAAAATTAAATGGACGTATCATGTATGGTTAACACTTAACAGAAGTAACGGCAAAATAAAATAAAATAAAACATACGGCTTGGCTCATTTATAAAAGGTTTTGGTGAACCCGATTTGTAGGCGCGGCGTCAGTGTGTCACTGTCACGAGAGTCACGAGACATAAAGTAGTACAACACTGGTATAATGGTATTGGTCAGGTATAGTTCCGAGGTTGGGGCCCACACTTTGGTATATCGTTTCTTCTTTTGGACCGTTAATTTATTATTTTATTATTGGAGACCGTTAATTGATAAAGAGTACATTCCGGACTAACTCCGGACTAGGGTTGAGTAAATTGATTATAATTATAACTCGCTCATAACTCGCTCGCTAAATGTTCATTATTAATTTGCTATAACTCGCTCATTAACTTAATGAGTTGAGCATGACCATACCTCAACTCGCTCATAACTCGCTCATTAAGAACTGAGTTACATAAATCCTGCCACATCTAATCCACATCTCTAATAGCTGTTAGTATATCCAGAAAAATAATATTAAGAATTTACAAATTTTCCTAAAACAAGCAGAATTACAATTCCCATTCAATGCACTATTCTTTAATTTTCTTTGGTTTTGAGCCATACTCATAAATACACTAGTCTCAAAATATAACCCAAAATTTGATCATTAATACACCGTTCTGAATTTGTATATTTCTAAATTCTACATTTTTATTATTTTTTTGATAATGCAAATTTGTAGGCATGTGACAAGGAGATAACTTTGAATATGTTACGTGTAGGGCTGTGAGAACAACAAAAAGATAGTTGTTTGATTTTGTTAAATTTGCTTATGGACAATTTTTTGTTAAATTATGTATTGTTTAATTAGGTTGGATTATGACAATCTGTTAAATTCTATAAATGAAAATTAGTTTTTGAATGATGTATTTTAAACAACTCGGCAACTCAGCAACTCGTTCATTATCAACATGCTCATTAACAACTCGCTCATTAAGCTAATGAGCCGAGCATGAGCATATCCCAACTCGCTCATTAATCACCCCTAGTCCGGACTATTGGAATTCGAATCCTCTAAGATATCTTATATTTTTGCGTGACTTTTTGAAAAATCTCAACCGTTCAAATGTGTTCTGCACGAATCTCAAAGCCCAAATAATACTGGCCCTGCGCTATCCGCGAATAGGCACCAGACACGTCCGTTACGCAAAATATGAGATATTTCGGAGGATACGCATCAGGACTATTATTGTCCAACTTTTCCATTGTTCAACCTTTTCTCTATTATTGTCCAACTTTTCCAACTTTTCTCTATTATCTTACAATAATTAACAAAAATCTTAATGAGGAGGGCTCATAGGATTTTGGTACCCCAATCATATTTTACATGCTTATCTTTATTTTTAAAGTCAAAGAGATCAAATTTCACATGCTTATCTCTATTTTACATGCTTATCATATTTTACTGCTTAACATGATTTTCATATTAAAATATACTTAGAAATCAAATTTTGTATTTTTTGAACATAATTTATTATTTTTTAGATAGGTACAAAATTATTGTTTCTGGATGGTCCAAAATCTTCTGAAAAATAAAAATTTTGTACATATCTACAAAATAGTAATTTAAAATATATATATATATATATATATATATATATATAAAATTTGATGTCCAAGCACATTTCAATATGAAGATCACGTTGAGCGGTTCGGATCGACTTTTTGGATTTTGAAAACTGAGATAATAATGTGGGACATTATTGGGTCACAAAATTAATGGGGGCATTTGAGCCTCCTCAATGTTAGTATAGCTAACTAATTATTATGAAGTGCTACCTAATTATTAAAGATACTAATAGTTATATATTTGCTAATAATTAGATATATTTGTCAATAATATAATTAGGTAAGTTAATTATTACCAAATCTTGTTTTTATACTTGAATAATCGATTTAAGATGCTTAATAAAATTTACACAACAAAATCTTGTTGAAAACAAAATTTTACAATTTATAGGATTTTTTTTTTACTATTTTTCAGATTTTGAAAGAAATAATTCACGATTTTTTTTTTAACGAATAATGCAAAACCATTTAATTGGTCTATTCGATTGAATAAATGATGAAAAAGAAACAATTTACATGAATAAACAACATCATCACCTCTCAAAACGAAACAATTTACATAGATCGAAATGGTTATGCATTGCACTAAAACATTAAGTTGCTCATATTTAAGTTCCTTGTGGAAATCAACGGCAGCGAAGCAACAGGTGTTCTGTAATGAAGAGGATGAGGACACCTAAAAAATGATACATTTTTAGATGATCGCCGTATGAGATTACTGAATTATACTTTATTTACTATCAAGATTGACCACTCAAATTTTATTTGTCTTTCAAATTATAAAACTTGTGTTTGGCTTTTAATTATAATGTTGTTTAAAATGCAAAGAAAATAAATTATTTTTCTCTTCTTCTCCGTCATTTTTTTCTCCTTTCAATTTTGCTCAAGCATACGTGAACTCAGAAAAAGTTAGACTTTCAAACTATGAGGTTTAGACACATATTACGAATCAATCATATAAAATATTTCTGCAGAGTGTGAAGGTACCATGATATTTTATTCTAAATTATATATAAAATATGTATAAATACAAAAATACAAAAATGATAATAAATTGATCCCATTCTTCTACTTTAAATCTGCCACGCCGTCTCCTATTTTGGAGGCGAAGAGGTGTCAGGCAAGGAAATATTTTTGTGTTATGAAAAATCAATTAACCGGACTGGTACTCTCTAATCCAAATACCTGAGTTTTGAAAATTAAAATGTTCGGACTTTTATACTTAGATCAGAGTATGAAAAATGCCATTGAATATAATCGGAGCTCCTGTTGTATGAAGTATTAGAACTCTTAAACGAAAACTAAATGTTTAACCTTTCATTTTTTTTATTTCTAATACAAATTGGCATCTGTTAATTCCGATATCACATTCAACCTGTTTTAAACAGACACGTGTAATGATCTACGAATTAACATAGTACGCCGCTTATTTTCTAAAAATACTAGGATGACTTTTAAATAGATAAAAATATTTTTTAAGGATAAAACTAATTTCAATAAAAATTAAAAACTGTATTTATAAATTCTGAAAATCATTAGGACAACTGATAAATGAACATTACTTCGAAGATCAATAAAATTATTTTATTTACTTTATCCAAGGTCAACTTAGCCATTAGGCCCACCACATATTCTTTTTGCCAATAAATTTACCGTGCCAGTGCCACTTGATCAGTATCTGTGATCACATGGACACTGACATAGATTCTTTCACCGGGCACTTGATGGGTTTCTCTGTTCAAACGTCAAATTTAAGTCCTAGTTACTTGCTCTTTTTGAAAAAAGAAAAATATATTTTTTATTTTTCAAGTTGTTTCTCTTCCCAGACATTAAATGGACATCTCCTATCCAAACTAATTATAATGGAAATAAACAAGCAAAATGACTATATTTGTCTAGGACCGACGAAAAAATTCGTAGCCCACGGTTCGTTCAAATAGATTAAAAAAAGCTCGTAATTAGTTCATTCGATTTTGGTTCTGCTCGTCATGAGCAAGTTTAAGCTTGGTTTAGCTCAGCTCATTCCTTTGCACGTTGCAAAAAGAATATGAAACTTTTGACCAACTTTTTCTTTTCCTATCCTGTTTCGTGCCCAGTATAAGAGAATAAAACTTGTTGCAAGAAGAAGATGGAATTTTTTCACAGCTCACGGTCTATGCGTGGCTCATAGCTAGCACCAAATTGGCGAAAACAATACGAACGAGCTGCTTTGCTTGTGATTGACTCAGCTAAAGTCACACTTGACTCTGCTTGTTCTTACACGAGCAGAGTTCAAACTCAGTCTAGCTCAGTTCGGCTTGTTTACAACCCTAGAGGTCTTGCCTTTTTTTTTTTTTTTTTCCGGCTCTCATTTATACAAGGCATTGATAGAGCGAGTATAAGAAAGAGGAGGGGGGGGGGGGGGGGGGGGGGGGGGGGGTTGGTTTGTAAATATGTTATTCGATCTGAACCAAAGATTACTAATCGTTATGTACCTTAGAACGGAGCTTTCTGATGGGACATTTCAGATTAGCACCGAAACTTTAAATAACAAACGAGTCCTTCATAGTACACTGCTCTGTTTTGAATAGTACTGTCATATACAAACGACTTGTTTTATATATTGTGTGTTGTGTCAATAGTTGTTGGATTTATAATATAGGCCAAGTGTAACCTACAGTCCAAAGCATTTTAAAATGTTGCTATGAGGCCTTTTAAAATGTTGGCCCAAATTTAAGGCCCGTTTAAAGAACAAAAAGAAACATATCGCAATACGGAAAGAGTTCGTATTATGACAGTTTGTATTGATCACAATCTCAACCATTAAATTCAACGGTCCTGATTTTGATCTCCTCTGCCCAAATAATTAATACACTGACCAGCCTCCTCTACTTCGTCTTCCTCTTTTGTTTTCAAGTTATATATTTCTTTTCAATTTTATCCAAAGGGTAAAACGTTCTATCATGACAAAGACGAAAGAATTTAGCCAAAACCAAATCTACGGACAAATATTAACGAGCATCATTACTTGATCGGTAAATATCTAATTTGAGTAAATGGGAAAATATTTTAAAACAGTAAATTTAATGGAGATGAATCCAATTTCGCTTTTTCACAAGTAAAGACCTTCCCAATAAATACCACCAAAAGTCTATTTCCTTGTAGTGAACCTCACCATAGACTTTGACTGACGCTTTTATCATCAATATCTCTGAAATGTCGCTAATGATATCATGCGACTCACAAGTAATTGTGAAATTTCACCAAAGCAAGGAGCAATGACACCTCCCGTCAACCATTAACACATTTTGAATATATTTTGCAAAAGATTATTGAATTTTAATCCACGCTTCTCTTACCTCTCATTCCTCTTTTGCAATGCATCGTACTAGTATCAAAACAGATTCCAGCAAAAGCAAATATACATCAATAAATCTTAATTCCAGCATACCCATAAGTTTTCAAAAGCTTTTCATCTTCTCGCCACTTCTCTTTTACCTTGACTTCAACCTGTCCAAACCAAGAGAACAACATACAACAACATCACATATAATGTTATGGACACATGTAATCTCAGACAACAGCACTCGTACAACAACATCACATACAACAGCACTCATAATCTCCAGTAAATAATTGCTGGGATCACGATGCATCTGAAATTCTCTCCAAATAACGACTGTCACAATCTATATATCCATAGATAAAAGTCTTTTTAAAAAAAATATCCATAGGTAAAAGGGAACCAAACAGAAGGGAACCCATAAAACATTTGACATAAGCACTATAATTCTCCTTCCCCAATTTTATAAGAGACGCCGAAACTACACATTACTCAATTCTGGCCAGGAATGAATGAAAAGGCAATTTTAGAATCTTTTGAACAAATTGGACTCAGCACTCAGCAAGGTGGTGGCCTCTCGGTAGATTTCTTGAAATTTTTTTTTTTTTGGAGTAAAGAGGAATTGTTTTTCATGACAAAATAATTGAAGTACCTCGAGATAAACTTTTTTATTTAGGAAATCCTCTATATCAAGCCTTGCAGCTGTTGCCAATGCCTTCAGTGCTTTACCTTCCTGAAATAATTTTTTTCGTAATATAATTAAAAAAAAAACCACTTCTGATCCAAAACTATATGCAAATGTATAACAAATAAAAAATTATAACAAATGCTATACAGAAAAAAAACACCAAAATATACACTGACAAGCAAAAATTGGGCAGTGAAGCTCAATTTTCAATATCACACTCGTTGAATATATAGTATGAACCTGTTGATCAATAAGATACAAAGGGTAGACTAACAACCAATCATCTCCAGATAGGAATAACTATTCACCATTAATTAAATCCAAACTTTTAAAATTCATACCTTGCCAATGAGAATAATCTTCTGCGAGTCCTTATCAACTAAAATTTCGACTTGAATGAAGTCTTTCGCATTAGGTCTTGTTTTGTAGGTCACAACATTAACCTGGATACAATTAAAGCTGTGAACACAATAACCTCAAAAAAAAATTACAGTTTTTTTTCAAAAATGTAAGAGCATAAATTGAAGCCAGGTATTTAAGGACATAGCTAGCTAAGAACAGCTAACCTGACAAGCATAAGGAACTTCCTTCCTATATTGAATAAAAATTTTTTCGCGAACAATTTCTCCTATGAAGAATCTCTCTGGATGCTCACTAATGATATCCTGCATAACACAATATGTAAAACATGAAAAAAATCTTAAAAATCATTAGTTATTTCACAATAAAAAAAACTTAAAAGTGGTACCTAGTATGTCGGGATACCGAGTCCAACTGATAAAACACTAAACCAACTTTAAGCTCAATTAGTAGATGATTTAGGAACTAACTCATGACTTTAACATAATTTTACTCCAATTAACCTTCACTTGTATGACTAACTGTCAGTTCAACCAAATTTAACCCTCACTGTATCCTAAACTTTTCGATTGGAATATTAGACAATGAAGGATAATATCAAAAGATATAAAAGGCAAGAGACTGGCCATACCAGTAAGGTAACTATGTCAGGCAGTACATACCAGCTTGTATTATACTACTGTTATTAGTATAGGCCTGAGGGCACATACCTTGGGATAATATGCAGGACCAAATGGTAATTTCGACAATATCCAGTCCCTGACATCGTCAATTCCATGCCCATACTTGGCACTGACAGGTATGACATCGTCTACATCTGCATTTTTCTCATACCACTATGAGAATGATTTACAAAGTATTAGAAATTTAAGAATTACATGACTGATTGGGTGGATTAAAATTAGCCAGCAATGCCAGCACATGCCAGTTGGCACAAACCAAAGTCAATTTTTTCTTTTATGTGCCTATTTTTGCCCATATTTTAGATCTATTTTAAGTAAATAAGGAACAAAATGGTCCATGTACCATAGAAAATATAAATAAATAATATTGTGTAAAATAATAAAAATAAGATAAAAGACCTCTATCCTTTTTGCAATCTCTCCAGGCTTTAGTAAGTCTTTCTTATTTAACACAAGTAGTGTTGGTGGTTTTTTCTCCAAAGTACAGATACCTTCAAGTATATCATCAATCTGAAATAAAAATCTTCTAGTTAGAAGAGACCCGAATAATAATTGACACTTGCCATTATTAACGAATTGCAAGAATGTCCTACTCCTTGCGTATTGGCAAATAAGTCCAAGCCTAATTGAAAAATCAACTTCCAACAGTTGGTTGTCGGGTCATAAAATCCAATTTTGCTTCAAACATGAAACAACAAAAAGAGCCCTAAAAAATAACTAAGGAATTTAAATCAAGTTCTTCAATTGCAATATTTCAAAAGAACATTTGGAAATTTATTGAATTAAAGGATGTGTCAGTTATTTCATTATACCAGGATTTATATTAATATGAATACAGAAGGTAGGGGTTTTGCAAATTTCTTTCAAATGTGGGTCACCCTACTACACTCCCCATACCAACCCCCCCACACACACACAACAAAGGATAAAAAAAAATGGGAACAATTAAATAGAAAGACAGAAACATGTGAAACTTGCCTTATGGGGCATTTTACAAGCATCAACCACTACCATCATACAATCAGCATCAACAGCTGCTTTCTTCACATTCTTCATCATCATGCTGTCTAACGTGTGCATCTCTTTTTGTATCACACCAGGAGTGTCATATAGTATTATCTGCACACTAAAACCATAGCTCAAATTAGAAACAGTTAGATATAATAGAATGCAACTTTAGAAGTGCAAACGATTATACAATATAGATTAATAATTTAAAATAGGGGCATATAATTCTCCGTATCATTTACTTTTTTCTTAATCCATGTTAAATAAAATAACATAAAGGGCCAACTTGATTAGCGAAATTTTATCATTATCAGTATGCAATCACTTTAATCATGCAATTAACCCCAGCCAACACTCAGGTTGGTACTAATACATACCAAAGAGTAATTTATAAGGCTCCATTGATCCCACAACATTTAAACATGTCATATTTTAAAAGAAAAATAATACCTGGTAGTCAGAGCCAGAACAAAGGCCAAGGATCCTGTGTCGTGTTGTTTGAGGCTTGTCAGTAACAATAGAAACCTTTTGGCCGACTAATTGATTTGAAAGTGTACTTTTACCGACATTAGGTTTCCCCAGAACAGCTACAAATCCTACAAATAACATGCAATTAATTGATTTAGAGATATCTCCGATGGTTAAAGCTTAAAGCTTAAAGCTGCTTCAGAAAAATGTTACAGTACAAGAGTGTCTATTATGCTTGGAGCTAAATTTTATGTGCCCCTTTAGAGATGTCAAGAGGTAAAACATATACCTCAACAAAAGTAAATGAAAATCATTTACAATTTTGATAAATATGAGTTAAAAATATATTTTCACCATACTACTTCGTACTCGTTTACTTACACATGCCCAAATAACCTAACAATATATAAGAAGAAAAACCAGGGGAAAGAGATACATGTTATATCTTCATGTCTCAAGTCATGATTGTATAAATCAAATTATACCGTTTATGTTACTAAGCCATATGCTAATTGAGCTCAAAGGTAGGCTCAATTAAGCTAGAATTAAGAATTTCGACAACTAAATGCAACAAAAAGAGGAGACAAACCGCTTTTATGGGAGGGATCGAACTCAAGCTCTTCCATCTCATATTCGTTGAGAAGAGAGAGGTTCCTGCTAGGCTTGTTATTCAATGACAAAACTGACCCGGGCTTACGCGAAGAAGTCGATTCTTCTTCTTCATAATCTCTTTCCTCGTAGATTTCTTCGTCGGTTTGGGTTTTACTCCTTGAAAGGAGATTCCTGCGGCGGAGCGAGAGAGGTTGAGTTGAGGTGTGGTGAGTAAGGAAAGGAAGAGAGCAAGAGAGAGGAGAGATGAACGAACGAGAGGAGAGAGATCGCTGCCGTAAATGAAGCGGCGGAGAAGGGTGGGGAGAGAGACCCGCCAACTCCATTTTTTGGTTGACGAGGGTTTTGGTTTTTGACTGTTTAAGCTGAGAGAGCCTTGAGAGGGAACAAAGAAGAGAACGGATAAGAGGAATTCCGAATTTCTGTGCCTTAGAAAATGTCTTTCCTTGTGTTGTTCCTCTGACAAGTGCGAAAATGCTTTGGTTTTGGTCTAAGTTGTTTCCACGTCAGCGTTGGTGACTCCGTTGGCAGTACTTATCAGTAATAGGGCTGCAAAAAAAGTTATGAACTCGTAATTCGCTCATAATTCACTTGTTAACTGATGTTTTTAACTCGCTCATCTACAACTCGAGTCAGTTCTAATTTGAATTGGCTAACTCATTTAATTAGTGAGCTGAGTTGAGCATACCCGACTCGCTCATTAATAACTCAAAAGTTACACAAAATTCACCACAATAGATCTCAAATCATCTATTCTAAATAACTACTCAAACTCACCGACCCAAACCCACCTCTACTCACTCAAATCCCGACCCAAACACAGGAATGGACTGAGTTAAACGAGATATAAACGAGTTGTGAGTCAATTCAAGTTAGTAATAAGCTGAACTTGAATTACATTTACAACTCGTTATTGTTAACTTAACTCGAGTTAACTTGCTCAAACTCGACTCATTTACTAATTTTCAATTCCAATACAGTATTACCACTGTATATAAAGAAAAATTCAAAGATTTTGTGTGTCACCAGTTCACCACTTCTTTTAAAATGAATTTTGTGCGGTTGAGGATAAGTAATATTGCTTGTGCACTTAAGAGAAGGAAAATTATATGGAGAATTTTATATATTTCTCTCTGTGAGTAAGGCTTAGATGCTATAAATAGTATAAGGTTTTCTGTGCTATGGTCTTAAAAATCTATCGTATAAATTTTAAATTTCGATCTAAGTAGCTCAGTAAATTGGTTATATAATGAACATGTAGAATATCAATTTTTACTATTTTTTATGATATACGAAAGATGGTAAAAAACGACCTAAAACATTGGCAATTTTCTTTTATTTTTAAGCCATTATTTTCCATTATTCATAAATCATAAAAAATAATAAAAATATTTTAAAAATAGTAAAAATTGGTATTCTACAAGTTCATTATATAACCAATTTACTGAACTAGAAGTTGTGAAATTTATACGATAGATTTTTAAGATAGCACAGAAAACCTTATGCTATCCATAGCACCTGATGTCTCCTTATTTGATCTATTGTTTCGACCTATTTTCAGACCAGACATCATGTTTTTAACCACTAAATTGCATTGTTTACATTGAATATCAATAGAATATGGTACTGCTGCATTTTGTGGTTGACTTTGCAGGAAATAGGCGAAAACAAGCAGAATTCTGACATCTTCCATGCGAGTCGCGTCCCACCTGACGCGGGTCGCATCACAGTCCAGCGCGACCTCAGACGCGACCCTCATTGCTCACACCAGTTCCACCTGACGCGGGTCGCATCCCATCTGATGCGGGTCGCGTCGAATTAATTGCGCCAGGCCCAATTGAAGCCCATTAAGATGCCTATATAAGCAGAGGGCCTGGCGCAAATCAGGGAATCCATGATTTTTCACCAAAAACAGATCTGATCGGTTTGAAAGGAGTGTTTGGCGCGTGACAGAGGAGAGGCGATCTGGAGGCGATCTGGAGCCGAGAAGGATTCGACTTGGAGAAGAAGATTCAGCCAGAAGCTTCGATCCTCTTCAATCCTTCATCTCTCATCATGATTTGCACTCTCTTTCTCTCTTTTACTTTGTTTTTGATCATGTCTGAGTAGTTTTGTAGTTTCAGGGGTTTAGATGTAGTCTTAGACTTTGTTTGACAATGCACATTGATTGAATCTGAATGTTATTTCGTGTTTCTTTGATTCTTGTATTATTTGTGATTGCTTGATCTAAATTGCTTGATTGATTCTTGATTGTCTACTGTTGAATGCCTATGGTATTTCTTCTTGTAATTTGGCCTTGATGTTTCTTGCAAATTAGGTTAAGTATTTGAGGTAGGTCTGAGATCCGAAAGGTGAGGTCAATAGTAGCCGAGAGGTGAAATTTCCACTTGTGGATACCTTTAGTAAACAGAACTGAGAACTTAGGTTTGATCAAACCTAGGAAGGTGAAATTGCATTTCCGTACCAGGTCTGTTAAGCCAACACACGAGAGTTGAGGTTTACTAACATTAGGTACGGTCAATCGAGCCTTACACGACTTAAACCATCCAGAAACAGACATGTGCAGGTTCAGACTCAAGGGCCATGCGGGTCGCGTGTGAGAGCACGCAGGTCGCATCACAAGGGTCGCATACGAGAGTGTGCGAGTCGCGTGGCAGGTCTAGAGTCGCTCAAGGGCCATGCGGGTCGCGTGTGAGAGCACGCGGGTCGCGTCACAAGGTTCAGAGCAGCAAAGTTGAAGATGAAATCTGAAACCCTTGAAACACCTTTTATACAATAGTCCAAAACAAAATATTTAATTGCTTTCATTTCTTTCATTGTATTTGTTAAAGAATTTAGGAAACATAGACAAACACACAACCATTTCAAACTTCTAGTACCTAACTAAGTAAAGTAGGAATTCGGAAATTGAGTTGTCCCTGTGGATCGATACTTGACTAGACTATACGACGAGATTGTGCACTTGCAGTCTTAGTCGAGAGTTGAATAAGGTTTAAAAGCTACAGCTTGCTGCAGTGAAACTTTGTTTTCTAACCACACGAACAGCACCTAAACCTTACTCTTCCCTCTATTTCCACCTCCCTCCCAATTACTTTTTTCTCCTTTCCCTTCATTTTACACTGCATAAAAGCTGGAGCACAGAAGGTAGATGATACAAGCCGTCTGAAAATCAGAAATTGATGGTTCCCACATAACTATGGCGTCACAATTTCCACTCTTCGACACTAATTAACTGCTGAAAGCTATTGGGATAGGTAACACAGATCGAAAAAATTAATTTAATAAAACTCTCCTTCCATTTAAATAGGAATAAGATGCGCTACTCAATATGCACAGTTCATTTTTAAAAAGTGTACAAGCTTCATTTAGACAATAGAAAACAAGTTGTTTACAAATAGGGTAAAAACAAAGTGTAACATAGTGCCAACTATAATTTCCTTGCGCATGGCCTAAGAAAGAAATGAGTATTCTTAATATAACTTGGACATCTGTTATTGTGTTATGCTGTCATATACTTTAACTAATACAGATGAAAACGACCTTAAAGAGGGAGGCAGAGATATGCCCAAAAAAGTCTTGGAGAAATGTTCTCTAAAAATTGTTGAAGAGAAGGAATCGACGAATAGACCTGAAACTGATATGTTCCCCAATTTTATAATAGTCAAAGCTTAACAAAGGATTGAGATAACTTTTTATTTAGCTGATGTTTAATGCTTGAAATAATACACAATTGTAAAAACAATACCGGTATTATGGAGAATTCGGATCACCCCCGTAATGCACGTTCAATTACTAAATCCATACCGTTCTTTAATTGTGGCACAAATCTAAAAAACGAACCCCCTATGTCTAAATATGCACCGAATTTCAATCGCTCTGTTAGAAATTAATTTCAACTGATCAGATCGAGTGCGGTACCGTAGTGGATATAGACTCTATTATGAAGGGAAGGGTGTAACTTGAAGGGAGGAGGGAGGGAATTCACATCCTCCCAGGTACCTGACTCAAGCAAATTACAGCTGGCCGGCCCAGATAACATGTCACGAATCTCAAAACAGACCCCCTACAGTCCCAATAGGCACCGGATTGAGTTTGACCCAGATAGAATTAATCTGAGCCGGACAGCTGTAATTTGCTTGAGTCAGGTACCTGGGAGGATACTTGTCCGGAGGGAGGGGGAAAGGAAGGAAAAAGTTGGGCTCATATGAACATTTTGTTAATAATTTTAGAAGAGGGGTAATGGTTTTTCAAATAATTTTGTTAATAATTTTAGAAGAGGACAGATATACTTCATATATTTTTCTAAATCAGTAAGAAAAAAATAATTATTCCCAATTAGTAAAAGGGTAATTTGGTCAATTTCGATTTAATAAAATGTTTATTGTAGATTAAATGAGATAAAGAAAGAATAATGAATTTTAACGGAAGTAAGCTATTTTTTGATGTTTTAATAGAATAATTGGGTTTTTTAAAAGACCTATGCTATGGCTATGGGTCTACCAATAGGAAACCCCAAAAATTATTTTTCTTGATTAAATAATTCTAGTTAAGTGTCCGATTTCATTAGCACAAGCCACCCTGTCTAATATAAAACTTCATTTCAGAAAAGCCATTTGAGAGTAATTTTAAGTACTCTTTTCTTATATATCAAACAGTAAGAATATTACTAAATGTTCTCTCGTAACTTTAGAAACCTCAGTACAGAGAGGAAAGTGGTAAATTGGAAGACTGAATAAGTTATCATAGTCTAATTTTATTTTGTAAAAGAGACTAGAAGGTACAAGTAATTAGAAAAATTAGAAAATTTAAAAGATAAAACTGCTAATTTTTAATTTACATGGGTAGCCATCCACCCCTAGTTAGTCAGTACTTAGATTTGTCCCTGCATTAATAATAAATTACTAGTATCGTGCCCGTGCGTTGCAACGGGGACATATTATAATATTGAACTGATGGCAAATAACGAATAACAATAAAAGAGACATCAACAAATGACTTCTTTAATTCAACAAGTGCCGATTTTTTTTAAATACCCTAAAAAAATAAAAAAATAACAAAAATATCCTCAGTTTTCAAAAATTTCGAGAAGTGCCCTGACCTCTCCTTCTGCGCATGTTAGAGCATACACAATTTTTTATTTTTTGAGGATTATTTATAACACAAATGAAAAATATGTACTAAATACGAAAATGAATAGAAACCAATAATTATTTTATTTCTTCATTCAACACAAATGGTGAAAAAAAATATACTTATTTCTTCAATTGATGATGTCATAGGAAAGTGATTTTCCTTACTATTTACACCCAAAAAACGAAGACAAATTTTTTTGATCTACAACAAATGGATCTTGAAATATCATTGCCAGTGTGATCTCTTTGATGTAGTCCAACATTTTTTAAAATGAACAAACAAAATATGAAAAGTAGAGCTCTCCTATTTATAATGTTGATTTCATAGACCTTTATAATGATGTCAAGTCTACATTTTTGCAAATATGCATGCTTAAATCCTATTCTACAATTGAAGCATACATTTGAAAAATTAGATCAGAATTACAAACTCCGGCTTGTGAATATGTCAAAGTATATGTATCTCCGTCAAATTCCCATTAGAAAAGGCTCATCTTACAAATTTTTACATCCTGTCACAGAAATGTCCCTATCCAGAGACAATTTTCTAAACAAAATAATTTTCTGTCACATTTCAGTCCCTGAATCATGTCAGATCCGAGAATTTGCACTACAGCCCCTGATATTTACCAGAATTCATCCAGAGCTGTACACAATACTTAAATTTTATAGAAAAGGTCCTAGGATGTTGCAGAATTACTCTAGAACATTGCAGTAAGCTGGAAAGTTACAAAACAGCCCCTGAACGGTACAAGAACAGTATCTAAATTGTATTAGTTCCCAAAAGTGTCGTATTCATGTTTTGCACTAATTTACAGTCATTTTTGCCAATTTTTACCTCTGATTTTGCCAGAATTTACAAAAATGTGAAAATAATGCTGGTACCGAGCAGTATCAGAGTTGAGAAATGTTTAGAACAATTGGGTACTCGGATGGTAGAGTAAACCTGAGATGATAATTACAGAAGAAAGAAAGAAGGGTGTTAAATTTTAACATCCAACCAATTTCTCAAAAGAGGCAACAAGAAAATATGCAAACAAGACATGGAACTGTGTTTTTTATGCATTTTCCTAGAGGCAGTTTAGGAAAACAGCTTGCTAAATTAACAGTTTTTTGGTTTTTTGAAAGATGAGATTTAGATGGACATTTAAAATAGCAGAAAAATTCTAGAAATGCAAAATCAAATTCTAATATGTTTGTTTTGCATTTTTCTATGTACCTGTAAAAGGGTTTGATCAAATTATTTGTGTAGCTATGTTTTTCTATTTTCTTTCCTTTTTTGTTGTCTTTTGGTATTTTCTGTGTACCAGTTGGTGTTCATTTGGATTTGTTTGTTCATAAGACTGGTACAAGGGCTAGTACAACCTGATATACAAGTACGGGACCTGATTAGCATATTGGTGGACATGTTTACTAACGTATACACATTTTGAGCCTTGAATAGAGAGCTTTATACATGAAAAACCAGAATTTCTGAGAATGAGTCATAGATTTGTGAAGACCCTTATTGCCACATAAACCATATGCTAAATTGAGAACTAATAAAATTATTAGAAATAATGGAAAAAAAATCCATGAACCTACCAATTAGAAGACGCTTATTGCCTTCAAAAGCATGAAGTTTGTCAAACGTTCTAAATATAAATGAAATAATGGTAATATTATTGTTATCATCTTGCTCCTCTATCTCAGTTTCTTTGGTCAACAAGCATTCAATATCGGAATTTACCAATTTGTATTGCGTCGGAGCATCCTTTATATTTACAGCTGTGAAAGAGTAGATCTTTCCTTCAACTATATCTTGATCCCATTTTGAAAATAATAAATTTTTATCGCAATATAATTTTGATCCCATTATTTAAAAAATTATTAATTATCAATTAAATAAAATGGTAAAAATACTGTATAAATTAATTTTGTCATAAATTACTAATTAAAAGATTATATAAATGTTTGATTAATTAACTGTATCGTTAAATACTAAATAAAAAAAATATGAAAATACTATGAATCAATATTTTTGTTTTCAAAATTCTAACGGTTGACCCGAACCGTTCAACATGATATCCATATGAATATGTGTAATTGTAAACTATATTTTATATTTTTTAAAAGTAATTTACAATAATTTAGATGGGTAGAAAATCACTGTTTTTGGATGGTCCAGAATTTTCAGATCAAGTGATTTTCTACCCATCTAGAAAAATAGTAAAAACCTTCTAAAAAATGTAAAATTTAGTTTACAAGTACACAGCGGTTCTGCTCGACTGTTAGGATTTTCAAACTAATGATTTTAGTCAATAGTGGGCCAATATGAGCAATGCATAGTACTATAGCCTCACTCTAATTCTAATAATAAAATTATATAGTTATATGTATAACTAAAAAATTATCATATATAATTTTATATTTATTAAATATCTATGATGTAGCGGGTACAAAATAGCTTTTACCCATACTCTTACCTAATACTCTTACCCAATAAGCAAACAAAAAAACACTTGCACATATCCGCCTGATCGAATATGATACAGATCGAATAAACAGTTAAAGAGTTTCATTAACACCCCTACTTATATCCTAAGCAACTAAGTGACAATCAAAAAGTACCTTATTTTTCCTGCATACACGTCTACAGAAGCAGAACCGGTGAGACTTATGTATGAAAGTTCTAAATATGGAGGTAATTAATGCTTAGTGAGTTTCATTACCCATAACTTCTATAATTTTAAAGATTTGAATAGCGTCTTTATTAGTTTCCTTTATGATGGAAGGGCATTACGGTCCAAATAAAATCTCTCTCTCATCTCAACGCTGCATGAGCCAAAATTTTGCTGTTAAAATCTGCACCCATATTTCTCTACATATCAATTCTGTACACGATAATTTTAGATACATTCTTGATTTTCTCTCCATATCTGAAAGATATGATTGTTTTCAAAATAGGACGATCTGCTCTTCATCTATTCACAAAGATACGTACAATAGCTCTAATAAAAATTATTTCTCCACTTCACAAAAAGAATAGATCGGAAAAATTGATTTTCTCTACAGATTCTGAAAGATTG
Organism: Carex littledalei; assembly: GCA_011114355.1. Lineage (NCBI taxonomy): Eukaryota > Viridiplantae > Streptophyta > Magnoliopsida > Poales > Cyperaceae > Carex > Carex littledalei. Next base: position 10,947,955 of record CM022087.1, read on the forward strand.
AATAATTTTCATTTTCATTGTTAAAAATATAGAGGAAGAGAAGAAATGAAACAGAAGAAACTGAAAAATAAGCCGTTCATAAACATGAAAAATTTGGGGCTAATCTGGCCTAATCCACATCACTTTCCTTGAGGCGCTTAAGCATGGCTTTAGCCGCAAGCTTTTTAGCAGTTTTCTTGTTCGGCCCTGTCTCCATTACGGAGTATGTAGTCCTCCCAACTTTCACCTCTGCTATGACATAAGAATTACCATGCAGCACAGCTGTATTGTAAGAGCTGGTGTAGCCTTTGTGGTCGCACAATTCCCCTAGTTCTCTGATTGGATTGTATTCCATTGTTTCAGGGCTGACGATTGGCTCCAACAGAGGTCTGATGCATTCCCAAACAACATTCTTGTTGCATCCGCTATCCAGGTAGATTGCCCCTGCTAATGACTCGATCACATCCCCTAACACCTGTTTGTCACATCAGCTTTCCCAAATTAAATTAACTTCATCAAGTTAAAAAAAAAATACATAAAAAGATATAAAATAAATTATGGTTACCTTTGGGAGAGCGATACCGGCATCCCAGCCATGGGAAGAGCCCGAGAAAGAATTGCCAAACGTTTGGAGATAGGCGGTGATTTGACGATACAGTTCTGATGAGGCATGAAGAATGTGCCTGTTCAACCCTGCTTTAGCGGCTGCATGTGCATAGCAGTCATTGTTGGTGGATGCTGATCTCAGATCCGTCAGTAATCCAGGTGTCACTGCCGGGTAGTACTTGTCATAAAGGTACATAGTTATGCAGTAGTCTAGCACAGCATCCCCCAGAAATTCCAACCTCTGTGAAAAGCCAAGTTTTTAATCAAAATTTGAAGCGAAGTCCATCTAGGAATGGGAAAGAAAATTTGCATGTGTAAAGTTTTTAATCAAAATTTGCTACAAAAGATGGGCATAACCAAACGGCTCTAGTAAATGTAAATCCATGCTATTTTAGTTAACATATTGTACCTTTTTAATTCAAAGACCTCATTAATTATCAAACAAACTAAACATTTTTCCAGTTCAGTGCACCAATTTAATTTGATACCAGTATTGTTAATGCTGCAAAAAATATAAAATAAGCAAGTAAAAACAGAACACCTGATAGGATCTTGGCACGTCAGGGATCTGGTAGGATCCATGTGTCAGCGCTTCGACCACCAGTGCTGGGTCTTTGAATTTGTAGCTGAGAAGGTTCTCCAGTTCTTTGATGTTTACAATCATCTCAGGCCTACTCAGAATCGGCCTCTCAGCAGCCATTCTTTCATGAAATCTGATGCCGGTTCCCAAACTTTCCAGAAATAGGAAGGTGGCGGCTTCACCGGCTGTTCTGAGAGACGCTCCAATCAAAGCCTCCATCAGATCAGCTACCACCTTGCTTTTGATCGACCTGGTTCCACTTGTATACACCTCATTTATTGAGGTGGGGTCACATGGGTGAGAGTTCAAGCCGGGGATTGCCCACTGCTTGGGATTGAACTCCTCCATACGAACAAATCCCTTTAAAAAATAAAAGGGTTGAGATTACAATTATAAAATTTGATTCCCTACTATCTTGGTTTGGAGACCTGATCTACTTGGAACTTTGATGGGATTTCAACTGTTACTTGCCTATACACACCACTTGTAGCAATTTTAATATAATAAGTGTTTGGTATGTAATAATTTAGAACAAACAGAGTGTCTTTTACCAGGCAATATGCTGAAAATTCAACAAATCAGTAAGGCTTCCGTGCAAGTTCTCTCTCACTCATCCACTATCAAATTGGGCGGCCTTTTTAGAAGAGGGTTTTATGTGACGGAGGTCACATTTTCTTATGAGACCATAAGACCGTGTTTGCACATTTTTATAGGGAGACAATCACAGGTGTCCATCATAAATTCTTAAGATTAGATAAACTTGGGGGGGGGGGGATGGAGTGAGAAAGTACCGCTAGGTTGTGGAGGCAGCCGATGCAGCAAAGTGAAGTATTAGAAACCAACCTTTCCTTCTTTTTACAAAGAATGCCTTCATGATGATGCTCATATTTTGCAAAAACATGTTGGCTAGCTGCATATTTCAGAAAAGAATCTCCAAGTGTTTCTAGAGATTCGTAAGAGTACTCCTCGTGACATTTCTTAGCAGTGATTGCCTCTAATATCTGTTTTAACAGCGCTTAAGCACATTATGTCTTCTTCATGTTTTTTCAAAACAAAGAAAGAAAGAGGGAATCATCGTAAAGTACCTTAGTTAACAGAATATTCGCATTTTGCATGCAGTGAGCCCACTGCATATCCTTCAATGCAGAAGCCAGAGCCATGCACTGGACTCTGTGCATTATGGTTGGAATAAACATAAAAGAATTTAATGTACCAACCGACAGTGGGCACATTATGACTCTGCACAGTTCTGGCGGTAACTCAACAGATCCATTGCTTTCTCCTAGCAGAACAAAAAAAAAAAGAGATGAATATTTAACAACTAAAATGTGACAAAATGGAAGTTACATGCAGAAAAGGATTACCCTTCTCCTTTCTAAAAGTATGCTGCAGCAGGTAATTACGAGGCTTTGCAATATGTCGGCCAGCTAGAAAGGGTGTTTCCTCACAAGTCAAATCAATGCCATGCCTAGATTAACAATGAGTACAATCAGAATTTTTATGGTAATTCAAAAATTGCTAAATAGACATTTTATAAAAAAGTTATAATTTCAAGAATTACTTGGACTTGTAGTAACTCTTGTAGGTTACACTCTGGCCTTCTCTCAATTCAAAGGAGGAATTAGCATTCACAGATTCGAGAACTCCATCAACAGAGTAGAAAAGACCGGTGTGGGCTGTATACACTATTGAATTTTGTAGCATGCATGTAAAGATGGAACTGTCTTTTGCATGCACCAAGCTGCACCCTACGTTGCATGAACTCAGGTGATGCATCTCTACGGATTTATTAGAGATTTTATCGAAAGAGATGGTTGGAGAACTGACAGCCAACCAGTCGACCCTGCCCTCTTTGCATGGTAGGAGCAAATAACAAACTTCCTTTGAAGAAGGACAAGAAGAAGAAGAGAGTTGCTTTTCAAAGGAAATTAGTCGGTCCATTGCTTCCTCAAACTTAGCAATATCTTGATCCACGAGCAGGCTAAGAACACTACTTTGGAATCGTTTTGCCCCTGTAACCTGCAATGTCAAATACATCAAATTCAAATTATCTCTAAATTGAACACACACAAACTAATACAATCTATGCATTCGTAGTTTTTTAATAAATGTGCATATATTAGTTGTGACAACTCTTTAGGAAAAAGGGAAGTTCCAATATAGAGTTTTTATCTCTACATGATAGCAATTGTCTCACATTCCCATCAAACTACAGTACAAGTCAAATATAACCCTCTCCAAATTTTTTACTTTCGAGAACAATTAAAAGTGAGGGGCTGCTTGGAGTTGCCTCTAACGTAAAATTATCTCTGGGTAAGGGCATGAGTAATATCAGTCAGGGCATGGTTACATGATTCATCAACTAATTAAAGAATGAAAAATTGCATAGAGAAGATGAGAAAAATTACTTGGTCTGCACTCAGAGTGATGTTGTCTATACGCTGCAGATTAACTGTCAAAGACCCCCACTCAACCTTCAAATTGAATGAACAGGGAGGAAAATCGGAACCTAAATCTGACCTCAAAGCCAGTATGATGTTTTCAATGGGACCGTATCTGCCCATACCATGTTGATCAAAGGATATCATGTAGCAATGGTAATTTCCCCTAAATGTGAAGGATCTCCATGAATCTAACAGTACTCCTGGGAAATAGTCAGGCTGCTCCCCTTCGCACAATTTTGCAGCTACCAAGAAAGCAAATCATGAACTAGGAAATAAGTTAATATGCTCGAATAAATTTAACTGATTTTGTTCAGCATATTATATTTAAAACACTAGCATTTGCAACTGGTCAGCCTCATAAGTCATAATTCCATACATTAGCCTTGTTTTTCAGGGAAAAATATTTTGTTCAGAAAAAAATGACTCAATGGCCCCAAATATTTTTCGTGTAATCACGACCATTTCTCTTTAAAACTATGTACATATAAACTAGGAATCCAAGATCTAATTCTATTTAGCTGGATTGTCGGACTCCTTGATCAAGTAAAAGTTGGTCTTTGAGTTAACGAAAGATCGTCAATGTTTAAGGAATGGGCACTTTCAATACAAGGTTAGGGTTTTTTTTTTCAAACAACCTTAAAATTGGCTTGTTTCGAAGACCCTATCCAAAATAGTTGGTAGAAAACTCTAAAAATATACCATCATATAGGCCCAGCTCATCATCACTATCAATTGAAGAATCGGAATGAGGTAACAAATAGTCGTTCAATGCACCAACTTGATGCAACCTTCTGCATGCCTCTAGACAAACAATTCTCTTAAGCGACGAGCTGTCTTCCCCCCTCGCACTAACCACTTGTACAGCACTATTTTTTGGAAGATGCAGCGTGGCAACATTGGATTCCTTGTCTAACACAAATCTTGGGCAAGATTTGAAGTACCTATGCCATAAAACAAACAAAAAATCATATTTAATTCACATAAATAGTATCAACCAAATAGTAAAAGACCACTCCTTTGATAAATAACATAATACTTTTCAGTTTTCTGTCAAGTGACAAGTACCAACCTCTTAAATACACAGAATTGGGTCCTGTAACTAAAAATCTGACTTTGTTAATTCTTTTAAGCCCAAACTAAGCAACAACTAAACCAATTGGATTCTTGGCATTGAGTTCAAGTTTAATTTTGAGGAACTGGTTATTTATTGCTTTATTTTACTCACATATTCAGTCAATTTCTATTGTAGTACTTGAGCATGGAAGAACGCTGGGCATGACTTACCAAAAATTTTGAAAAAAATATGTATATGTATATGAAGTACCGATCAGAAGGAAGCTTGGAGCAGTAGTTATAGATTAGAGAGATGCAAGAATTAGAGGTAACAATTGCCCCTGTTTTCTCCACAAGGTAGAAATCTTCCTTCGAAAGTATGCTGTCCAGGGGCCCACAAGGCTTGGATGCCAATTTGAGAGATTCCTCCCTCATCTTCTCTCCGCTTTCCAGAAATTCTTTGACCTTGTTTTGCATCAAAATATCGTCCCTGGAAAGTTTTGTAAATAAAAGTGCATTTGGGTCCAAATAGAACAAGATGAAATAGTGATGCTTGCAATAGCTCTAATTCATTCATAAACTCCCCCTAAAGCACTAAAAAAAATAATAAAACCAATTTAAAAGCCAATGGGCAAAAGCATTAGGTTAATCAGATGTTTTCTAACTGCGTTGGTATACTATTTTTTTACTTTACGTTTTGTGATTCAATATACTACAATCTATCATTATATTGTTAAGATGCTTTTCTGTATCAGACAACAACCAAAGATATCCACCGCTATATGGACATGCCACTATGGTTATAATATGTGAAATTTCATTAGGCATTATATCTTACATGATAGAAAATAAATTGATAATTATGAAAAAAAAAATACTTTCTGACAAGCAATATATATTCAGAGCCAGGAGATCGGGCACGACCCCTTGATTGAATGAAACTACGAACATTTTCCGCCGGGTCAAACCGCACAACCAAGTTACAACTTGGCACATCCAACCCTTCCTCTAAAACTTGCGTAGCAACAATAATATTAACCTACATGCAAATAAGATAATAAAGCCAATCAGAATTTAGTTTTTGTCTCTTCTACAAATCAATAGAATATTTTACTGTACTTTCAACTAACACCAACACTCTGTGTTGGAGTTATTATGCAAGTATCACATGATATTCAACACAAAATAAAGGGAAACCAAAAACAACCAAATTACACACCCAAAAAAAACAGAGAGAAGACAAAATTAAACAATACTATGAGTCTATGACTGTCAAAGGTGCAACTCACGCCAAATACCATCATTACCTTGCATATAACTTGCATTAGTGGAAAATTAAAGCTCAGCAGGAACAGGGTAAGATTGTGAATGATAGATAGGATGTTCACAGTTGAACTCAAAATAATAGGTACATCTGTAAAATAGACAACCAAGGAAACATAGAATTTAAACAAAAAAAAGTGCGTGGCAACCTCTCCTTCTCTAAAGGAATCCACAATTTTGTTCTTTTCATTGACGCTCTGGCTTAGCAGATTACTGAAATTGCTTCCGGCCAAGAACTCAATTCCCCATCCCGACATTTGCTGGAGGCTACTTAAAAGAGATCGCAACACAATAGATGCAATAATTCTTTCAACAAAAACAATACATCTCATGTCCTTGACCTCTCTGAAAAGAAAAACAAATATTTAATTAATTGGAAAATCCGATAATAATTCACACATCTAATATCAAAATCAAGTTTCCACAAACCTGTATTCTGCAAGGCATTGGACAAGGCATTGCAACTTGGGAGCTATTAACCCTGATTGTACGTCTGTTTTCAGATCAGCACTTAAGCGCACATCTGAGCAAATAATTAAAATAAAGAAAACAAGCAACAGAGTGAGATGCGATGCTAAGTGAAATTAACTATCAAATTTTCAAAAAAAAAAAAATGCAATTTTCATGTGTACCTTTTCTAATATACTGCGAGAAGGCTTCCCATACCAATTGACTAAACTTTCTCATGGCATTCTCATTAGACTCTTTCATTTCACCCCAAAAGAATGAGCATGTTTCCGTACTGGAAGTTGACAATAACTCTGCTGCCTGCTTAATGTAAAGTGTCATACATCATATATAAACAAACTGTGAAAAGTATGTAGCTGTTACCTTAGCTGCTAGCCAAGCTCCAAGATCAGTGAGGCAATACACAAATGTATCATGCAACCTTGATATTTTTCTCCTAACACTTTCTAGAGAAGATGAATCTGCCATTTCTTTCTCCAAATTGGACAAGTACTACAAAAAAGATAGGTCATTTACACACAACACACACACAAACAAATAGGATAAGTAAAAGAATGTACACAGAACAGGCACCTCAACTTTAAGTTTCCTCAATTTTTCTTCAAGACCATGATACAGATGAGATGGATTCACAGCATCTTCATATAATACTATTCTGGTATCCGAAAAGGGGATATACTGGGAAAGGACCAATTTGCTATCCACAGTGTACACCTTCAAATTAGCAAAAGAGTAATTTTTTTGTGTGAAATATTAAGAATTGCACTTTGGGGTAAACAAAAGAGACAAAACTGTGAGAGAGAGAATATTGTACTACCTTTGAATTCAAAATAGTCTCGAGTTTCACAATTTCCTTATTGTAATTAGATCCTATTAAGAAATGGAAAAAAAACAGAGACAATTTTTTTCGTAATAGTCGGTACAAATTACAATTTCAATGAAGTAAACCACATAAATCTTCACCTTTGGAATTAATGAGAGAGGCTGTCATTCCACAAATTCTTGGGAGGCTTGTTGATGGGTTGGACATCATCTCACGGTGGTAGAACTCCTGATACAAAAAAATTTTCATTTCACAATTTATTGCTATAATGATAATACAACAATAAACTTCAATTTGATGGGAGAAGGATACACTGACACTAAGATTTAGCCATTTCAAATCAAACTAAAAAATTTGATCAAGTTGGAATGGTTCAAAATAACAATAGATAAATTAGAGGAATAAAATGAGAGAAGACATCAACTTACCGTCATTATACACGCATAAGGGCTTTTTCCTTTTGCATGATGGCATTCATCAAGAATTAGCAACTTAATGAAATCTAGCTTGAGAAAGGTTTTTCTTAGACAGTTCAGCAAGATCTGAGGAGTCATTACAAACACCTGTTTATAAAATAAATAAATAAATGATGTCAATTAAATTGGAATAGTATCATTCTCTCAAGTTCTCCACAGCATCGATCTGTATAAACAACATCCATGACCTTGATTGATTACAATTTGTTCGGTGAATATTATCAGGCAAATTCAATTACATACAACAAGCCAAGTCTTGTACACGCACGCACACAGACAAACACACACAGAGGTAGAGGGAGAGAGAGAGAGAGACCTCAGACTGATCTACATGGGATTGCCAGGTGGCGGCGTCCCAGTTATCGACACCCATATTGCCCCAGAATTTGGCGACTTTCAAGTCACTGTGCATCTCGACGACATTGGCTTGCTGAGATACCAAAACGACAGTAGGAACCAGAAATACACCGATAAAAGGAGATGGTTTGCGAAGGAGGTGCGCGTACGACTTGAGCAGCATCACTGCTATCAGTGTCTTCCCCGACCCCGTCTCCAGGTACACGATCGTGTTCTCCCTTTTTGCTTTCTCCAGTGCCTCCAGTTGATAGCTGCCGTAACCATTCAGAATCAGAGATGATGAATCAATGGAGAAGAGAGATAGTATATAGATTTAACGGGGTCAAAAGAAAACCTTCTAGCGTATGTCTCAGGGTCCGGTGACATGTCTTCTCCTTCGACTCTTCTGATCTCCTCCATTGGTGACTTGGTGCTGTACTGTTCACCTGCGACACTCTGGAGTTGAAATTAAGATTTGAAAAAGTAGAAATTATGACGGGAGGAAGGGAAAGTAGCGACGAGCTCGAATGCACGGACCGCCTTTAATATCGAATAACTCAAATTTTACGCTTTGATCCGGGGCGTCCGATCAAAACACGGACCCCTTTAATATTCGTGCAACATGAGATCGGACGGTTCAGATCTAAACTAAAATTTGAGTTAACTCCAGTGATATGAATTCAATAGGGACTGGAGACTGGGGAGTAGGGAGTAGGGAGTAGGGACTAGCCAGTGACCTTAATAAAGGAAGAGAGAGCGCGGGAAATTATAGCAGTGCGGCGGGTACCACTTGCAGTCTCTGTAGTGCTGTCGCTTGTCTAGCAAGGTAAGTGGTACTGATGGTACACAGCTGAGCAGAGCACTTCACGTGTCTCTTTCTTCAGTTTCTTCAGAAAGAAGGAACTCCTGAAAATGAAATAGGTTAAGCATCGATTAAAAAGTCTGCATTCTGTTCTTTTGTTTATGTGAGCCGTCCGATCAAAATCAAACGGCTCACGTTATACCTGGACTTTTCAGGATAAAAATGTTCAAATCCGATTAAAATTGTCTAATTCTTATTAGATGGCAAACATTGAAAGTGATGCATTCAAACTCGCCATTAAATCAGCACCATTCAAACTAGCCATTCAAAGTCCCTATTGAATTACTAGATCCCTGTTGATTTCTCAAAAAAAGTCCCTATTGAATTAGTAGCACCATTAACATTTATTTACACAGGGAATGACATCTCGCTTGAAAATTGTCAGCATGCCAATTTGATGATGTGGATGCTGCACTAAATGACAATATATATCCCATACGAATATGTTACCGTTAAAGTCCCCATTTTAAATTAATAACAGAAATTACATGAAAGTATATTGTCATCTATTAAACAAATTAAAAGAATATTGACAGTGACGTCGGCATCCATGTTATTGTACATCAAATATTATATATAATTTTTCCACATCTTTAATTGTAGTGTTAATTTTAGTAAAAAAAAATCAAAAACTTCAAATTCCAAAAATTTAAACTTAAAAACTTTAGGGTCCCAAGAGTTGAAGAGATGTTTCTTTAATAACCAACCGTATCAACCGTATAATTTACTGCAGTAAATATTGGATTCTGCTGATTTAGCATCCGAGGTGCATGGAGTATTTAAGATGAGAAAATATACGATGCTCTCTTTTACCTGTTTTTTTTCTCAATTAATGTCGACGGTAGATGAAATGAGAGGACAGTACAAGGCAGTATGTCCAATTCCGTATAAACCTGAACTTGTGAGACTGAAACTAATATATACTGGTGTTATAAAAAAGTAAATTAAATTTAAAGTCACTACGATAGTAACTATTGTGTGATCGATCGAATCAGAGAAAGAAACGTTTACATCATGTCCTTTATTCATATTGTAAATAATTTATACATAATCTCGATTGACTTATTGAAACTATATGATGTTGGATAGATTTCAATCTCAACTGTCTATCCAAATCAAATTTATGAATCTATGTTGATCCTAGATGTCCATCTAAATCAAATTCATTAGAAGAATGATTGGTCCGAATAATTTATCATATAATGAAGTTGGACTTTTTTTTTAAAACGTGCATAATAATAATAATGAGTCCGGCTACTATAACACTAGTGTCATTCCAAACTAAGTAACACCACATCTTAAACCATTGGATCTACTTTAATATTCGTGCACAAGATAGGGCTGGAATGACACTAGTGTCTTGCACGAATATTAAAGTAGATCCAATGTTTTAAGATGTGGTGTTACTTAGTTTGGAATGACACTAGTGTTATAGTAGCCGGACTCAATAATAATAATAATAATATTAATAACTATATTCCATACAGATAATTAAATCTTAATTTTAGGCTTTTCATTATGTCATTCATCAATATTCTCATCATTCTGATTTCGTTATGTTTTGTAATTTATGATGACCAGGGACTCATATTTTTTTCATTCTCTATCCATATTAAGAAGATAAAACATATGTTTGTATTTCAGTATAAATTTTTACGTGGTTAATCATGTTATTTTTATTATATAGATTTTAGATTTTATGTACAAAATTATATTGATTGTGAGTTTTTTTTATAAAATGTTTCATTGTAAAATTTAATTTATTCTGAAATAGATATTATTTTTTTCGAAATAAAGTTCAAGAGATCATCATCATGATTAAGTTAATTTTATTCTAAATAACAGACATTTGATTAAGAATAATTTTTTTGCCCCTTATATTCTAAATAACCGATGAATTATATCAAGATTCCACTCCAAATTAGTAATATACATTAGTGATTTATTTTTAAAAAGAAAAACATATATAGAAAATATAATTGTGAAGTAATTTCCAATATCTTGAGCCACTTAGAAAATTGTGATTACTAAATTTGATAACCATAGTTGCAAGTTTCTCAGTTCATCGAAAATGTAAAACAAATTAAGATAGGTGTTGAATTTAATTAAAAAAAAGGCGCTGAGAGTTGAAACTAGTCGCAAGTTTTGGGAATCGATCGAATATTGAACTGGAATAGGGGAAAGATAGCATCAGATTAAATTCAGTCCGATGTTCAATCTGTATCGAGATTTCCACGTTCCATTTAAATTTATATATATAATTAATTTACATCATGCATATGTTAAATTAATTAAGAAAAATTTACATCATGCATTTGTTAAAGTTCACACCGAATTTTCTTTTTTACATATATAATGGCTAGGTACGAATTAAAAAATTGAGATTAGAGATTTAATAAGTTACCGTGATATAATTTTATTTTATAAGAAGACTAAATGATATAAATAATTATAAAAACTATAAATATAAAAAAATAAAATTACTAATTTTGAATTTATAGTAACCTCTAAATAAAACCTAGATTCATCACTCATTATGACACTTATATTTAATTTCTCTTACATCATATATACCTCAGTAATTTTAGAACGAACATGGCTGATTTTTTTTTTTCAAACACCTCTTTTCTTTAAATTATCTTTGTAGTTGTATTTATATATAAAATAGATGAAAATATGTAACTAACACTAACAATTTGTAAAGATATATTTATATTTTGGAGTAGAACTAGGATGTAAGTTAAATGTTTCATGTTTAATGAAATGGGCTTATTTTTTTGGAGTAGAACTAAGATATTTTTTTTTTCAAACACCTATCTTTCCTTTCTTTTAAAAAAAAAAAAAAAATTTATGTGGTTGGGGATCAGTAATATCATATACTTTATAATTAGATAGAAGAGTTCTAAGCAAGATTGGACTCTCAACATCTGCTCTTGTTATTTTATTTGCTATTAAACTATGAATTATTTTGTGCTCCAGTAACAAAATCACACTGTTGTTTGTTGTTAAACTATGAATTATTTTTTCTTCCATTAAAAAAATCATATTATGAATTGTTTTGTTGTCTTGTACAATCTATTTGATGTGGTTGAATATGGATGGGCCAGCGGGTATGGGCAGGCCCATGGGCAAGGGCAGGCAAGGACAGACAGGCATGGGCCTAGGGGAAAGGCCCATGGGCGGGCCGGACATAGATTTTTAAGCCCATCAGATTGGGCCAGGCAGGTGGGCCATCAGTTTTTAACAGACAGGCCATGCATGGGCTTAGCAAAATACCTGTGGGCTCAGCCCATTGCCATCCCTAAATCAAACGGTGAGAATCTTACTAAAAAGTTCCCTTGCCACTTAACTTTAGAAACCTCAATATATATAGAGACAAATTAAATTATAAAACTCACATACATGTAAAGAGGGACAGATCCAGGATTTCTATCAGGGTAGAGCACTAATTGGGTTCAAATCCATTAACTTATCGGATGCAATACTATATTCATATGTCTCACTTTATAATACAATAAAAGCATACAAAAAGTAAAAGTAAATTGCAAAATTAATAGAGTTAAATTGTAAATTCCAATATTACACAAAAAATAATGTTACATACGTGACAAAATAAAATAACAATTAAGAAGCAAAGAAAATATTTTTGTCAAAAATGGAAAACCGAACCAAAATATTGATAATATCCTATCTTATAGTGGCACACAATAAATATTTGGACAGAAAGGTAGGCATGCACATGTATATCTATGGAATGTCAATTGAGCTGAAAGGTAGGCATGCACACGCACACAGACAGTAAATACCTGGGCTTTCGGTGAGCCCAATTGGTCTGAAATTATCTAAAAAGTTAATGTCATATGTAATAAATTAATGGGTCCTACAGTTAGAATTGCCTTCTTCACTTTTTTATTATTCTCTTTATGATTTTTGTCCTACAGTCAATTTTTGCCTAAGCAAAGGTATTTGTTTAAAACCAGATTTTTTTCTCAAAATAGTGACTGGGCCAAAGCAAAGGTATTTTTGACCAGGGATAGGCACTCCATTGAATCCATCGAATCAGGGGTAGGCACATAAAAAAATTAGTACTAATCTTAAATAAAAATTCAAATTCAGGAGTAGGCACTTGCCTACCCCTGGGCCTTCATAGATCCACCCCTGCATGTAAACCGTGAACAATAAGTACATATTGTATGAAAGTTTGAAATGGAGAAGAACACAAGTGATGTAACTTGTGCTTTGCAAGACGGCCGGCATTTTTATTAATATCCAAAGTTAATTACAAATTAATAAATTTACCCACGATCCCCGGGTTTTTCCAAAAATGTCCAAACCGGCCATTTTGTGGCCGGTTTTCTCTTCCCCAGAAGCCGACCACAAAATAGCCGGTTTTCTCATTTTTTTTAAAGACACTATGAAAAGCAAGATAATGAAATTTAACACTGAAAATTCGAATTTTTTGTTGAAATTATTTGTTAGATTACTTCTTTTGATTTATAATTAGCATATTTATACTAAAATACACTATATTACTTGAAATTATATTGAATTACACTATATTACACTAAATTATGTTAAAATATGTTGAATTACGCTAAATTGCACTAATTTCGCTAATTATAATGAAATACGGTAAATTACGCTAAACTACGCAAAATTACGCAAAATTAGGCCGATTTTGTGCCATCTTTCATAAATCATAAAAAATAGTAAAAAAAATTCCAAAAATAGTAAAAATTAGTATTCTACAAGTTCATTATATAACTAATTTACTGAGCTACTTAGATTGAATAATAGAAATGAAAATCTTAATCGGAAACTTCAACTCAAGTTTTGAGGCTCTTCCCTTTGTTTTTTGGCAATTTTGAATTTTGAAATTCGGCATTGCCGACACTGACGCATGCGTATTTTCGCAAGCTTTCCGAAAAGTGGTCATTTGCTGAAATCGGACACTCGAGCGCCGTTTTATGGCTGTTTGAAGTTTCATCGTCGTTTTTCGCCTTCTCAGTAAAGATATCATCCATATTCATATGTAATTTACCGAAATTTACCGTATTTTAGAGTAATTTAACATAATTTAGCGTAATTTAATGTAACATAGTGTAATTCAACATAATTTCAAGTAATTTAGCGTATTTTAGTATAAATATCCTAATTATACATCAAAAGAAGTAATCTAACAAATGATTTAAACAAAAAATTCGAATTTTCAGTATTAGAATTCATTATCTTGCTCTTCATAGTGTCTCTTAAAAAAAAAATAGTTTCTAATTATAAATCACTATGAAGATAAAAGAGAAACAAAAAATAGTTTCTAATTATACATCACTATGAAGACACACAGTAATTTACCGGAACTTACCATATTTTAGCGTAATTTAACATAATTTAGCATAATTTAATGTAATATAGTGTAATTCAACATAATTTTTTAGCGTATTTTAGTATAAATATGCTAATTATACATCAAAAGAAGGAATCTAACAAATAATTTACACAAAAATTTCGAATTTTCAGTGTTAGATTTCATTATCTTGCCCTTCATAGTGTCTAAAACAAAAAAATGAAGAAACCGGCTACAAAATGGCCGGTTTGGACATTTTTGGAAAAACCCGGGAATCATGGGTAAATTTATTAATTTGTAATTAACTTTGGATATTAATAAAAATGTCGGCAAGACGGCGGCAACAAGAAGAATTCTGATGAAGTAATAGGAAAAACCAATATTCAACTTGAACTCCATACACAGTAGAACAAGCTGTTTTGCATCTTAGCAAATTTGGCCAAATTAACCTAATTTTACATCAGTTAAGCCCTGAAATTACAAAAGAGAGAGAGCTCAGGCAAGCCATAAGTAATGTACTCTAGTACTGCACATCTGACTCTAGTCAGACTGAGCATCAATTAGAAATTATATCCAAATAAATTTACTTTTTGACTCAATGTCAACCGATGTAGCACCGAATTATCTTGTGCAATTAGCCCAAACAATCTAGCCAATGAAACAAAAGTAATGAAAACAACTATTTACCTATGAACCAAACAAGACCAAAAATTATCAAATAGTAGCATTAAACTATGCTACAATCTTGGTACTCCAAAATAACCATAAAAAAGGGGAGAACAAAGGAACATACCTATACAAGTGGGAAAGGGCTCTTCCACCAGTGACCGGAATTCAGAAATAACTTAGGAAAAAGAGGAGCATCAAACAGCCCACTAAAATGACCTCTTACTGCACCCTCTTAAGGTAAAAATGGAAAAAATAAATGCATTTCCAAATTGAAGATCAAAATTCATTGTTATTCCAAACTACTGATGGGCCCCGTTTCTTGAATTCGCCGGGCCTTAACTTATTCATGGCTTTCCCCATCATGGCCATAGCTGCGATACTAGGAAACCGCCTCCCTTCAAAGCTCCCCTCTGACGGTGATTTTTTTACGCACCATCTCTGTAACCAAGACTTCACTTGCTGCTCTGGAACCCAACTTGGATTACTAATTTCAATTGTTAACCGCTTGGGGTTTAGCATGGGGGCATTACTGGAAATGTCATGTCTGAGGCGCTTCAGCCATCGGTTGTCAAGTGCTTCTTGGTCTACTGTTGCTTTTTGTTTTGCGCTTGATTCAGGGAGACTTTCACTGGCATCCATGGTCACAGTCCGGGAGGGACCCCGGTCTGGGTCAGTGTTGAGAGATCCAATATGATTGTCTCTTGTAGGAGGTGATTTTTCAGGAGATGCAGTTGCCGTAGAGTTGGGTCTTGTCGAATTATGGCAAGTCATTACCTGTCAAATAGATGGGTAAAGAACTAAAGATTATCTTAATTTACTAAACAAGATGCACCAGTCTGGTTTTGGACTATTTTTTTATGTCTTCATTCCGGACTTGGAGAAATCATCTGATTATTTTGAAAGGTCTGACACTTCATTGTTTAGAGAAAGGCACCTCTTACTAGAATCGATATCGAGACAGAAAGCAGATACCAGTAAATTGTTTCAATAAAACATCTCTATTTTCTTAGTTTGCTGATTCGCTCACAGAAACATCACATGAGAATTATTAATGGGGCTAATTATTTTATGATAAGTGCCTAGTGAAACTCGGATTCAGGATCACTATATCTAATACCATGCAATCCAAACATTTGCTTTAAAAGCTTCAGCAATAGATTAGGCAGCATTTTAGCATTTTATATTTCAATGTTTTCCAAAGACCATATTTGTAACCTTTTATTTTTCTTATGACGAGATATGGTTTTGTTGATTTCATACCTTTTGTGCCCTTGAAGAAGCTAGGTCTGAAAATAACATGGAGGAAAAGCTGTCAGAATATCTGGTTTTTTTTTTCTCTCTAGTTCAAAAACAGTCAGAAAAATTTCGAGTTTGGTGTAATGGATACTCTTCAGACAAACATTTTGTTCAAATTATACTCAAGTTTTTATTCAACACGACTACAACAACAACAACAACCAAGCCTTTAGTCCCAAACAAGTTGGGATAGGCTAGAAATGAAATCCAACTGGAGTCTTTGTTCAACAGGACTACCATTTAAATAATAATTTCAAGGCTAATATCGTTGTTATATATGTAATTTTACCTCCAACAGATCCAAGTGCATTCATATTGTCCACTGGCGATGCATCACTTTGCTCAACTTGCCCCTCAACTTTTCTAAAATTATCAATCATCCCGTGCCACTCAAAATCCTGGCAACTATTTGATTTTCTCCTACTACGGGCCATGTCATATGACTGTGTTGGAAAACTCACCATTTCAAACAAAGATACAGCTTTTCTCTTACTAGAACCTCTCAAACTATCAGCTGAATCCCTGCTCTGTGTTTCATTTATATGGCTGGGGCAATTAATTTGAGAGCTAGTCGAAAAATTACCCTCTTCATTACATGAGCACGACCCTAGAGCTGTCAGTTGGTGGTTTTTAGGGTTTTGAAACTGGGTCTCGAAATGAAACTCTTCTGAGGAATGAAAAGTCAAATTTAGGCCAGAAATTTTATCCTCAAATCGAGCTTTCCCCTTCGGGTTTAATATGCTCTCGATTTTCTTTTTGATGCCGTACATTGGAAAGTGGTCCGAACCTTCTGGAACTTCACAAGCTGCCATGTTTGATGAGACCACACTTTTTTGGGTGAGTGAATTGAAGCAGAAGTCAAAATTCTCATTTCTGCTGGTACTCAACAGATTGGAGCTAGTGGTGGTACGGCGGTTGACACCTATGACCAACTGTTCAGCTACTCTGGTTTTGGTGTTTTCAGAACGCGATGCACCTTTATTATTTTGTGTGCGACTGGTCCAGTGACCCATCCACATAGGGTTGTGATACGAGCTTGATGCTCCAACTCTCTTTTCCAAGAGAATATTTACGTCTTCTCTCGCTTTGAATCTGATTTCAGCGTGTTCAAACATAGTATGGTGAGACAATTTACAGCTGAGCCTGTTCCATAAAACATACCAGTTACAAAGCAAAACCACGACAGAATTGTTTGATTAAAAGGAAGTTGCTCAGATTGGTAAAATGTACACCTTTAAGTAATTACACTACAAATATTTATGGAAAAAAAATACAAATACAAAACAGTAGTCCATAAATGATACATACCATGTAAGAAAAAAATTCAAGAAGGATATGCAGTCTCCAAAGAAGGTTCACTGTGGTGGTTTTTATCAAACAAGTTGGAAGAAAAAATTTCTCTCAAACATTACACAGTTTGTATTCAATCATTTTGGGTAATTTGCTTTAAAGCAGCAATCATTGTATTCAACAAATGAAAGTCTAAAACAATTAAAAGTTCTTCCTTTCAAGTCACCAAGTTATGAATAGCAGTGATAAATATGCCATCTTATTTTTTCCACAAGCCTAGCACATGAAAAATGAAACAAACAGCAAGTGCTCAAGTATACACAAGGTCACAATCTAATATCAGTACTCACCAGTTGACATTGATACTAGGTTAACATCTACCAAATTCTTTGCTTTTGTTTATTTTGGGGTCTTATGTCTGAATTTGCAACAATTAAGATAGTACCGACAGGTACCACATTTACTTTTAGTTCAGCATAAGCATTCTGAGATTGTGCAACGTAAATTGCATGCTGTTTAATAAATGCAAGCACAAAGCACTAAATAAAAGAAAAATCATGTGAGGTGCTTGTGAAAGCAATAACCCCAAATTCAAATCACATAACATCAGAAGAATTTTAGTTTCAATATAATTCACCTTCATTACTGACAAACTCGAATCAGAAGTCACAAAATGAAATATTGAAGAAGCCCCAAATTAAAATTAATCTAAACATACGTGATGGTAATTATTCCATGCATTTTGATGGGAGAAATTTCAAAATCTTAGTTACTTGAGTGATAAATGCAACAGAGAAGGAAAGAGGACTTAATCACGTTTAAAAACAGAAGATAATTCATTTTTTCTAAACTTTACTTAAAGTAGGTAACGGGATGCACTTGAGACATGTAAATTTTTTAAGGACATGAAACCATACAGAGGCGGATTGAAGAAGACCCAATGGGGGTCAATTGACCCCCATTTTTTGTATTTATATATTATTTTCTATATAATTTAGAGTATAATGTCAAGGTACGGTAAAATTGACCCCCATTCTCCGTAGAAAAATTGTATATGATTGATCCCCATATATGTTTGATTCCCATATTTGAAAGTCTAGCTCCACCTCTGAAACTATATATGTAAAAATAAGAGTTTTCACCAGTTTCCAATTGTGGAAACTATCCAATTCCCAATCTGAAATAAGTTGATTCAATGGGGGATCTATTCATTTGGGGGGGGGGGGTGTTTATAAAACTAAAGAGAGAACTTATCTCGCATTACATTGAACGGAACAAGAACTGAAACTAATATGTAGTAAATAAAGCTCTTATCAGAAAACAAATAATCGACAAAATTTTCAACCTCTTTGCTCTTTAGCTCGAGATCCAGGACCGCAGGTAGAGCTCAATTTCTCCCCCTCTTCTCTAGTTCTCCCTCTATTTTATTGCGTTTAGCTTGGAGCTCTCTCTCGCCACAATAAATAAAAGATGAGAACAAATTCGCTCTTTTTTTTTCCGACAAGTATGAGATTATATTGGTTCGGAGAGGAGCGAAAAAGCGAATGCCTACGTTGTCTCGTCTCAGCCACGTAATCAACTGGCGCTCCTAGTATTTATTATTAAATTATTTTTGAAAATATCTGAAGCGGTGATCGGGCAAAAGTGCGTTTAAAATACTAATAAATGTCAAGCAAAAATATTTTTTAGCCAGCTGAAGAGTGGCCCCCACTAGAACTTTTCGGCGACCGAGCCGGTTATCTGTATTATATTCTATTTGTGTCAAAGACCGTGTGATTTTTCGTACCACTTGTATTCATCATCCATGTTCCATTGAATTATACCGTTACACCGATTTCTACAAAGAAGTATAGATAAAAGTCAAGAATAACATTTAATACGTGACCTTGCAGCTGTGTCCCGAAATAATCTCGTTGGATCAGATCTATATCCAGCTGGTAAAATACGTCACTAACTTGTGGGTCCCACTAGTTTCTCATAATGACTAATGTGAGGGGTCGGTGGGCAGTGGTTCAATACACCAAGTCTACCTACAAATTTCCAAAAGAGATTCTGCATATGCGCGAGCGCGACTGTCTGACTTTGTTTTATTGTAACCGGTCTACGAAAAGCAGTCGCGTCCTCTCCAGAGCCGCACATAGAGCATAGAAAAATAGTGCTAGTAGCAAAAAACCTGAATACAAAGCAAAGTCAGATCATAAAGAACAGTTGCAAAGTTTTAATCAGATCAAGACTCTTCACCTCTAGATGGGACCTCGTCTCCAAACATTAGATGGCACATATTGCGCCCATCCTCCGTACCCGTAAGTATCTCCAAAAAATCCCCAATGAAGGTGTTCGAATTTACCATGGCCAGTAGGAATCTATTTCCAGAGGAAAACTTTCAATTGCCTGTGCTAAGTCTACCTGTGGTGTTAATTCCTTAACATCAGATGGTAAGATATATGATAAATTTGTATAGGGTTCTTGAGACCTAGTATTTTACACCAAAAAGAAGCTAATGAAATATTTTTACTACCTAAAACATGAATCGGTAAGGATCAGCATCCTGGAAAATTACTTTGTTTCGTTCCAACCATACTGTCCAAATAACTGAACCTCTAACCAATTCTACTAATAAACGATCTTTAAATAGAATTGATGCATCAATTAACCACGAATCATCCAAAGTAATGCAAGTATAACTAAAATTATTATAAGTAGCAATCCTGGACCAAATTTGCGATACATACGAGCATTGAGCAAAAAAATGATCAGTGGTTTCAGGTAACCCACAGAAAGGACAGTTAGGGCCTATTCGGTGCCCGGATATGGGTGTGGGATCAAAAAAGTTTTGGCACAAATTTTACTGTTGCCGTGGGAAAAAAAAATTCACTCAAGAGTGAATTTTTTTTTCCAACGGCAACAGTGTATACGTCCGAACAGGCCCTTAGGCTGTCTCTCCCACCCTCGTTTTACTAAATTTATCCTAGTTAATATTTTATCTTTTCTGACCAGCCAAAGAAAGATTTTCACCTTTAATAGAATATGAGATTTCCAAATGGTATCAAATTACTTATGGTATGCCTCCAAATTGGAGCCATGTATAAAAAGAATGTACCGTAAAAAGTTTACTAGCTGACCATCTCCACAAAACCTTATCCTCTAAAGATAAATTTAAATTAAAATATCTAAACTTCAAAAACAGTTGAGTTTTACGAGTTCGACCGATTTAATTTTTTAAAAATAACCTCGTTACTAAAACAAAACATAAGTAAACATAAGATATAATTGAGAAAAGCGTGAAAAAAATATAACATATTCTAACAACCTACAGTAACTAAAGAATATTTTTATTTAAAAAAAAAATGGAGTCCACAAGATATATACCACATTATTTTATATAATAATAGTAGTAGAAGTTGGCTACGGTGCTATGCATAGCATAGAGGGTCTCCGTGCTACGGCTCAATATTTGAGTTTTCAAAATTCTAACGGTCGATCCGAACCGTTCAACATGATCTCCATATGAATATGTACTTGCAAACCAAATTTTACATTTTTTAGAATTTTTTTACTATTTTTTTAGATAGGTAGAAAAACATTTGATCTGAATGGTACAAAATTTTCAAATTAAGTGATTTTCTGCCTATCTAAAAGAATAGTAAAAAAATTCTAAAAAATGTAAAATTTGGTTTGCAAGTACATATTCATATGGAGATCATGTTGAACAGTTCGGATCGACCGTTAGGATTTTGCAAACTCAAATATTGAGCCGTAGCATGAAGGCCCTCTATGCTATGTATAGCATATTAGTAATTTCCATAATAGTAATAGTAATAGTAATAATAGTTATATTTAAAAATTCTAAGAAAAATAATGTAAAACGATCGGATCGGATTTCACTCAACTTTTTTTTATATGTAAAATCTGTATTGAAAACTTTATATCGGATTAACTAATTAAAACTCAATCTATATCTAATTAATTAAATTTTAAATTCGTATTATCCGGATCGGATAGGTGATAGGTCAACCTTTTTTGTGGATGATAGTTATTTATGTCATAACTCATATGTGGCAGAAAATTGGAATCTCAGTGCGCGACTCCAAGCCAATAAGAGAGAATGTGCGTCCAAATTCTTACGCTCTCTTTCTAATTCAGAAAAGACAAAAATCGCATCTCATGAAAACGAACCGAAAGTGTATCTATCATGCGCCAGCCGATAGGGTGTTTAAACGGTCGGTACGGTTCGGTTGAAACTGAACTAAAATAATTAAATTAATTTTTTTTTCAGTTTTGAAAAATAGAACCGAACCAAACCAATTAAACTTATAAACTAATTAAGAACCGAACTGAACAAACCGAAGTAAATTTCAGTTTGTTCGGTTCAAACCGAAGTAAACCTATTGGTACCATTATTAACGAAAATTACACATGTTCATACACAAGTTGTTCAATTTCATATAAAATATGTAGATATTCTAAAATATTTAAACTAAAATGAAAGAAATGAAGCATTGATTGAACCAAACAAAATATAAATCATATTTGAACCAATATAATTTGGTCGGTTCGGTTTAGTCGGTTTTGAAAACTGTAAACCGAACCGATCAATTTAAACTGAAAAACCAAACCATTTAAACCGAAAATTTTCGGTTCGAATGAAAACCGAACAAGCCGAACCGTTTGAACATTCCTTCCAGCCGACCCTTCAAGAAATTTCTAGACTGGAATTGGTCATGTAAAGCTACTAAAGATTCGTTACGCCACTGACTCACAACATTGCTTTGTAAAATACTAAAATCTAATATTTTATCAAAGAGTGAGACTACGGTACTTTGCATTGTGAATCTGCACTATAAATTTATATTTCTGTTTTAAAGTTTAAAAATCAATATGAAGTTATGAACAGTTGAATATAATCTTCGCATGAAAATGTACTTAAAAACTAAATTTTATCTTTTTTAAGAACATTTTATTATTTTTTTAGACATGTAAAAAATCATTATTTTTGAATGGTTAATAATTTTTAGATTAAATAATTTTTTTATTTGAAAAATAGTAAAAGGAATTCTAAAAAACAAGTAAAATTTGATTTTCAAATATATTTTTATATGAAAATAATATTAAATAGTTCAAATCGAATTTATGAACTTTAAAAATTGAGATATAAATTCACAGTATGATACACGCTTTGCAAAGTACAATAGTCTCACTTTTTTACCAAATCAATTAATGAGAATGACCAATGTGCTGATTTGGCAAAAAGAAAGGCCTAAGATTTAGAAACCGTGAACACTGTCCGAGCCGACATTTTTATTAATATTCAAAATTAATTATAAAATATTAATTATATCCAGCTTAGCTGAGTTTTTTTAAAATGACCAAATTGGCCAATAAATGGCCGGTTGGATTAAAGATTAGGACCGGCCATTTTTTGACAGTCAGGAGAGTTTTTTTTTTTTTTTTGAAATATTTGTTAGATTACTTCGAAAATACGCTAAATTACATAATTATACTAAAATACGCTAAATTACGCTAAGAGAGACGATATCTTCACTGAGAAGGCGAAAAACGACGACGAAACTTCAAATTGCCATAAAACGGCGCTCGAGTGTCCGATTTCAGCAAATGACCACTTTTCGGAAAGCTTGCGAAAATATGCATGCGTCGGTGACTGCTTTCCGTTTTTCGAAATTCATAATTGCCAAAAAAACAAAGGGAAGAGCCTCAAAACTTGAGTTGAAGTTTCCGATTAAGATTTTCATTTCTATTTTTCGATCTAAGTAGCTCAGTAAATTGGTTATATAATAAACTTATAGAATACCAATCTTTACTATTTTTTATGATTTATGATGGCACAAAATCGGTCTAATTTAGCGTAATTTAGCGTATTTCAGTATAATTAGCGTAATTTAGCGTAAATTAGCTTAATTTAGTGTAATTTACCGTATTTTAACATAATTTCAAGTAATTTAGCGTATTATACATCAAAAGAAGTAATCTAACAAATATTTTCAAAAAAAAAAAAACCCTGGCCAGTCCTAATTTTTAATCCAATCGGCCATTTTTTGACCGGTTTGGACATTTAAAAAAAAACCATCTAAGCAGGGTATAATTAATATTTTATAATTAATTTTGGATATTAATAAAAATGTCGGCTGTCCGAGGCGCTAAAAATGATCCACCGCTATTGTTGCTTTTACATTGCGTGACAAAGAGGCCCAATTATATCTCTGGCAACGGATATATAAAATGGGCTGGGACCTTAATCTTTATAAAAATAAAAATAAATAGAAAGACTGAGCAAAATATAACATTGAACAATCCATAATTCTCATTACTATTTAATTGCCATCTAAATAAGCCTTTTTCATTTTCTCACCGAATAAAGTGAACATAAGATAAAAATAATAATTTTCTTTTTTTTGATAAAAGACAACAAAGTATCCATTTCATATATGAAACATAGGAGTTAATTACATCACACTAAGGAAGCTGTCCATTGCAACTAAACACAAAATAAAAGTTAGTATAGAGCAAAACACATGTCCTTCTTTTCAAAAGCCACCAAAACACAGTAATAGAAAAGTAAACTAAGTCTAAGCCTCCTAAACTAAAGATGAGGTAATTAGATCCTGACTCTGGATCTAGACAAAAAGAACTGAAAGGTTTCATCTTCTTCATTCTGTTGGTGATCCAGCCTCCCACTCAAGCTGCTCGAATTGAGCCCCTGCATCAGAAGTTCTCTGAAATGGCACAATATGATTATCATTGGGGTCCCACACACGCAGAGGAATAACATCTAGGTCATCAGGCAGGTAGGTATTTGCAGCAATCTTAATTCTCTTGTCCATGTGACCTGACCAGTATTCAAACACAGAAAGAACAAGCATGATAAGTGATCTTATTGATTTAACTGGTGAATCCTTAAAGATAATCTCATTTGTTTCCATAATGTCCAACATAGTGCACTATACACTACAAGAAAGGCTTGTTGTTGTATGTTGTCTAATGTGCAAGAAAATTCAAATATATTTGAACATGAATGCCAGTGTACAAATAGCTGTTGACATTGTCCTAACCAAAACCACAGGTGCTGAGAAACCTTACATTTAAGAAATAAATGAGAAGTTGTTTCAGTTTTGGGACAGAATTGGCATGTTAAACTACCTAGCCAACCTTTTTTTTTGTAAGTTATTTTTAGTTAGAATTCTATTATTGGATAATAACCACATGAAAATTCTTATTTTTGGAGGGACAGGGATATCCCACCATATTGCATATTTATTTTTGTTAATCCCTCTAAAATTTAAAATCTGGTAAATGGACTGGACTGTAAAAGTTCTTGTTGAATTCCATCTCCAAGCTACTTTATCTATAAGGTGAGTGAAGCTATAAGAACTAATTAATAGTAGGATATCATTCCATTCTAACAACAGAACACCACCTAAACTTCTTCGAAAGTGAAATGCAGAACCCTGGGAATTAATAGCAACAGTAATGGTGATGTTAGAGGTAGAGCAAATATTGTATAATTATGGAAATTGAGTGGCTAGGCCAAGGTAGAGTGAGAACCTTTGGTTCAAAAGTAAGCATTGATTTTTTTCAGGTAGAGTGAGAATGCCAGAATGATAAGGTAGAATAAGAACCTGGTTCAAAAATAATGCTAATTTTTCCGAAAGATTCTAATTTCATAATATCTTTCCAAAAATGGGAGAAAGGTATAGTTGTTGTAGCACTATAATAACTGTTTTGTATCACAGTTTTCCATATACCCTGATAAGAAGAATCATGATATTTCCACCACTATTTTAATAATAAAGCAAGAGTCATATTACGTTAGTCTAAAATTCCTAAGCCACATGCTATTTTAATAAACAAGCCTTTGACCAGTTAACTAAAGAGTATTTTTTCCTATTGCTAACATTGCCTTGCCAGAGAAATCTATTTATGATAGAATCTATTCTCTTAATAATAGTTTTAGAGGCTTTATAGACTGATAAGGTATACAAGGGAATAGCTGAAAAAACTGCATTAATAAGAGTTAATCTAGTCCCTAATGACAAGAGTTGTCCCTTCCATTGTTGTAATCTACTTTCTATTTTATCTACTAGAAAATGCCAGTCTTCCATAGCTAATTTCTGGTCTTTTAAAGGTAATCCTAAGTACTTAAAGGGAAAGGAACCTACTTTGCACTGGAATGTATTAGCAAATTGTACTCCGATAAAAATAATAATTCGTGTCTCTTTTCTATCATAGTCAAATTTCATTATATCTAATTGAAAATTTTGATGTACAACTTCGGTTTTTTTTCGAAATGAATGCCTTTCGAGCTGCGGACCGCGAAATTCTAAGTCATTTGCTCAAAGTTAAATCTTCCTTTTTTTAAAACTATGATAGTGGCTATCAGATACAACGTTATTGAAAAAATAATAAAACTCTACAAGCTACCACTCAACAATATCGTAACCATAACCTCACCTCCTCCAGTGCTTTTTCTGCTATTATTCTTGGGTCTCTCAATTTGCCTTCAAATATGTTTTAGTTTCTTTCTTTCCACAAAATCCAAACCGCTGATAAGAAGAAACTGCCCCATTTCTGCTTAAGAGTTCGACCCTTACACATCTTAAAAGAATTGTAAAAAGTTTTTTGCACATAGTTCTCAACCTGTACCAAGCAATGTCTCAGTAATGGAGATACTCTTGTCCATAATTTGACTGCATAGCTACATTCAAAGAACAAATGAAATGCAGTTTCGAGGGTATGTGTCTGACATAGCACACAGTGCAGATCACAGTTCAACCCTCTACGCTCCATGACATCGTGAGTTAATAATTTTCCTTTTAACCAGAGAAATGCAAATACCTGGACTGTTGGTGGGATTTTTAATGACCAAGTAAACTCAAATTTCCACCTTGTTCTACCTCCACTTACCACCATATCATAGAAAAATTTGGCAGAATATTCACCATTGTTCAACCACTTTCAATGAATCTGATTTTGTGTTGATGTAGAAAATGAGATGTTGTGCAGCATACTATTTTCTACAGCCCTCTGCAAAGACCATAACCGAGTTGTTCTAATCACTGTAGAGGTTAAGGCCATAATGGGTGAGGTCCATGAGTCAAACCAATATGAAATGGTCATACCCGATCCAATACTCCAATGGGTACTCCATAAAAATAAAGGCATGATTTTAAGAAGCTGATTCCAAAAGAAAGACCCTTGCAAAATCCAAATTCTTGGCATGTGCATACCCCTATTGATACATCGAATTGCTAGAATTGTTTGAGTCCACAGTGAATTGGGATTTCTGTACAATCTCCACCACCAACGAAGAAGCAAGGACCAATTTTGAATTGTCAAATTTGCCCCTCTCATTCCTTCATTTTCTCTTGGAAGGCACATTGTCGCTCAATTAATGAGTGATATGCCGTTCCGAGTGCTTGTTTTCCCCATCCCTTATTATCTTATCAATCCTATTAATCACCCATTGTGGTAACAAAAAGGATGCCATAAAATAAATTGGAATTGAACTTAGTACTGAGCTCATGAGTTGTAGGTGACCTCCTCTCGAAATCAAGTGACTCTTCCATCCTTCTAGTTTAGCTTCAATCTTCTCAATCAACGGCATATAAAGTGCTTTATTCAGTTGCTTTATAGTCAATTGTTATCCCAAATAAATAATCGGGAAAGTGGATAGAGAGCAACCCAAAACCGCCGAAATGATTGGCACATAGATTGAATCCATATTAATCGGTATAAATGAACATTTTGTAAGTAGACGTTATCGTGCTCAACTACTTACACACAATCATTAAATTAAGTACAACTAATCATCTGTAAAGTTTCGATAGCGGAATTAAAAAACATTAAAAGCAAATCAAAGATCTTAGAAATCAAAGTCTCCATGTGTAAATCAATCAATTAGATTACATACCTTTATCCATTGTAAACTGTAGAACAATACTCTTGAAACGTTCTTCGCAAACCGTCAGAAGAACTGCAAAGCGATTTCTCTCCTCTTTCTCTTTCTAAGCAATGACAACTTGTTCTTTATGAAATATCGATGAAGAGAGGATCTACCTTACTGTTAGAATATATTTCTTACTTATGCTTGTCATTAAAGCAATTATTTATAGGGAGATGCAAATAACAGTGCACCCTTTAATCGCACCCTTTAATCAAAGCTGCACCCTTTAGCCTTATGGGTGTCAGTATGCATCCTTTAGTGCCATGCATTGAATATGTTATTATTCAATGGTCAACGCACCTTTAAATCAAAGATCAATATGATAAAGGCACCCTTTAATCAGATTCAGTTGACTTGCGCTGATCAATATGATAAATGCATCTGTTAACAATTATGCACCCTTTTCTAAATTAGGCCAATTAAAATCAGCCCATTAGTTTTATTTTGGGCCATATTATTTTATTTCCTTACACATTTTTCATAATTAATCCCCAGTCAAGAAGCTACAGTGAATAATCTCAAAATGACCTTTAATGAGACTATTGTGGAGACCTCGACATTTGCTATTAACATTGTATCATCTGCGTATTAATGGGCTATCACTGCCTTGTTTAATTTTGATGAAATACGACCTCGAACTGATCTATTAAGAACCTCAATCATCCTTTGAAGAACATCTGCAGCAATATAAAAAAGCATGGAGGATAATGGGGCCCCTTCCTTAAACCCTTCTTATGAGTGAAATAATCAGTTACCCCTCCATTCATAATAATTCTTGAAGCAGCAGTACTTAGCAATTCATCAATCCATCGAACCCATTTTGTGGGAAATCCCCTAGCAATCATCACATCTTTCAAATAAGCCCAGTTCACCGAAGCTCGAAGTTAAATCTTCAGAATGGATAAGCGAAATAGTTGGAGTGCTATATTGAGCGCATCAATTGCAATTTGGAAAACAGGATAAATTTTTCTCTTTGAATATCTATTATACCCTTATATTCTCTCTCATATCTATCACAAATTCACAATTAATACAAAAGTTAATAAAGGAAAACATTAATAAAGGAAGGTTGTCACAATTAATACCTATTATTCCTTGAACAACCCTTCTTTCTCTTGAATTTTCGCTTATTATTTTGAAAAAAAATTATTAATAAAAATTGCCTTATGTGTTCCTCAATTCTGATTATTTAATTATACCACAAAATTATTTTCATCATCTTTACAAGTAAAATAAAATAAATAAAACAAGCTTTTGTAATGTCAACGTGTGCTTTGCACGTACAAGTAGTTTATAATTATAGCAACTCCATTGCAAAGATGAGCATGTGAATTTAATTCTCTATATAAATACAACTTTATAGATATAAAGTTATTATTGATTATTTTTGTGAGCGAGAGGCAGAAAAATCTAGTGTACTGTAATTTTACTTTAGGAGTTAAATTTTTTTTTTTTTAGAGAAGCCCGTAGGTGTTTGACAGAAGCATATAAAAATTTACAAAATTTAATGAATAAAATTGTAAAATTTTAATTTTATAGAGGAACTTACTGCCTTTTTTTCTCTCACTACCGTCCCCCAGTTTGTAGTGGTACAACAATAGTCCTTATAATTACCTTGAAAATCAGAATTATAATAAGATAATAAAAAATCTTCGATAAAAGATCAGAATTATAGATATAAAAATCAAGATATAATATAAAAAAAATATGATAAAATACTAATCAATTTTGCTGGTATTAAGATTGTTTTTTTTAAGGTAAAAAGCGAATGCTCCAAAAAAGTTAAAACCTTCCTTTATTGATTATTAACTTTTTTGTATTAATTGTGGAATTAATTGTGATAGATATGGAAGAAACAGTGTAAGGGTATAATAGGTATTCAGAGCAAAAAGTTTCTCTCCACTCTCAAAATTGCAATTGATGCGCTCAATATAGCACTCCCCTTATTTTATTCTTTAATTGACGCGGTTCAATCGCTCAACACATTAAAATATAGTCTAAATTTGTCTTGAATTTAATTTAAATAAGTATACTCAAGTGTTTAATTAACTTGATTCGAATAAAGAATTTTAATCTGAAAAATTCTCTTTTAGTTTATCAGCCCTCGCTAAGAAAATTATTAGAGCATCTACATCTCTAGTATTATTAGAGTTTCTAATATGATGTGGCAGTTTCTAATCCAGTTTCAGAAATATGAGAGAGTTTCTTATTTAGAAACTATGCAGTAAAGTTTCTTATTAAGAAACTGTTTATAAACTCCATACTGACCAAATGATTGGCTCAAATTATTTCTCCTTTTTAATTTGTTGTTGACGTGGCTTAATAGAAACTCTAAAATTAATTTCAGAGATGTGAGAGTTAAAAATTTTAAAACCTTAATTTCTAAAAAATTGTTAACAATTCTTTAAAAATTTATTTGAGTTACTGAATTGTAAATGCTCATCTTATCGATGTAAATGTTTTAACAGTAGATACACCTTCAAACTAGAAGTTCAATCAGGCTTCATTTGATGTGTGGATTCGAAATTTGAATGAGAGATTCTTTTATGTACAGTGCTTCATTGATCACTGTTGCTTCCGTCTTAATTTAATTCCTGTTGAAACCCTTGACTTTCGGATTTTAAAAAAAATGTAATTAAAATAATTAATTTTAAAAAAACAACATGATTATTTTTTTTTTTACAAAAACCTAAAAACCGAACTGCCAATTTGGTCTGAAGAATTTTTTTTTCTCTGGACCGAATTGGCAATTCGGTCTAGCCTTTTTTCACAGTTCCCCACCATTTTCTGTGTGGCCTTGCGTGTAACTCCTCCTGGACCGAATTGGCAATTCGGTCTAGGCTTTTTTTTTTTTTTTTAGAGACACTAAGAAGAGCAAAATAAAGAAATCTAATACTGAAAATTTGAATTTTTTGTTTAAATTATTTGTTAGATTACTTCTTTTGATTTATAATTAGCATATTTATACTAAAATACACTAAATTACTTGAAATTATGTTGAATTACACTATATTACAATAAATTATGTTGAATTACACTAAATTACGCTAAATTACAATAACTTCGCTAATTATGCTGAAATACGGTAAATTACGCTAAAGTAGACTGATTTTGTGCCATCTTTCATGAATCATAAAAAATAGTAAAAAAATTTGAAAAATAGTAAAAATTGGTATTCTACAAGTTCATTATGTAACTAATTTACTGAGCTACTTAGATTGAATAATAGAAATGAAAATCTTAATCGGAAACTTCAACTCAAGTTTTGAGGCTCTTCTCTTTATTTTTTGGCAATTCTGAATTTCAAAAAATGACGTAATGGTCACTGACACATGCGTATTTTCGCAAGCTTTCGGAAAAGTGGTCATTTGCTGAAATCGGACACTCGAGCGCCGTTTTATAACCGTTTGAAGTTTCGCCATCGTTTTCTGTCTTTTTAGTGAAAATATCGTCTCTATTCATATGTAATTTAGCGTAATTTACCGTATTTTAACATAATGTAATGTAATTTAGTGTAATTTAACTTAATATAGTGTAATTCAACATAATTTCAAGTAAGTTAGTGTATTTTAATATAAATATGCTAATTATATGTCAAAAGAAGTAATCTATCAAATAATTAAACAAAAAAATTCAAATTTTCAGTGTTAGATTTCTTTATTTTGCTCTTCTCAGTGTCTTTAAAAAAAAAAAATGACCTAGACCGAATTGCCAATTCGGTTTGGGCTAAAAAAGCCTCTGGATCGAATTGCCAATTCAGTCTGGCCTGTTTTTTTATTTTCTGTGGCGTTCTTTCTACAACCCGATGAAAAACAGCTAGATCGAATTGCCAATTCGGTCCAGAGAAAAAAAAAAATCCTTCAGACCGAATTGGCAGTTCAGTTTTTATGGTTTTTATAAAAAAAGAAGTAATCATGTTGTTTTTTTTAAATTAATTATTTTAATTACGTTTTTTAAAAAAAATAACTTTCTGCTGGAGATTGGATAAAACTCCTACGGTAGTCAATTCAATCAACATTGACCTCGATGCAAACGAGTAACGACTTGCCTTTGATTGGTTCTCTTTTACGGTTTTACCTAACACCTTCATCAATACTCGATAAGCGGATTGAGGCATTGACCTCCTTGTTCGTTTCCTTGAGAGAAGGGCACGTGCTTATAAGCATCCTCAAATTTATGGCTGGACGATGTCTATGGCAGTCGGTACGTGAACCGTGAGATAGATCAAATTGATTCCTCAAGTTATTAGTACCAAATTGATCTATAAACTTGTTTAGATAATCAAATTAATTTCTAAACGTTTATTTCCAACAAATCAGTTTTTTCAACTTTTAAAAAAGTAAAGTTGGTCTTTGAATTTCTATTCAAATAATCAAGAGTCCGGTTAGTATGACATCGGTGTCATATGACACCAACTACAAAATTGATTGGATAGACTTCAAACGACTAATTCAAACCGTTCAAACCGATTTACTTTACTAGTGATGCGTTTACATGCAAAATATTTATATTTTCTAGTTATTTTTAGTATCAAATCAAGCGGTAAAAATATTGAAAAATGAATGCATTAAAATTAACTTAAAAACTCACACATTTGACCACTTGACTTGATACTAAATAAATTCGAAAAATTATAAATTTTTCATGTAAACGCACAACTATTGAAATAGATCGGTTTGAACGGTTTGGATTCACCGTTTGAAGTCAATTCGATAAGTTTTGGAGTTGGTGTTATATAGACTGAAATAACACTGATGTCATACTAGCCAGACTCAATAAACCATTCAATTTAGTTTGAACTGATTAGTCATACTGAGAAGTTAGTGTATCGACTTGTTCTTTAAAGTGACAAGGAATCACTTGATAATCTTCACAATAATTTTTCAAATTTAAATAAGGTAAAAAAAAATTAAAATAATTTGTGAGTGTATTATAGTATATAGATATTCTAAAAGACAATTTTAATACAATTTGAGTATCGTTTGATGATGCATCAAGAATTGTCAATACAAATTTCTGAAACTTCAAAATAATTTGTTGTACAATGAAACATACATCAAATTACTATTTTTATAGACATTATTTTTGTATATCATATAGACATGATTTTGGTTTTCCAATTTATTCATATTTAAAAAAATATTTTCGGAATTGTCAAAATAAATAGCTGTCAAGTGATTCATCCTCATACATAATATTTAAAAAATATTATTGCACATACGTACAATATAAATATTCAATCATATAAATAGCTGTCAAGTGATTCATCCTCATACATAATATTTAAAAAATATTATTGCACATACGTACAATATAAATATTCAATCATATAATCTCACAGTATTATGTCTGACACACGACTCCTGACTCAAAATATAAATAAAAATAAAAATATATCAAGTGAGATAAGTATGAACTAACTTATTTAGTTCTTAAATTTGTAATCTTAAAAACAGCATTTAATGTTAACATTAAAAGAGCTTGTATTAATAGTGAAAAATAATATATTTCAACTAAAATAGTGTACCGCCATGATAAGATAATATTGATCACCTTACATAACTAGAGGAGGGATCAAGTTACAACAATTTTGAATTACAATAACGATTTTCTACATTTTAAAATTCCAAATCGTGGATCCAAACCGTTGAACATAATCTCCACAATAAAATATACTTCCAGATCAAATTTTACATTTTTTTTGAATTTTTTACTATTTATTAAGTATTTTACAAAAACTAGTCAAATTCAGACCATTGAATTTTGTACCCATCTTAATAAATAGTAAAAAAATTCAAAAAAATGTAAAATTTGATGTGGAAGCACATTTTATTGTAGAGATCATGTTGAATGGTTTGGATCGACGATTAATGTAGAAAATCGTTGTTGTAATTTTGTTGTAACTCAAAATTGTTGTAACTTGATCCCTCCTCACATAACTAACATGATGTAAAGACATATAATAGAAAGTTATTTCATACATTTTGTATCTAGAACATTTAGATACAACTTTTTGATGTTATAACCAGACATTTTCATTACAATTTCAATATCTTCAATGTATCCCTTTACTTCTATTGTTACTCTGTTAGCAATGAAAAATTGCAAATTCCCCTCGACATTTTTTTTTCTTAACAAATAAGGTCAGAATCCAAGCATTCAATGCTAGACCTGGTTCATACCAAAATTGGATTTGGCCACTAGTGCGACCTTATTGGAATAGTCTAGAAACGCCTGGATTAGCGTCAAATTGTCTCAACCACTTTTCTTTTTCTAACAACTTCTGGTCCTTGTTTCAAAAAGCAAAATAAAATCAGGTTCTCAAATGTACTAGATCCTACCATGATTTTTTTTTTTAAAAAGATAAACAATTAAAATCCATCATCTCCGTTCCATTTTGCACCGACACTAGTGTCACATGCATTTTGTACTTTTATTTTTATTTTTCAAAGATACTTCCTCCACCCGTTATATTATTGAATTAATTTAGATACTTCATCATAATTCTATCATAATTCTGTCTAGAATATAACATTTTTTCTATGTCCATTTTGTACCTTTTTCTTTTTCCAAATTTCAAAAGATACTCCAAACGGCTATATTGTTGTTAATTTAGATGCTTCACCGTAATTCTGACTAAAATATAATATTTTTCTATGTTGCATTTTCTTATGATTACAATTTCAAATTATGACAAATTCCACCTAATAGAAAAGAACGAAGAATTATAGAGACTTACTCGATGTGAATCAAAATCTTGCTTTTTTCTTCAAGTCCATAGATAGGAATCGTGGTTAACCAGACTAGATCTCTGCTGCCAGTCAAAATGGATCACAAAAAAAAATTGAGGTTGTTCGTGGAAAATATTTTTGAAAACATATGCAAGAGCCATAGCCTGTATAACCACCAAATTCAAATAGTCACCAGTTGCAAAAATTTGCAAAATCTATACATACTACTGTTTCAATTCTCATAGGTAGATATTTTTTTTTGTCAAAAATATGATTAAAGTAAATTTGCTAGAAATTATTTTAAAGAAGGTAACTCCAAATTTGAAAGGTTACTTCCAACTGCTATATTATTGAATTAATTTCAATGCTTCACCTAACTAAAATATAATATTTTTTGCTATGTCCATTTTTCTTTTATAACGATTCTCGTAATGTTAAAAGAAAATCACTCTGATGTCAGACTAAAATATATTATATTTTTCAAAGAAATTATTAAACAAAATATAAACTGCTTGACTCCCTCACTCTCCGCCGAGATTTTTATTAATATCCAAAGTTTAATAGAAATTATTTAATATATCCAGATCAGCTGAGAAGTTATAAAAATATCCATACCAGCTATTTTTTAGCCGGTACCTAATTTAATTCAGTACCGGCCAGAAAATGGCCGGTACTCAATTTTTTTTTAGTAAAGTACCAGCCATTTTCTGGCCGGTACTTAATTTTTTCTTTCTTTTTAGGATGGGCATAACATAGTTGGTTAGAAGAAAAAGTCGTAGGAAACTCGGATTGAAGTTTGCACTCGGTTTGACTAAGATCAAACAAATGCATTTGGTTGGATGCGTGTGTTACATCGGTGCATCATCCATGTTTTATTAGCCGGGTAGTGCTAAAAAAACATCAGTGGGTCGCTGATGTTTTTGTAATGAAACATCGATGTTTTGTTAGATTGTAAAAGATAATACTTATTGGATTTTTCAAATACATTTTATCCAATTTAATAAAATACAGCTACGCACCGATGTTTTTGCAATGGATATTAATAAAAATGTTTTTGCACCGATGTTTGGATTTTTCAAACACTTATTCTGTATTTAATATTTATGATTTTTTATGATTTTTCATTGCAAAAACATCAGCGACGCACCGATGTTTTTTTAGCACTACCATGCTTAATTGCCAATGTTATGTCTAATAAAACATGGATGTTTCATTACAAAAATATCAGCGACGCACCGATACATGCAACCGATGTAACACACGCATCCAATCAAATGCATTTGTTTGATCTTAGCCAACCGAGTGCAAACTTCAATCCGAGTTTCCTACGACTTTTTCTTCTAGCCAATTATGTTATGCCCATCTTAAAAAAAAAAAAAAATTAAGTACCGGCTAGAAAATGGCCGGTATTGTATAAAAAAAATTGAATACCGGCCATACCGGTACTGAATTAAATTGAGTACCGGTCAGAAAATAACCAGTACCGATAGCCGGTACGGATATTTTTATAACTTGTTAGTGGATATGAGTATATTAAATAATTTATATTAAACTTTGGATATTAATAAAAATGTCGGCACTCCGTCTCTCCCCCAAATTGCTTTGCTTTTCATATCCACGGACATCTCCATTTTATTCTAAGCTGGAGGCTTAGTCAGAAACTTAGACTTAGTTGAAAAAGGGTAAATTTCGCTGGAGGTCACTAAACTTTGTCCTTTGTCACGAATTGGTCACTCAATTTTGATTTGTTCCTCTATAGCTACTGAATTTTTATTTTGTCCCAATCAAGTCACCCTATAACTTTTTCATCCAAATTATAACGGAATATTCTCATTCCGTCCAAAAATTTAACGGAATATGCTCATTCCGTCCAAAATACTAACGGAAAAGTTATATTCCGTTAATATTTTGGATGGAAAAGTTATAGGGTGACTTGATTGGGACAAAATAAAAATTCAGTGGCTATAGAGAGACAAATCAAAGTTGAGTGACCAATTCGTGACAAAGGACAAAGTTTAGTAACCTCCAGCGAAATTTACCCTTGAAAAAACGGTAACTTTATAGTGGGACCGGAGTCACCCGACAACAAGCTTAAGCAAGTCCTCTAAATGAGTGCCACGTTGTTATGGGAAACTGGAGTGCCACGTCAGGACCGAATATTCCAAAAAAAAAGTTACATAAAAAATTGCGGAATTGTTTCCCGAAAATGATAAAGTACGCAAATTTACTAACATCTGGAAAAATTGTGAAGACCTATCAAGCACACTAGCTTTATTAAAATATGTGTTATGATAAATTGGCAAATCTGATTCATTGTTTATATACAATATTAAAAAAATATAAATCTAAAAGTTCTATACTTAATTTCAAGATAAATATTTGGTATCCTTTTGAAACTAAATATATTAGAGGAAAGATCTCATCGTATTAAGCATTGATTTATGCTTCATATTATTACAAAATTTATTGCTCTAGCGTGTTAATAAATCCATTCTTAGATAATTGAGGACGACTAATTAAGAAAAAAATCTATAAATAAATTCAAAAGATATTAAAGAATAATTAAAATGATTAAGAGATCGTACATACGGTTGTGAGTAAAACATATATTGCTTGTAAAATTCATGTCTGTTTCAATATAAGTATCAGTAAATAGATTACTTGTATGGATATGCAGAGCATGGATAATTTATCCTCTTTTATAAAAATACAAATTTGAATAACTCAAATTTTTATCTACCTATCTCTTCTCTTTTATTTTACGTTCTTTTCCTTTTGTTGATTGACTTACATTCAAAATTATCTATTATTGCAATCAAACATTTGATGCAATTTTGTTGTCAATTTTGCAATTTAAAATTTTCATGTTTACATTATAATAAAAATGTATTTTTATTTATTTTGTATATTCTTACTAGTATCAATATCAGCATCCGCTAATCATTACTTTTAACTATTTTTAAAAAAGGCAAATTCTTCTATGCACGACCTATTTGTAAAATGAACATATTTTCATTTTCAAAGTTCAAACAGTCGATCCGACTGTTCAACATTATCTCCATATTAAAATGTACTTGGAGGTCAAATTTTACATTTTTTTGAATTTGTTTACTATTTATTAAGATGGGTACAAAATTCAATGGTTTGAATTTGACTAGTTTTGTAAAATACTTAATAAATAGTAAAAAAAATTCAAAAAAATGTAAAATTTGACCTCCAAGTACATTTTAATACGGAGATAATGTTGAACGGTCGGATCGACTGTTTGAACTTTGAAAATGAAAATATGTTTATTTTACAAATAGGTCCTTAGGTGCATAGAAGCATCCCTCTTAAAAAAAAATATGTACTTAATAAAAAATAAATTATGATATAGTATTAGCATCAATCAATCCTCATAACCGTTCCTGATTTGTGTGGAGCGTTAAAAGCACTTTCTGGCATCTTATCTTTTCAGGAAGATTTCCATTTAGTACTATAAACAAATCAATTTGATTTATTTCCATAATTTATACTGGGGCCAGACCGAAGCTTGCTTATAAAAAGAGACCCCCTCCATCTCTAATACACAAACCAAAATTTAATTGGCAATTTCATACATTAAAAAAATTTATATATATAACCTCTGCTTGGCGCTTCTCAGTGAACTTAATCCTCCAAAACAAACCCATGACTGGACACTGCTGCTGTGCCAATGGGACTGACAAACCCGAAACCGGCTTCGCACCGTCCGATTTCACAATCAAGGGTGGAGATTTAACGGTGTCCGGCCACTCACTCCTCCGTGATGTCCCGTGCAACGTAACGCTAACCCCCGCCTCGGCCCTCCTCAAGTCGGATGCACGTGCGACGGGTGCCTTTCTGGGGTTTTGCATGCCGGATGCGAAGAGCCGTCACGTAGCACCACTCGGTCGGCTTGAAGGTATCCGTTTCATGAGCCTTTTCCGGTTCAAAGTCTGGTGGACCACACAGTGTGTTGGTAACAAGGGACGTGACGTGGAGCATGAGACCCAAGTGATCCTCTTTGAACGGTCCGATGTCGGCCGTCCGTATGTCGTGATGCTCCCTATAGTAGAAGGGCCTTTCAGAGCCTCCCTACAGCCCGGGCCGAGGGAGCGGCTCGACTTTGTTGACTTGTGCGTAGAGAGCGGGTCAACACAAGTCGAGTGCTCCTCTTTCAACTCGGTTGTGTACCTACATGCCGGCGACGACCCGTACCTTCTCTTCAAAGAAACGGTACGGGTCGTTCAGTCTCATCTCGGTACCTTCAAAACCCTCGATGAAAAAACCCCTCCTGGGATTGTTGACAAGTTTGGCTGGTGTACCTGGGATGCATTTTATCTTACAGTGAACCCGGAAGGCATCTGGGAGGGCGTCAAAACCCTCTCTGACGGGGGGTGCCCACCGGGTCTTGTCTTGATAGATGATGGATGGAATTCTATTTGTAATGACAATGACCCGATCAATACTGATCAAGATGCCATTAATCGAACTGTTGCCGGTGAACAAATGCCTTGCAGGTTGATCAGATTCCAAGAGAACTACAAGTTTCGGGATTACAAGAGCAAGAGAGACGGTGCCAAATCAACGGGCATGGGCGCGTTTGTCAGTGACTTGAAAAAAACCTTCCCAGGGCTGGATTACGTGTACGTGTGGCACGCGCTGTGCGGCTACTGGGGTGGCGTGAGACCGAACGTGCAGGGTTTACCACCGGCCAAAGTGGTACAGCCCCGGCTTTC
Organism: Carex littledalei; assembly: GCA_011114355.1. NCBI lineage: Eukaryota > Viridiplantae > Streptophyta > Magnoliopsida > Poales > Cyperaceae > Carex > Carex littledalei. The sequence goes on from CM022087.1 coordinate 10,986,932, forward strand.
GCCCGGGGTGGAGATGACAATGGAGGACCAGGCGGTGGACCAGATTCTCAACGCCGGTATCGGGTTGGTAGAGCCGAGCCGGGTCCAAGAGCTCTATGAGGGGATGCATTCTCACTTAAAGGCATCCGGAATTGATGGCGTCAAGGTGGATGTAATACATGTAAGTCCACTTACCTGCTTCTCAAGTTAATTAAATTTGAAGCTTACATTTTGTTCGTGGGGTCTTGCTGTTTTGCTAGTGTTATATTCTCATTTAATAATAATTGACATATATGATATTTGTGGATTCTTGGAAGGGTCTAGATGTGTGTAGAATTAGAAAAGTATTATGGATTTAATTGGTAGAATTGATTTTGGATTTTTGTGGTGCAGATTTTCTCTTTGTTGGCTGCTTCTTCTTTTTTGGGTTTTATTTAGTAAAAAAAAATATCCCAGACCCAGAGTAATACTTTTCATTTAAAAGCAGACAACTTATATCATGTGATAGTGATCAGTGGCCCCCTCCATTTATATTTGGATTGGATTTTGAGTGGTCCCCACTTAATATTTATTTTCAATAACTTAGAATAATCCACTTGGTATTGCTAAATAAAGTTACCCATTTTTTAAAATAATTGTGGATACCTCCACTTGTAAGTTGTAACTATGAGGTCGGCATTTTTTTTCCTTTTCATTTTTTTTAGTTTGTTATGTCATTTATTTATTTGACCTTGACAATTTTAATTACAACTTTTTCAGATATTGGAAATGCTATGTGAAGACTATGGTGGTAGAGTAGAACTAGCAAAAGCATACTACAAAGGATTAACAGAATCAGTGAACAAGCACTTCAATGGAAATGGTGTTATTGCTAGCATGCAACAGTGCAATGATTTCTTTCTCCTGGGCACTGAATCAGTTTGCCTTGGCCGTGTTGGTAATGTCATGTTTCTCTTCATTTCTATAAACAGCACATTTTATTTCCTTTAATTATACTGTGAGTTGATTATATATGCAGTCTAAAAAGGATCTCCTCGAATTTTTGAAATGTTGGAAATAGGCCAATTTTTACACCTGAATAGTTGCTTGGCTTAATTTGTGATTAATTAATTTAATGAATGATTCTACAGCTGATGACTTTTGGGTGACCGACCCGGAAGGTGACCCGTTTTGGCTCCAGGGATGCCACATGGTGTACTGTGCCTACAACAGTCTGTGGATGGGCCAATTCATCCACCCTGACTGGGACATGTTCCAGTCGAGCCATCCTAGTGCGGAATTCCACGCAGCCTCCCGGGCGATCTCGGGTGGTCCCATCTATATCAGTGACAAGGTCGGACAGCACAACTTTGAGTTGCTGAAAACCTTCGCATTGCCTGACGGAACAATTTTGCGATGCGAGAACTATGCGCTTCCTACGAGAGATCTATTGTTCGAGAATCCGTTGAAAGATGGCAAGACCATGCTCAAGATTTGGAATCTCAATAAGGTAAGAATTTATATATGTATAATTAATTTTGTGCTAATCAAACGCAGATTTGACATAATTATGTTCAAACAACTAACAAGGACGTTTTAGTGATGTTTATTTATTTTGATTTTGATGATTTGATTGGCAGTATACTGGTGTTCTTGGTGCATTCAATTGCCAAGGTGGAGGATGGTCCCGTGAGGCCAGGACCAACAAGCCCGCAAGGGAATTCGCTCGTCCAATCACCGGCAGGGCCCGCCCGTCAGACATAGAATGGAGCAAAGCAAAGAACCCCATATCAATCAAAGGAGTCGATTACTTCGCTGCCTACTCAAACAAGTCCAAAAAAGTGACCCTTTTGAAGCCTGACGAAGAAATCAAGATCACATTGGACCCGATCAACTATGAGCTCATAGTGATGTCGCCGGTTTGTAACCTGGGTTCAGGCAACCGGGTTAGTTTCGCCCCTATAGGGCTTGTGAACATGCTTAACTCGGGTGGTGCGGTTCAATCTTTCGAGTTTGAAGAAAATGGTGAGCTTTTGGTTGTGAAAGTGGGCGTGAAGGGAGCTGGTGAGATGCAGGCCTACTCGTCAGTTCGACCATCGGCATGTCGGGTGAACGGAGAAGAGGTGAAGTTTGTTTATGAAGAGAATGTGGTTTCTGTTCAAGTGCCATGGTCAGGCTCCTCTTCAAAGCTATGTGGTGTGGAGTATTGGTATTAGAAAAAAATATTTGCTTTTGATAATATTTTCTACTGTTGCGAGTAACATAATAAAAACAATAGTGTGGCTAACCTTGCTGAAAAATTGAAAACCTAATTCAAATGCAATTTGATTGAACTTTTCAGGTCCAATGATCAGATAATGTTTTGTCTGTTTGTACGCATTGCTCTTTTATGTGTGTGAACTTTTAGTAATCCTGATAAATTACACCATTTAATTGATCATGAGCATGTTAATCAATTCTAATTATGCAATTTGGCACCTCTGACAATTGGTTTTGTTACTTCCATTCCTTGATTTTATCATAAAATCTAGATTATATTCATGCTACAAGCTTTTGGTTATTTTATATTTGGGCCAAGATTACCAACCAATCAGTGTACACCGGTCAATTAAATCTTTCTTCCATTTTGATAAACATCGTAATTAATATTGCAGAATACTTAAACACACACATATATGAGGAGGGATTCAATTACATCATTTTTTAGTGACACTGGATTACATCATATATTTTCAAAAGTTCAAATAGTCGATCCAAACCGTTTAACATGATGGATATATTAAAATCTGCTTGCAGATCAAATTTTACATTTTTTTTAATTTTTTTACTATTTATTTAGATGAGTACAAAATTCAATGGTCTGAAAACAACGATTTTGTAAAATACTTAATAAATAGTAAAAAAATTCAAAAAAAATAAATGTAAAATTTGATCTGCAAGCACATTTTAATATATCCATCATGTTGAACGATTTAGATCGACTGTTTGAACTTTTAAAATTTGAAAATATAAGGTGTAATATGGTGTGACAAAAAATAATGTAAGTGGATTCCTCCTCTCTCTATATATAACTAAATATCTAAAATAAAAACATAATTGGTACTCAAAAAATTAATTATGACACAAAATATAGAGTATTTGCAAATGGTGAGATATAATTTCACATTTTAGTTCATTCTCTCTTTTTTATATAGAAAGGTGAAGATTTAGTCTATCAACTTCAACTTCTGTTTAATTATTCATAAAAAATTTACATCTGAATTTTGAATCCTCTAACCTCTCACACAAAAAAAAGTTATTCTTTGCCACCAAAATAGTAGTTCTTACCATCTCTACAACTTATTTATTAAGGAACTAAGTCGGCAGTCGGCAGTCGGCAGCTTCGAACAAAAGAGAAACTTATTAAAAAAGTTATTCTTACCACCAAGAGAGAAACTTATTAAAAAATACTCGGCAGTCGGCAGCTTCGAACAAAATGTAAGCTTTAAAGTAAAAAAAAATTAGATATGGATATGGTGCCCAGAAAGAGAATTCCTTCTCTAGTTACTGGGTTCGTCTGTGGCGATGCTGATATCGCCAGATGATGTGGCGAACCACTGCTGTGTACGTTTTGACTTTGACAGTTTGACTCATGCACAACGTATGTCATTGGCCCAACATATTTTGTTATATACCAACTAGTGCAATTGCATTTTTGTTTAAAATTCAGCCTGTAATTGGCGGCAGGCACTAAAATTTGGCGCACTAATACTTACGCCAGTCAATTTTCGAATGGAATTGGAAAATTTGGCACACAACATTATATCAGACTTTCTATTTTAATTTTTAATTTAATGTGATATTTTCCTTTTCAATTTCGAAAATATATAAAAAGTATAAAAAGTTTGTCATTAGCAACAACAAAAAAATCACTTTCTAATTTTCATGTTAGCAAAAATATAGATTTTCATTCGTTGTTTGTTAATTGCTAATTATATTAGACTTTCATTTATAATTCTAATTAAACGCGACAATTTCTAATTAATTTCAAAAATAAAAATGTTCTAAGTTAATTTTTATTATTTCTGATAGTGATAACACAGCTTTGACTATGGTCAAAGGTTGTTAGAGTTTCTGTTAAGCAATTCTGTTATGACAAAGTTGTTAGCCTAGCTTGTTAAAGAAGATTAATCAGCATCTGTTAAGCTGATACAGCAGGCTATATATAAGCCCTCTTTGTACATGTAATTCAATCAAGAAAATCAATAATAAAGATTACCTTCTCTTCTCAAACTACAGTTCATTTACATTTATCATGGTATCAGAGGCCTCTCGGCAAACGCCTTGATCTGATCCTCCTTCCGCCCTTTACCAGTACTGCCAGATCAAGCTCTAATGGCTGCTCCTGATCCCGCTTCTACCCCTATCTCTTCTCCTCTACCTCCTGTATTCAACCCGATCCAATTTCACTATTTCTCATACTGGCACCTCTTTTCTCTCTTCTGGCCAGCAAAACCTGACACTTGCAAATGTTTTGCATGTTCCTAACATTACCAAAAGGCTAATCAGTATCTCTCGGCTGACTCGAGACAACAATGTTATTGTTGAATTTTACAAATCTGGTTGTGTGCTTAAGGATTCTGATCAGAGTCAAAATAATGATGATTTACGTAAGGTTTTGGCTTAGGTTTTACATATTTTCTCACACTTATGTTTAATTAATTAGAGAAAAAGGCTACTGTCACCATTCTTTATGTTTTATTGCAGAAAACAGGTTTTGGGACTATTTTATACCAAATGGAGCTAGAATCGGGTCAATCGGATCAGCAACGCTCATCGACTAAGTCTCTGTTACGGCCAGTATTGCCTAATACGGACCAGGCCTAGCACAGACCAGAAGATAGCGCTGGAAGCATTAAACCCTAACTGTCAAGGTCCTAATACGGACCGTATCACTTGATACGGTCCGTATCCGAAGGCGACCCTTGGGGAATAACTGCCAACAGCTGTTTCCAGATCAGTTTCTTAGCCCCTACTCAACCTCCAGACGTCCCTCCACTCCTATATAAGGCCCCTGGGCAGAAGGAATAGTTATCTTTGTAATTAGGGTTAGATTTGATTAAAGTGAGAAGAGAGGAGTGCTTGTAACAATGCCGTTCCACGGCTAAGTTCCTTTTCTTAGGGCTAGGCAGTAAACCTTGTTACTCTTGATGTTTTGATATATATATTTCTGTTGATTATGATTTCTTGTTGTTGTATTAAAATGCTTTTGTGATTTACTATCTCTTCATCTAATTTCAATGATCTAGTTTGAGTCCGTTAGGATAGTAACAGTACTTCAATGGTAAGAGAAACTATTTGTATGAATTAGCCTCGTTGAGATCTATTAGGTTTATGTGAAGAAAACCTTAGCGGGGAAACCATAAACCAGACCAACAAAACGCGTACCAAATTCCATCACTTGCGTAAGGAAAATCACAGTGATCTGTGTAGTAATTTGGGGTTTTGAGAGATCAGACATTTGCGTAAGGAAAATCGCAGTGTCCTATGTAGAATCTCGATGAAAGATCTGTCATTCTTGCGTAACATAAATCGCAGTGACCTATGTGGTTATCTTTCATAAAACAACAACAGGAAATCAGACGCAACATGAATATATTGTCAAGGCGGATTGAGTGGCAATGGTGTGCCGAAACCCTAGGGATTCTCATCTCTATCTTTATTTTAATTACTTTTAATTGCTTCCTAATTTACATTGATCACAACAACATCTCTCAATTTTCAGATTTCATCTAGCCTTTCGAAAGATTGTGATTCGATCGCTCAAAGCATTGAACCAATATTCCCTGTGGATCGACCTCGAATATACTACTCGATAGGATTGTGCGCTTGCAGTCCGAACCGATAGCATTTCTGAGTTTATAAATATTAAAAGAAACATTGCTCTCTTTTGAATGATCAGATTCCAAGACTCAACGGGTGCTGCTTGAAGGTGGGCTTTCTCAAGGTCTTTACTTTTTACCCGGTTCTACTGCTCTTCTATGTGATGTTTCTAGTGGCGATCTTTGGCACCACCGGCTTGGTCACAAGTTCTGCCAAGTCACAAGTTGCTGATATTTTTGCGGGTTTTAAGACTCGAGTGGAAAACCTTCTCTCTTCTTCCCCTGCAGTGCGATGGAGGCACTGAATTTAAACCTATCATGAGCCTATTTCCTGCAGTCACCTTTCGGGTTTCTTGCCCCTATACCCCTGAGCAAAATGGGGTGGTTGAACGCAAGCATAGGCATGTGGTGGAGCTTGCTTTGGCCTCCATGGATCGGGCTTCTATTCCGATTGTTTATTGGGATCATATATTCGAAAGCATTGTTTTCATCATTAATCGCCTTCCCACAGCTGTGCTGAATTTTAAGTCACCATTTGAGCTTCTTTTCGGCCACCAACCTGACTACTCCTTTTTTAAAGTTCTTGGTTGCTTGTGCTACCCTTGGCTTCGGCCTTATGCGAAAACCAAATTTGAGCCTCGCTCTTTGCCATGTACCTTCCTTGGCTATTCTTCTCTTCACAAAGGGTACAAGTGTCTTCATCTACCAACTAATCGGATATACATTTCTCGTCATGTTGTTTTTCATGAATCAGTTTTTCCTTTCTCCACACCCGCTTTACCTTCAATCCCTTCTTCTCAGCCATTACCCTCACCTAATTCTTTAACTATTCTCTCCATTCCAGCTGAAAATTCCACTTCCCCTACATCTCTCCTACCTTCTCCCCCTCCTCAGCCTTCTTCATCCCCTCCCCCTCCTCCTTCTCCCCCTCCCCTGTCTCCTCATAATTCTCATCAAATGACCACCAAGACAAGAGATAATACCAGAACCAAAAGAAAATTTCCAGATTTTGTTTCCTATACAGCAGTAGCCCCTACGGAACACGAACCAACTTGTTTCTGTCAAGCCAAAAACTCTCATGATTGGCTACGAGCCATGGCTCTTGAGCTTGATGCCCTTGCCCAAAACAAAACTTGGGACCTTGTTCCTCCTCCCGAGCACCAACATGTGGTTGGATGTAAATAGGTGTAGGGGTGTTCATCGGGTCGGCTCGGTTCAAACTGAACTGAACCGTTTTAGCCGATCAACCGAACCGAACCGAACCAAAGTTTTATTCCGGTTTGTTCGGTTTGTTCGGTTCGAACCGAAGTTATAACAGAGACGAAAAGAGAGACGTAAAAAACTGAAAAAACTGAGAAACCCACATGCAAAAAAAAAGATTAAGAGAAGCCTCTGACAAGGTCCCCTAAGAAAATAAGCAGAAAATCCCCTGATAAAACCTGAAATTGTAAAACTACTAAAAACATTGCTCGACCCAAATCCAAATCCAATTGAATTCGATCCTTCTTGAAAAATACAAATTGCTTGACCCAAATCCAATTATTTCGATCCTTCTTGAATTTTGATCACTGTCACCTACTACTATTACACAAAACAAAAAGATAACGTACAATGAGCTTGGAAATGCATCTATTTTCTTTCCGGAGAGGACAACTTAGAGTGGTTGGTAGTGGTTGTACGGCGAACTTAGCCAGTTACTACCAAAGTAATCACTGTCACCTACTGCCACTGTTGCGTGCGCGACTTAGCCAGAGAGGACAGCCAATTTCGTGTGGCGTACGGTGTGGGAGAAGAATAGGTCATCGAGTATTCGTCGGCTAGATCTAGGGTTACGGTCTTGTGCCTTTTGCTCTGGATTTGGGGAGAGATAATAATGAGATAAGATAATGGCACTGGCGAATGGAGAGTGAGCTGTCGAATTTATCATCTAAGGGCTAAGGTAACAAAATTATTTCTACATTAACAAGATTCCACTGGGCTGGCATTAGGCCCAAAAGTCCTTAACGCGGATACACGATAATATATCAGAATTGAAGTTCGATCGATTCAGTATATCCAGTTTTATAATTTTTTAAACCGAACCGAACCAAAGTTATCATTCGGTTTTGAAAAACCAACCGAACCGAAAAAACCTAACCGTTTAACCCGAACTAGTTCGGTTCGGTCTAAAACCGATTAAACCGGACCCAATGAACACCCCTAAATGGGTGTATCGAATTAAGCGTAAGGCTGATGGGACTATTGAATGTTTCAAAGCTCGACTTGTGGCAAAGGGTTATACGCAAGAAGAAGGCATTGACTACAATGAGACTTTTAGTCCCGTTGTTAAACCTGTGACCATTCGTACTCTTCTCTCTTTAGCCCTTTCCAAAGGTTGGTCCCTTCGTCAACTTGATGTTAACAATGCCTTCCTTCATGGAGAACTCAAAGAAGTTGTTTACATGGCTCAACCTCCGGGCTTTGTCGATCCCGATTTACCTAATCACGTTTGTCTTCTCAAAAAGGCTCTCTATGGCCTCAAGCAAGCCCCTCGTGCATGGTTTCACCGACTTCGGGACTTTCTTGCCTTTCTAGGGTTTGTGGCCTCTCAATCTGACTCTTCTCTTTTCATCAAGCGTACTCCTCATGATGCGGTTTACCTTTTTGTTTATGTCGATGATATTATTATCACCGGCACTTCACAGCCTCTGGTTGATCATCTTATCTCTCGTCTTCATGATACCTTCACCATTAAAGATCTTGGCTCTCTCTCCTATTTTTTGGGTATCAAGGCAACTAAAACTGATTCGGGTCTTCTTCTTTCCCAAAGTCAGTACATTGATGATCTTTTACATAGAGCTAAAATGGAGAATGCCAAACCTGTTTCTACTCCTATGCAAAGTGGTCTCCAACTCTCCAAGCTTCAAGGAGACCCCTTTCCTGATCCTCATTTATATAGGAGTCTTGTCGGGGCACTTCAGTATGCTACAATTACTCGTCCCGAGATAGCTTTTGCAGTCAATAGAGTCTCTCTTTTTATGCACTCTCCAACAGAACTTCACTAGTCAGCAGTGAAGCGCCTTCTCCGTTACCTCAAAGGGACTCTTTCTTATGGTTTGCTTCTTCGCCCTTCCTCTCATCTTTCTCTTCAAGTATTTTCAGATGCTGACTGGGCCGGCAGCCCTGATGATCGTCGTTCTACTACCGGCTATTGCGTCTTTCTTGGCAACTCTCTTGTCTCATGGTCTTCCAAGAAGCAAACCACTGTTGCTCGGTCTTCTACAGAGGCAGAATATCGAGCCCTTGCTGCTGCTGCTGCTGCTGAGGTCGTGTGGCTTCAATCACTTCTCACCGAACTCATTTCCGATCATATTGATTCCCCGGTTTTATGGTGTGATAACCTTGGCGCGACTTTCCTTGCTGCCAACCCAGTTCACCATGCCCGCACCAAACACATTGAGGTTGATATTCATTTTGTTCGAGATTTGGTTGCCTCTCATCGCCTCTCTGTCCGTTTCCTGTCTTCTCAAGATCAAGTTGCTGATGCTCTCACTAAAAGCCTGGGATCTTCTCGGTTTACTAGCTTGTGCACAAGCTCTGTGTTACTACAGATACACATGACTTGAGGGGGGGTAATAGTGATAACACAGCTTTGACTATGGTCAAAGGTTGTTAGAGTTTCTGTTAAGCAATTCTGTTATGACAAAGTTGTTAGCCTAGCTAGCTTGTTAAAGAAGATTAATCAGCATCTGTTAAGCTGATACAGCAGGCTATATATAAGCCCTCTTTGTACATGTAATTCAATCAAGAAAATCAATAATAAAGATTACCTTCTCTTCTCAAACTACAGTTCATTTACAATTATCAATTTCTATAATAGTTCAGCCTGACCTTTCTTCTCGTGACCGGGTTTTTAAATGTTAAATGTTTGATCTTTTCTGTTTTCAAGGACTTTCAAGTTTAAGTTTCTAATACTAATTTTTATTTGTATATTTTTGTGAAATGCATTTTTTTCAAATTAATAATAATATTATGGGATAGCATTGAAATGCTATGATGCTTTGCAGGATAAAAATGTATCGGCATTTCGCTTGCAGATCTCATTTTTTTAATTTAAATGGCTAATCTAATTTTTCCAATATGAAATACATAATTGAATGTTAATGAAAACCAAATTATATTTTTTTCAGAACCTTTTTATTAGTGTTTAGATAGGAAAAATAATCTATTGAATTAAAAATTAATTTATTGCCCATCTAGTAGCAATGATTTTCTTGCTATCTAAAAGATTGGTAAAAATTCTAAAAAAAAAATACAAAACTCTGTTTTAATAAAAATTCAATATGTAAATCATACTGAATGTCATGATCAACCATTCAAATTTTGAAAATCGAGACTTGAGTGTGAAGTACGGATGTGTTATGCTTTATGAAGCACCGTAGCACAACTCTATAAAATACACAGAGATAATTCAAAAATATTGAATTCAAAATTTTACATTTTATGTTTGACATTGTTTAAGTTGGCCAAGTTAATTAGGAAACTGTCAAAGGACCTTAATCCTTGTCAAAATGAAAAAGAAGAGAACAAATCTTTTCATATATAATATTATTCATACTAATTCAAAAGACAAAACAAGTATATATTTAATCTTATCTATACATGGGGTTGGTGGAGGTATGAACAAAGGAAATAAGTTCCACCTTCCCTTGATAAACATGTGCTACCTATATTAGATTCAAGTATTGTCAAATAAAAAAAAAATCAAAACTCAAATTTATCAATGGTAGCTAGAACAAATAATTTGATGGCTCACTTGTACATATTCAAGCCACATAATCATGACATAAGATATATATTTAGACATAAACTAGCTAGATAGACCATCTTAATTGGTTAAAAAAAAAATGTCAGACTTTTCTCTGTTTTATTTCTCGTCTCCAGCAAGAGACACAGAGGTAGATCATGCAACAGCATGTATAACAGATGCAAGATAGCAAACAAAGTCATGAAAAATACAGCAAAATAATTAGAGTGTACGTGTACTATTTATAATAAATGCTTGGTCTCTCCGAATCAGCATCCCATGAACCGGCCTCCTTGACATACTCCAAGTACCTCAAAAACTCCGGCCGAGAAGTCGCTCTTTTCGTCGGTGCGTCGAGAATCTTTAATACGGGATGAGAATCGACTGCCTTTTCCTTGTTCTTTTTGCTTGAGTTCTTTGTTTCGTCGTGTTTCTGCGAGAAGTTGAAGGAGAACTGCTGAGAGAGGAGGCGACGGTAGCCGCGGCGGCTCTTTTGATTGCTGGATGGGCTAGACATGGCTATTGATTAGCTAGAGTGAAAGCGAGAAAAGAGGAAGATAGACTTTGTACAGAGTTGGAATGGTGAGTAGTTATATATTATATTAAAGGGTATTATATATGTATGTATATGTGTCTATATAAGGATTGGTTGTTGACTTGATGGATATGAGACTTTGTAAGCATTTGTAAAGGTGCTAAATAAGATATTAAATGCAATAGATATTATGAACTAAGGACAATGATATACATGTTTCGTTGAGGTTTGAAATTAAGTTTATATATATTCTAAAATTATATGTATGTGTGTGTGTTTATAATTAAGGATTGGTTGACTTCATGGATATGAGACTTCGTAAGCATTTGTAGAAGGCATGTGAGACTTGGCTCTATGGACAATGAGTGTGTTTTAAATGTTTGAGTAAGATATATATATTGTTGAAGCGTGTGAAGTAGGGGTGAAAACGGTATGGATAATATTCGATCCGTATTTGAAAAATTAGATGTGGATATCCGATATTCGAATATCCGTGTGGATATGGATACTGATATGATTTTATGTTTCAATTATCCGTATCCGAATAGTAGATATATATCATATATTTTAATATATATTATGAAAAAATATTGTTATTCACCACTAAAATTAGATAAATATTATGAACTTCGGTATTTTTTTAATATTATTTTAATAAATATCCGATCTGATCCGTATTCGTATCTGTATCCAGCTAATATCCAATCCGTATCTATATCCGGAAAATTATAAAGAATATGAATATGTTTTTACCACTATCCGTTCCGTTCCGTATTCGCTCCGTTTTCACCCCTAGTGTGAAGACAAAGGGAATGGGCCGAAGCCCATTTGTTTTATGGCGGAAGTAAATTCCAACCCGCCACAGATTTCTCATTAATAAAGGAAAAATTTCTAGCTAGTGTGCCATGTAAAATTTCAAAATAGTCAATTTATCCATAAAAATACCATAATATTCAATATTTTCATCAATACTCAATATATTTCTTCTATTCTTTTATTTATTTAACAGTTTATTTAGTTAGTTTACAAATTGAATTAACCTGTATACATTTCTCCCTCCATAAAGAATAGAATTGAATTGATTCACTTAAACAAACCCGGATCTACTCCCAATTTCCTCCATCCCCAACATAATGCGGTAATGCCACTCCAATTTTCTGAAAAATAGTGACTTTGTACCTATCTTAGAAAATAGTAAAAAAATTCTAAAAAATATAAAATTTAGTCTCTAATTATATTTTAACGTGGATATCATGTTGAGCGGTTCGGATTGTCTGTTTGAACTTTGAAATTAAAGATAAAGATGTTGGGGTACGATTGGAGCATGAAGCAATGGGGCATTTGAGCCCTCCTCTATTTAAAAAATGTATTTGCTGTGTTCAAGGTGTTATGTAATTTTACGCAGTTAATTGTATTGTAGCTTGTTACACATGTTTGTGTTTACAAAAATAGTATACATTTTTAAATTTACAGCATACATTTTTTTCAATACAAAATATTTTATTTTGAAGTTCATATTTTATTCGAGATGAAATCCAAAAAATAACTAATAAAAACTGAATTAGAGTTCAGCTCGTAGAGGAGCCGTGTGGTATATTTCGGTTTCTGGATTAATTTTAAGAAAAAAAAAAATAAATTTTAGTTTGAAAAATATGAAAAAGTCCTTGGTTGGAAAGGACATGATAGTGGAAAAGTATCATTCCCGGTACCGTAAAAGATTCCCCTCACTTTACGGTTTGAGATTAACTCCCTGCCTCTTTGAGATTCGAGCTAGCACAGGAAGCAGTATTATTGGGCTTTGAGATTCGTGCCAAGTTAAAAAGAACAGTTCAGATCCACTAATTCTAAAATATTCCCTATTACGGTATCGGAGAGGATCTGAATTAATTCCATGATAGTTCGGACAGCTGGTCGAGTGTGAAGTGCATGCAAAGAACGCTAGCGTTTTATTTTAATCGGAAGAAAAAGGACGCTTGCTAGTGCCTGTTCATCGTTCGTCCACGCTGGATGTTTCGTTTTCCAGCGTCCACACTAGAACATTTGCATAGCGTCATTGTTAAATTTTTGAAATTTTGACAAAATGTCAATGATGTCACTTCTTTAAATTAATTTTTTTAATACTATAGATAAAAAAAAATCGGCTCAAATAATAACGCAATATCGGAAATAAAGGACCCTGTTTTTGTGAATCCAACTGTTTATCTATTTTGAGATTCGCGCATAACAACCAACTGATTTTGAGATTCGTGTATTTCAAAAAATTAATAGTTGGATTTGAAAAAGCAGGGTTCCTGCGATTCTTTGGAATCACAGCAGATTTATTTCCACCCAATATCATCTTCTAAAATTATAAGAAAAAAATAACATACCAATCAGATGTGGAAGCATTAGTATAGAATGGGGTCAGTTGACCTTTATTTATTTATTTTCAAAAACTAGTAATGAAGTAGACTTTTGCTCTATAATTTATAGTAAAATGCTACATGTACAAGAAATTAACCCTTATAATTTTTGTGGAATTTTATACTAATGACCCCAATTCTCTTAAAAAAAAGAATGATTTATATATAATTTGGAGAATTTCTAGCATTTTAAAATTTTATTTAATAAAAAAATAAAAAACTCACATATGACACTTCTTATTTTGTATTATCCCTCTCTCTTACTTACCATTCTTATTAAGAATTCTTTTTTTTTTACCTCTATTTAATAAATTTTTCCGCCCCTGATACTAATAATGAAATGCTAACTTCTGTTTGTTTATTATTGAATTGGTTCAAAAGGTTGTAGAAATAAATTAAAAAATTATGTAAACGAAATACTATACATAGTAAATTAAAAAAAAAAAATAATTGACTGAATTTTGTAACAAAATAGCGAAGAAAAATGTCTATATAAAAAATACTACTTTACCTATATATCATATATAGATCAAACTCTAATTTCATATAATAAATTTTATTGAATTTTTTATAGCCTAAAATTGTTCGCGCCTTCAAATTAGTGTGGCATTTTCTTTTTAAACTCTGGTAATAATGGTTTCACAAATTAAAATCTCTTGTCAATGTCAAAAAGATAAAAAAAATGCCATGCATGCTTTACCTTATTTAAATAAATAAATATTATAATTAAGAATATATTCGATATAAAATATAAAAGAAAAACTTTCTTGCCTTGAGCTCTTATAATTGGTAAGCAAACTCAAGGCAAACCAGCCGAAATTTTTGAAGTTACTATTCTCTTAAAAAAAAATAAACCAAAAAACCACGGAATCTGGGTATTTTTAGATCTACCGTGACCGCAGAACACCGGTGCGGCCCCAAATACGCGGGACCGCACAGGCATTCTGTGGCACCTTTTTTTTTTTTTTAAACAGAAAAATTATTAATAAAATAAGAGAAGAGGGGCACAGAAACCAAATGGTCAAAGTATTTCTCAACCGCTCAAATACGTTCAAAGTCAAATGAATTAGAATGTTTCTGCAAAAAAAAAAAAATTGGGCCGCAGAACCATTCTGCAGACCCTTGGCTGGGGCCGCAGAACGCCTGTGCGGTCAGGGTCGCACCAGTTTTCTACGGCCATGGTAGATTCCGAAATACTCAGATTTCGTGGTTTTTTAGTTTATTTTTTTTAGAGAGCGGTAACTTAAAAAATTTCGGGCAAACCAGCCCAAGTGAACTTTAAAACTTTCCTGTAATTAGCGACAAACTTTGCAAACCGCACTGGCATGATAGATCAAAAGTATGAATGATCATTTACTGATGCATATCTGGACTGTTTAATTAATTTAACCAAAAGTATGTTATATCTTGATCTTGTTTTTAACACGTTTAAGATAATTTTGCTATTATTAAAAGGGAGAGGAGCGGTTGTTCCGACCAGCATCAGACTGTAATCCATTTGATATCCAGTTAAAATTGTCCGATTAACATCAAAATTTGTACGGGCAAAATTCACGAAACAGTTCAGTTTGCACGAATCTCCAAAATTTTTATTAATATCCAAAAAAATAAATAAATTTCGAATTCTACATCATGTTTGACAAGATTCGAAAAATACCCAAATCGCAGTTTTATTTCACGGTTTTGGACCCCAAAACCGCAAATTTAAATTACGGTTTTAGTCCTCTCAAAACCGTAGAACAAATCCATGGTTTCATAAAACCGGAAATTAAAACTGCGGTTCTAGGCTAAAACCGCGAATTTAATTCACGGTTTTAGGTTCTAGGCTAAAACCGTGAATTTAATTAACGGTTTCAAAACCCCAATTTCAATATGTTATAATTTATTTATTTATTTATTTATTGAAATATCAGAAATATTTTATATATTTCTTTGAAAATAGATGGAATACTATATAATTTGATTTATTAGAAAGACTGCGACAAATAACCCGGATCAACATTTTTCAGGCCGGACTTTTTGCGGCTGTAAGAAAAATTAAAATATTTCTTTGTGTGTTATTGGAAAAAAAATAAAAATATTTTGAATCTGAGTTATTAATTCCGGTCCAAAAGTCACTTCTAGGTTAATACAAAAAATATTTGAATTCTTCTATTTTCGAAAAAACAGAAAAAGTTGTGAGAAAAAGTTTTTCGTAAAATTTTTTTGTCAGAGATATTTTTTGTTTTTTTTAAATAGAAGAATCACAATATTTTATGTATTTATCTAGAATTGACTTTTGAACCGGGATCAATTCAGATTCAAAACATTTTTATTTTTTCCAATAACACACAAAGAAATATTTTAATTTTTCTTACAGCCGCAAAAAATCCGGTCTCAAAAATGTTAATCCGGGTTATTTGTTGCAGTTTTTCTAATAAATCAAATTATATAGTATTCCATCTATTTTCAAAGAAATATAGAAATATTTCTAATATTTTCAATAAAAAATTATAACATTTCTGTTTAATTAAAAAATAATAAAAAAAACCTAAAACTTAGCGCCATAACCTAAAACCGCAAAAAAAATTACGGTTTTGGAATTCCGAAACCGCAAATATTTTTGCGGTTTTAGGCTGAATTTCCGCAAAAAAAATTTGCAGTTTGGTCAGATTTCAAAATTTCTCGGACTGGAGTGTAGATTTTGAAATTTGATATTTTTTTTGGATATTAATAAAAATTTCGGTTATATCAAAAAAGAATGAATCTCGTTCTGATGTAAGTTGGAAAACCCCGCTCACTTGTTAAAGATAGGGGTGTTCATCAGTTCGGTTCGGTTTCGGTTGAAACCGAACCGAACTAAAGTTTTATTTCGGTTTGTTCGGTTCATACCAAAATATATTAATTTTTTTATTTAAAGCAATTGATTTATAATAAACCGAAGTATTTAAAGCAATTGATTAAGAAATAAATCGGGACGGTCCGGACCAAATTCATAATTTCGGTTTCGAAAATTTTCAAATCGAACCGAAATAATAATTCGCTTTTAAAAAGCAAACCAAACCATTTAACTGAAAAAATCATTTGGTCCAAACTAATTCGATTCGGTTCAAAACCGAAACCGGACCCAATGAACACCCCTAGTTAGAGAGAGATCATTATGGGTACAACTCATAAGTCATAATCGGTGCATGTATTGAAATTGGCAGCAAGTATCGTGTGGTTTTGTTTTACTAATGTGGCTGCACGTGAAACTCACGTGACTATATATTTGGTACAACATGATGACCCGACATTTTTATTAATACCCTAAACAAAAAAAAAAAAAATATATATATATATATATAGAGAGATGGGCTATGGTGCATTGCAATGCATAGGCCCCTCCGTGCATTGGACTAAAATCGTTGGATTCAAAGTCCAAATGACCGATCCAAACCGTTCATCTTGTTCTCCATATTAATATGTGCTTGGAGACCAAATTTTATATTTTTTTGGAATTTTTTTGCTATTTATTAAGCTACTTTGAAAATTGCTGATCCGGGTGAACAGTAAAAACAGTGCAACTAAATTCTGGACCACCGGATCAGACTTTTTCAAAGTGGCTTAATAAATAGTAAAAAAATTCCAAAAAATGTAAAATTTGGTCTCCAAGCACATATTAATATGGAGAACAAGATGAGCGGTTTGGATCGGTCATTTGGACTTTGAATCCAACGATTTTAGTCCAATGCACGGAGGGGCCTATGCATTGCAATGTATAATAGCACAATTTTATATATATATATGACGGATGCTTCTGTGCATACAAGGACCTATTTGTAAAATGAGCATATTTTCATTTTCAAAGTTCAAACAGTCGATCCGACCGTTCAACATTATCTCCATATTAAAATGTACTTGGAGGTCAAATTTTACATTTTTTTTATTTTTTTTACTATTTATTAAGTATTTTACAAAACTAGTCAAATTCAGACCATTGAATTTTGTACCCATCTTAATAAATAGTAAAAAAATTCAAAAAAATGTAAAATTTGACCTCCAAGTACATTGTAATATGGAGAAAATGTTGAACGGTCGGATCGACTGTTTGAACTTTGAAAATGAAAATATGCTCATTTTACAAATAGGTCCTTGTATGCACAGAAGCATTTGCCTATATATATATAGAGAGAGAATGGCTAATATACAAACGTTTGTTCCTGGACTCAGGAACAAACGGTTCGGTTCTCTGATTTTCAAAGTCCAAACAGTTGATCCAAACCGTTAGATATTCAATCTATATTAAAATGTGCTTGGAGACCAAATTTTACATTTTTTAGAATTTTTTTACTATTTATTAAGCTGGTTTGAAAACCGCTGATTTTATTAAACTTATGCACCATTGAAAAACAGCGGTTTTCAAACTAGCTTAATAAATAGTAAAAAAATTCTAAAAAATATAAAATTTGGTCTCCAAGCACATTTTAATATAGATTGAATATCTAACGGTTTGGATCGACTGTTTGGACTTTGAAAATCGTAGAACTGAACTGTTTGTTCCTGAGTCCAGGAACAAACGTTTGTATATTAATCATTCTCTCTATATATATAAATCTGTCTTCGGTATGAATTTTTTTTCAAAAATACCCTGACCGTCTCACGTTTGGGCGGTCCACTCTCCCTATTAAACCGCCCCACAGTGGGGCGGTCACCTCTTCACACCAGACCGCCCCATGCTTGGGCAGTTTGGTATTAATTTTTTTTTAAAAAAAAAACGCAACCCCCACCCTTCCTCTCTCTCCCCTCCCTGTTGCTCCGCCCAAACCCCACAAAAAAGAAGGCGTCGACCCCCCCCTCAGCCCTCACCCCACAGAGAAGCCCCGCCCCCACCCCCTCTCTCGCTAAGACGCCCCCACCCCCTTTCTCTCTCTCAAGGCACCCCCACGAAGCTTGAGGTTAGGTGAGGCCAGAGCACGAATCACGAAGCACAATTCAATTATTTCCGGGTAACCCGACAAAAACTTATTTTATTTATGTTTTGTGTCTTGTGATGACATTGGAGCGATAGCTAGAAATTAAATTGTTAATTATCGTGTGCGGGCTGTTAATTTTCCCGACGCAATTGAATTGCTCGGATTTTTTATATTTCATAAGTGTTGCGTTTGAAATTGTTAGAAATTGTTAAGGAATTGCCTTGCAGGTTGTTGAATATCGTGTGCGGGTTGTTGATTTTTTTGACACGATCCATGGTAATGTTACACCCTTTTTAAAATCAGCGTTTACAAAATTAGGGTTTAGAAATTAGGATTTAGGATTTAGGGTCCAAAATTAGAGTTTAGGTTAGGGTTTAGGGTTTAGGGTTATTGGTTTGGTTATGTCGTACCGAGTTGTAGAAATTGAATTATTAAATATCATGTGCAGGTTGTTGATTTTCCCAACGCGATTGAATTACTTAGTTTGAGATAATTATTCTTATTAATTTTGGTTAATTGTAAAAATATGTTATTTGAATTGAGAAAAGATCACTTGACAATTATTTGAATTTTAAAATAGTTTCTTAAAATAAAGTAATTATTTGAATTTTTAAAACAATTTTCAAAGGCCATTAATTTCATATCACTTTAATTTTAAATCATTTAATGTATGGTATTTTATTTTTTAAAATCTCACTAATTTTTATAAATATGTTATGTGAAAATTATAAATATAATTAAAATTTTAAATCATTTAATGTACGGTAATTTTTTATTTTAAATCTCACTAATTTTTATAAATATGTTATGTGAGTAATATAAATTATGCCTATAATGTTTAAAAAAAATTAAACATTTACATGTTTTATTTAAATCAGTTGGAAGTGATGTCTAAATATGTTTGGTCCAGCATTTACATGCATGGCACATTTTTTTTAGGGTTTAGGGTTTTAGAAATTGTTCAAAATTATTTAGAAATTATCAGAATTGTTTAGCATCTATAGAAATTATCCAAAATTAATTAGAAATTGTTTACAAATTAATTATTAATTGTTTTTAAAGTGTCGAAAATTCTATTATTAATTGTTTTGAAAGTGTATGGACGAGACTAGACGTCGAGAGATGCCCCGCATACGGTGCCATATGGGGTAGTCACCACACATACGAGAATACGGGCAAGGAGAAAACCGTAGGGATTTCTTATTATGGAACGCTTACTACAACAAGTATAGAGTTTCGGTGCAGATTGGCGAGGTCAGTGATTTTCTTTATTATTTAATTAACTTACTAGTTATTTGTATGTAGCAAAACTAACATTGTTTACATGCATGATGGAGCTTTTACCTGGCAGGCCAACCCCGAGTTCACTATGACTGACCTTACTGGAGATTATACGGGTATGAGGTAGAGAGCCTCCACATACCACGATACACAGAGACCAGAGAGCGCGACCACGAGGCTAGTGGGAGTGGGGCGCAGGCTGCAGATGCCTTTGCCTCTGCTATATTTGGCACACCGCCTCCAACCACATATCCTTCTACTTGAGAGGCCGATCCACGGGAGTACACAGGCGGTGATCCAGGAGGATCTCCCATGGGTCCGCCGTACACAGTTATCTTTGCAGGAGGAAGATCCCTGGGCGGCCGGTGCGGCGTCGGAGATGGATGTGGACGATCTCTAGGATGACGAGGAGGAGGAGAAGGTTCACTTGACGCGTCAGTTGGCGTCCAGGGACCGCCATCCACCTGCTAGGTTGGATCTCTCCGGTCGTCGTCGCCACCGTCGTCGTTAGGTTTTTTATGTTTTTTTAGTTAGATGGATTTATAGGATTTTATATTTGAATTGTTAGATTTTCATGTTTGGATTGTTAGATTTTATGTTGTAGACTTGCCATTTAGATTATTTAGTTTTATTGTTTATCTAGTCGAAAAAAACCAATTTATAACATTAAAAAAAATTCTAACAAATAAAACTACAATAAATATATAACATATTAAAAAACATTACAACAAATAAAATTATAATTGTCAATTATAAAAATATAACTATAAATTATTATAAAAATTATAACAAATAAAACTACAATAAAATATTACAACAAATAAAAGTATAATCGTCAATTAACAAATTATAACCATAAATCATTATAAAAAATAGAACTGTAAATTAAAAAATTAAAAAATGGTACAACATTTAAAAAAAAAATTAATATCAAACCGCTCAAACGTGGGGTGGTCTGGTGTGAAGAGGTGACCACTCCACTGTGGGGCGGTTTGGTAGGGAGAGTGGACCGCCTAAACGCGGAGCGATCAGGACATTTTTGAAAAAAAAAAAAATTCATACCGAAGGCAGATTTGCTATTTTTTTCTTTTTTTTAGAGTATTAATAAAAAATTCGGTGATGACCATATGCATGGGGGCATGCGGCAAATGTTATATTACATTTTTTTTTTTTTGAGTGGAATGCTATATTACTTGGATTTTCGGAATTTTGAAAAAAAAAAATACAGCCTCCGATTTTTTGGACTATGAACATTTTTTTATCAATAATTTTGACTATTTCGGTGGAGTTCAATATTTCTTTTCAGTCAAATTTATTTTTTCACAGCTGCTGATCTGTTTGTACTTTTTTTTATGCAGAGTCCGGATTTGTCTTTTTTTTTTTTTTTTGTTTTGTTCCGCTACAACTTAAGTTTGGCTTCTTTTTCTGTGCAAAAGACTGAAGCCTAAGAAAAAAAACTGAACTAGTAGCAAAATAAATATAAAAAAGAGGATTGAGGAGAAGACGTGAATAACGATTTGTGAAACAAAATAAATAATAATAAAAAAAGATAAACAACAAGCAGGAGACACAAATAGCTGAAATTTCAGTAAGTTAATTGTAAAATCTCATTTTTTTTTTTTTTATTCTTGACCAAATTTTTGGGTCCAACCGTGAGAATTGGTGATTACATGACGGTAATACGAAAAGGTATAATTTTCAAATGACGTGAAAGAAAAATATCTTGCCAAATGGTGCTTGAGAAATACTCTATAAAAATATAACATGATGAAGACGTATGCTTTTAAAAGGAAATTTTTTATTGGTAGAAATTAATAGAAAAGAAGAGAGAGAAATAGGAAGAGTACATCAGTTCTTATATTGGTAGAAAAATCGGTAGAAATTTACCGATTCAAACTGTTTTTTAATCTGATATATAGATGGAGAGAATTCTTATATTAGATGTCTAGTAAAATATGAAAAGTTTTTCAAAAAATAGATGGAATGTTTTGTTATATCTAAATTTTAAGATACTCTATCTATTTTTGTAAAAAAAAATATTTTACTAGAAAAAAAACAAACTGGTTTGGATCGATAAAATTCCAACCGATCCGAACTTTTTTATTTTTCAGAATCGGCAGAAATCCTACTGATCTTTCTACCAATAAAAAAAGAGATGTACTCTTTCTATTTCTCTCTCTTCAATTTCTTTAATTTCTACCAATAAAAAATTTCCCTTTTAAAACATAATATCGATGTCAAACATTTGAAATTCTGACTTCTGAGATAGGAAAAAATAATATTTTGTTCTTATCTTCATATGTGACGCGGCTTGCTGCGGTGTCTTAGGATCACCTCATATTTCACAAACATGAGATCGTATAATACTATTTATAAGAATTTATAGATATGAAAAAGATCATGGGAAATGATACTCAATCCAATTGATTATTTTTATGAGAATTAGTAGGACTTTATTTAGATGGTAAGAAAGAAAATTCTAACTAGTGCTTTGGAAAACAAAAAAACTTACCAGACGCGAAAAAAAAAAGTTTGCACTCGTTGGTTTCCTGATCCCAATTTATTGTTGCAATGATTAATTGCACATTCATTTTAATTTTGGAATAGAATATTCTACATGCAGTGGCGTAGTCATAATTGAATCAGAGATAAAGCAAAAATATCAACAATTTAAATTTCATCAAAATATTAAAATACAAATTTGAAAACTACCAATTCCATCCAAAATGATATAAGTTCTAATATATAATATTTGTTTCATATAAAAAAAATTATAGGAATACAAAATTTTCAAGTCTAAATTAGAGACCACGTTATTAACAAATTGGTAATTACTAACAGAGTCTAAATTACTAATTGATTGATAATTACTAATTAGGGACTAAATCACTAACATATTGGTAATACACACCAGTCTAAATTAGAGACTACATCACTAATAAATTGGTCAATATTAGAAAACAAATATAATAGCTAACTTGCAGTAAAAGAATTAGGATTAACTGAAAAAAAAATAGAATCCACACTCTCATTGGCGCCGCTGAGCTCCTGTTGCATCTGCTTTCACCTGATCAAGTTCTTGCATCGTTGATCGCGCTTCCTTCTCTTGAATCGCTTCACTTTAGAGTGGAAAAAACGTGCCGTGCCATGCCGTGACCAAATTAATTTTTCACATACCGTGCCGTGCCATAACCAAAATATTAAGGGGTGGTCACGGCACGCGAATGGTCACGCCGTGTCTAAACGTGCCGTGACCATACTTGACTCACGTGAACATTTAATCATAGTTTAGGTTAGTTTATTCAAGATTCATCATTAAATCAATATTAATGGTCCTAATTACACGTGACTCGCGTGACTACGTGCCGTGCCGTGCCAAAGTTTCAAAAGATAGACACGGCACGCGAATGGTCACGGCACGGGACACGCGAGTCACGGCACGTAATTGACACACATGCCGTGCCGTAGCCGTGCCGTAACTGTGCCGTTCCGTAACGGAGCCGGCTCGGCCGTGCCATTTTTCCCACTCCACATCGTCGCGCTTTGTTTTTCTTTTCACTGTTTCAAACTTTTTTTTTGTTTCTTTGCAAATCGGCGATCCGGGTCCGCACGAGTACAAATTGCTAACGGGTAGTGATTAGGAATTATAAAATAAAAAGATCTACGACTCTGTAGGGGAGTGGACTGAGAAAAAAATATAAAATAGCTGCGTTGGAAAATTCAAACTTCACAAGATAGGAAAGAAATTTTTCATAATAAAACAATCCAATACGAGTTAAAAAAAAAATTAGAATTCAAAATAAGACACATGCTCAACCCTAGACTATAGTGACTCCGCCATTATCTTAAAACATTAATTTTTCGAATTGAATTTAAACGAAAGAATCAAAACTCCTTCAATTATTAATATATATCTCTGTTTTTTTTTCATTCATACTTTGTGACATATAATGATATAATCCAACGACGTGATATTTTCATATTTTTTTCGTGAAAACTAAAATACACCGAATCTGTCGAGCCATAAATTATAAGGTAAAAAAAGGCGATGTTTTTTAGGTAACAGCACATCCGTAAAAAATTTAATGTTAACCGGAATACAAACATTGTTTGATACGAGGGTAAACATTAGCGTGTTATCGATTATTTTATAATGAAATATCAATGTACTACTGTCGGAATTAGTTAGGATACACAATATTGACGCGTCAAGAATATTTTTGTAATAACACGTCGATGCATTGTTTTCTAAACTTTAAACATCTATAACTTTTAATAGAAAATTCTAATTTAGATGTATATCCCCAATTCGGAAAGCTTATGAAGAAATATAAAATGTGGTGTCTTGAGTATAAACAGAAAAGTCATCTGATTAAAAATTAAAGAAAAAACATCGTTTAGTGTCTCAAACTTCCAACGAAATTTAGTTGAATTATTAATAATACTAACACCCCCACACACAACACATGCACATGTGACCGTTATTAATAATACAAATATAAAAATAGAAATAGAAATAAAACTAATTATTTTTGCCAAAACTGTTTATTTTTACAATTTATTAATACATATTAAACCTGAAAAATAAGAAGAAAAAAGGGGTGACCGAGTGGTCCGACATTTTTATTAATATCCAAAATTAATTACAAAATATTAATTATACCTCGTTAAGCTGAGTATTTTCAAAAATGTCCAAACCGGTCATTTTTTGACCGGTCAGGAGGGTTTTTTTTTGAAACATTTGTTAGATTACTTCTTTTGATGTATAATTAGCATAATTATATTAAAATACGCTAAATTACGCTAAGAGAGACGATATCTTCACTGAGAAGGCCAAAAACGACGATGAAACTTCAAACGGCCACAAAATGGCGCTCGAGTGTTCGATTTAAATAATCACTTTTCGGAAAGCTTG
The DNA here is from genome assembly GCA_011114355.1 of Carex littledalei. Taxonomy (NCBI): domain Eukaryota; kingdom Viridiplantae; phylum Streptophyta; class Magnoliopsida; order Poales; family Cyperaceae; genus Carex; species Carex littledalei. The sequence goes on from CM022087.1 coordinate 11,011,604, forward strand.
CAAAAATATGCATGCGTCGGTGACTGCTTTGCTGTTTGTTGAAATTCAAAATTGTCAAAAAACAAAGGGAAGAGCCTCAAAAGTTGAAGTTTCCGATTAAGATTTTCATTTCTATTTTTCGAATTAAGTAGCTCAGTAAATTGGTTATATAATGAACTTGTAAAATAGGGAAAAAATTTTATGATTTATGAGAGATGACACAAAATCGGCATAATTTAGCGTAGTTTAGCATAATTTAGCGTAATTCAGTATAATTAGCATAAGTAGCCTAATTTAACGTAATTTAATGTAATTTAGCGTAATTTAGCGTAATTCAGCGTATTTCAGTATAACTAGCGTAATTAGCGTAATTTAGCATACTTTAGTGTAATTTAGCGTAATTTAACATAATTTCAAGTAACTTAGCGTATTTTAGTATAATTATGCTAATTATACATCAAAAGAAGTAATCTAATAAATATTTCAAAGAAGAAAAAACTCCTGACCGGCTTTTGGCTGGTCTGAATTTTTAATCTAACCGGCCAAAAAATAGTCGATTTAGACATTTTTAAAAATACTCAGCTAAGCTAGATATTTTTAATATTTTGTAATTAGTTTTGAATATTAATAAAAATGTCGGCCGAGTGGTGCACATACATTGTCTGTGCCAACGCAAACAAAATTTGTGTGCCGCCTTTGAAAACTGAGCAGATAATGTTTGTATTCTGGTCAATATTAGAATTTTTTCAAAAGTATGCCAACTTAAATTTTTTTTAAATGCTAACTTAAAAAAAATCGGGAAAGGAAACGTCTTTTGTGGTATTTTTAATGAGTCCGGCTAGTATGACATCGGTATCATACGACACCAACTACAAAATTAATTGGATAGACTTCAAACGACTAATTCAAACCGATTTACTTTATGAGTGATGCGTTTACATGCAATTTTTTTATATTTTCTAGTTATTTTAGTATCAAATCAAGCGGTCAAAAATGTTGAAAAATAAATGCATTAAAATTAACTTAAAAATTCACACATTTGACATCTTGACTTGATACTACATAAATTCGAAAAATTATAAATTTTGCATGTAAACGCACAACTAATGAAATAGATCGGTTTGAACGATTTGGATTTACCGTTTGAAGTCGATTCGATAGATTTTGGAGTTAGTGTTATATACGCTGAAATGACACTGATGTCATACTAAGCCAGACTCATTTTTAATTTATATTAGAAGGAAAAATGGAGAAACTCAAAAGGGTATCCAGGTAATTTACCATCCAGCAGTTGAAATGTTGGTCAGGGACGATTGGCCATGGAGGCAGTTTACATGATCTTTTGTTAGAGGGACGGAATTCTATTAAAAACCACACATAGCACCAATTACTGCATGGACCGAGTCAGGATCCCTTTATAATATCCTAAATCTCTCCGTTAATCAATTCAGGAGATATCCGTTTCCATTTTCTTATGTCTATAACCGGACGAATCCTGTTTTATGAAACGGAGATAAAATAATGTTCTAATAATACACTCTGCAACGTGGGGCCCCTAATCAACGCTTGTCTGAAGAAAAGGCTTCAGCACCATGTCTTTTCGAATGCCCGAAGGAACGGTCCAGCGCAAAAAAAATTCCCTAATCTACGCACGGAGCAAGAGCTTTCATTTGGACCAGTTCTATCCAATCCGTCGTACACCGCAAGAATCACCACCGCGCCGGCGCGCCGTTCACTCCTCTCCCTCAGATCGTCGGAAGTTTTATCATCGGCGTAAGTTAAAAATGGTTTTGATCTCTTCTCACTTCCTATCACAAGCCTTCTATTTGTCCGATCTAGGGTTTTCTAGACTGGTGAGTTGCTCGGTTCCTTGGTTGGGAGACCGGTCATGTTTCCCCTTTGATTTATTATCCTTGGTGATTAGTTGGTTATAAAGGGGCGTAATCACTGTTGGGTTTTGGCCTAATGAATTGTAGAGTACAATATGGCTTATAAGGATGATACAGGTGGATTGTGAGTGAATTTAATTTAGAAATTGATTTATATAGCTTTTGTATTTTGTTGGGTTATGTTCTCATTAATACTATTTTGTTCTCTACCTGAAGGATCATCTGGAATTTACTAATTGTATTTTCCGGCCTGACGTGTTGTCGTAAATATGCCAATTGCATGTTGGCACCGGTGACGGATATTATTTTGCGGGTAAAGAAAGGAAAGAGATGGACAAGAGTGAAGAAAGGAAAACAAAAAAGCAAAAGAGGCATGATTTCAATGATGACATGGAAGAGAGAGAGGAGCATGCAGTTGTATTAAGCCGAAAGGAGGCGGCCGAAGAGTTACTTGGCCAGGTTGTGCATAGTGAAGAGGAGGCATACAAGCTGTATTGTGACTACAGCCACCGCATTGGCTTCAGTGTTCGCAAAGGGAAACAATCCTACTTCCTCGGCACAAAGAACATCCGCACTAAGGATTACTACTGCTCAAAAGAAGGCGTCAAGTATGACGAGCCAGTCACAGATGTCAACTTCAACCGACCCGATACCCGTACCAACTGCAAGGCCATGATACGGTTTCGGGTTGATGAGCAGGGCGAGTGGAAGGTGGTGCGGTTCGTGCCAGAGCATAACCATGAGTTGGCGAAACCGGGTGAGCGGCATTTGTTGAAGTCAGCAAGGTCTATGGCCAAGCACGGGATGGCGGACTCAACAGCTAATAATTCATGCACTGATCCACTCCAGGTGGTATTTCCCACTGAAGCGATTGAAGAAACTGCTGATGGAATGCTGGAGACTGCGCTAGTTGCAAGAAGGGAGTGCTATAATCAACCGGATGCTCCGGGTGTTCAATTTCTTGAGGCAGGGGATATACAAAGCTTACTCGGCTACTTCAAACGCCGGGCTAATGAGGAGGGATTGTTCTACTGGGACACACAGGTGGATCAGGAGGGGCGTGTGACTAACTTCTTCTGGAGAGATAGCAAGAACCGAAACGACTTTGATTGTTTTGGGGATGTCGTGCTTTTTGACACCTCTTACAACATAAACCGGTACGGCGTGGTCTGTGCCCCCTTTGTCGGGGTCAACCACCATTGGCAGAACATTGTTTTCGGATGTGCATTCTTGCTCGACCAGTCAAAAGCCTCCTATACTTGGCTTTTTAAGACGTTTCTTGATTCAATGGGCGGTAACGGTCCAAAGACGATTTTCACCGACTACAATGAGGCAATGTCTATGGCAATAGAAGAGACTCTACCTGAGACCCGTCATTGCTTCTGTCACTGGCTTATCCAAAAAGCTGTACAGACTCATATACCTGAGCTGAGCACTTGCCATAGCTTTTTGAATGCTTTTGCACGGTGTGTGCAAGGCTGCCAGTCGGAAGTGGAATTTGAAGAGGCATGGGCGGCAATGTACCAGGAGCCCCATATCCAGGACAACCCATGGTTTGCTGCTATGTATAAACACCGGCACAAGTGGTGCATGGCACTCAACCGTGACTCGTTTGATGGTGGAATCAACTCACTTCAATGGAGTGAGAACTACACTAACATGATGAACGGCATATCCGATGAATCGACTTCTCTTACAAGGTTTGTGTTCTCCTTTGAGAAGTTGCTTAGGGGCCTAAGGAGGAGTGAGTTTGAAGAGGATTTCAAGTGCAGCCAGACAGCACCAGTACGTGCCATTAAGCACAGCGCCATATTAAAACATGCTTCTGAGTTGTACACACATAAGGTGTACAAGATATTTGAGGCTGAGTTTCTTGACGGGTGTGGTGCATCATCATGTGAGGAGACAGCATGTGGTGGCACGGTGTATCGATACGAGTTGACAATGCAGGGGAGGGTGTCGAGGGTTTGGATTGTATTGCTGGATACATCAAATATGGAGGTCACTTGCAACTGCAAGAAGTTTGAGACGACCGGGATTCTTTGTTCGCATGCTCTCAAGGCCTTCAGCATGCAAAATGTTGATAGCATCCCTGAAAGGTACACTTAGTGTTCAAACCAGTAAGGATTGTTATCCAAAGAGTTTCATTGGATTGCAGTGTCCTGCTGCTTGAAGGTGGTAACTGTACTTCATGGTTTGCAGTAGCGACTATCTAATACTAATAGTGATACTACATATTATGTTTATCTTTGGTGTATGATCTTTAACAAAGGTTGGATTCCACCAAAATTGTTTACCTCTCTTGGCAAATACCTGTACCAGTTAGCAAATTCTCGGTCGTGATCTTTGATTTTTGTGTAGCCTGTGTGATTTCTACACTCTTTGTCCATGCAATTGATCCTAGAATAAATAAACTCACTGATAAGCAATTCTACTTGGCTTGTAGGTATATTTTGAAGAGGTGGACGAAAGATGCAAGGAGAAGGGTCTACAAGCTCGGTCAAGAGGAGTCTGTGGCACAACAAACGGAGGGTACAGAGGCAGAGCAAGCATATAAAAACCGTGCGATGCAATATGCGCACAACCTGGTGACCAAGAGTCAGGAGCTGGAGGAGTCGAGGAAGATCTTTTGGGACACACTTGAAAGCGGTGAGAAGGCGCTTGATATATTCTATGAGATGAGGAATCTCTCTGCGCAGCAACCTCTGAGGGATAAGGATGGGAATAAGATTGATAGACGCAAGAAGAAGTATAGACAAGAGTCAATCTCAAGTAAGTATTAGTTGTTATTTTAAAGCAGCAGTTCCCTTCTTTTTCTGTTTCACAAAATATCTGGCTAGTTTTTTGTGAAAAAAAAAATGTAACATCAGGGATGGAGTCAGGGTTAACAAAAAGTTTAGCGTTACAAGACTATTATTTAAGTCGGCATAAATAATTTGAAAACTTTTTAATCACATCTGGCTCCTAATTAAGAAATATACTTAGTTAGAGAACATATGTTAATAAGTTAGTGGTACTGAGTGTTATTCTATCTTGCTTTTGGGATCATGCCCTCTTTTGTTGATACCCTCATTTGTCGATTTACCAGGTACATGGTCCAAAGAAAGCTGTCAGGACATAGAATTTCTTACTTAGCATATGAGTACTACGGATTAGTATTATAGCTCTGGTCATGTTTAATATATGAATTCTCCTTTGAGAAAAGACTAGCTCATAATATTTGCTCCTTCCTGCAACCCACATACATCATATTCCCAACACACCAAAATCCTACTAATTAATGCTTTTATTTTAGAATTAAATTATGTTTTAGCCAATATAATTAGAAGAGTTTGATGTGGAAGAAGCTGATGTCAATTGAAGAGAAGTGGGGCCCATTTGTTTCTCACCTTAGCGAAATCGTCTATTAGATAGTCTTAGTTGGACCTTGTTGCTATTATTTATTTATTCTAACTCGAGGGTGAAGCTGTTTTGTTAATTTTGTTTGTTTGACATGGGCTGTACAAATTAAACCCTCCAGCTATTGATTTAATTTCTCTGTGTTTTGTATTTTATATGAAAATTGTCACCCGTCTCACCCAATAATATTTTGCGCTAGGGGTATTTTCTTGCTTTAACAAACAACACAAGGGATTCCTGGGGCTACCACCCTTCTCTGTGTATGAAGCTTGCCATTTCTACATTTTTTTGCTAACTCTTTGTGATGTTTGTTATGGCGCAGAGAAACCGAAACAACCAGCAGTTGCACCTTCTAATTCTTCAAACACTGAAATTGTTGCTCGGCCTGGTGAGACCCAATTCTATCCGCCTCAAGATGCTGCTGCAGCAACCAACCCAGCAGGCATTGGATTATTCTATCAGGTACTAAATTATCAGATAATTTGTTTTGCTGGGTTAGTCCTAATGGCGCTTTTAAGTCCCACCTGTCAAGTACCTTGCTGATTTGCAGTTGGTAGGATCAGTTGCTTTCTTTGGGGTACTGTATTTATTTAATATTTCCTTCTGCCGTTTGTTGTAGTAGTATCAGGTGGTAGCAGTTTTACCTGTTTGGTGTGATCACCCTTGGGTACTAAGTGCTTCCACCTTGATGGAGACAATTTGCTTGTACAAATTTAGTTTTAGCTGTTGATTCTAGATTATTTATCTATCGAAAGAAAGGTTTTTACTTGACTGTCTGAAAAAGGTGTGCCTACATTGAATCCTTGGGTTAATCCTTGGCATGTTCTTTTCTTTCTCTTACTGCTTTATAGTTCATATTTATTTCATCATAATTTGTCAATCTTACATCTGTTTTTTTTTTTTTAGGCATTTCAATCAACCAATATGCCGACAAATCAGATTTACATCACTCCCAATATGCAACCAATGGCACTCTGTGCATCTCAGGTACTTAAAGCAAGATCTTCCGTTGAAACCATCTTTTAAGTGTTTTGTGAGGCTGTCCTTTTTTAAAGCATGAATTGGTATCTTTGAGGTGTTTTTGCAATATTGAAAATGGAATACAAGTAATGCCACTTTTGATTTGTAAGTGATCACCCAATCTGCCTCTATTAGACTTTACCCGTTGACTGCCATAGAAACAGCTAAGAAATTATTTTTTATGATTCATTACTTTAATTGGTATATTTGAAATTTACCATTGCATTAATGGTTGAGGGGTGATTAACAACTTTACTGTTCAACTTTCATTGTCAGGAAATGTCAGCATATGGTGCCCCAATACATCCAGCATCTACCACCTTTGCTGCGACAAAGAACATCTCCAGATCATAAACGTAAGACCATTGTTTAATTCTCTTAATTTTTTTAAATTCAAGGACTTCATTGCATTTAAGCAAGAGGCCTCTACCTTATCAAGAATTACAAAAAAGACTATTGTTGAAGAAGTGAAAAGGAAAAAAAAAAAAGGCCTGCTGATTAATCTTTGATACTATTTTTAATTTTTACATAAAAAGACTACATTTTTAGGCCTTTTATGCAATTATTATTGATGGTAAGAACTCTCCTTTAGCTGAGAAGTTTAGGGCTTTTCTTTGGAAGTGTTGGTTAGTAAGCGGTCCTTTTGCTGTTAATATATATTTTATAGGGGCCTTCTACAAAATTCTCTTTTTATTTTTTACATATGGTTTGTTTGTGTTCATTACTTTGTTGGTCTTATTCTTTTGTGCACATCTTTTTGGCTCTTTTTATTTCTCTTGGTTCGTCTTATATATTCCATTTTTGAATTTTGAATTTTTTTTTTTAACTGTATGAACTGAAAATTATAGTACTGATATCAAGCTGCATATGATTTTCAGGTCTGTGCAATAGTTATTAAGACTGCTAGAAGAATATGTTGTGAGTGTGTGTGTGGATGGGTGGGGGGTTATTTGTTAGTGTAAATTGTCTTGGAAGGAAGGACAAGGTAGGTTCTGCTCTTTGCAATCTGAGTAAGAGCTATGGCTAGTTTGTAGCAATCTGTATTCAGTTGTAAGGAGAATTGGTGTTATTTTGTTTTGATCTGGACATTTAATTTTTCCGATTCTGTTATTACTCTGATGATCGATTGGAGAATTAGATACTGATAAGATAATAGTAAATCCTTTAATGCTGATTTAATCTCTCTCTCTCTCTCTCTTGAAAACTTGGCAGTGCCTGCCCAGTGATTTTATTAGAACACCTGGTAATTTCAATGTACTATACATGACTGCTACATCCCTTAAAAAACAGACTAAAATGCCCCTCTTCCAAACCAAAAAGGGTGGCCGTACTGCATTTCTGAGGCAGAGTTAAAATACAGATCTGGCTTGTGCACCTTCACAAATCACAAATGAGCTAGAACAAAACACTGGCAATTTAAGTGTGGTTTAAAAGTTAAGATGAGTGTCAATATGCCAATGGCCTCTAACAATTCGGATCCAGTGAAGTAACCCAATCTTTGGGTTTTGGATCGAGACCGTCCGATTCGAATCCGTGAAAATTCATCCGCGAAGTGAGTGCACACATTCCGACGATGAATTCGAATCATGAGACGATCTCGAACAACGAATTCGAATCGGACGGTCTCAATCCAAAATCCAAAGATTGAGTTACTTTAGGGGATCCGGACCCCTCTTTCTAGGGGTGAAAACAGATCGGATAGTGGTAAAATCCTGTTCATATCCGTTTTTATTTTTTGGATATGGATACTAATTGGATATTAGACGGATACGGATCGGATCGGATTACAAAATATATAATTCGTTAAAAAATTAATCAACAATATAATTATATTTGAGTGAGCCTATGGTGCTATGCATAGCACGGACGGGGTCCGTGCTACGGCCAAAAATTTGACTTTTTAAAATCCTAACGGTCGATCCAACCGTTCAATGTGATAACCATATGAATATGTACTTGCAAACTAAATTTTATATTTTTTCGAATTTTTTTACTATTTTTTTAGATAGGTAGAAAAATCAGTGTTTTCTGAAAATTCTGGACCATCAAAATTCTACCTATCTAAAAAAATAGTAAAAAAATTCGAAAAAATATAAAATTTAGTTTGCAAGTACATATTCATATGGTTATCACATTGAACGGTTGGATCGACCATTAGGATTTTAAAAAGTCAAATTTTTTGCCGTAGCACGGACCCCATCCGTGCTATGCATAGCACCATAGCCTCACTCATTATATTTTAATCAAAAGATACCAACAAAGTATATAAATCTCATTAAAAAAATACCAAGGTTCATAATATTTATTTAATTATAACGTGAATAACATAAGTTTTTCATAATATATATTAAACTATATGGTATATGAGGAGGGATCGGATGACACCTCTTTTTGGTGACATCTCTTTTACCACATCCATTTTTTTCATTTTCAAAGTCTAAATCGTCGATCAAAACCGTTCAACATGATTATCTAAATAAAATGTACTTGCAGATCAAATTTTACATTTTTTTGAATTTTTTTACTATTTATTAAGATCGGTACAAAATTCAATGGTCTAAGTATGGCTGTTTTTTGTAAAATACTTAATAAATAGTAAAAAAATTAAAAAAAATGTAAAATTTGATCTGCAAGTACATTTTATTGTGGAGATCATGTTGAACGGTTTGGATCGACGATTTGGACTTTGAAAATGAAAAAAATGGATGTGGTAAAAGAGATGTCACCAAAAAGAGGTGTCATCCGATCCCTCCTCATGGTATATATCTACTATTCGATACAAATAATTAAAATTTGTATTCGTAAAGATATTCAGATATTTGATATTCGTATCTAATTTTGAAGACGGATCGAATATTATCCCCTCCGTTTTCATCCCTAACTCTTTCATATTCCTAAGCTTAGCAGTAAGGGTGCAAACGGGTCAAATATTATCCGTCTATATTTGGATACGTATCCGAAAATTAAATGCGGATATCTGATATCTAAATATCATTGCGGATACGGATACATATATGGTTTTAAATTTAAAATTATTTGTATCTGAATAGTAAATATATACCATATAGTTTAATATATATTATGAAAAATTTATGTAATTCACATTATAAAAAGCGAATATCCGTATCCGTATCCGTTTAATGTCCGATCCGTAATTGTATCCATCTAGTATCTGATCCGTATCCGTATCTCAAAAATAAAAGCGAATACAGATATAGTTTTACCACTATCCGATCCGTTTGTACCCCTACTTAGCAATGTAGAATAAAAGAGTAAACTGAAACCAATGTAGAATAAACATTGGGAAAGGGAAAAAAAAAAAAACTTCCAGAGACCAGAGCCATATTTTTTCATCTGGTAGAACATTTGGGATCCATGAATCTGATCAGGTTTCTCTTTCCACTCGGACAGAATCTCAACAAAGGCCGCTGCCTGTATAACTGCTCTTACAACAAAATACCCTCATTTTAAAATTCCAGACCTCAACTAAAGACACAAAAGTTGAATGAAGTATGCACAAATTTCAAAATCATAATTCGTAAAGATAATATATATAGAGAGAGAGATATAACTTGATCTGTAGCCTTAAAAAGTTCAAAGGCCAGGGATTAAGCATAATGTTCAACCTCTCTTGCACAAATATTTCTAATTAAGATTATACAACACAAAAAATCTTGACATTCAGTTAAATAACTCAAACATAGAGAGAGGAAGAGAGAGGTATAAAGCACATAACACATCAACTAGAGCTGCAAAAGAGAGACTAAAACCCTAAAGAGTTAATTAATCATGAATTAAAATCAAGCTTTAGAGATTCGTGTTACGATCATATCAAACAATTTGCATCTGAAGATAGTTACTTTCACTTAACGACTTTTGGACATTTTTTTTGGTTAGAATAGTTTACACCGACATTTTAAGCTGTAGCCTAAATTTAGGCATTGTTAATGGACTGGATCCCATACAGATCAATTTCTTGGATAATTATTTTCTAAAGTCACCAAAATTTATCTATAATTTTCGTTGCTGCTCAAGTCATCAGGCCGATTGTTTGATAATACAAATTGTCATCGGACCAAATTTGGTCATCGCCCTTATCAGAACTGTCTGACTCGTATTTAAATTCGTACAATAAACTTTAATATCCGTGCAGATTACTTGTGCACAAATCTTGTTGCAAATCAGACGGATCTGATTGTGTGTAGTTTCTTCACCAAAAAAAATATTATGGTTTGTTGTAAAATTAAGGGTAAATTTCGCTGGAGGTCACTAAACTTTGTCCTTTGTCACGAATTGGTCACTCAACTTTGATTTGTCCCTTCATAGCCACTGAACTTTTATTTTGTCCCAATCAAGTCACCCTATAACTTTTCCATCCAAATTATAACGGAATATGCTCATTCCGTCCAAAATACTAACGAAAAAGTTATATTCCGTTAATATTTTGGATGGAAAAGTTATATGGTGACTTGATTGAGACAAAATAAAAGTTCAGTGACTATGGAGGGACAAATCAAAGTTGAGTGACCAATTCGTGACAAAGGACAAAGTTTAGTGACCTCCAGCGAAATTTACCCTAAAATTAAATAAAGTTGCAATCAAAGTAAAGTAAATAACAAGAAAAATATATAGAGAGAAATTGCAGAATTTATTCTCTTCTAATTGTGTGTATTTTCTCTGTTATACAAAGCTTCTATTTATATGTTAGAAATTGTACATGAAGAGCTATTGCAATAATAAATGAGACAATGAATGTCAATAGTAGTGGAGTAGTGGAGTAATAAATTGAGGATTAATATTGAAAGTTACAGACATAAATTTTATTTAATTTAATTTATAACATGGTTCAATTATTTGTTTTAATCGTCAATATTACTAATGTGATGTTGGAAATAACTGAATAAACAAAAGATTTGATTTATTTTGTAAACACAAACATTAATAAAGTGATGCATGGATCACTACAGCAAAAAAATAGACATCAACGATCGATATCAGTGACCGGTGTTGTCACTAGTCCCTGAAGGTATTTTTTCTCCAAAAAAAAGAAAATCACGACCGATTCTGGAGACCAATATTTTCAGCGACCAATGCCAGCACCGGTAACTAAAAGTTTTGGATAAAAAAAAACATGCTATTTCGCACGCCAATACAAGACAAAAGAACGATTTTAGCTACAGGAGATCCAAAATCCTCATGCGCCTCCTCTCCACCAGATCCAAAAACCTCTCCTCCGTGCCACCCTCCTTTGCATCTTCCCCCTGCCTCAAGCATAGTAGTGAAACCGGAGACTCGATAAGCTAACACGACTGTGTTGTTTTCTTCCGGTCGCTCTCTTAACAAAATCGCTGCTAAGCTCTCTACGTTTCTCTATCTCTCTTCGTTTCATCAAGATTTTTTTTATTTCAATTTCTGATTTTGGGGTTTTTTTATAATGAAGAAAGTAATTAAAGCATGTCTAGGGATTTGGACTAACTCCCTTTGCAAATAAATTCGGATAGGACTTTGATCGAGTTTTGATAACTCCCTTTGTAAACAACATTGTTTCGACTCTAGAACAAGTTTTTTGAACAATTTACAGGGTATTAGAAATTGGTTTGGGGTGCTGACACTTGATTGAATTGTCTTAAGCTTAACGCCTAATATCTAAATATTCTAGATTATCGATTATCGAAATTTTAAGCTTAACGCCTAATATCTAAATATTATATTCTAGAATGCCTGTGTTGAATGATTATATGTAACTATGAGGATCGGAGATTTTATTTCAATTAAAATCATATTTTTGTGTGTCAAATTGACGTTTAATTAATTTGATTTGAGTGACATTTTTTATTCTAATATCATCAACACTAACAGCAGCTGGACTGAAATTAAAAGATTGATGATAATGTAGTGCTTGCAACATTGCGCAAAAAAAAAAAAAAAAAATCATATTTTTCATCTATTGTATCACAAATGTCGCGTGTCACTTCACTACAGAGCGGTAGCCGGTCGCACTAGTTGATATTTTCCGAAATTTTTATATTTTCTATTAAAAAAAGAGAAATAAACTAATAAATTACAATTTTGTCAGAATTTCATATTTATTACAAACGCAACAATAAATGACGGATAGAAATTTGACGTCCGTAATGTGAAGTTGCAGATAACTATTTTTTTTTTCCACTCAAAGCCGCTACTCCAAATTCTTTTGGCCAATTAGATAATGGTTTGGTCAAAGTTGATTGAAAAAAAAAGTTTTTGTAAGTTGCGAACACTCAATTTCTATCCGTGATTTCACGTTGTAGTCATGTCAAAAATAAAATATCTCAGATTTTGTAAAATTTTTTTGTCTTTTTTTCTAATGATAAAAATTAAAATTTCGAAATACTTTTACAGATAATAATTAAAAAAAATAATTAATTTATGATATCAAATCGGTAAAATCTCAGAACATGACAAAAATATCATTGCTTGTGAATTGTGATGGTGTAAAAGTTATCATTAACATCGTTTTTATCCCTAGAAAAATATTATTATTGACACTATTTCACTAAGATTTTGCAATTTGATAAATAATGTCTGTTTAGAGGTACTTATTAGGATGAAATGACAGTAATTTTATTTTCAGTAGCATTTATGTTTCGAAATTTTACTGCATATTTTTTTTTTAATGCTACAGATAAAATAACGGTCTCACCGGGCAGCAGTAGCTGGGGGCAGAACCGCCTCATACGATTTTGTATCCTAATAAAAACCCTCAGCAAAAACCCTAGCAAGACTTTCTCCCTCTCCTCCGCCACTGCCTCATTGCGTGTACGCGGCGCAAACCAGCCATGGGAAAGGCGAAGGGAAACCAACGTCTAGACAAGTACTACCGTTTCGCGAAGGAGACCGGGTACCGCTCTCGTGCCTCCTTCAAGCTCCTTCAACTCGACGCTCGCTACAAATTCCTCTCCAGCGCTCGTGCCGTGCTCGATCTGTGCGCTGCGCCGGGAGGATGGATGCAAGTGGCGGTGCAAAAGGGCCCCGTCGCAAATCTAGTCCTCGGCGTGGACCTCGCGCCAATCCGACCCATGCAAGGCGCTGTCTCACTCATCTCCGATATCACCACCAGCCAGTGTCGCACCGCCGTGAGGAATGTTTTGCAGGAGAACGGGGCCAAGGCGTTTGATGTGATACTGCATGATGGGTCCCCCAATGTCGGTGGGGCCTGGTCGCAAGAGGCCACCACACAATCGTTTCTAGTCATCCAATCGGTTAGGATGGCCACTGAGTTTCTCGCTCCGAGAGGAACTTTTGTCACCAAGGTTTTTTTTTATTAGATATTGTTTTAAGTTGCAAATGCTGCAGTACTGAATTGATCTGTAAATGTTAACTTGTAAATTTTGTTATGCGTGATAGGTTTTCAGATCACAAGACTATACAGCAATTCTCTTCTGTCTTAAACAGGTAAAAATACCAACACGCCTCTGGTTCAGTTGTGCTTAATTTTTGTTCGATTTTGAATTTTTTTTTTTGTTACTTCTGATGATTAAATCTCACCCAGGATAATCTCTAACTTGATAATTGCTCAATAGGACATGAAATTGTATAAACCAGAATTTAACTGTAGTTACTGAACCTTAATTTAACTGTAGGTTCAATTAAGATCTCTAATTTAGTTTGTTTCTGTTGGGATTATAGCTCTTTGAAAGAGTGGAAGCAACTAAACCGGCTGCAAGTCGTTCCTCATCAGCTGAGATTTATGTTATAGCTCAAAGATACAAAGCCCCTGCAAAAATTGACCCACATCTTTTGGATATCAAGTACCTTTTCCAAGGCGCCTTGGATAAACCCAAGGTAATTTACCACTTTATTTGGCCGCTCTTTTTTACTTGGTTTAGTTCCTTGATGTCAGGTATAGGATCTGTGAAGATTAATTGCTTTACATATTTCTGATATAACATTTACTTTTGAAACCTTTTATAATTGGGACTGAGACATAGCTGTGAGTGCTAGGGCCCGTCAAATATGGAAAAGTTTAATTTTCATATTTGTGATTTAATTTGTATCTGTTACATTTTTTAGAATTATTGAAAATTTCTGAAGTTGGCAAATTTAATGGATTGTCATAGGTTAAAGATGTTCTTCACCCCGAAAAACAGAAGAGACATCGTGATGGGTAATTTTGTATTTTTTATCCTGTATCCTAGAACAACTTTTATTTCATACCAGTTTACTTCTTTGAGGCTCATCCTCATTTTTTCTCCTATATGTAAAAGAGTAACAAGTGAAAAGAAAAAAATAGTGCCATGATGTATTGGTACCAACTAAAGCTTATTAGTACAAGGGATTGAAATGCTACAGGAACTCCAGGTTAAAATCCTACAGGTTATACATGCTTAAACTTTAGGGTAAAGTGATTTAGATATATTTGTGTTTAAGGATGCATAAAATGTGCTGTGCTCTTAAAGCCATTTATCTGGACTGAGGGTGGAATGAACCTTGCACACATTCCTAGTGAACACCTATATAATTAAACCTGGATTTGTTATTCTTTGTTAAGGTTTCTTTATATATAAATAACGTGTGATCTGATGAATCTAGTAGAAGAGGTGGCATAGTACCACTTGTATATCAAAAGACGTTTCTCTTTGATTTAGTTTTATTCGGATAAAGATAGAGCCATCAACCCAATCCTGCTGTTTCTTTATTTGCTTTTTTTATTTCTAACGAGCATTGTAATTAAGTTTACTAACTTTTTTGAGGGTCCATTGAGTAGCTTATGAAAATTATTTTTCCGAGCAGGTATGAGGAAGGTAACCCTACTCTTTGGAAAGTGGGAACCGCAGCTGATTTTATTTCGTCTGATTCACCGCTGGAGTACCTTGGAACTGTCAATACAATTTCATTTGACAACCCGGCTAGTTTGCCAATCAAAAATCATGAATTAACTACAGATGAGGTACCTTTATCTTCTTCTTTTTAGCCTTTTATTGCCTAAAACTTGATTCTTTCTATTTAACTAATTTTCCTGCTTTAACATGACTATTGGTTTCCTTCAGGTCATATCACTGTGTGAAGATTTGTATGTTTTGGATAGGAATAGCTTCAAGCATCTCTTAAAGTACGGATTTTCTCTTATGTCAACTATGTTCTTGATTAATATTAAAATCTTTCAGCTTGAGTTTCTTATTTAGGGAACTAAGTGAAGGCATGACGGAGATTTCTCGTAGGTATTAATTACAGGATTGATTCTCAGGGCGATATAAAATGTATAATTTTGTTCGTTTAATTTTGTAGATGGAGAATACGTGTGAGAAATGTGTTGTTTTCTTCAAAAGAAGCAGCCGCCAAAGAGGCTTCTGGTGAAGAAACCGAGAAGCCAAAACCTGATGAGGATGAGAAGTTACTGCACGAAATGGAAGAGCTGACAAACATCATCGATCGCAATATGAAGAAAACCAAGAAGAAGGTTTCAAAGCGCCGCCAAAAGGTTTGCTTAAAGGAATATTTCAGTCATGTCCCAATAAAATAAGAACTATCACATGTTTCCTTGAAAATGAGGAATTGTATGCACTAGCCCAAGCCTAATGTAAGAAACATCCTTTTGTGCTCTTGTTCTCTTCAGAATCAGATGCCAAACTACCTCTTGGCAGTAAGCTTTTATATAAAAAAACAAAAATGAGGGAGAAAAGAAGGGGGGTAAACTGGGCATTTTTTAAGGAGCTACCAAAGAGGGGCCGGAGGTTTTGTTTCTCAGTTCCATTGGGTAATTTTTTTTTCAGGGTTGTCTTAAAGAAAGATATGGTTGCCTATTGATTGATAAATCGTGCTGTAAGATATGTAATTTGATGTGGTATTTTTATGTAGTTTATTTTGTTTTATCTGTTTCAACATTGTGCAGGATAAGGCACGCACAGCTACAGGGATGCAGAAGGATGCCACTGGGGATGATTATGTTGACCCTTCTTTGTTCAGCCTTTCCTCTATTAAGGTCTCTCTCTCTCTCTCCCTTCTCCCCTTTTCTCTTTCTCTCTTTCTCCCCATCTCCCCTTTTCTCCCCCCTCTAATTGTATACCACTTAACTCCAATAGTTGTATGGTTATGTATTCTATTATTTGTCGTTGTTGATAGTTCTAGTAGTACCGTTATTATTTAATTCAGGTGCATGTCTACATGTTCATAATGACTTGATATCTGGAGGTTGAAGTGGGACTTCAATTTGGGAATTACACTAGAGTTTCTTGATGTACATGCATTTTAAAGTTGTTATTCTTGTTACTTTTTTAGGGAAGGAAAGACCTACAAGCAGTTGAAACAACAGAGCTGAATGAAGACAGTGATCTTAGTGAAAGTGAAGAGATTCATGGCCAAAGGGATGCACCTTTGCAAGAGGTGGATTCTGATGAGGAACAAAGCCGGTTTGTAGTTTTTTAATGACTCTTTGAGATTTGTGTTACTGAATTCTTATATTGTAGGTATTTTCAAAATAACAGATTTATATACATTTCATCAACTGTTCATGCATTTCGAGATATGTTTCTTGTTCAAAATTGGGATTTTTTGTCATGTGCAGAAATAATTTGTTGCTTTTGTTGTAGCTCTATTTCTTAGTACTCTGAATTTATACAATTATATGACAACAGCATTTTGGATTATGACATAGGTATCAGCAGCAACTAGAGGAAATGTTAGACGTATGCTATGAGCAATATGTGACTAGAAAAGGTGGAGTCTCGAAGCAAGCAAGAAAGCGCCTTAGAAGAGCTAATCCAGATGCAGATACAGATTTGTTAGAGGTTTCTCTCTCTCCCACTCTCTGTGTGCATGATAATCTTTTGCATTATGATTTATGAGCATATTATGGCTGCCGTCTCCAATGCCAAAAACAAACAGCTAGGGACTTAAAATGCTATTGCATCGTCTAATTAATTGAACTATACCCATTATTTGCAAATTGAACCAAACATTTTCCGGATTTCTAACTTAATCCCTATGTTCTGTTGTGTTACTATAGAGCACTATGCAGTTAAATGCAAGGTTAGGTTAATCATGGGAATTAAATTGCCCTTGGTTTTCCTAGCTGATTGGATTGTATCCTAATCCAGCGTGTTGGATTTAACTTGATTACCCTTGACAAAAAATTCAACTATGGGCATATTCAGTATGCTAATCCTGATAGCTGGAAATTATTCTTGCTTACACTTTTGTCAATGTGATCTATTTATTTATTGCAGGAAGGTGAAGAAGATGAAAACGCCATGGACATGGATCAGGAGCTGGACAAGGACCAAGAGGAAGAGGAAATGAACCCACTCATGGTCCCTCTGGATACTGACATAAAACCAAGCAAGGAACAGGTAGCTGAGATGTGGTTCAGCCAGGACATCTTCACCGAGTCAGGTGCAGTGGGTCCCACTGAAAGGAGTGACAGTGACGAGGAGATAGACAAGAAACTAGAACCCACAAAGAAACCAAAAGAAAGAATCACAAGCCTTGAAATAGGTGATGACAGCACTGCACCAAAAAAGAAAAGCTCCAAAGATAAAGACGATTTTGAAATCGTACCGCAAGAACTGCCAAAATCTGCCGACTCGGATTCAGACTCTGATTCCTCTTCTGACGACGATGATGATGACTTGAACGATGACACCAAAGCGGAAGTACTTGCCTACGCGAAAAAGATGCTGAGAAAGAAACAGCGAGAACAAATTCTAGATGATGCCTATGGCAGGTACATGTTTGATGACCAGGGGCTGCCAGTGTGGTTCTTAGAAGAGGAGAAGAGTCACCGGCAACCAACCAAGCCGGTGACAAAGGAAGAAGTAGCGGCCATGAAGGCTCAGTTCAGGGAAATTGACATGCGGCCGTCGAAGAAGGTGGCCCAAGCGAAGGCCCGCAAGAAGCGGGTTGAGATGAAGCAGTTGGATAAGGCGCGAAAGAAGGCAGATGCGATCTCGGATCAGACAGACATATCAGAGTTGAGCAAGAGGAAGATGATCAACCGGGTGTACAGGAAGGCGACACCGAAGAAGCCGGAGAAGGAGTACGTGGTGGCGAAGAAGGGGGTGCGGGTTAAGGTTGGCAAGGGGAAGGTGTTGGTGGACCCCAGGATGAAGAAGGATAAGAGGGCTAGTGGTGCCGGGGGCAAGGGGAAGAAAGGGAAGGGGAAACAAGGGAAGGGGAAGGGAGGGAAAGGCGGTGCGGCTAAAGGGAAGGGAGTAAAAGGCGGTGGTGCGCCTAAGGGGAAGGGAAGGGGGAGGAAGTGAAGTGAGGTTTTTGTATCTTATTTTTGCGGGTTTTAGTGTAATATTTTTTATCTTTTAGTTTGATATAAGGTTATCGATTTTGTGGTGAATTTGGTTATATGTAACCCATGAAAGTTTTGTAAGGGGAGCAGGAGATTGTGTAAGAGTGATTTATCATTCTTTTTACTATGTTTTATAAACCGTTAGGCGTTATAATTAGAAGTTATCTTGTGAGCAAGATAAGATGGTTCCATAATAATGTAATGGAATGAGCACGTGGACCTAGATGGCGACTAATTATTATCACACGGATATTCTTTTTATACGCATGTAATGCAGTTCAATTCTCTCTCAACATGACTCCATTTTTTAGAGTCCGGATCCTCTAAGATAACTCAAAAATTTTGAGTTTGGATTTGAACCGTCCGATCAGAATTTCGATTAATTCAGGTAAATTTGAAACTGTACGGACCTCTCTAATATTTGTGTCAGTTAGGATCGGGCGATTCGAATTCAATCCGTGTTTTTTATTTTTACCCAAAAAAAAATATATTTTAATATAAATAACCAGGTTTTTAAAAGATTTTTATTTCTACCCAAACCGCTAGGAATCTTAGCGGTCCGAATTTTTAATTCGGACCGCTAGGAATTCTAGCGGTCCGAATCTCTTTTTTGTTCCATGAATTGCCTTTGGTTTTTGTCTCGACACGTAGCACATGCAGCTGAGTCTCTTTTTGTCACTTTGGTTTTTGTCTCTCTTCTCGATGCAACTCCTCTTTAATGATATATGAATAGAGTCCAAAGTTTTATAATATCCGCTGCAGTTTATTAATATCCAAAGTTTTATAATAGAGTCCTTTAAAAAATTTATATTATGTATTTCTGTAAAAATTAAATAAATGAGTTATAGAACTTTTAGAGTCCTTTAAAAATTCTTAATTCAAACCGCTAGGTTTCCTGGCGGCCCGAAAGTACGCTAATAAATCCACGGCAAAAAGTTGCTGAATTTGATATTATTATTTTATTTTTAATCAAAGTACGCTAATAAATACACTGAAGCCTTTTGTTGTCCGACATTCTTCGCATGGATGATGGATATACATACATCGTATATATCGCGCTTTCGTTGACGACGCGACGCGTGCATCCGGATTTTTCTTCATTTCAGGCATTTATTATATTAAATAATATATAATACAGAGACGTGCAGTAATGATGTACATGTGATTTCTTTTTTTTTTCTTTTTTTTTTAAATTACCTCCGGCTCCTGGCTCTAGCAATAAAAATGTTACTTCTTCTCAAAAAAAAAAAAAAAAATGTTACTGTCAGTCGTTAGTGATTTTTTTTTCAATAATCTGACGCTTAATAAAATTAATATGTTTTTTAAGTTCAATAAAAACCTGGCTATTTATATTAAAATATATATTTTTTTGGGTAAAAATAAAAATCACGGAAATTCCATTTTCATTCTGAAATGTAAGAACAATCCGGTAATCCGCTGCAGTTTAGTATTGCTAAAAGTTCTATAACTCATTTATTTAATTTTTACAGAAATACATAATATAAATTTTTTAAAGGACTCTATTATAAAACTTTGGATATTAATAAACTGCAGCGGATATTATAAAACTTTGGACTCTATTCATATATCATTAAAGAGGAGTTGCATCGAGAAGAGAGACAAAAACCAAAGTGACAAAAAGAGACTTGGCTGCATGTGCTACGTGTCGAGACAAAAACCAAAGGCAATTCATGGAACAAAAAAGAGATTCGGACCGCTAGGATTCCTAGCGGTTTGGGTAGAAATAAAAATCTTTTAAAAACCTGGTTATTTATATTAAAATATATTTTTTTTTGGGTAAAAATAAAAAACACGGGAATTCAATCTTAAAATTTGAGTTAAGGAGCTGAACTCTATTTTCGGCCGGTTCGCCTATAGCTACCAACTCATGCTAATTTTGGACCCTTTTAAACTATCTCAACAAAGGTTACATTTCTCTCAACAGTCGTTGGTCATGCTATTTATTTCTAATTATGTTTGGTTATAATTCTCGTCCATAATTCCAACTAGTTCTGCACAACAATGATAAGAAAAAAATAATAATTTAGTCCTGCATTTCCTTTTTCCACAAAATAATGCCACCATTAGAGTAGCGGTTCGCATTGCAAATTAGTATGCAATATATATTGAATTTACATAATTAGGATGGTTTATGTTATTTAATTGAGTAAAACTAGAATGTTCTTGAACTCATCTCTTCAGCGAGCTTTACTTCATTGAATTATAATTGAAACAGATCTACATCACGGATTTACGGGTGAAGTGTTTATTTACAAAATTTATAAACATTCAAATTAATATAAAATAAAGTTAAGTGGTAAAAAGTATAAGACGATTTTAATACATTTATTTTTCATTAATTTTGTATCATTTCACTTTATACTAAATTAATTCAAAAGTTTATAAATTTTGTTTTTAACACATCAATAGATTGATTTCAACATATTCGTCGTTTGAATTGTGATCAGAGTCAAAATGATGATGAATTACGTAGGATTTTGACTTAGGTTTTGCATATTATCTCACACTTATATTTAATTAATTAGAGAAAAAGGCTACTGTCACCTTTTTTTTATGTTTTATTGCAGAAAACAGGTTTTGGGACTATTTTACATCAAATGGAGCAAGAATCGGGTCAATCGGATAAGTGACGCTCATCTACTAAGGCTCTGTTACGGTCCGTATTGCCTGATACGGACCTAGCCGGATACGGACCAGGAGATAGCGCAATACGCATTAAACCCTTCAGCGATATGGTCTCAATAAGGACCGTATCACCTAATACAGTCCGTAACCAAGGCGCTCTTTGGAGAATAACTGCTGACAGCTGTATCCAGATCATGTTTCTTGGCCTCCACTCAACTCCAGACGTCCCTCCACTCCTATATAAGCACCCTAGACAGAATAGTTTTGTATCTTTGTAATTTAAGTTAGATTTGATTAAGTGAGAAAGAGATGAGTGATTGTAACAATGCCGTTCCGCGGCTAAGTTCTTTTCTTAGGGGCTAGGCAGTAAACCTTGTTACTCATGATGCTTTGATATATATATTTTCTGTTGATTATGATTTCTTGTTATTTAATTGAAATGTTTTTGTGATTTATTATCCCTTCATCTAAATTCGATGATCTAATTTAGTCCATTAGGGTAGGACAGTGCTTTAATGGTAAGAGAAACTATGTTGCACGAGTTAGCCTCGTTGGGAGTCATTAGATTTATGTGAAGAAAACCTTAGCGGAGAAATCATAAATTGGAACAACAAAACGCGAACTAAGTTCTATCATTTGCGTAAGATAATTCGCAGTGATATATGTAGTAACTTGTGTATTTAAGATATCTGTCATTTGCGTAAGATAACTCGCAGTGTCCTATGTAGAATCTCGCTGGAAGATCTGTTACTTGCGTAAGATAACTCGCAGTGTCCTATGTGGTGTCTTCCATAAAACAACAACAGGAAATTAGACCCGACAGAAGTAGAATATCAAAGTGAATTGAGTAGCAATGGTGTGCCGAAACCCTAGAAATTCTCATCTCTATCTTTATTTTAATTACTTTTAATTATTACCAAATTTACATTGATCACAACTTCAACTCTCAAATTTTCAGATTTCGTCTAGCCTTTCGAAAGATTGTGATTTGATCGCTCAAGACTCTGAACCAATATTCTCTGTGGATCGACCTCAATTATACTACTCGATAGGATTGTGCGCTTGCAGTCTGAACCGATAGCATTTCTGAGTTTATAAATTTTAAAAGAAAACATCGCTCTCTTTTGAGTGATCAAATTGAAGTTAAGTCAATAGATTTTGAATTTCAACTCGCAACAAACTTGGTAAGCTTCATAACGCCGATTTTTTTATCAATACTCTCAAAAAAAATTACTGGATCTGCCCTCGATTTTGAAATTTTTTCGAAAAATACCCTGACCCCCCCTCCCCCCCACTGTGGGGCAGTTCATTTACATACCTGACCGCCCCACAGTGGGGCGGTTTGCAATGATATTTTTTTAGAGATGTTTAGTGTGTATAGAATGAATATTTTACGTATAGACACTAATAGTAATTTGGTCTCATTGCTTTTATGATTTTTTTTCCTTTTTGGATACTCGTATTCTTTGATTTTGTAAATAGAATATCTGAAAAATAAAATATATATGTGTGAAACTAGAGCTGAACTTTAGATACTTTATAGAATCCATGTAACAAGAAAATATACTCTTGTTCTCTTTCATAAAATATTAGCAATTATCTTTTATTTTTAAACCATTTTGTGCCATCTTTCATAAATCATAAAAAATAGTAAAAAAATACTAAAAATTGGTATTTTAAAAGTTCATTATATAACCAATTTACTGAGCTACTTAGATCAAAGTTTGAAATTTATACGATAGGTTTTTGATTTACCGTTATTTTTCATAAACTTCAATTGCAGTTTTTAGGTCCTAAACGGTATTTTTTTTGCAATTCTGAGTGCGCGGGATATTTTGTAAGGAAAAACTTAGTTTATCTTCAAAATTCATCTCCTCCTCTCAAGCTTTCCGAAACTCAAAACAGAGTTTTCTACAGAAAGTTATGATTGGTCAAAGTTCGGTTGAAGTTAGTTCCTTCTCAGTTTGAGCTATTTTAGATAGATACATTCAGATTTCAAATTGAATGTACGTGATACATTTAGCTTTAAAATAACTCAAATAATATTTATTTATTTACTTATTCTTAATGGATTTTAGATTCGGATTGTATCAGACTTACTGTGAGTACAATATAAACCAAAATCAAACAATAAGAATATCCAAAAAAAGAAAGAAAAATGAAAATTATAGAAGCAGTGAGACCGGAATTATTCTATATATACTAAACAATCTCTTAAAAAAAAATTCATAGCCAACTACCCCGTGAGGCGGTCGGACAAACAAATTGAAAAAAAAAATCATAGCAAACCGAACCGCCCCACAATGGAGCGGTCAGGTATGGAAGTGGACCGCCCCACAGTGGGGGTCAAGGTATTTTTTGAAATTTTTGAAAATCGAAGACAAATACAGTTATTTTTTTAGGGTATTAATAAAAAAATCGGTTGAGAACGCCGATATTTTTATTAATACCCCAAAAAAATAAAAATTATCAAATCTGCCCTCGATTCAAAATTTTTACTAAAAATGCCCTAACCGCCCCCTCGCGCGTGGGGTGGTCCACTATTTTTTTTTTTTTTAGAGAGAGACAATATGAATATCAAGATGCTGAATTCTAACGCTAAAAATTCAGATTTTTTTTTTAATATTTGTTACATTACTTCTTTTAAGCGTATTTATACTAAAATACGCTAAATTACTTGAAATCATGTTAAATTACGTTGAATTACACTAACTTACTTTAAATTACGCTAAACTCTAAACCCTAAACTCTTATTTTGAACAATTTCTAAAACCCTAAACCCTAAAATTTACCGTACATTAAATGATTTACAATTTTCACATAACATATTTATAAAAATTAGTGATATTTAAAAGAAACCCTAAATCCTAAATTCTAATTTCTAAACTCTAGTTTCCGACATTTTTATTAATAAATATACCCACGTTAGCTGAGTTTTTTGTTAGATTACTTCTTTTGATGAATAATTATCATATTTATACTAAAATACGCTAAATTACTTGAAATTATGTTAAATTACGCTGAATAACACTAAATTACGTTAAATTAAGCTAAATTACATTAAATTACGCTAATATACGGTAAATTACGCTAAATTACATATGAATAGGGACGATATCTTCACTGAAAAGGCGAAAAACGACGACGAAACTTCAAACGGCTATAAAACGTAGCTCGAGTGTCCGATTTCAGCAAATGACCACTTTTCGGAAAGCTTGCGAAAAGACGCATGCGTCCGCGCCAGCTATGCTATATTTCAAAATTCAGAATTACCAAAAAACAAAGGGAAGAGCCTCAAAACTTGAGTTGAAGTTTCCAATTAAGATTTTCATTTCTATTATCCAATCTAAGTAGCTTAGTAAATTAGTTACATAATGAACTTGTAGAATACCAATTTTTACTATTTTCGAATTTTTTTTACTATTTTTCATGATTCATGAAATATGGCACATAATCAGTCTACTTTAGCGTAGTTTAGCGTTATTTACCGTATTTCAGCATAATTAGCGAAGTTATTGTTATTTAGCGTAATTTAATGTAATTTAGTGTAATTTAACATAATTTCAAGTAATTTAGTGTATTTTAGTATAAATATGCTTAAAAGAAGTAATCTAACAAATATTTTAAAAAAATCCAAATTTTTAACGTTAGAATTTAGCATCTTGATATTCATATTGTCTCCAAAAAAAAAAAAATAGTGGACGGCCCCACGGGGGGCAGTCTACTATAAATAGTGGACCACCCCCAGTGGAGTGGTTAGGGTATTTTTAGTAAAAAATTTGAATCGAGGGCAAATTTGATAATTTTTATTTTTTTTGGGGTATTAATAAAAATATCGGTCGAGAACGTCTTAGTTCTACTTTTTATTGAGTTATGTTATTATTATTGAGCTGTTGGGCATTATGTCATTTTACCGGAAAATTAGACAGTTGTATTTTTTATCGATTAAATCACATTCAACAATATAATTTTTTTAGTATTTAGACAGGTACAAGCATTATATATTTCATATGAACATAATTTCTCACAATTGTTTTTGTAATATATATCATTTCAACCCGGCATTTTTATTAATACCCCAAAAATAAAAGAAATTATCAAATCTCCCTTCACCTCAGAATTTTTATTAAAAATGCCTTAACCGCCTCCCGTGAGGCGGTCCACTGTTCATTAGCAGACCGCCCTCAGTGGGACGGTTCGCTAACTTTTTTTTTTTTTTAGAGAGACAATATGAATATCAAAATGCTAAATTCTAGCGCTAAAAATTCGAATTTTTTTTAAATATTTGTTAAGTTACTTCTTTTGATGTATAATTAGTATATTTATATTAAAATACGCTAAATTACTTGAAATTATGTTAAATTACGTTAAATTATACTAAATTACGTTAAATTACGCTAAACACTTATTTTGAACATTTTCTAAAACCCTAAATCCTAAATCCTAAAAATTACCGTACAAGTTAGGATTTAGGACAATTTATAAATATGTTATGTTCATTGGGGCAGTTCGGTCTGCTAATGAACAGTGGACCACCCCATGGGAAAACGGTTAGGACATTTTTAATAAAAATTCTGAAGTGAGGGCAGATTTGATAATTTTTTTTTTTTTGGTATTAATAAAAATGCCGGCATTTCAACACAATTATGAAAATGTGGTGAAATTTTCAGAATTGTCCATGCAGTTCCATAAGCGTAGGATCATTTGTTGTATACTTGTATATCCCAATTTGTACCGTTTCTTTGGCATCTCCTTTTCCACTATTACTGTGCATTTGTCCCATTGAAGGATCGCTAACCTTTCACTATGCTTGCAATGATTTTAAGTTTTACTAATTTTTCTTTTTGTTGATTATTTAGTTTTCGATGACATCGCTTACTGATATCTTCATCGTTAAAAGCAAAACAATTTACTTCAGACAAATGGAGGAAAGAAAGAAAAGCATATTGTAATTTCTGAAAAAGAAAACAACGATCAACATTCCAAAATTTGAAAAAGAAGAAAATTAATAAAGAAGGCCCCTGAAAAAGCAGCAAAAAGGAACCAATATCTTTATAAACACAAAACACAGTTGTCCAAAGCAAATCCGAAAAAGAAGAGAAACATTTCTGACAACAAACGAGAAGCAGAGGGAGGCGCTCAGCATTTACAATATTGAATGGATTGTTGGTTTATCCTCATTTGAGGTCAGATTAACGAGAAAACCATCATCGCAGCCTACCCTTTAAACACATACTGAGAGAGAAAAAGAGGAAAATCATATAGAGAGAGAGAGAGAGAGTTGGATAGGTATACCGTGACAAAGTCGGCGAGGTCAAAGGCAAGTGCTGTGGCGGAAGGAGGAGGTATAAATAGGTTAGTCTCGTATGATGAACGGTAGGATTATTTATTGGCGAACGAACGGTTAGGATGATCGATGGCTCTGGAAGCGACAGAGTTGCAGAGGGTTAGAGACCGAAGGAGGTCTGTCGATCAAAGCCCATGGAGAGCAAGCTTTTTTGGGCCTTATCTTTTCTTCTTCGTTGTTTGTTTGAAAATGTGATGAGTCCACTTATTAAGTGTTTATTTTAGTATTCATTTATAAATGTGCGCAGTATGCCAGTATGCCAGTATTTCATTCTTTTAACAGATATATTGTACATATAAATGCGTGTTGTCTTTAACAGTCAACTAGTTGTTTTTAAAATATAATATGAAAAGAATAATCGAATGACTGTGTACTTTTAACATTAAATTAGTTACTTATAACAGAAATATCGTTCTTTGTCAACATTTAGTATTATTTTAACATTTTTTGTTTTGTTTAACACTTATATATTTACAATTTGCAAGACTTATATGGTGATGATATGGAAGTACAATGATTACCACTTTTTAAATTTGTACAATCATCATACGTGACTTGACAATTGTAACTGTGTTAAAAAATTGTTAAAAAGAATTAGCTAAAAGTATTTTTATTAAAAGTAGCTCGTTCCATATTTTTAAAATAGTCTCACGGATTATATGTTAAAAACAAATTTCCGAGATATTATATATCCGTTCCAGTTATTTCTCATGTTTGTGCATATGAATCCAGATCCTTTTTTTTTTCGTATCTTAATTGGATAATAATTTGCCCAAGTACTCTATTTCAAAAAAAAAATTGCCCAAGTACTCTGTACTCTCCATAGAAACAGAACACAAACAAAAGATCTGCCTGGACAGTTTTCATCTGGAGTCACGAGAAATGTACTATTTTTCTGAGCGAAATATTATATATGAATAAATGTCCCCAGTGGTCAACAGCAATTCTAAAACTTCGTTTCAAGAAACAAATATTAGAAAAACTGTTACAAGTCAAAATGTGAGAACCCAATAAGACTGATTCTGTCAAAAATTTGCACACACTAGACAACAAATTTACATCCCTTTTTACATACAGAATACTTGCAAAAAAATCATGACACTCAACCAACTAAAAAAAGAAAAGAAAAGTAAAGAAATAAAACAAAAGAAAGGAAAGGAAAAGAAAAGAAAAATAACATATAATAACTAAAGATTGTATAACAGAAATTACCAACAGGCCCCAGTGATCGTTTGCCTCTATATACTGCTCCAAAATTATCAACAAATTTGGGGGCAAGAAAAAGCACACAGTTAAAACTTCGACATCTCTTAGATAGGCTTCCTAAGCATCCCTCGGTATCTCTCTACCAGGCACGCTAACCTTCAATAAGGTTGTGTACCTATCAAATGCAAAATCATCTCCTTGAGACAATTGGTTTTTTCATAAATCATATTGTAAAATTCCATACCAGAGCCTAATTCATCCATAAACGCCACAAGTCCTTGTAATTGATGGTAGGTACCCCAAAGATCATTCAAGGGTTAAAATAAAGTTTGAAATCTAAGGGGGGCAGATGCAAAATATAACCAGACAGTTTCCGCTGACTGCATTATTATAAAAACGAGAAGCACTTAAAACTTACTCCTTTGAACTAAACAAGTACTCGTGCTCTGACATGTATGCACGCAAGGCCTGTAATTTGCAAAAAGTTAATAGGGAAATATATATAAATAAAAATCTAGGTTTAACAAATCTTGAATATGAAATGGCAATAAAAGGAAGAAATAAATGATGCCTCAAATGGAAGATTTAGAAGCTCGTAGTATGTGCGAACACGCTCAAGTCTTTGTTGGATTGCGTCACTGTCCATTGATGGTATGGCTGCAAGTGCCTGTATTACAAAAGCTATAAGAAAACTACTGCTGGCAAAAACGTACTAATATTGTGATCAGGTTCTGTTAAGAACTGATAAATTTGCCCCCAACTCCAATTAGCTTTTCTTATTCAAAACCCAATTTAACAAATATAACAGAACAGTCAACAATTTATGTTCCTAGTTCTGAGCTAGAGGAAGGTACTAATATATTTGTAGCCGAGGTAATTGTAAAAAGGTGGAAATTATTGGATGTTGCATGGAAATATGGTGAATTATTGGGTATAGTTAGCAAGCATTCAATAAAGATTAAACTCGATCAATTTTGAAAACTTTGACATGTTACAATTGATAAAAATTTCATAAAAATGCATTGCGAAGATAATGTACCTGTTCCAGTGCAATAGAGTTCCTGCATATTTGTTGCACCCCTAGAAGGTTGATCGACTTAATTTCAGCAAGTGCCTGTTCGAGCAAACTCGTCACATTTATATTTTATACATATAATATAACATTATTCACAGATACTTCATACTTCCAAATCTTAAATTTACTAGGGATTACACAAAAATAAAAAATAAAGCAGGCTTTTGGTTGAGGCTCTATTTTTGTGCAACAGCGCGGTAATAACAGCTAAATACCATATCAGTTAGATTGGTACTCATATGATGCAGGCAGAATCTGTTTATAAGAAGCTTAAGTAAACAGACTATGATTCAAACCTTGATTGACGCATTAGCAGCTACACTTGAAATACCACCAAATATGTAATTTCTCTTTAACTCAGAAATAAATGGGGCCATTTCCTCATCCCGACATGTAATCTGTGCACAGAAAAGAATATCCACTTTTATATTTCACAGGTCAGACTAACAACAACTTGACATGAAGGAATCTTGTTAACATATATGAAACGGCTGTTTACCAGAGATGTGAGTGAAACGATAAAATCATCAGGCTCGTCGGCATCTTGATCTTCTAGATACTCTCTATTCGTCATTTCCTGTTAAGACCCATATCAAGTTGATTATATTCCAAATTTAGCAATTGATACACATAGCAATCAAACAGAACAAAATAACAATAATAAATAAAAGAAAATTGTGAGGCTACAAAACCTGCATGTGGAAAATAGTGACCAACTGCATCTCGAGACGAAGGACCTTGAGGCAATCAATTGCTAGTTTTCTATACTCGTTGGAAAGAGTTGCAAGACTTTTTGGAATTGCACTTGACGACCTTGTATGGTGATGATGGTTGCGTGATTTGTCATCTAAACTGGTTGGCCTAACAAAGGACTCCCCGAGCCTGAATATTATGAGAAATAAGCAATAAAAGAAGTATTCAAAACGTAAGAGCTCGTCAATCTCGGCAATTATTATTATTTCTTTTTTTTTTACATGGCAAGTCTTAAGATAACTACACCAAAACTTTTTAAATGTAACAGATACTTGGGGAAAATAGGTTGATAAAATGGTACTTGCTAGCACCTTTCAATAGAATCTGCCAAGTACTCCAAGGAATCACTCAGAGAGGCTAGAAGAATCAACTTCTGATCATCATGGATTAAATTCTCCTGCAGAGTACATTGATCCCAGAAAGAAGATGGATTACTAGCCAAAATAATGCATTGCTTGCGTTGTCATTTTTTCTATAAGATATTAGAAGCTGATTTTCACAAAAAAGGTAAAATACAAGGAATATTCACATGAGAGGCTAGAAGATCAACTACCGATAAAGCAATGATTTTTTTTTCTTCTTTTCTTTTCTATTGTGTTTTCAGTGTGTGCATGCAGGCAAATCATTTAAAATCACCTGCTTGATGGGGCGAAGACTCCACAAAAGATCGCTTATCTGCATCTCAATCTCTAATGTCTCGGCATTTAGCACATTGCTCCCAAGATTTTGTTCATCAGAAGCATTTTCCAACAAGGCACTTGCAGGGTCAAGCCGGATCAAGTTCTCCATGTCACTCCTTCCTAGAAGCATGTAACTCTGTCTTTCCAGAACAACCTATGATTTCATTAAAATAGTTGCATCAGATTCTCAAGTTCAGTTCCGATGAGATTCATAGAAGGAGAACTAATCAGTTTTTTAGATTAAAATAAATCAATGTTTTTGAATGAAGTGCCACACCTCCATGTATGATGTTCGGCACCTCTCATAGGTACGTTCTAAGAACGTGCGCACATACTCCACAAGCTCACTAGCATACTTCGGCATAAGCTGAGCCCAGCCAAGTACCTAATGAAATTACAAAAGAAACAACATATCATCATCAACAACAAACTGAAAAAATAACTAAGGCAATCAACTAAAAGCTAAAGAAAAGAGTGTTTGCTACCTCTTTTGCAAGAAAATCAACTGCTAAGAGTCCTTGTAGAACAGGACGTCCCTTCTCAACTAGTGGGCTATATACAGAAGTTGCTTGCACACGTGGTCTAAAAGCTGCTGGGGCTGCGAAAGAAAATAAATTGTCAAATAAATAATTTTCTAGTTTAAAAGCTTCTCAGACTGTCATGAAAGTTACCAGGTACCAGTACTGTGTACTCATGGTGAGGTGGTAGATACCAAATCTTTCTCATGATTCTGCATTTTTTTGTCCCTTGACAACTAGATGTAAGTTTAGAACTTACTAGATATAGCTTGTTGGACGCATTTTCTGTAGTCGACGAAAATTGCTGGCAAGAAGTGATCCTTGAGAAAGTTCTCCAAGAAGGCCAACAAACCATCATTTCTATACACGTTCAACTTTCCAGATTAAAACAAATGCACCAGTATTCTATAATTAAAAATGTAAATTGAAAAGGGGGCATTACCCAGTTTGTGAAAACTTCTCTGGAAGCAATGACCTGAGCTTATCTGTAAACTGAAAATAAGAGTACAATTGCACAAAATAAGTCCACTTGGTATTTTTGCAAGGTAGAAGTCTAACCCTTATACTTAAAAGAACAATAAAAACTAAAAATACCTCCAGAACAGGACGATAAACTGATGCTGCTAGATAAATCCCTAGATCAGGAAGTACAGAACCAGTTCCATAGCCTTCCTGATGTGCATTTGCACCTCTTTTCCATCCTTGTGCTATTAAATTAGTAAAACAAAAGAAGTGATTTTCAACCAAGGTTAACCAGTCCAATCTCGAGAAGAAAGATTAGAATTAGAAATTGCACAACAATTCCATTGTCTTACCTTCGTTTTGAACAGAAACAGATGTATCCGTAATGCGGAAAGCAAAAGAAAGGCCTTCAGATCCATCTCTGTTTCAAGAGATAAATTTTCAAATATTGTCATAAAACAATCAAGCACTGACAACAAATAGCATTTGCCATAGTGATAGTTGGCATTTTCTTAAACATTATTTCTGAAAGCTTCCTTCCAAATTTGGCACCCTCTCATATCTACAATTGCACCTATAGAACATACAATATACAACGAATGCAACTTGCCTCTTCTCCTTTACTGGGGTTTTATTTGCAAGTCTAGCTGTCTGAACAGCCGCATCAGCAGTTGCAGCTTCCGGAGTTGCACGTAGAATTTCACATATTAGTTGTTGGCATTCACTCTACCTCCAAAAAAAAAGATACATAAATAAATTTGTAACATACAAAAACACCGTCAGAACTTTTCTTGAACTTTTTAACAATGATCTCCAATAGGTTTTTTTTATTCAAACCAATTCAAATAATATCAAGCCAAAAATTCTATGTCAGTTACTAAGTTAGCAAAAGGATATAGAGCAATTTAGATGATTTTTTAGGTTACAAAGTCTGGAACAACTATAAATCCATTTTCGTAATTTAACCAGTCAGTCATCAAGTTATTGTGTGTTGTTAGCTAAATCACTGGAAAAAGGGCCTTTGCTATGTTGAAGAGAAATGTTAGGTAGCAACTGCAACTATGGCGAACAATTGATAATTAAGTTGAAAATTAATCATTATAACAATAACATGTATAGAACTATTCCGGTGTCCAGTCTCCCAGAAGTTTAATGTTTAAACCAAATAGTACCTGTACTACAGAAAGAGAGAAGGTGACGCTGTAACCTCCAGTAACTTGTGATGATTCAGAATCTGGATTACAATTTACTTCAGCAGCAGAAGCTGCCTTGGGGGTATTTATGCTGTCCCCATGTGCTAAAGATTTTGTTTCCAATAGCTCCCCGACAATGAAGTGATTTTCTGATGGTAAATTTTGTCATATAAACTTTGTGCCTACATGACATCTTTTCATATGTAGAACCAACAGATCTGAATGAACTACACTTATTCCAACAAAATGTATAGCTAATGATAACTCACCCAGAATATGAATTATGGAGTTGAGCACGGAGGCCAGAAGCTCACTGGCAGCATGCTGGGCCTGTCCAGTTGGGGTCATCAATGGAGATATAGGGCTAACAATCTGTTGTGTTCCATTCAGGGAAGACCCATTCTTATTTTTGTGCTTCAACCATTTAGAGCCTTCTAAAAACCCTTTAGAAGAACACAAGTCAGGTTTGGCTCCTTGAGTAAGGCGAGCTTTAGTTGTACGCTCTGAATAAACTTTTATCTCTGTGGAGATTACATCATGTATAGTTGGTCGCAACCGTTGGCTGTTTGAAGAATAAAAGAGGAAATAGTTTAGATAGTATTTAAAAAAAAAAATTAAAGGTCAGCTAGAATTTCCGACTTCAAACTTGTTGGAAACGATCTGTATTAGAAGTCCTATTATAGTTTCTATAATTCTTAAAGACGGATCAACAGCCTGTAGAGAAGGTTTATACAAAAATATTTTGCAGATGGAAAAAGTTGCTATTTGTAGCCTTAGAGACATTAATTGGGAAGAACAGTATACCATATTATAGCTCCAGCAGCAGCAACTTTACCAAGCATGCACAAGCACTCAACCAAAGTTCGTAAATATTTCACAGCAAGGGGAGCCTCACTCTTTTTAATTGCTTCCTGAGAGCAATCCACGAAATGTATTGTCAAAAATTTATGTGAATTTTTTTTTTAACTGACTAAACTTGCCACATTTGCACTTCTTAAAAATAGAAAAAAGAGAAAGAAAAAAGTGAACATCAACTAACAAGAAATTCATCTGGCGAGGCTGAGGAAAGCCATGCAGGAATATCCCGTAAACTACTTCTAGAATCCTTGGTACGTCCATCAGCAGCACTGCTTTCTTCGTCATGACCATCGAATGAAGAACTAAATAGGAAATGTAATGGATAAAACATCTTAGGATACTTGCCACTCAAAACAAGGACTGTACCAGTATATACCATCAAGTACTTACAAGAACAGATGCTGTACAGGCTTACGAAAACCATACCGATTTTTTCTATTATAACAGTCCTGTGGCACTGAACTGAGGATTACCACATGCCCATATCATGCAGTAGGCAGATATACCCAGTAACCCACATGGTACAATACTTAATTTGCTATAACTATATTTCCTAGCCTTGGTTTAGCCACTACCCCAGCATAAAATCTGAATTAAACAACAAAAGGCCCCAGAAAAAACAAAAAGTGGAAGTGAAAAATCAAAATAACTAGGTTGGCGCAAGACAAGTATTGACCCAACAATAATGCTTATCAGGTACAGTCTCCTGATGGAATAAACAATTGTTTTATAGATTTTTTAAACAGATAAAGTTGTACCCTTCATCTACAGAACTGAGGAGAGAAGATCCAGCACCAAAGTTACTTTCACCTTTCATTGATCGAGTTCTCCTTGAAAGGGACTGGCCACTTACAACGCCTCCAATAGCAGTAGTTGGTATGTCATCTCCATCTAGCATGTTCAAGGTTGATGAACTGTACAGGATGATAATTTCAATACTTGATACCAATTAATCAATAAATTGAATTAGAGAAGATAAACATTTACAAAGAAGTTACCTATACTCCCCTTTGTTGTAGAGATGACCGTGCAGCTCCTCTAATATTTTATAGAAAAGTACACCACGCAGCTTTGTTAGTTCTGATCGTACATCTTGAAGAGCGCCTACCTTCATAAGATAAAACATACAACTGTTACTTTATAGGCATGTTTAAATATTGAGGTGATAAAGAACTGTTACCCAATACTAACCACTTGGAGGCCTTCTCTCTCGAGCAGTAGCATTGACTGGACATGCAATTGAACTGCAGCATATAGTTGTTTCTCTGCAACTAGTTTCTCTATACGAGAAGGGACCTATTAAAATTAGCAATAGATCATGAATATACCCTCCAAATGACTACAATTTGCATAATAGAAACAGAAAACTTGTTGCATATGATGTACCTACCTTGGCAACACCTTCTATCTGATCGAGAAAAGAAAGAATATGTCTAAGGGTAAGGGACCTGTACCACAGCTGATGCAACTGTTTATTCCTAGAGCCAAGCAATTTCCTTGCCTCAGCCATGTCAACTTTAAGTGTTGAAATACTTTCAGCCGATTCACTGAACAACCGTAGAATCTGCATAGTAAAAAGGATAATGCCAGACATAAAATTACATAGGCAGTAATTCAGCAGAAAAAAAAAATTACATTGGAAGAGGGATAAGGAAAAGCTGACCTGTGAGTAGTTCTGAATAGCTTTGTTGAAGCCATGGTGGTAGGCATGCACAACCTCATCAACCACATCTTCTATTAAATCACTTTGTTCTTTCAAGAACTGGACTTCTCCTTCACGGTCTCTGGATGTCAGAATGTGTACGACATGGGGCAATGAATCAAAGCGTGCTGTTGCCCAGCTCTCATCTATTCTAGAGAGCCCTTCCCTTAGGTACTGTATAAAAACAAAAGGACATTTTACAAAATTCCAAATGAATGTCACTTTAGAAAAGTAAATACTAATGAAGTTTTTCTGTAGCACGCTGTGCAGTCAAACATTGCAAGTAACTAGCAGATACTTTTAAACTTCGAGGCTTACTCTACGCAATCTACTGAATTTTATCAAGTCCAGTTAGTTCTATTTTCCATGGGCAGTTCAATTTTGCACATGTTTGGTCCAGAAATAAACAGTTGCATCAGCTGTGGTACAGGTCCCTTGCCCTTAGACAGATAGAAGTGTAGCAAATGTTCCTGGCAGAACCTAAATTCACTTGAGCTCTTTCTTCTAAGTAAAATAAACTCCTACTAAGTGGTTCTTATTTGACTCGAGTGCAAAGAATCAGAATCTGATACATGCAGATTGCTGATTTCAAAGTAAATATTGGGAATGGATTTGTATCAACTCAAATTATGGATTTCTCGCACAAAACGAAACCTTCCCAGCATAGCACAATAAATTAAGCTCACTTCTGACATTCAAAACACAGGAGCCATAAGTACAATGAACACCAGACGCTTACCGACTTATCAGCAGGAATTGGAAGCCCGTCAAAGATCCCTCTGTTCCTTCCCGAGCTCATTGTCTCAGTACAAATCTAAAGCAATAGAATTGGATCAGAGACGCAGGAGCAACTCCACAGAAAACTGTGAATACAATTTGATTACTTCAGGAGATCTAACACATCCCGATGGATTAAATTATACCTCGGAATCTACGCAGAGATCAGAGAACTCATGTAGATCTGTTTCTTCTTCTCTTTCTAGGAACTATAACAATCTCAAAGAGATCTAACGAGAGAAGGCGGGTGATGAAAGGGGGACGGAGAGAGGCCAGGAGATGTGTAAACGGAGGCAGACGCGGAGTGGTGCTTGACGGTGGCAGAGTCGTTCAGTCGCAGATGCTCCGATCACGATTGGAGAAAATGAGAGGGGGTGTGATGGGGATAGAGAAGAAAATAGATGGAAATCATGGTGTTGAACTCCGTCTTGTAATTAACGATCGTGATTTCATCTTATGAAACGAACGGCCAGGATTGGTCATATGAGATTAGGCGGTTTTGGGCTTGGCTTTTTCGTTGACCAAATCGACGAATGGGTGTAAAAGATTTTAAAATTGGGCCTCGGTTTGTTATGGATATAACCGAGGAAAACTACCAACAGATCTTGGTGACCTCAGCCCGGTTCGAGTTGGGTTCGTTTATTACTTTATTAGGATCTGGTCAGCTTGGTCGATTTCCGCTCTTAAAATAATAACGAGTCATATTTTAAGAGGAATTTTGTATATTCTTTAAAAATTCTGAAATTATATTTTTTTTTTCTAAAATTCATAATATCATATTTACCTTTAAATTTAAAAAATTCCCCGATTCACCAATTCACCTAATTTATTACGTTTTTCTATTAAAAATCATTTTGAAGTTATAAGTTTTTATTTTATATTTTGTTAAAGTATAAAAATATGTAGCTTGTGTAATAAAAATATTAGTTGTGTAAAAAATATCGTTATTAATATTCAAAGCACAGAAATTTAAAAAATAAATAAGATCAATTCACCTCAGTTCTCAGTTGGATCCGTCGTTAAATTCTTACAGACGTGGACAACATCACCATAGACTAACTAATTAAATTTTTAAATTTAATAAAAAATGATCCACAATATTTTTTCGGTTGTTTGAATAAAACGGAAACACATTGTGTCCAACATCTATCAGATTCAGATGAATTTTACTTCCGTTTAGTTCATTTTAAGATCCATGTGTCTCGTTTAAATATCCGTACGCATTTGCTTTAATATTTTCTAATACAATGCACACCTTATATACATTGTCAGTATATAAGGCTCCTAAGACTGTACTTCGAAGAATTTATTCTATTAGAAATAGATTTCTTCTATTAGAAGAATTAATTATATTAGAAATAGAAGAAAATACACTCTAGTTAACTGGACTAAATAATGCTTAGATAAACAACATGGAGGTTTAGGAATCCTAGATTTACAGAATATGAATATAGCTTTGTTGTTAAAATGGTGGTGAAAGTTTCAAGATGATTGTTATCAGGGTTTATCCATAAACTGTGATTCAACACAATTATTATCAGTCAAACAACATACCCCTTTCTTCTTTTTGGAAAGCAGTCGTGAAATTTGAAAACTTAGATAAAATTAGTGTTACTTTTGAACCAGGAAATAATTCAACTATGTCCTTTTGGCATACATTATGGATTGGTAACTGTAGCTTAGCTACTAAATGATCAGAGTCAAAATAATGATGATTTACGTAGGGTTTTGGTTTAGGTTTTGCATATTTTATCACACTTATGTTTAATTATTTAGAGAAAAAGGCTATTGTCACCCTTCTTTATATTTTATTACAGAAAACAGGTTTTGGGACTATTTTACACCAAATGGAGCAAGAATCGGGTCAATCGGATAAGCGACGCTCATCGACTAAGTCTTTGTTACGGTCTGTATTGCCTAATACGGACCAGAAGAAAGAGTGATAAGCATTAAAACCCTCAGCGACAAGGTCTCAATACGGACCGTAACCGAAGGCGCTTCTTGGGAAATAACTGCTGACAGCTGTATCTAGATCAGTTTCTTAGCCTCTACTCAAACTCCAGACGTCCCTCCACTCCTATATAAGGCCCCTAGGCAGAAGAAGAAGTTATCTTTGTAATCATGGTTAGATTTAATTAAAGTGAGAATAGAGGAGTGATTGTAACCATGCCGTTCCGCGGCTAAGTTCCTTTATTATGGGCTAGGCAGTAAACCTTGTTACTCTTGATGTTTTGATATATATATTTTCTGTTGATTATGATTTCTTGTTGTTGAATTGAAATGCTTTTGTGATTTATTATCTATTCATCTAACTTCGATGATCTAGTTTAATCCGTTAGGGTAGTGACAATACTTTAATGGTAAGAGAAACTATTTGTACGAATTAGCCTCATTGAGATCTATTAGGTTTATGTGAAGAAAACCTTAGCGGAAAAACCATAAACCAGAACAACAAAACACGAACCAAGTTCCATTATTTGCATAAGGTAAATCGCAGTGATCTGTGTAGTAACTTGTGTATTTAAGAGATCAATCATTTGCGTAAGAAAACTCGCAGTGTCCTATGTAGAATCTTGATGAAAGATCTGTCATTCTTGCGTAAAATAACTCGCAGTGACCTATGTGGTGTCTTTCATAAAACAACAACAGGAAATCAGACCCGACAGGAATATAGTATCAAAGCAGATTGAGTAGCAATGGTGTGCCGAAACCTTAGGAATTTTCATCTCTGTCTTTATTTTACTTACTTTTAATTGCTTCCTAATTTACATTGATCACAACAACTCTCAATTTTCAGATTTCGTCTAGCCTTTCGAAAAATTGTGATTCGATCGCTCAAAACTCTGAACCAATATTCCTTGTGGATCGACCTCGAATATACTACTCGATAGGATTGTGAGCTTGCAATCCAAACCGATAGCATTTATGAGTTTATAAATATTAAAATAAACACCACTCTCTTTTGAGTGATCGCTAAATACCCCCAATTATACAATTCATGCTCTACTCATATTACCACCAGTTCAGTCATAAATTCTCAAGGATCTAGTTTACAATTTAGAAGAATATTAAGCGGTATATTACTTGTAGAATGGCACCAGATTTTAAATCTTATTAGTTTTTGTAGTTTTACACACCATGTAAATAAAATAGCTTGGAGATGGGATCATACAGGATTGTTTTCTGTCAAATATGTATATGAAATCATTAATTTTAGAGGGATTAATAAAAATAGGTTTGTTATTTGGTGGGAATTGCCTCTTCCACCTAAAATTAGGATATTCATGTGATTAGTCATGCATAACAGAATACTAACTAAAACAAATTTACGTAAAAGAGGTTGGAGAGGTGATTTAAAATGTCAATTCTGCCACAAAAAAACTGTGAACCACTTTTTTCTTAAATGTACAGTAGCTCAATAAATTTGGTTTTGGTTAGATAATTGTCAACAAATATTCTTGCAATGAAAATCTTGTAATAATATTTTTTATTTTGCAGGTACATTACCAACAGACCAAAAAATTGCATTTCTAGTGATATTCAGTGCCTTGTGCTGGACTTTTTGGAAATATAAAAATTCTGTTATCTTTCAAAATACCCCCAATGAAACAACAAAATCTGTTATACTGCTAATCCTTTATGTTTTTTATTACTGGGCAGGACATATGGACAAGAGAATTAAGGTGGCAGCAGCTCATTGGTTGCCAACTGATATGGAGGCCGTTCCTTTGAGGGTGTGGGACCCACATGACATGCAGATGGTTGTTTACCAGGGAGACCCTGGGGTGATCAGCCATTGTGCATCGAATGAGCAGTTGGGACACCATCAGACTGATGATATATCCAACTATAGAGTTAGATCAGCCACTGTGCATCGAAGGAACACCTTTTTGCATATATCCAACTATAGAATTAGATTACCTCAGCCTCAATGTGATAGGAGGCTTAGATCTAGTGTTATTTTCTATAACTATGTTTTGGTGGACTATAAAACGAGGAGCATATGTATTTTGCTCTTTGTTAGATTTTGCGTTTCTGCTCTAATGACTTTGATCTGATACTAATGGTTGTAAGTTACATATTATGTTTTTTATATGAAACGGGCATTCCTTCCTTTCAAAGAAAAATAAAAAATACAATGCACACCTAATTAGACGTAAGCCAAACCATGGAACTCTGAATTGAGTCCGAACTCACGACTTCATCAGTCAAGCTTTAAAATAAAAGGGTTAATTTTTCATGTACTTTTATAAAGTTCTTTAATTTCTTATTTACCCTTCAAAGTCCGATCGCACCTACTGATTTTTCAACTGTTGCTTTTTACTGGTTTTTTTTTTCTGTTTTTTTTTTCCTGCTTGCTGGCTTTTGATTTTGCTAGTAATCTTTTGATTTCCTTTGTTTTTTATTTAAATTTCTTTCCTTTTAAGCTCAAATGTCTTGAGCAATTTTATTTTTTTGTTTTGTAAGCAGGTTTTTATTTCAAAACCTTAAACTGTTTTTGAATTTGCTCCATCAACAAACAAAGCTTGTAACTTAAATTATAAAAGGACCCAGAATCAATCACAAGAAATAAAAATTATCAAAAAGGGCCAAGAAAATTCATCACTGTTGTCTGAGGAATCGTCCTCCATGCACCAGAAACTCCTTCGGAAGTTCACTTTTGTCCCACAATTTTCACCGAATTTTAAAAAAAAAACCTCTTCACCACGCAAGAACAATTGTGATTCCTCTCAAATTGGAAACTGCTCGCTTAAAAAGGACGAAAGACCCACTTCACCAAGCAAGAACAAGTGTGATATTCCAGTCTTCTTCTCTCCTGGCTTGGCTGATGTTGAGTCAATAGTTTGACACCTTGCTTTGAAGTGGACAGATAGAGGCTCCAAAAAGTTAAACAAAGAGAGCTTCATTCAGCCTTACCAGGGAATTCACACGGGGTGCCCCTTCAAGTGTAGATCATTCATCTTCTATAAACCAGGATACATTACCTGAGAGCAGTGAATAGCATTGCCCAACAGTTTAGCCTTTCTCATTTCTATGTTGCAGTAGCGCATACTAGGGCCATTCGGCAACAAGGGATTAAGAGCTTAAGAAGCTCTAAGGAATTAATGTTCGATTGTCTTAATCTGTGAGTAAAAACTAAGGAAACTAAAGAAAGAGGTAGAGGTGCCTTAAGGTCCGGGCAAAATGAGGCTAAAAGAGGCTAAATGAGGTGATTTTAATCTGCGCTAAAGAATCGGTGTTCGACAGGATTAAGCGACTAAAGAAGCTAAATGAAGCGGATTGAGTCTTAAGGAGGTTTAATCCGTTGCCGAACAACCCATTGAGTTTGTCAAAGAGATTAATATAGAAGAAAAGAGTATAATAGGAAAATGAAAATTCTAACAATACTTAAATATGAATTTTTAATTGTATGGATAAATAAGAAAAAGCAAAGAGAGTTAAAGAATATATTAAGGAATTGGATTTTGTCTAAATGACTTTGGATAAAATCTCATTCAATGCTAGATCTAACCGTCCGATTTGCATTAAGATTCATGCAAACATTTTTAAAACTTCATAAATTCAAATGATTCCGTAAATATAAACGGTTGATGCAAATTTTAAATCAAATCGGACGATTTAAGACTAATTTTAGATGAGACTTTGTTCAAAGTACTTTGAACAAAAACTCCACCCATATATTAAATATAATAAAGAGTACAAGATAAATAAGAAATTAAAAAAGTCCTCAGACATAGAAAATTAACCTAAAAAAAATAGCGAAGAAGTCGGGATCCGTTTGGCGGGAAAATTAGCGCCAAAACACGGGACTTCTTCACATTCCCTTTCCCTCGTTCCCCCCAAACCCTTCTCTCCTACTCCACAACTCAATCCTAACCATCAGAGAAAGAAGTCGAGACAAATCTCCTACTTACTAATGGCGGATTCAGCTCGCCGGACTCGCACCCGAGGCCCTGGTTCGGAGTCCGCCGCACGACTTGCTGCTCTCGAACGTCTCAAGGCAATGCGGAGTGGTGGGGCCCGCGTGGCCCCAGTTGCAGTCAAGATCGACGAGCCCATCTATGAGACTGTCTCAGAAGAAGCCTACCAAGAACTGGTAGAGAAACGCCGGGCTGACGGCGAGTCGTTCATTGTAGACGATGGGGCTCTTGGGTATGCTGATGACGGCCATGAGGAAGACTGGACTAAAACAGTTGGTCACTCGTCAGAGGATGATCTGTCGGATGCTGATGGAGCACACGAGAGACGGCCGAGGAAGAAGAACAAGCCATCTAGTTCTGGTGCTGTTAAGAAACCCCCAGTGCCAACACCTATTGTGAAAGAGAGGCTTTCTACCATCTTTACATCTGCAGTTGCTAAGAAGGGGAAAGGATCCGGTCCTTTGGATAGCAGTGTATTGGATTCAATTTTAGCTGAGGTGGCGCCTGATGAGAATGATTGGGAGGAGAGAAGGTCGCGTAGGTCTAGGATTTCGGCTCTTCCTCCTGCTGTACAAATTAAGGCCGAGTCACCAATAATTGGTTCGACAACTCCGAAGAATAAAGCGGATTTGCATGAAAGCCACGAGATTGGTGGTGAAATTGATGTGAATACGAACCAAGAGGATGAGAACTTGATTTTGGGAATTCCTTTAGGGAGGGAAAAACCTAGTACAGAACAAGCCATGGCGAAGTCAGATGTATACAAGGAGGCGAAAGAAGAGGCTGAA
The DNA here is from genome assembly GCA_011114355.1 of Carex littledalei. Classification (NCBI taxonomy): domain Eukaryota; kingdom Viridiplantae; phylum Streptophyta; class Magnoliopsida; order Poales; family Cyperaceae; genus Carex; species Carex littledalei. The sequence continues at coordinate 11,054,094 of CM022087.1, forward strand.
ACTGATCAAAAGGGAGAGTTTAAGTCCATTGTCAATATAGAAGTAGATAAAACTGAATATGCGGAGAGAAATGGAGAGGCGGAGCAGAAAGGAGATGAGGTAAATTTGTCTGAAGCTAGAATGGCAATTGATTTAAGGTCCGAGAGTGACGATAAGTCAGAATTTGAGCTCGAGTCTGACAGATCGCTTCCTTTCTATATAATTGATGCATATGAAGAGGCTTTCAGTGCCAATTCAGGGACAATTTATCTATTTGGGAAGGTAAAATTTTCTACTTCCTGCTTTCCTTGTTTAATTACAAAATTGTCTGTTTATATTTTTTCTGGATTGCACTTGACAAAGAATACATGCTTCCCATTCAATAAAATAATTAAAAGCAAGTACCTGATACCGGTCAGGTAGACCACTGATATGTGGTGAGTGGTACAGTGTTGAGCTAGTCCTGTACAGTAAGCAATCGATCTATTTCGCAAAACAATATTTGTTATTTTCTACATTTTTGTTAACCCTTTCAAAATTTATGCAATTTACTTTCTAGTGTTTTCATAATTAATGCCCAAAGAGAATACAATGGTTCCTTCTCAAATTTCTACTAAACTGCTCTCACAATGGATGACTTCACAATCTTGTTCCATCTCACCTCAACTTTAATTTGTGAATTTTTCTTTTTCAGGTGAAAACAGGAAACACTTTTCAGAGCTGCTGTGTAGTGGTAAAGAACATGCAAAGATGTGTCTATGCCGTTCCTTCAAATACAATTTTCCCACGTGAAGCCATAGAAGATTTAAAAAAGAAACATGCTGAATCTGGTGGTGATTCATCTCCATCTTTTCGAGCAGCTTTGCAAGTATGTATCTCGTTTATTCCATTGTTTCATGACATCCTCATATGCTGTTTAGGAATGATATTCTGTGAAATTCCTGCTGAAGTAGCGATGTTTAAAGTTTGTATGAATGGGACCAGGGATTTTTTCACTTAAATTTTAATATGGGATATCCTAGGTCTGTGGTTTGCTGTAACTTTGAGTTTGTATATTGTTCAGGATATGGCATCAGGGTTAAAGGCGGAAATTGCTGAACAGTTGTCTGAACTAAATGTTTCCACCTTCATGATGGCACCAGTAAAGGTTCGCTATTGCCTTACCTTTTCCATTGCATAATTTTAGTTTAATATGCTAGCGTTATCCAAATTTTTAAAAAGAAAATCTCACGACAATTACTTGATATTACAGAGGAATTATGCATTTGAGAGGTGTGACATCCCTTCTGGAGAACAGTACGTTCTCAAAATCAGCTACCCTTTTAAGGTGCAAAATCAATCTCTCTCACTCTTCTCTCTCTTTCTCTATCTATCTATTTTGAAAGTTCATGAATTTTCATAGTATTGATTTATTTGCAGAATCCACCACTTGATGCTGATCTCAAAGGAGAAAACTACTTTGCATTGTTGGGGACCCATACCAGGTAATGTAACCACTTTTACCTCTGTGATCCAATTTTATTAATTTTTTTTGTAATAATGTTATTCTGAACATGGAGTTTTTTGGGGGTCCTATTTTGCGGAAGCACCCAAGTGGGACCTTTTACACCACAACACATTGGTTATATTACTATTTCACACTAGCAACTTAAACTGCAAACTACAAATGTGTCCCTTCAGTTAATGAAGTAAAAAAATTTCCCTGATAAATCCTGAGTATTACCTCGCAACTCTGCCAATTTATTTTCATTGAAAGTTATATGCACATCACTGTTTTTGAAGTTTAACAGCACTTAGTACTGACTTATAAAGGAAGACTTCAACATTTTTCTCTCTGTCATTTTAGTGCTCTTGAGCTATTCCTGATCAAGAGACGCATCAAGGGACCATCTTGGCTATCAATTTCAAAGTTTGTTAGCTGTTCAACTTCTGAACGGGTAAAATTCTCATCTCCTGTCTCTCCGAGAAAATTGCAAGAAGTGGTATTTAGGACTTTGGTACACAGTCTATATATCGGTAAAATTGACTTGAGAATAGAAATGTACATGAAAAATCCAAAGAGGTGCACATAAATGAACAATATTATTAGATCCAGTTGGTATCTTACTGAAGCTGTCAATAGTAAAGGACTAAAAGGTTTCTATTCTAAACAGGTGAGCTGGTGCAAATTTGAGGTAATTGTGGATTGCCCCAAGGACATATCAGCCTCTTCCTTGAAAAATGTGCCACCTGTTGTTGCAATGGCAATCAACCTGAAGACAGTCATCGGAAAGAACACCACACATGAGATTGTCTCAGCTTCTCTAGTCTGCTGTCACAAGACCAAAGTGAGAACCTTTCTTTTTTCTTTTTAAGTTTCTTTTATACTCACTGTTGTGATCTTAGGTTTGCAGTAAGTAGCTGGAAGAAGTGAGAAGCACAACAAATAAGATCTTATGTGGATTTTTTTTTTTGTGGATTTTTACCCAAATGAGTACTTAAATTTCTCCGGTAATTGTCTTCAAGCATGACCTTATTCTAAGTGGGATCAAACTGGTATACAAGTTAAAATCGCTCTTTACCTTGTGGTACAACATTCACTTTAGTTTTCTCAAATGTTTGTTATGTTTTTTGTTTTCCAGATTGATGCACCCATGGAAAATGAAAAAGACTGGAAGGGGGTTATTAACAGCTTTACTGTAGTACGAAAGATTGAAGGTGGCATCTTTCCCATTGGTTACAAAAAGGCCTTGTCAGATTGGAATTCTAGGACAGGTTATACCCTTGTATTGGAAAGCAGGTACATTATTCCCCTTTTCTTGAACAGGACTTCCTTCTGTTAACTTAAGCTCTAATATAATTGGTAGGTGCTGATGAGTTGCATTATTTTTATTTTAGCGGTGAGCGTGCTATGATAAATAGGTTGATGACTGAGATACACAAGTTGGATCCTGATGTGCTTGTTGGGCACAACATTTCTGGTTTTGACCTTGATGTGCTTCTCCATCGAGCTCAGGTCTTGACCTTTTCTGTTTTTCTTTTCTTAACTCTGTACCAGTCAGTTTTGTTCTTGGATTCCATTACCACACCAGTCTTTCTGATGATACTTTACCATGCATCATAGTTGTGGGCACCATCTACTATTTTTTTTCTATTTTCTTTCTAATTTAGTCCGGTTTACTTTGTGTTTGCTTTCGTTCATGGTTGAATTAGAGTTTATTTGAGGTTCTAAGACCCAAGGTTTTGTCAAATTTAAATATGCCGAAGGCAGAGCGATGCAACTAGTTAGTGTGTTATCTGTCAACCCATTATTTTTATGAGTTAGATATCTGAACTAGGGTTTGGTTTGGTTCTACAAGATGCATAAGTTTCTTGTAGAAGGTATAACTTTCAACCCATTGTGGAAGGCATAACTGTTGTATTTTGTGTTCTCTTACAAATGATACGTACCTATATGTAGGCTTGCAAAGTGCCAAGCAGCTGCTGGTCAAAGATAGGCCGATTGAAGCGATCTGTCATGCCAAAATTAAAAGGAGGGAAATCCATATATGGTTCTGGTGCCAGTCCTGGTATCATGTCTTGTGTTGCTGGCCGCCTCCTATGTGACACCTACTTGTGTGCTCGTGATCTCCTAAAAGCAGTATGTGAAACCTTGATCTCAAGGCTTAATTGTAATTTCACCAGAAGTTTTTGTTAATTTTATAACATTTAGGCAATTATAAAGCTAATGGGCAAACTGGTAATTATGCAGTGTTGTTCAATTTTGCTCATAGAGCTGACACTGTACCAATGTAACTCCAAAACAAGAGACAATCCTGGATCCTGTTTATTATGACGCTGCTAATTCTTGAAGTCATTAAACTAGAATAAAAATGCATTTAAAATTAGTTTTGTCTATCTGGCTTCTTAGGTGAGCTACTCTTTGACAGAACTCTCAAGGACAGAACTGAAGGAGGAGAGGAAAGAGATACTGCCGAAAGATATCCCCTCTATGCTACAAAATTTGGGAGAGCTTCTTAAATTGGTACCATACATTGAATGGTTTTTCCTTCCCCGGTCTGAAAGTTCAACTTTTTTTTTAAGATTAGCTAATGTTGAGCTGTTCATTAAAACAGGTCAAGTATGGAGAAAATGATGCAATGCTTTCCCTGAAATTGATGTTCAAGCTTAGTGCTCTTCCTCTTACTAGGCAACTAACGAATATTAGTGGAAATCTCTGGGGTAAAACTCTTCAGGTACTTTTTACATGCATGTTATTTGACCTTTTTTTTTTATGAAGGGAGGCCAATTTCTAATTCAAATATACACAACTACGTTACTAAATTAATGTTTTTTTCCTATGATATGGTACTGCTAAGTGCTTTTATGAGTAAGATACTAATATGTATTAACATGTATGTGTAAACATTGTAAATTTTTGCCTGCTAAAAATGCAAATGAGAGGAGAAATGAAAAGAAACCAGCTGAATCCTCACCCCCTCCTTGCCACAAACCTAAAGAGGAAAAAATAAGCCACAAGTACCAAAATTTAAAAGAAGGTTTACTTGGACATTTTGGCTATATAAGTAAAATTTTCAATTACTATCAGGGTGCCAGAGCACAACGGGTGGAATACTTACTATTGCATGCATTCCATGGGAAGAAGTTTTTGGTCCCTGATAAGGAAGGCATGCGAAACAAGGAGTCAAGGCTGATTAATAAGAGAAAAGCAAATGGTGCAATAGAAAAAGGTGAAAATGCTGATGAATTGGAAAATAATAATGAAATTGATGTCGAAAATATTGATCAAGGGAAAGGGAAGAAAGGTCCCTCTTATGCTGGTGGCCTTGTTCTGGAACCCAAAACTGGTTTATATGACAAATGCGTGCTCCTTCTTGACTTCAATAGTCTTTACCCTTCCATTATCCAGGTAAATTAACTTGAATTATAATTTTGAAACTGCTCTTTAGATTTAGTAAGACTTGCAATGACAGGGCCCAAGTTTGTCTATTTGATATTGTTTAGCTCTTTTGTTAAAAAAAAGGGAAAAGTTATGGGATAACAAAGTAAAAAGAAGAAAGCATTAGGATGATGCAAAAATATAATATTTAAAAAGCTTTAATAGCTAGCAAGTTGTATATAAATAAATGGGACTATTGTGGTAATTTAACTAATCCATAAATTTTCCTTGGGTATAATTTTTTTTAACGGTGCCAGGAATTTAATATATGTTTTACTACCGTTGAGAGATCGGCTGATGATACAGCCCCTAGTTTACCTTCCACAAGGGATGCAGGTGTTCTACCTGAGGTATATACTTATTTTACAATTTTACTATGATTTAACTCTTTACTCATTTGTCTTTTATTAAAAAAAAGTTACTTCTTCCTATGTTGTCTTTCTTTCTCTATTAGTTATTGAGAGACCTGGTAAGAAGCAGAAGGGAGGTTAAGGAGCACCAAAAGAAAGCAAAAGGTGTCAGATGGGATCAACTCAATATCCAACAGCTTGCACTCAAGCTCACTGCTAACAGGTACATTCTAAATACCAACATTTTGCTTGGTTTTTATTTATTTAGGATTGTTGGACAAAAGAATTAAAGAATATATCAATGTTATCCTCTCTTCATATGGATTTCAGGAACAACCTTTACAGGCAAACTCAAAACTAAGTCTCCACAATAGTTGTCTTTAATACTGTTAGCGCTAAACTATTATGAAAGTATTAACTACAATATAGGAAAAAGAGCTTCTCTAAAATTTATTTAATCATCCAACTCATAGATGCGCAATCCTTTTTGCAGTTGTACTGTAATTTCCACTTGATTTAGAAAAGGCTGCTGCTGTTGGTTTTGCTTTTTGTTTTTTCCGCTATTTAAATTCTAAAGAATATATACCAATTTTTTCAATATTCTTTGTGCAGCATATATGGTTGCTTGGGATTTTCAAACTCAAGATTTTTTGCGAAGCCACTTGCAGAGATCATAACACTACAAGTGAGAACAGCATTAATTTTCTGTATATAAACCTTAATATACGTGCCACAATTGGTCCTCTGAAGTTCTTATTTCTTTATTGGATGCTATCTCTAGGGAAGGACAATCTTACAAAGCACGGTCAATCTGGTTCAAGATAACCTAAGTTTGGAGGTACTTCTATTTAATTCTAATTTTCTTTCTCAGAATTTTGTAAACTACCTATCCCGATCAGTACTAAGGTTTACCAGTTGGTGCTGGCATATTATTTGGAAGTTTAGTCAGTTTTCTAGTACATGTTAATATTTTTCATGTCTTGTTCTTCAGGTTATATATGGTGATACTGATTCTATCATGATAAACACTGGGCTTGATGATGTAAACAAGGCATATGACAAGGCTAGAATGGTCATTCAGGAGGTAGTTCCATTTTACTCAGCTTGTTGTTTTTCTGGTGTACTTATGCTGGCACATATGGGTCTCTTATGAGATTGATTTGATTTTTTACTTACTTTTTTATGCTTAGAAGAAACCCTAATGCTAATCTCAACATCAAGCATATATTTATGGCCTTCAAGTTCCTTACTTTTTACTATTTGTTAATTGACATAGGTTAACAAAAGGTATAGATGCCTTGAGATAGATCTTGATGGTTTTTACAAGAGACTGTTGCTTCTCAAAAAGAAGAAGTATGCGGGCATTAAGTTGCTTTACCAAATTGATTACAACCGCGGGGTTCGCATAGTAGGAGAGGTATATTGAGTACTTTCTAGATTTTTTCCTTGGGATTGCTATTCCAGCTGGTCTATTACCTATATCGAGCCTGATTAGTTCAGTATTAATAATAACCTGACCAATTCTGCCACAACCTTACCTAACTAGTTTATGGACCATCCAAAAATATCTTATTACAATGGTTGATGTATTTGTAGGGTTTTTAAACTTTTTATCTGGTCAGTAAAGTCTGTTGACAAATAAAACAAAATTTCATGTTGAGCAGAAAAGGGAAAGCAAGGGAGTTGACATGGTAAGGCGTGACTGGAGCTTAATATCGGCTACCATTGGTGACTTTTGCCTTGATCGCATTTTAGAGACTGAGTATGGTTTCTAAATTCATTTGTTCTTACACCAGTACATATTATGCTTGGTATGGTTCAACTAGTACCAGTGGCAATTTTCAGAGACAAATATGGCAGATTAGCAACATTCAAACTTGTTACATGTTAATTGAGAGAATAACCAATTATGGTCCCTTCAAATTATTCTGGTTTTTTACTTTGTTGTTTATTATGCATTAGGACTTCTTCTGAGGAGGTAATAGAGAAGATCCATGCTCATTTAAGGGATGTCCGAGTTCAGCTTATGGAGGTTAGAGATTACATCACATACTAAGTTTTTGTGTACACTCTTCTTATTTCAGAATCTTATACCAATTTTGTTTAACCCCTAAATCATCAAAATATTGGGTATGAATCTGCAAAGCAAGAACAGTTTCATTTTCACATCCAAACTATTGGATATGGTAAATATCTTCTGTATTGTTGTACCTCTCGCCATTCTTTGAAGGTAACCGAATCATCTGTTAGTTTGTACAGAAACATTTTTGTGCTTCATAAGGTAACCTCTCGCCATTATTTCATGTGATTGTAGGGTATGCATTGCATTTTGCATTTCAAAGGATATAAGCAGTCTACTGTCACCGTGCAGGGTTTTCATTTAAGTTGGTCTTTTTTTGTATTATGGTCCTTTAGCTTATTGTAATTAATGTTTTCTTGCCATGGATCATTGGCTTTTCATCAGGACCAGGAGAAGATGAAAAATGGAGAAATAGACCTCAGGAAGTATGAAATAACAAAAACCCTCACAAAACCTCCAAAGGATTATCCAGATGCCAAGAACCAACCTCATGTTCAGGTCAGGCCTCACCTGTACCAAATCTTCAAACCAGCACACATGAAATAAAAATATTTGGTTGAAAAAGCAAAGATTAAAAAGAGACTTTTTTTGTTGTAAAAAAAGGTGAACTAGAAAAAAGAATATCACCAATACCCATGCAAACTGATGCGGTGATCTTTTTTAATCTTTAGGTCGCACTGAGACTTGAGAAGAATGGGGACACCCGATTCTCTGTTGGTCAGACAGTTCCTTATATTATTTGTATTGAGCAGGTACATTTCACTTTTTCTCTTTTCCTTTTACCCTTTTCCCTTTTTCCTTCTCTTCTTTAGGGCTGCAATAAGTCGAGTTCGAACGAGCTGGCCCCAGCTTTAGCTTGATTTGATTTTAAGTCGAGTCCGAGCTTGAGTAATATTTTGTGGATTTTATAATAAAATTTGGACAAATATTACTATCATACCTAAAATAACAAGCATGTCATGTTATATTAATGGCTAGATACTTTAAATTGATATAACATAATTACATATCGACCTATTTGAGGTCGAGTTTGAGCAAGTCAACAAAATTGATTTCGTGATCTAGCTTGAGCTGGCCAAAAATCTAATGGAGTGAGCTCGAGCTAGATTCAAATCGATCTTGAAGGAGCCATGAGTCATAAGTGTTTCTTGCAATCCCAACTCTTCTTATGTAAGATTTTCTGAAATTTATTTTGTACATTTTTGTCAATTTTGTAACAGGATGCAAGCTCAGGGCCTTCTACTGGCATAGCCCAAAGAGCCAGGTATAGGGATGAGCTGAAAGGAGACAAGGGAAACTTGCTGATTGACATTGACTATTATCTGTCTCAACAGGTTCATGCTTTAATTAACTTGGGAAAATTTGCAGTTACCCTTGTTTAATGTTGCTTTAGACTTATTTGTTATATTATATTTGTCAGATCCATCCAGTGGTATCACGGTTGTGTGCCTCAATTCAAGGAACCAGTCCGGCTCGTCTGGCAGAGTGCCTAGGTCTTGATTCATCTAAGGTACAGTTGGCCCTTAGATTTTGTTTGTAAATAAACTAAAAATTGTGGTGCTTTCTCTAATTTTTTTTTTATAATTCATATGTAGTTCCAATCAAGAGTATCTGAAACATCAAATCAAGACCCTTCCAGCGTGTTATTATCAGTAACTGATGAAGAAGAAAGGTTAACTTCAATAATAGTACCTCACTGTTCATTATACATACTACACGAGAACATCACTGGATTAAAGGATGCCTGAAATTAGAATAAAAAAAGGGAAAAACGAGACCTATCTGGCTACACCTGATAAAAAAAATTTATTTGATAAACAATCTGACAAGTACAAAACCCTGTAAATAATTTTTATTTTCTTTTAGTGAACATTATTAGTAGGTGATTGCCTACTACAAAAAAGATAAACAATCTGATAAAAAAAAAATTCTGAATTACTACGGTACTTTGCTCTTAGTTTTTATTCAGCAGTTTTATATGACCGGCTCACTAATAGAAATAACTTCTGATTGTCTGACCTGGTAAAATTGACACGTCCAGTTTGGGCCTGGTCAATTGGACTCCAGAACAGCCAAATGCCCCTCCCCCCCAGCATGTTATTTAAAAAAAAAAAATAGTCTAAACTGATCAGGTTGACCTGACCTGGTAACTCGACGAGTTGAGTCGACTAAATTAAATAAGTAGGTACTGAATTTAATTAGGATAACTAAATAAATTTACAGGTACAGGGCTTGCGAACCTCTTCGTCTGTCATGCCCGAGCTGTTCTGCTACATTTGACTGCCCAACTGTATCAAGCATACTCACTACCAGTAGTAGTGGTGGTGTTGGTACAGAGAATGATACCAATCACAACTTTTGGCACAGAATGAGGTGCCCCAGATGTCCAGCTGATGCAGAAGGATGTTTCATTTCTGCTCCTATGCTTGCTAATCAGGTTGGAAACGTTTTTTTTTTTATTTAATAGGAAAATATTCACATCTCTTTTTTAAAGCGTTATGTGATGCACGCCTTGTAACATAAGATAGCATTTTGTTGTCCCTATAAGGGATCATCGCCTGTACCTCCCTCATTTGTCTTGATTTTCTTATTACATAATCTTTGATCAATTTCATATTTCTAAAACTAAAAATTTCCAACAAGTTCCCGTCAATATGTTCTGGTGAGTATATGTTATTCCTGGCTAAAACACGATTCCTCATGCCAAGATGTGAATAACTTCTGTTTTCTTTTAGGTCAAGAGGCAGGCTGATAACTTCATCTCTTCATACTACAAAGGGCTAATGGTGGTATGTAATTGTCACAACCAATTGGTTTTTATATATTTTAAACTCAAGGATAAGTAATTTGTATCTGTTAGTACCAAAGTGGTACTCAGAGGTGATTCAATGGGTTATTTAACACCAAAAGAAATTTCACTTGAAAGGGCTCTAGATGCATCTCCCTTGATACCTGCATAATCATATATGGACTAACAGAAATGTCACATTTTTTCATTTTATATTTTTTTAAGTGTGATGTGGAGACGTGCAAATACACAACTCGAAGTGTGAACCTCAGGCTAGTTGGTGATGCTGAGAAAGGAACAGTGTGCCCAAGGTATCCTTCTTGTGACGGACATCTGATTAGACAGGCAAGTTCCTCGCCTTCATTTCTTGTTAATTTCAATTCCCTTTTTTTTTTGTGTTTGATACCATAAACAAATTCTAATTTTTTGGTAATTTATTTTAATACAGTACACTGAAGCCGATCTCTACAAGCAGCTCTCCTACTTTTGTTTGGTACTGGATGCTTCGCGGTGCCTTGACAAGGTTTCCTTCTCCCCAAGTTTAAATTCTCATTTTTCCTACTACCTGTCACCTCTTCCCTTTCAGTGTTTGCCTCTTTCTAGTACTAGAAATGTTTTATCAACCTTTTTCTGTACTAACAATAAGAAAAATCTTTGATATAATTGAACAGTTGGATCACAAAACAAGAGTGCCATTTGAAAGGCAGTTGGCATCAATCGGTCAAGCTGTTCGTTTAGCATTGGAGGAGATAGAGAGAATGCTAGATCGGTGCGACTATGGATGGGTCCGCCTTTCTGACATTGCTGTCTCTATATGATTGGGCATGGTGGTTTTACATTGAGATTTATCATCTTTTCCAGGTGCAGTAATAATACCTTGTAATCAAGCTTTGTCGAAAATGTTTATAGGCATTTTAAGGCAAGGTGTGATTTAATGGTTAATCGCTATTTAATCACCATTTCACAGCAAGGTGTGACGGCAAGGTTCTTTTAGAAATCTTTAATGTCAGAGGGTGTAAAAAAACTGTTTAATCAGTTTAATTGCAAGTTCAATCGTATTTAACTTGTCTGTAATATACAATTTAACAACTGATCTCTAGTTCGCTTTTAAAATCTGTAAAAAAAAATCTACCTCGTATTTAACTTGCCTGTAAAAGAAAATAGCAGATGCATATATATTTTTAATATTATTTTATCTAGGCGAGTTAATGTGTAATGTTAAATGCGTCAACAATCACATCTCAGTGATAAGACATTTACATTGCAAGTACGTTATATTCCTTTTTTTTGCAGCCCATCTAAAGCCGAAATTTTTATTAATAGAAAATAAAGTAAATTAATATTGACATTGAAGAATGATTTGGCAGAATTTCGAAATGTAACAAAGACGTTATGGTCTGTAACGTTTACGGGACGTTATGGACCATAACGGTCAGATTAATAACGCAGCTTAGCCATTGAAAACGAAAATCACGAGCCGTTATGGTCCAGAATGGCTAGGGAGGTGAACGAAAAAAATAAATAAATTCTAGCCGTTCGGAACCACGACAGCCAAGGAGAGCAGCAGCAAAATAAAGAAACTCGAACCAATTGTTAGCTAGTCATCCGCCAGATGTCAAGAGACGTACTGGGATTGCATATTGAGGATAATAAAAGTTTATTCCAGCTTGGGAAAAGAACTGTTATCTTGAAAAAATACTATTTAATTACCATTTCAGAAGGATAATCGTTTGGTGTGTACCCAGCTCTAAAATAAATGCTGGCCGTTCGGAAGCCGAGGTTTTTTTTTTTCTGCTCTGCCTGGCCGTCATGGTTCCGAACGGCCAGCATTTATTTATTTTTTTCCTTCGCAACCCTGGCCGTTCTGGACCATAACGGCCCGTGTGTTTATGCTAATCAGTGGATAATCAGTTGCTAATCTGGCCGTTACGGACCATAACGTCTTTGTTATATTTCGAATTCCCACCAAATCGTTCTTTAATGTCGATATTAATTTATTTTATTTTCTATTATTAAAAATTTCGGCATCTAAAGAGGGAAAATGTATAATTTGAATAGGTCAGTCTTACATGCAAGTATAAATGCAGATAACATTCAATTTTTTCTGATCTTTGAACAGGTATTGTGCTTGTTTATAACTATTTATTTGAATGACAAATGAAATGTTACATTTTAAAAGATGATTCACTTTATTCCCTATATTTAAAAAAAATATACCAATGATAAAGTTCCTTAGAAGGTGATATTTGTTGTGCTTTGACTGCAAGACACATAAAATCAGCATCTAGCAGTAACATTCAGCTTTCTTTTTCAAATGAAATGTTATGTTTTAAAAGATGATTCACTTTATTCCCTATATTTAAAAAAAAAAATATACCAATGATAAAGTTCCTTAAAAGGTAATATTTGTTGTGCTTTGACTGCAGGACACATAAAATCAGCATCTAGCAGTAAAAGAGAATGTGAACCCACTCGCCCCTAACAATTTTTGAAATAAAGAAAAAATCTCGCCATAGGAGCTACTTGTCCAAAATAATTCATACTTTGTGGTGTGGGGAATCCAAATGAATGGTGCTAATAATTTTTAAAAAAAAATTGTGCAAGATTCACTCTTTAAATATACATGATATGTCGGTTTTCAAGTGAAAACAAGATGAATTCTGTACTGGACAAAATCTATTTTATCGGAGTGAAATCTTTACCCAATAAATTTTTTTCTAATAAAATATCGACTCAATTTAGAACTGAAAAGAATAATGTATTTTTAACCGTAATAAACAGGAGAAGGTACATATCCCATGGGTTAGTTAGGACCTTGAAAAAGAAAGAAGAAGAAAAAAAACTAAAGGGTATATATACAAACTTGTGCCTCTTTTATTGGAAAACCTTTTGCCAAAACGAGGATTCACTAGGACAACACAATAATGTCCAAGAATATTTATTGGACTATTAAAACTCATATCTTAATTTTTTACATTTTCTGAAATATCTTGAAAGAAGAGGGTGCTCTTTGAAAATTTGCCAAAAAGGGTAAAAAGAGAAGATTCCAGTCCGAGGTCATTGGAAGTAGGAAATTTCCAAAGATTTTTCGCCGTGATTCCAACTGATCTGTCCAAGTGATAAGAAAGCGAAATATGAAACAGTATATGAATCTAATGATCTCATCGTAACTGCTTTTCCTGCATGTGGAGGTGCTTGCAATTCAAAATAAGGGAATAGACGAATAGTTGATACGATTATGATAAGTGGATGGTAGAATAATAGATACCTTGGTCCAGACTTTTTGGGTGGATTCAGTAATCCCACATCTCATAATAGAAGACAAGAGAAGTGAAGCATTTTTGTGATGTTGTCTCAGAATCTTTGCTTGATTTCTCATCAACCTGTTGTATATATATATATATATATTTTTTTTACTTTGCCTATTCAGCAGAGTTATCTTGCCACGTTGACTTATCTCCCCCTTATCACTGAAATTCGTATTGTCTGCGATAACTCTAATTTTGAGTTCGAAATCCAAATTGTCATATTAAAATTCTGAGAAATCTGACTCAATTTAAAAATTCACAAACTGCTTTATATTCGTGTCAATACGAATCAGATGGTTCAGATTCTTTTGAGTTACTGAAAATGATACAAATTCCATATTTCACTGTAAGAATTTTTTTCCTAGATGGAACCTACTAAACTAAAATAATATCAAATAGTCGATCTGAACCATTTAACATGATCTTCATATGAAAATATACTTATAAATCAAATTTTATCTTTTTTAAGAATTTTTTTAGATAGATAAAAAATCACTTGATTTAAAAATTCCAAAACATTCAAAAATAGTAACTTTTTTTAATGTAAAATTTAGTTTGTAAGTACATCTTTACATGGAGATCATGTTGAACGGTTTAGATCAACTTTTTAAATTTAAAAACGAAAATATTAATTTATATTATAGACTAATCTGCACTATGCATAGTAGCCTCACTCTTGTTTTTATTTGAGTATTACATTTCAAATACATTAAACTAAAATTTTCTAAATATCACACCGAGTCAATAGGATTAGTTTTTCAAAATTAGTAATTTTATTGTTATCGTAAAATATTACAAATTTAAAATGGAGGTTAAAGAATGTCATCTTATCGGAACTAAGTAATTCATTGTCCATTTTCAAATCAATGCCTAGAGGGAGCGACACCACGTTTGTTTTTTGAGTAATAGCTCGGAGACAAAAGAAGAGAGGAAGCGTATCCATGAATATATAGTGCGAGAAGTGATTAACAATGATTTTTTTGGAGAGTGTTTGTTTTTAAGTAGTATCGGATCTAGCGGGGAGAGTCTCAGGGAGCGTAAGGGTTTTTTTAGTATAGTTGTCGGTATATTGACGTAGGGTAATTTTTAAAATAAATAAATTAACATTTGATTTACTCGAATATCTAAGATTAAATATTGTAAAAATATTAATATTTTCTTTAACAAGTAATATATATCAATAATGACTAAAAAGATTATTTGAACAACTCACTATTCATGCACAATTTATTTAACAACTAAAAGATATAAATAGTAATCTTTCACACACATTTCATTTTTATTTATGACTTGAGAGTACGTAGCGATTCTACAATCCACACTAAAATTATGAGCGAATTTTAACAAATGAAAACAGCGTGAGAAAAAATTGGGAGCGCCTAACTATCCCCCGGTCATTAACTACTTGGGGGACCGCCTAATATTTGAAATATTTTACAGCTGGCGCGCAATTACGGATACCTATGCGCGCAAGTGTAAATATATAATATATCAAGTATTCATACCTAAGATACCAAGTTTTTCGAAACAAAAATTGGACATATCAACTTTACCCATCTTTTACACGTTTTTAGAGGTGAGTTTTTTTTTCTCTGTTCAATCTCGTCCATATTTATGATGATCTGTGAGAAATTTTGCGAATCTAAAATTACGAACGTCTTCTACGTAATTTTCTCTTTCAAATGAGATCCATGATGAAGTACTTTCAAGTTCTTCGTCGCGCAAGTATACATATCTCATCGCGCAAGTATGCATAATTCGTCGTGAATACCTCGTCGTGCAAGGATTTATATCTAAGCGAGCAAGTATTCATATCTCGTCGCGCAAGTATTAATACCTCATAATGCAAGTGTAAATCGTTCATGCGTGAAGAGTTTGTACCTAACAGATTCTATCTGTCACACCCCAAACCGGGAATTTCGGATTAAGGTATGATCAGTCCTCGCCTCGTGTCTAATAATCACAAAGACACACAAGGCTAAACAAATATAAATAAATAGCAATAGCGGAAGCAAAAGATAAAATAAACAAGCAACAGTTATAAATCTCAAATAAACATAAATATATATATATCATCCATACAATCCTCCGTGGGATAAAATAAACATAGTCTAAGCAAGGGGAATACATGATCTATCAAGTCCAATGTACAAAATAAAAATATCGGAACTCGTAAACCTAATAAAAGCCCTAAAGCAACTAATCAAGCGGCGTGGCCCTCGGGGACAATTCCTGGCATCTCCTGCTGCGGATCGCCAGTCCCCTGTACCTGAAATCCCACATCAAAAGGTGGGTGAGCGAACGATCGCCCAGTATGTGACCCAATATTGTCCCCTTAGGGATCCTCTAAGTCAAAGCACTTTTAAATTGTAATCTACGTACAGTTTTGTAATCGGTACATTTTAATGCACATGTTGTAGTATTTAAACCTATCATACTATCTATAAAAGAAAAATACATATAGTAGATGAGATGATGTGATTATCCTATTATGTCAACATGCCAAGATTTTCCAAAATAAAATACAAAGAGAATATTATATCATATCCAAATTGGGGTCCAGTACAGGAGTACTGTGTGTAAGAATCAATATAATACTAGTACGAATAATTCATCACCCCGTGCCGTGCCAATTTGAATTTAAAGCTCCAACACGATATAATCCAAGTACTGCGATCAGGGGGTGCAATGATACCCGATGCCTAATAACATCGAGCATTGCCCCAAAGACGTCGACCCGCAGGTCGGTGCACGCTAGCAGATGGTTATATCAAATTTTGTGTATTTTCCTTTACTCTAAAACGATTCTTCATCCAAACATATAAAATAGGAGAAATCATACAAGCATGACGTCAGAATAAGTTAATCCGTTTCCTCATGAGCAGATAACGGAACTCCACCGTCCGGCCAAACCAATGGGAAGGGCTCGAGTCCAGCCCGTGCAATAAAAATAAATATCTGCCACTGCAACTGCAAAAGCCGTTCTAGGTATGTAGCTCCTAATGTAGGGGGGAACACTCCCGAATCGTTTCCGTGCCTCTGGACTCGAGTCCGGCCCGCACGTAATGGTAAAATGAACGAAAAAAATATAATAACAACTTTAGTACATATAATAATAACCCTAAAAGACCTCCCGAGAAATCAAGTGATCTCTCGGCTCAATGGCTAACGGGCCGACTTGTTCCATACCAACAAGCTAGAACGCAGTCACTCGATCTTCTTCTCAGCTCTCACCAATGCATATGCTCGACTTATAATATGTTGTCCTCTACGAGAAGAGGACAACTAATATCCTAACTAATATATATAATTAAGTTACTCTACTCCTAAGAATACAGTAAATTTTTCATTTAACAGGGGTTATGCAAATCCTAACTACACAGTTCTGAAAAGGTAAACATGCTCTAATGCATCTACTTAATTTAAGGTACAGATGTCAGGTCAAGTGGTCGACTTGGTAAGAGTACGCCACGAAAGAAATAATTCAGATATCCCACACCTGATATAGTCGGCCAAAAGCAACGTGCGCTAATCGCCTCCGTAATCCGCATACTCCTCGCCTGCTCCTGTATAAGCGTCAGCGGGATCGGTCCACAGATCAGAATCGAGATAGGTCTGATGACCTGTAATTCGGACGTAATTTAATTAAATACTAAACTAAATATTCGTAACCCTTTTTCCCGTTTAATTATTTTAGCTAAGTGTTCGAACCTAATTGACTAACTATGATTTGTAATGTGCTCAATCAGTTCAGTCAGTTTGACCCGGTTCCGATTGAGCGTGAGTAAATTAGATTTAATTTAATCTAACGTAAATTAAATATTTATTATATTTTAATTTGAAGATAAACTATTTAAATAATTATGATCAAATGGTCACACGAGTCACGTTTGGGCACGACGTGATCATTCGCGTGCCGTGACCACCCCTTGACATTTTGGTCATGGCACGGCACGGCACGTGAAAAATTAACTTGGTCACGGCATGGCACGTTTTTTCCACTCTATTTGTACCTAATAGATTCTATTAAATTATTTTTTTTCCATATGACACTGGATGACGTCTGAAAATATTAATATCAAGTATTGCAAGTATTTATATCTCGTCATGCAAGTGTAAATAGTTCATATGTCAAGTGTTTGTATAAATTTTAATTTTTTTCCATATAGAACGGGATGATGTCTGAAAGTATTCATACCTCATCATTCAAGTGTGATTAATTCATGTATCAAGTGTTTGTATCTAACATATTCTATTAATAATTTTTTCCCAAATGGCATTGGATGGCTATATAAACCGAAATGATACTACTACTTTTAAAGATTTATAAACTCTAATTTCTACTTACATTCAGATCACAAGCGTATGATCCTACCGTGTAGTATGATTGGGGTGTCGATCGACAGGGATAGTGTATTAGATTTTAAACAATTTTCACTAGTTTAGGTTATTGGATTTTTTTGAAAGTTTGAGGTTATTGAATTTTTTTGAAAGTTTGAGGTGGTGGTGATAATTGCAATCAAGGTAAAGATTAAACAGTAGATAGAGAGTATCTAGAATTCAGATTTTTGTCCTTCTTAATCATGGTAGTACAAGTTTTGACCTTTAATCATGTTAGTACTGATTCTTAAAATAATATATTTTTTATCTTAAATTTAATATCTTATATACTTAAGGAATCCTAAACTCTATCTTGTTTAGGTGGATTCTTTTCCCGGAACAATGGATTAATGACACTGAACCTCCACAACAGCAATGGAGTCACTAAAGAAGACTTGAAAATGAAAAGTGGTACAAAGTGGGGAGAATCTCAACTTGATTTGTAAGGTCAGGGATCAATTAATGGTCCCTTGGTTGGGCCTTTTTGTTTAACTTCTTAGAAAAGCCATGAGGAAGGTACTCTCAATGATCTTATTCTCATTCTCTTTTATTTCTCTTCTTTCATTCATTGCTTGTGTTGTTTTGTTATTTGATGTTCAAGTATTATACATTATATCTAGCTAGCAATTTATATGTAACAAGAGAGAATGGGAAAAAAAATATGATATAAATAATGAACTTGTGGGAATAAAACTCTAAAAATTATATTTTTAATTATTTGACAAAAAATTTAGCTTGAACTTTCTTATGAACATTCAGAAAAATAAAAGTTATGAGCACTTTACATAATAGGTATAAATATTTGCGAGTTCTGATATGAACAGGCGGCTGAATGTTTAGAATAAAAACTTCTGATATGCAGATAAGAGATCAAAATATATGATACACAAATAATATCTCATTTAAATATTTTATTTTTTATTCTGTGCATCAAGTATTTTCCGGATAATGTGCTGACTATTTCACCACTTCTAATTGATTAATATTTAATTTCTAATCGAAAATATGATACATAATATATATATTTTTTTAGTAAAGATGAAAGTTAAACTTCTTAACTTAAATATTTATTAAACACAAATTATCTAGAATTAATTATCTAACTGACGTATGTTAAACACAAACATAAAACATACCATGTTACAATCTATTTTAGCAGTCAATAGTTGCAAAATGGATCTTTCAATTATTATCAGTAAAAGGTCCAAGGATCAGATCAATGTGAAAGCAAGGTAAAAGAGAAAATATTCTAATCAATAATATATTCTTTTGGTAGAATCATGGGGTTAAATATTCCCGCATCGACTCCTTGCCGACATTTTTATTAATATCCAAAGTTAATTAGAAATTAATATTTATGTTCAGAATTTCCGACTTTTGCCAAAAATGCTTAAGCCGGCCACAAAATGGCCGGCTTACGTAAACCGGTCATTTTGTAGCCGGTTTACTTCTTGTAGCCGGTTTACTTCTTTTTTTTTACACTATAAAGAGCAAAATAATGAAATCTAACACTGAAAATTTGAATTTTTTGTTTAAATTTTTTGTTAGATTACTTCTTTTGATTTATAATTAACATATTATACTAAAATACACTAAGATTACTTGAAATTATGTTAAATTACACTATATTACAATAAATTATGTTGAATTACACTTAATTACGTTAAATTACAATAACTTCGCTAATTATGCTGAAATACGGTAAATTACGTTTAAGTAGACTGATTTTGGGCCATCTTTCATGAATCATAAAAAATAGTAAAAATTGGTATTCTACAAGTTTATTATGTAACTAATTGCTGAGCTACTTGGATTGAATAATAGAAATGAAAATCTTAATCGGAAACTTCAACTCAAGTTTTGAGGCTCTTTCCTTTGTTTTTTGGCAATTCTGAATTTTGAAAAACAACATAGTTATCACAGACGCATGCGTATTTTCGCAAGCTTTCCGAAAAGTGGTCATTTGCTGAAATCGGACACTCGAGCGCCGTTTTATGACCGTTTGAAGTTTCGTCGTCGTTTTTCGCCTTTTCAGTGAAGATATCGTCCCTATTTATATGTAATTTAGCGTAATTTACCGTATTTTAGCGTAATATAATGTAATTTAGTGTAATTTAAATTGATATAGTGTAATTCAACATAATTTCAAGTAATTTAGTGTATTTTAGTATAAATATGCTAATTATATATCAAAAGAAGTAATCTAACAAATAATTTAAATAAAAAAAATTCATTTTCAATGTTAGATTTCATTATCTTGCTCTTCATAGTGTCTAAAAAAAAAAAAAAAAAGTAAGCCGACCACAAAATAACCGGTTTACTGGAAGGTAAATAGGCTATTTTATGGCCGGCTTGAGTATTTTTATCGAAAATCAGAAATTATGGGCATAAATATTAATTTCTAATTAACTTTGGATATTAATAAAAATGTCGGGACTCCTTGTCATAAATCTGATCAAATCTTACGGATGGGATGTGTTTAGGCTTGGTGTGGGACCCACATCCTCTTCTAGTTATATCGCATATTCGTTTCATCTTTTGTCAAATGAAAACGAGACATGCTTTTTTGAGTTTTTTTTTCTGCAATAAATAAATAAATGAAAACGAGACATGCTTTTTTGGACTTCTTTCTTCTGAGATCTCTTATCTTTCTTCTTCTCCGCCTCTAGATCTCCTTTTCCTCCACATCTCCTCCACTGCTTCCGCCTCCTCCCCCTCTTCAAATTAATACATGTTTCAAAGATAATATGTTAGATACAAACACTTGGAATGAGTATTATATTTAATGTTGTATGATGATGCATAAATATTATCGAGCGTCGAGTGAATACTTGCAGATGCCAACTAGCGTCAGTTGTTAAAATTTGATAGAATCTATTAGGTATAAACACTTGTAACGAGTACTATTTAATGTTGTATGATGAGGTATAAATAATTGCGAGCATTAATATGAATACTTACAGGCGCCAACTAGCGTCAGCTGCAAAAAGATTAAAAGTTGATAAAATATGTTAGCTACAAACACTTGGAACGAGTAATATTTAATATTGTATGACGAGAGGTATAAATACTTACGAGCGTCGATATGAATAACTGCTGGCGTCAACTGCGTCAGTTGTATATACGCTAGCGATTTTTTTAAAAAGTGGTCCCGGTCAAAAGTCGATAGTTAGAGGATTTGACTAGAAATTTATCAGGAAGACTATTATCACGTTCCTAAGAAAAATAATAAAGAAAAAGAATGTTGAATTTAAAAGGTAATGGACGGTTATAATTAATTGTCAGCGTCTAGTAAAAAGATACTTATGGATAGTTATAATTAATTGTTAGTGTCTAGTAAATTCTTTGGACATTGTCAAATACTAGTATGCTACTTAAATTTTAAAATCTCTACTTGGCTTGCTCACTAAGATCATGATCGGTTGTTACTTAAATTTAAAGAGGATTAAATTACTTACTAAATCCTATTCTTATTTTATACTTCGTTTGACAATTTAAATTATGACTTTTATGTTTGAAGGAGTAAGATGTTGAGAAATAAATCTATGTTAATGACAGTAGGTCTTATATGTAGAGTAACCGTGAAATAAGTTATTCCGTCTGATATTATAGTTTAACTTGTTCTGTTGTTACTTGTTATTTCATCTTACTAATCATATTTTATTTCTCACTCGATAACCCAAATATAGAGTAAAAAGTTATTTTCACTTCATACTCCATAATCAAACATGCCTAACAGTGCTTGCTTAGATCCAAAAAATCAGATGATTCACGTGGAGATATCAAATGAACCAACGTAGGAATTTCCTTTATCATCATGAGAAACAAAAGCAGAGGAAATAGGATTTGCCTAGATTGGTTCTCCTTTGACCTAGGCATAGAGAACAGAGTATGTCCGATGTCCGTCGAACCTACTTTTAGATTCAACGAGCATGATGACCGTCCGATCTAATTTAAGATTTGTGCGCAAAAAATTGAAACAGACACGCATGAAGTTTAAAGCGTTCCGCACGAATCTTAAGAAAATCGACGGTGATTAAACCCATCAAACCAAAGTAGGTCCGATGCCCATCGGACCTACTCTCAAGTGCTTTTTGGAATGCTTTTATTTGCAAGTGAACAAGGCCTTTCAGGCCTTATCCTTCTTTTTCTTTTACAATTCCATCTGACCATCAGAAAATTTTAAAAAAATGAGTACAAAGAGAGTTCTATTTATTAAATTACATAGGAGAATGATTTTTTATAACAATCAAAATAAAATTGAAATATCATTATTTTTACCTGTGCATATAGGAAATAAACTCCATGTGGCGCACAAAATTCTAAAAATAAAAGTAATTTCGGGCAGTGATATTAACACCACAATTTATTTTATTAACACAACATCTTCAAATATTTGAGTGAAATGGACAATTTTGTCTCCTCATAAATATCACTATAGCTGTCCACGTATCTTTTCTTTATATAAATGCTATGATCATTTATTACTAATTAGTTTCCATAACTGTTCGATCTTCTCTTCTTATTTTGTAAACTTTTACAAGAGGAGGAAAAAAACTAAAATTTCAAACATTGAGTATTTGAGTGACAGGAGAATGAATCAATTTATTATCTTGCTCATTATTCTTTACGATAAATTCAAGGAAGCTGATATGAGTACCCGCAGTTGAGTACCCGCACCTAAACTGCCATAACTGTTTGTGGGGACCGCAACCGTTTCAAAACTGTAATTTTGTTTTACAAATATTAATAGTAACATTGTGAAGTATTTATATCTATACAATGAACTACATATATGATATATGAATTTTCCTTAAAAAACCGTACCCGCACATTTTTTTGAAAAATCCTCGCGTCGTATCCGCATTAGGAGACCACACAACCGTTCCAAAACAGTAATTTTGTTTTACAAATATTAATAGTAACATTGTAAAGTATTTATATATATACAAGACAAGTATTTACATCTATACAATGAATTACATATATGATATATGAATTTTCCTTAAATAACCGTACCCGCACCTTTTTTTGAAAAATCCTCGCGTCGTACCCGCATTAGGGGACCACACAACCGTTTCAAAACTGTAATTTTGTTTTACAAATATTAATAGTAACATATTGAAGTATTTATATATATACAAGACAAGTATTTATATCTATACAATGAACTACATATATGATATATGAATTTTCCTTAAATAACAGTACCCTTTTTTTGAAAAATTCTCGCGTCGTACCCACATTAGGGGACCACACAACCGTTCTAAAACTGTAATTTTGTTTTACAAATATTAATAGTAACATTGTGAAGTATTTATATCTATACAAGACAAGTATTTATATCTATACAATGAACTACATATATAATATATGAATTTTCCTTAAAAAACCATACCCGCACCTTTTCTTGAAAAATCCTTGCGTCGTACCCGCATTAGGGACCACACAACCGTTCCAAAACTGTAATTTTGTTTTACAAATATTAATAGTAACATTGTAAAGTATTTATATCTATACAATGAACTACATATATGATATATGAATTTTCCTTAAATAACCGTACCCGCATTAGGGGACCACACAACCGTTCCAAAACTATAATTTTATTTTACAAATATTAATAGTAACATTGTGAAGTATTTATATCTATACAATGAACTACATATATGATATATGAATTTTCCTTAAATAACCGTATCCGCACCTTTTTTTGAAAAATCCTCGCGTCGTACCCGCATTAGGGGACCACACAACCGTTCCAAAACTGTAATTTTGTTTTACAAATATTAATAGTAACATTGTGAAGTATTTATATCTATACAAGACAAGTATTTATATATATACAATGAACTACATATATGATATATGAATTTTCCTTAAAAAACCGTACCCGCACCTTTTTTTGAAAAATCCTCGCGTCGTACCCGCATTAGGGACCACACAACCGTTCCAAAACTGTAATTTTGTTTTACAAATATTAATAGTAACATTGTGAAGTATTTATATCTATACAAGACAACTATTTATATCTATACAATGAATTACATATATGATATATGAATTTTCCTTAAATAACCGTACCCGCACATTTTCTTGAAAAATCCTCGCGTCGTACCCGCATTAGGGGACCACTCAAATATTTTTTACATATGACACTAGATGACGTCTGAAAGTATTAATAACAAGTACTGCAAGTATTTATACCTCTGCACTAAATTATTTTTACCTATGTGGTCAATTATTTTTGTTAGAGGAAGGTTGACGCGGTAATGATTGGGTAAGGTTGATGAGGTGATACGGGGCCCCCACTACTTCATTAGAGGAAGGTTGACGCGGATCATAGATGAATGGTGTTGCTGAAATTTTAGAATAATAATTAGTAGGGAACATATAATATCTTTTTAGAAAAATAATTAGTGGGGGCCATATAATTAGTGGGGACCATAGTACATTATTCCTCTAAGTGCGGGTACTGTAGCGCGGGTACTAAAATAATTATTCTAAATTCAATAAATAATTTGGTACACGTATTTTTATTTATCCAGAACAACACAGCTATATTGCTTGAGGTTCTTTTAATTATTCTTCTAGTTATATACATTTTAATCTATATTTGCATCTAAATAAAATTAAAAGAAACAAATTATAATTTTGTTTTGTCATTATTTAAATCAAACAGATGAAGAAGAAGCAGGAGCGGAGTCAATTGACCCCATTTACCTTCCTTAGTCCATATGAGTGGCTTAGTATTAGTGATTAATGTCTTTTCTGGAGATTGTCAAACTCATGGAAGATGTTCTGGTGCCTGCGTGCACAGTTGTTTTTATATGAGTACTGTTTTGCCTTACTTTGGTATTTGATCTAACCCGTGCAGGCTGAAGTGTTGGAGATTTTATTTTGTGACTGCTTAGTAAGCAGTGAAAAACATACCGCTATAAGTCATGTAGGATTTATATGTAAGTTATCTATTTTTATATTAATGAAACGAGCTTTGGTTTTTTAAGAAAAAAACAAGCAAAATTGATCCCATTTAATTTTAATTTTTTATATAATTCGAGTAAAATGTTATGGGTACTGTAAATTGACTCTCATTCGCAGCATGAAAATTTTATATGATCGACTATTATTCACGTTTGATCTCCATAGTTTGAATGTCTAGCTCCGTCATTGAGAAAGAAGAGAATATGCTGAAGTTCAGTAATTCAATCATGGTGTTGATTGAAGAATCATGACAGTTGCTTTTGTGGAGAAAAAATTAGAAGTTCAAGGATTACATATATACAAGACATGAAACTTTTCAGATGAATTTATGGTTTAATTGTTTTAATTACTTTTGCTATAAAATTATACTATATATATGGTAATTAATATACCTACTATTTTGATTTTCACAAAAGAAAAGAAAACAGAGAAGAAAATATAGATAGACATTAATATACATAAAAGATTTATTTTGAAAAAGAAATAATTAGAAAAGGGCAATTTGTCTAAACAATTACTATATTTGAATGTGTTGTGTTAATAAAATAATTAGTGTTGTTAATATCATCACTCCCTCTTTGGTGTGAGAGAATTTTTAATTCAAGTAACAAATATGCTCATTTGTAAAAATATCTGCTAAAATTTGTACTTCCATTTTTCTTTATTTTTTTTACTACACTTCAGTAAAGAGGAAATTAAAGATCCTAAAGATGCGAAAATAGAGACATGCATGTTGTTCCCTGGCTCCCCCCAAGGAACCCTTCTTTGTGCGGCTCAAAAGGGCTTAAGTCACCCTTATTCCCCTCGCCCCCTGCTTTATCCCTCTTGCAACCAATTATTCCATATTATTCTCTTCCTTATCCCTGGGGCCCTAGCCCACCAAATCACCCCCTCCCCTCTATATAAGCATGCAAACTCCAATGCCACTTCATACCAACAAGCCATCAACCTTATTCTTAACTCATCTCCATACATAGCACTTAGTTAGATACATACATACATACAACAATTAATGGCTTCGGCACAATGGTCGGCGAAGGAAAACAAATTATTTGAGAGGGCATTGGCGGTGTATGACAAGGACACGCCAGACCGTTGGTACAAGGTGGCCCGTGCCATAGGCGGTGGGAAGACGGCCGAAGAGGTCAAGCGCCATTATGAAATACTCGTTGATGATATCAAAAAGATCGAGTCGGGCAGGGTGGCTTTCCCTAATTACAACTAAATAATTAGGTTGGTACATACATAACATATATATAGCTATTTCATTACTATAGTTTAATACCAGTTACTTAAACCTTGTTCTTTGCTTTTTGTTTACTACCAGGAACAATATATAACAGTGCATAGTTAAAAAAAAAAGGTGATCATATATAATGCTATAAAATGTACTTCACATACTGGTTGTATGGTCGGATATATATATAGACGATAGAAAATACACACTAAATGATGTGTATATATATATAGTGTAGATATAGTTTTGTATATCTTAAATATTTATCTAGCTTGCAGGATTTTTTTTTTTTTTTTTTTTAAGAATTGCAAATGTACATGCATATCGTTTAAGCTACCTTGTGATTTGGGCTTACATATCTATACATATCCAGCTATATAATTATTTAGATACAGATGGGCCAAAGCCTATCAAATTCATGCCTCTATCAAAAAATAAATGGGCTTTTTGTTTTTAAGGCATATATGGCTGAAACCTTGCTTAATTTCAGGTCAGGACTGAAAAAATAAAGCTATTTTTTTTTTATGCACAATGGGCGTGGTTGGATTTTGTATATGACATCTATAATCTTTTATCTTTGCAAAATCTAATATTGTCAATTATTGTTTGTAGGTTTTTAGTAGTGAAGCTCTTCTGAAGCACAAGTAGCACAAGAGCCTTAGATCAATTTGCTAAAATTCATATATAGTCATGGAATAGTTACATGTAGTTGCTAAGTGGTGAAGGTTTATTTGTCTTAATTAATGTTTATATATGTGTGATTAGTAGACGGGGACCAGCTGTTAGTTTGCAAAATACTTTTTTTTTTCTTATTTAGTGTGCTTTACAATCAGGTTTGTAAAATGATTATGCTATGATAATTTGTCTTAATGAATTGATAGTTGCGCTAGCTATGTTATTGTATTGTGTACATATATATTGGCGCATTGGGAACTTTTCAACTTCTAATCTAATATACGATACATAATAATTTGTTAATAAAGATGAAAATCAAGCCTCTCAACTTAAATTTTTACTAGACGTATTCTAATTATATTTCGACATCACAAAAAAAATATTATCTTTATCATTAGACCAAATACTAATTATCAAACTGACATACGTTGGACACAAATATATAACATATCATGTAACAATTTATTTAGTGGTCAGTTGCAAAATGGAGCTTTCAATTGTTATCAGTAAAAATCCGTGTCAATCCGGTGCACGAGATTCTTTAATATTCGTACGGATTTAAATCGGACGGTTCTGACCTTAACTCAAAATTTGAGTTAACTCAGAGGATACGAATTCAAATTTTCCCGCATTGACTTCTTATCATAAATCTGATCAAATCTTACGGATGGGATGTGTTTAGGCTTGGAGTGGGACCCACATCCTCTTCTCAGAATTTCTTATATTTAGAAATTATATAAAAATAATATAGAGTATTAGATGGATTGCGTTGAGTTTTTTATTCAATAGAAGAAACCGAACTCCTTCAATTTCTTTAGAAATCTCAAAAGGAACTGCCGAATTGAACCTCAGGTTTGGTTCCTTTAAATGTCACACAAATCCAAAAACCATACGGAAGGTAACACCCTGTTTCAGCCTCTAAGGGTACGTTTGGATCGTGTAAGGATTAGTGTAAAAATAGCAATTTTTGGAGTTAGTGGTTGAGAATAGTGCTAACCCGAGTGGTTTGAGAATAGCGCTAACTTTGGACTATTCGGGTTAGTAAAAATGTCGTTTGAATTGTATAATTGAAATAGCGATGGAAGGAATGAATAAAATAATAATTAAACTAATCTAATATTTAAACTAATATTATATTACATTTAATATTTAAACTAATATTATATTACATTTAAACTAATATTTTTTAATACTAATATAATATTTTATTTAATACTAATATAATATAATATTATATTTATTTAATACTAATCTAATATTTAAACTAATATTATATTACATTTATTTTTTACACTAATATTATATTACATTTAATATTTAAACTAATATTATATTATATTTAATCTAATATTTTATTTAATACTAATCTAATATTTAAAATAATATTATATTACATTTAATATTTAAATTTATATTATTTACATAAAATAATATTATATTATAATTAATCTAATATTTTATTTAATACTAATCTAATATTTAAAGTAATATTATATTACATTTAAAATTTAAACTAATATAATATTACATTCAACACTTAACATTTACACTAATATTATTTTACATTCAATTTTTAAATTAATATTATATTATCTTTATTCTAACATTTTATTTAATATTAATCTAATATAATATTATATTTATTTAATACTAATCTAATATTTAAATTGATATTATATTACATTAAATATTTAAAATAATATTTTATTTAATACTAATTTAATCTAATATTATATGTAATACTAATCTAATATTTAAACTAATAATTATATTACAATTAAAATTTATACTAATATTATATTTCATTTAATATTTAAACTAATATTATATTATATTTAATATTTAAAATAATATAATATTATATTTGATCTAATATTATATTTAATACTAATCTAATATGATATTATATTTATTTAATACTAATATAATATTAAACTAATATTATATTCCATTTAATATTTAATGACTACAATACGATATTTAATCTAATATTTTATTTAATATTAATCTAATTTGATATTATATATATTTTAATACTATATTTTAAATTAATATTATATTACATTTAATATTTAAATTAATATTTTATTTAATACTAATCTAATATAATATTATATTTATTCAATACTAAAAAAATATTTTATTTAATACTAATTAAATATTTAAACTAACTCTAATTAAGAGAAATCAAATATTTTATTAATATCTCTAACTCCACTAGCTCTATTCTTGCTAACCCACCATTTCTATGGATTAGTAGAATAGAGTTATTCTTGGATCATTCAAACGCACCCTAAGGGCCTGTTCGGCGGTAGAGGAATGTGTATGAGAAAAAAAATTTGAACTGAAAATTACTCTGAGTGAATTTTTTTTTTTCCCACGTGAACAGTAATTTTTCAACAGCAGCCGAACAGGCCCTAAAGGAACTGAACCTGTGGTTTGATTCATTTAGAAAATTCATGTGGTTTAGGTATGAGGAGGAGAAGAAGGAAGAGAGAAAGAAAGAGTTACGTACCGAAAATCTAAAAATTTTAAAGGAACTAAATTCCTGATTCGGTTTCTTTAGTTACAGGATTTTTTGCGGTACTACATAGGTATACACTGTACTTGCATGCAAAGCTAAAAGATAGTTCAGTTCCTTCTATTCGTTCAAAAAATAACCGCAATTCATCTAATATTCTACATTATTTCTAAATATAAAAATTCTGCTTCTTGTTACATTGTAATTATATTGCATATAAGAGTAGATTTAGGAATTACGATCATTTGACTCATTGTATTGAATATTATTTTTGTCCACTGAAAACAAATTGTTAAACAGTACATGATTTCTTGAGTTTTCCTGCAAATAAATAAATTAATAATGAACAAATTGCTGGAATCTATATTATTTAAGTCTTGTAAACCTCATACGTTTAACTTTTCTGAGCTTAAACTATCTTTTAGTTATTCTTATTTTGGAAAAAATAAGGCGCGCGGTGCTTTTTGTCATTTTTTTATTGCGACCATTAACGTTTCTCTAAATCAAGACACTAGAACCAAAAAAATTCACCATTTCGCCAAATTATTTCAAGACTTTTTCATATTGATCATTTCCCATTTACCATGGAAAGTTCACATTAAAATATGCAGAGGAGGAGCTAAAAATTTAAAATTGGAGGACTGGACAATCTAGCGAAATTTTTATTAATACCCTAAAAAAAATAGCAAATATGCCTTCGTATTGAATTTTTTTTAAAAACACTCTAACCGCTCCACGTTTGGGCGGTTTGATTCTGATGAGGCGGTCTACTGCCTGAACCAAACCGTCCCCACAATAAAAACCCATATATAAGGCAGTTTTCTCTCTCCTGCCCTTTCACAATTCATTCTTACTCTAGAGAAAGAGAAAGAGGAAGAATAGAAAGGCAATTTCGGACGATTTTTTGGCGAAGCCAATGTAACATTGTAACAAAATTTATATTGTACAATGTGATAGTCATCCGGTCGCCACATAAACGAAGCCAATGTAACATTGTACAAAATTTATATTTGATTTTAAAATTTACTATCTCAATAACTGACAATGATTGGTGAATTGAAATGCAATGCAGATGCCATAAACGAAGCCAATGAAAGAGAAAATGCTAGAGTTGTTGCTGAGGCAACTGGTAGAAGACAACCCACTCATGGGAGCCAAGCATCTAGTAGTCAGGCAGAGACAGCCGGTAGTGTTGCAGAGGCATCTCGTAGCAGACCCAGAACTCATCGACTGAATTTGTTCGGACGTCGTCGCTGA
The DNA here is from genome assembly GCA_011114355.1 of Carex littledalei. Classification (NCBI taxonomy): domain Eukaryota; kingdom Viridiplantae; phylum Streptophyta; class Magnoliopsida; order Poales; family Cyperaceae; genus Carex; species Carex littledalei. Next base: position 11,084,571 of record CM022087.1, read on the forward strand.
TGAACTTATTTATTTAGATACATGTTGTGAACTATTTTTTTGTAGTTTGTGAACTTATTTATTTTGCAATGTTGTGAACTATTTTATTTGAGGTTTGTGAACTTAATTTATATGCTTGAGTTTTGTTACTATGAAATAAAGTCCACAAAATAAATACTCAATTGATGAAATAAAGTCCACAAAATAAACACTACATAAACTAAAAAATTTTACAACCCTAATTCATCCAACTAAAATGCATCCAAATTTTAAACTCTAATAATACTACTTCTTAGAACGAGCCTTGAAAGTACAATGAACAAACTCATCGTCCGATGTTGGCGGATCTGGATCAGTCACAACAGACGAAGTGCTAGCCTTACCAGTATAAGTACAAGGAACAAACTCATCGTCCGTTGCTGGCGGCTCTGGATCAACCTTTTTTTTCAAACCATAGCTATAGGGGTTTTCCACAAAATCATTGTCTGAAATTTCAAACCGAATAGGTCGCCTAAGAAATTTCTCCATAAAACAGACTTAACAGTTCTTTTTATCCCCGAAACATACTTGACAGTTCTTTTTCTTTTCCTCATTATTTCCTCGACCACTTATTGACCCTCCTCTGGGTACTTGTCGATTGGACGATCTACCTCGATTGTTACTGTTCATCATTCTCATCTAAAATCGCCAAAAAATCGCCTTTCTCTTCTTCCTCTTTCTCTTTCTCCTCAGTTGGAATGAATTGTGAGTGGGCAGGAGAGAGAAAACTGCCTTATATAGGGGTTTTTATAGCAAACTGTCCCTGTGTGAGACGGTTTGGTTCAGGCAGCAGACCGCCCCAACGTGGGGTGGTCAGGTATCAAAAGCAAACCGCCCAAACGTGGGGCGGTTAGGGTGTTTTTAATTTTTTTTTTCAATGCAGAGGACATATTTGCTATTTTTTTTAGAGTATTAATAAAAATTTCGGAACAATCTAATACAGTGTAATTTTATTTTATAAAAAAACTGAAAATATTAATGCATACAAAAATTATAAAAATTTAATAGACGAAATTATAATTTCCAATTTATAAGAAGACTTAGGTCTCTTTGTTTCTCACTACCCTCCGCCCTGAAAACATGACGTGAGAAACTGAGAATAGAGAATGATGATGGCACACCACATCAGTTCTCGATTAACACGCTGGAGCCACATAAAAAAGGATCCGTATCCTCCCAGGTACCTGACTGACCTGACCGAAACGGACGGCCCAGATTTACTCTCAGCCGGTGATTACTCGGGATGGCGCAGGGGGGAGTATTATTTATGCTTTGAGATGCGTGCCAATTTAAAAATCTGGGCTGAGAGTAAATCTGGACCGTCCCGTTTTCGGTCAGGTCAGTCAGGTACCTGGGAGGATACGAATTCCATAAAAAACATGTCATTGCCCCAATCAACAATGTTAAATTTCCAAATGAGAAATGCAATAATTGAGGAGACTAAACAACCAAAAAGATAAAAGGATTAGGGGCCTAGTTAAAAGAGTTAAGTGCAAAAGCTCAGGGTCCAAAAGCAGATTTCCGATTTTGTTTGAAATAGAAATAAATAAATAGATTTCAAGGGAACAAGCATGTAGCTTGTTGGATTTCGAAAAAGCCACATCCACTGAGCCCCTGTCTCAATGGAGGCACTTCTTGACCCGTCTATTTTTCCGCCACAAAAAATCTCTCCATATTCCTCCACCAATCCATATATACGTCACTACTTCAGTTAATTGTCATAGTTTATATTTGATTCAGAATCAAACCGATGAATAAAGAATTTAGTCTTCACTTAAACCGTGAGACACAGAATGAACCGGCCTAAAATTGCGTAAGTTAACTTTAGACCGACATAAGTTAAATTATCTTTATATATACATATATATTTTATAGAGGTTGGCTAAGATCAAAGTGGTAGTTCTTAAGTTTTTGTGCTACAAATTTATTTTGTAATTTGAAAAGTTCAAATAGTCGATCTGAAATGCTCAACATGTTCTCCATAATAAAATGTACTTGGAGACTAAATTTTATATTTTTTTGAAATTTTTTTACTATTTTTTATAGATTTTTAAAAATCTATGTTTTTTAGATTTTATTTATTTATTTTTATTATTCAAAACAATGATTTTAAAAAATACTTAAAAAATAGTAAAAAAATTTCAAAAATGTAAAATTTGGTCTCCAAACACATTTTAATATAGAGAACACATTGAATACTTCAGATCGACTATTTGAACTTTGAAACCGCAAAACAAATTGGTAGCACTAAGGCTCAGGAACTACCACTTTGATTTTAGCCAACCTCTCTCTCTCTCTCTATATATATAGAGAGAGAGAGTTGGGCTACGGTGCTTCATGAAGTAAAGCGAGTGTTTTACTTCACACTCATATTTTGCGATTTCAAAGTTCAAAACGTCGATCCAAACCGTTCAAGTTGATCTCCATATTAAATTGTGCTTGAAGACCAAATTTTATATTTTTTGGAAATTTATTACTATATTTTTCGAATTTTTGAAAATTACTGTTTTTTAGAAAATTGTGGACCATAAAAAATCGGTGATTTTCAAAAATTCGGAAAAAATAGTAATAAATTTTCAAAAAATGTAAAATTTTGTCTCCAAACACAATTTAATTTAATATGGAGATCAACTTTGACAGTTTGGATAGACATTTTAAATTTAAAAATTTCAAAATATGAGTGTGAAGTAAAACACTCGCTTTACTTCATGAAACACTGTAGCCCAACTATATATATATATATAGAGAGAGAGAGAGAGAGAGAATGGCTAATATACAAACGTTTGTTCCTGGACTCAGGAACAAACGATTCGGTTCTCCGATTTTCAAAGTCCAAACAGTCGATCCAAACAGTTAGATATTCAATCTATATTAAAATGTGCTTGGAGACCAAATTTTACATTTTTTTTAATTTTTTTACTATTTATTAAGCTGGTTTGAAAACCGCTGTTTTTCAATGCTGCAGAAACTTAATAAAAACAACAGTTTTCAAACCATCTTAATAAATAGTAAAAAAATTCTAAAAAATGTAAAATTTAGTCTCCAAGTACATTTTAATATAGATTGAATATCTAATGGTTTGGATCGACTGTTTGGACTTTGAAAATCGGAGAACTGAATCGTTTGTTCCTGAGTCCAGAAACAAACGTTTGTATATTAGCCATTCTCTATATATATATAGAGGTTGGCTATTGTGCTTCCATAAGCATATGCTCACATATGCTTATAACTCATTTTTGCGTTTTCAATGTTCAAATCAGGGTTCTAAATAGCTAGCTATAGCGGTTTTTGACCTAAAAAGCTAAGCTACGGGGTAAAACTTCGCTAATCGAGCTACGGCCGCTATAGCGGTAATAGCGGTCCGCTATAGCGCGTAGCGCGTAGCGGAATAGCGGTCAGCTATGCTACATGGGCTTATTATTATTTATTTATTTTGCAATTTAAATGAGCTTTAAGGTCCAAAACGCAATTAAATTAGATGGGTCTATAATATCAATAAACTTGAACAATGTGCGTTGGCCTATATCAATTAAATTATTTGTATAATGGGCTGTGCGTTGGGCTCTCCAGAAACTAAAACAAAACCTAGTTGTTTTTGTTACTTATGTGAATTTAGATATGTTTATTATTAGTAGAAATATAAAATAAAATTTTTAAAAATAAAAAAACGCTATGTAGGATAGCTTTCGCTATTGCTACGCTATTCGCGATAGCTTTTTTTTTTGTCTCCCCGCTATGCCGCTATAATCGCTATTTAGAACCTTGGTTCAAATGGTCGATCCGAACTGTGGGCATATTCTCCATATTAATATGTGCTTGGAGACCAAATTTTACATTTTTCTGAATTTTTTTACTATTTATTAAGCCACTTTGAAAATTGCTGATCCGGGTGAACAGTAAAAACAGTGCAACAAAATTCTGGACCATATGATCAGTAATTTTCAAAGTGGCTTAATAAATAGTAAAAAAATTCAGAAAAATGTAAAATTTGGTCTCCAAGCACATATTAATATGGAGAATATGCCCACGGTTCGGATCGACCATTTGAACATTGGAAACACAAAAATGAGTTATAAGCATATGTGAGCATATACTTATGGAAGCACAATAGCCAACCTCATATATATATAATTCAGCATGTTGGGGCACCCGACATTTTTATTAATATCCAAAGTTTAATACAAATTATTAATTATGCCCAGAATCGGACCAATTATCGAAAAATACCCAAGCCGGCCAGAAAATGGCCGGCTTAGTCCCTCCCTAAGCCGGCCATTTTTTGGCCGGCTTGGTACCTTTTTTTTTTGTTTTTTTTAAAAGAGAGACACTATGAAGATCAAAATATTGAAATTTAACACTGAAAATTTGAAATTTTTTGTTTAAATTATTTGTTATATTACTTCTTTTGATATAATTAGCATATTTATACTAAAATACGCTATATTAATTGAAATTATATTGAATAACACTATATTATGTTAAATTACGCTAAATTACATTACATTACATTACAATACGCTATATTAATTGAAATACGCTATATTATTTTTTATGTTGCGCTACTATTTTAATGTTGTAATATTTTCTGTTTCGCATTATCATGATAATTTATTTTGATCTGTAAAATATAAAAATAGTACCATAAAAGCACACATACACAAGAACCGAAATATAGGATAATCCAAACATACCAAACATAAATAGTATATCAAATATAAATAGTACAAAACTAGTAAAAATACAACTAAAACGGAGAGGGGGAATATCGCTGAGGCGGTACTCTGGCGTTCGCCCGGCGCCAGCGCGGCCAGGCTCCGTCTCTCTCGGGCTCATCTGAGGCATCGGCAGACCTGAGTATCTGCTCGGCAGTATCCCATCTGGCATCGCCCGTGGAGACTGTCGGTACTGGCGGAGGTGTAGCGAAGATAGATGCGGCAAACCCAGTCCCAAAGGCAGGCTGAGTATGAGACCCGCTACCACTAGCCTCTCCATCATGCGGCATCTCTGTGCCATATCGGGGCCATGCCGGTGCCGACATGAAACTCTCATCGAATACCCCGAAGTCCTGGAGACTGCACGAGAGGGACTCGTACTCAGAAGTATCGGTCTCCGCAGGTGGTGGCTGTGGTGGCATCTCTGCTGGACCCTGCAATCATACACATAAATTATTAAATTTGATCTGAATGAAGAAATTTATTAAAACCTGACAGATACTGAAATATGACATACATGAGGCTGCACCGGACGTCCATGCTCGTCGTACCATGCCGTCCACCCAATGCCGGACAATACCCAATTATGGTAGTCCCACTCTGGATGCGAATCGGGAGAAGATGGCATATCATCTAGCAGAACCGGGCTCGGGTCGGGCTCGGTCGGAATTATCTCACGCCAGTTGATGTTCTCTCCGGCGTCTCGCAGCATATCGATGATCTTTCCACCGTGTCCGGCATCCTCAACCACATTCGCATTCTTCTTGAGGACACGGTACCCAAGCCGTCTCCAGTTCTTCTTTCCCAGCATGGCAATCCCATGCCCGCACTCCTTGATCGCGGCCAGAAGCTGAAAAAAATTTGGCATGTCAGATCAAACCTTGATGAACTACTAAGTTAGACCAAAACTATGTGGTTTTAGGTGCTTTACCTAGCAAGCCCATGCACGACCGTTGGGATGGTAACCATCATCGGTTTTGATCCTGTCGCGGAGATGGGCACCGTAATCACCCTGCAGATAGACACTCGCCATGCAGACCTGCGTGTACCATACATCGTACCTCAACTGGGGATCTCCCTGGGTCTGAATGATCCCATCTGGCTCATGATAGAAATGGGTCTGCTGAGGATCCTGGGCCGTCCTGTAGTATGGATCGAAATGGGTGCTCCAGTCCTTATCCAGTCGTCCTCGGTGGTGTACGCTGTAAGGAAGACGTTAATTGCAATACAAAGCTATCAAGTAATTTGATGTATTTGACAATAAATACAATAGACTACGACTTACCTGTGCAGGGCTCTGTACGTGGAACGCGGCAAAGATGGGTCTGCAGGAATCAACGCCGCTCGACCAAACTGGCGGAGCACCCGATCTGGATAGTGGTGCTCCACTGTCCAGAAGTGTATGAGTGGCCCTCGATAGAACCACATCGCCCGCTCCTGCTCGTCACACACATTCCCCGGCAAGAGGTACTCCGCGTACAATTAACTCGTCGTACGGCGTCCACTCAACAAGAGCTTCAGGCAAACTCTGAAGCTCTGACCGGACATGCCTGATCCCAACGGTAGCACCGTGGGTCCGATCCAAGTAGTGGTGGAAACCGTACCACTTCTTGGCGTATGCCGGGCATCTAAACAAACAAGGCTCTCCCCAATCCGGCGTCTCATTGGGGATAGGACGGCCCACCGGTAGCCGTGACCACGACCAGTGTTGAAGCAGGAGTACCAGCTCGTACATCTGCTTCGCTTTCGGCTGCATTTTCAAGAACATTACACGTCAGTGTATTTTGATGGATTGATTGATTAAATAATTTACACTAAAATAAGAGTTGGTAACTTACCTCACTACTACGGCACAGGTGGGAGTATAGATATGCCAGGACAGCCCCACCCCAGTTGTACGTCGACGGCCGCTCAAGGTTCATCAGCAACGGGAGATACATCATCGGTATCTGGTCACCGCTGGAATCAGGAAACATGACAGAACCAAAAAGGTCCATCACGTAGCCCCGTGTATATCTGCAATACAAAACATATAAAAATTCTAATATAATCATCGTATTATAAATTGATTAGTACAAACAAGTTATAAATTTTACCTCTGAATCTCCAGCTCGGTGGAATCTGCCAAGAGACCCGCGATGAAGTGCTGCCGTAACCTCGTCATCCGCAAATGGAACTTCGACCTCCCATGTTCCCCAATGACATAGGAAGGCTCAGCTCCCAACAACTCCTCGACATAACCTGCGAATCTGGTGCTGTCAGAGACGCCGCCGACGGGTGTGCCACGGATAGGCAAACCCCAGAGAGCACTCACATCCTGGAGAGTCACCGTCATCTCTCCGAACGGCATGTGAAACGTGTGCGTCTCGGGACGCCATCGCTCCACCAGTCCAGCGATGAGAGATGCATTGATGATGCTTTTCTCGGTCCGCACGATGTTCACAACCTGGTAGAGACCCAGGTTGACGAGGTATGGCTCCATCACATCATAGTACTTCATGTGCACGCACCGCAACTTCACATCTAGGATCCGTGTCCTGCGTTGAAAAAGGTAATCCGCATGGTGATAACATAATAAAATTTAAACCCAACAAAATTTAAAGAAAATATATGAAAAAGAACGTACCTCACGAGAAGCCAGTGAGACTCGGTGCTCGCTGTGGGGAATCCACAGAAGAGGACTGATGTGCTCCGTGCTGCTGGTACTGATCGGCTCGTCCACTACTGGAAGCGGGGTAGGCCGTGCTCTAGGCATCATGATGTCTAAAATAACATAATTTCGATGAAATTACGCTTAATGAGCCTAACTATGATAAAAAAAAGGCCAAAATACCCTAAATATTGGTCATCTGTGCTAATTTCGGTAAAATTACGCTTAATCAGCCTAATTATGGTCAAAATAACCAAAATACCCTAAATATTGGTCAACTGTGCTAATTACACTAAATTACGCTTAATTAGCATAGTTTTGGTAAAAAAGGCCAAAATACTCTAAATATTGGTCATCTGTGCTAATTTCGGTAAAATTACGCTTAATCAGCCTAATTATGGTCAAAGTGACCAAAATACACTAAATATTGATCAACTGTGCTAATTACACTAAATTACGCTTAATCAGCCTAATTATGGTAAAAAAAAGTCCAAAATACCCTAAATATTGGTCATTTGTGCTAATTTCGGTAAAATTACGCTTAATCAGCCTAATTATGGTCAAAATAACCAAAATACACTAAATATTGGTCATCTGTGCTAATTACACTAAATTACGTTTAATTAGCCTAATTATGGTAAAAAATGCCAAAATACCCTAAATATTGGTCAAATGTGCTAATTAATCTAAATTACGCTTAATTAGCCTAATTATGGTAAAAAAGGCCAAAATACTCTAAATATTGGTTATCTGTGCTAATTTCGGTGAAATTACTCTTAATGAGCCTAATTATGATAAAAAAGGCCAAAATACCCTAAATATTGGTCATATGTGCTAATTTCGGTAAAATTACGCTTAATCAGCCTAATTACGGTCAAAATGACCAAAATACACTAAATATTGGTCAACTTAGCTAATTACAATAAATTACAACAATATAATCTAAATTCTAACACCTAAACCCTAAATCCTAAACCCTAAAATAAATAAATTACAAATTAAATTAGATAAAAAAAAATTACCTCAAAGAAGAGCTCAAATCCGGCTGTGAGATGAGAGAGTTGTGAGAAGGAGAGAGAAAATGGGGGTATATATAGGGTGAAATGCGGGTAAAAAAAAAAAAAAGGTACCAAGCCGGCCAGAAAATGGCCGGCTTAGAGAGGGACTAAGCCGGCTATTTTCTGGCCGCTTGGGTATTTTTCGATAATTAGTCCGATCCTGGACATAATTAATAATTTGTATTAAACTTTGGATATTAATAAAAATGTCGGTTGGGGCACGTTGTCATCAATTTTTTTTATATTTTCTCTCTCCTACTTATGAACCCCCCTAACTTTACGTCTTCATCGAATAAAATAATTTAGACCGGTTTAATTTAAAAAAACTATCTTAATAATTACCTTATGCCTCCATAACTTTAAACCTGCATCAAACGTACCTATATTCTTGAAATCAAGAGGAATCGTTCAACTGTTCAAGAGAAAATTAAAGATACTAAAGATGCAAAAACAGAGACATGCATGTTGTCCCTGGCTCCCCCCAAGGAACCCTTCTTTGTGCGGCTCAAAGAGGCTCAAGTCACCCTTATTCCCTCCTCTTTTCCCTCTTGCAACCAATTATTCCATATCCCTGGCCCACCAAATCACCCCTTCCCCTCTATATAAGCATGCAAACTTCAATGCCACTTCATACCAACAAGCATACAACAATTAATGGCTTCGGCACAATGGTCAGCCAAGGAGAACAAACTATTCGAGAGGGCATTGGCAGTGTATGACAAGGACACGCCAGACCGTTGGTACAAGGTGGCACGTGCCATAGGCGGCGAGAAGACGGCCGAGGAGGTCAAGCGCCATTATGAAATACTCGTTGATGATGTCAAAAAGATCGAGTCGGGCCGGGTGGCTTTCCCTAATTACAACTAGATAATTAGGTTGGTACATACATAACATATATATGTTATAGCTATTTCATTACTATTATATAGTTTAATATTAATTACTTGAAACTTGTTTTTTTCATTTCGTTTACTACTAAGAACAATATAAAAACAGTTCATATAGTAAAAAATAAAAATAAAAACTGATCATATATAATGTTCTAAAATGTACTTCACATACTGGCTGTATGGTACGTAGGATATATATAGACAATAGAAAATACACACTAAATGAAGTATATATATAGTGTAGATATAGTTTTCTACATCTTAAATATTTATCTAGTTTGCAGGAAATTTTTTTTTTTTTTTTAAGAATTGCAATTTGCAAATGTACATGCATATCATTTAAGCTACCTTGTGATTTGGGCTTACACCTATATATAAATCCGGCTATATAATTGTTTAGATACAGATGGGCCAAGCCTGTCAAATTCATGCCTCTACCAAAATAGTATTTGGGCCTTTTATTTTTAAAGCATATATGGCTAAGAGCTTGCTTAATTTCAGGTCAGTTCTGAAAATAAAGCTATTTTTATTTTTATTTTATGCACAATGGGCATGGTTGAATTTGTATATGGCATGTATAGTTCTATTTTTTCCAAAGCCTAATATTGCCAACTTCATTTTGTAGGTTTTAAGTAGTGAAGCTCTTCTGAAGCACAAGCAGCACAAGAGCCTTAGAACAATTGGCTAAAATTAATATATAGTCATGGAATAGTTACATGTAGTTGCTAAATGCTAAATGCTGAAGGTTTATTTGTCTTAATTAATGTTTATATGTGTGTGATTAGTAGATGTGGACCAGTTGTTAGTTTGCAAAATAATTATTTTCTTATTTAGTGTGCTTTCAGTCAGGTTTGTAAAATGATTATGCTATGATATAAATGAATTGATAGTTTCGCTAGCTATGTTATTGTACTGTGTACGTATATTGGCGCATTGGCAACTTTATTTCATTCGTCTTTCTTTCTTTTTTTGACAACTAGCAATAAGGTTCTTTATAAACACCTTAATTTATCGGACCAAAAAAAAAATTTGTTTTTTTGCAGATTTTCTTAAAACCTTGTTGCAGATCTTCCTAAAGCTTGGAGTTTTATTTAAGTTGTGAGTTTTGCAATATGTTATTTAATATAATAACGTGAGGTTTCGTCAAAAGTTCCATTATTTTTAATTTTAGTTTAATATGAAATTTCTTTTTTAGTTATATTATGATGAAATTAAGATATAAGATGTACAGGATTGGCAATTTCTGCCTAAAGTGATTTTTTTATAAGCTCAAAAAAAAAAAAAAACTAGATATGTTACTAACAATTCCTTTTGAGATTGGGAAGTGTTAGCACCTGAGATGACTTTTGAGATTATTTGAAACCAGTCCTTTAATTACGGAGCCTATTCGAAATTTACGGAACAATATCAATAAAAAAAAATAAGTTGCTTTAAGATTCGTGTTTTAAAAAAAGCTGAATTCTTTCTGAAACGTCATCTGAATTTATGCGATATTGATATAATTATGGAAGATCATAATATAATTTATAATTAACAATCTTCTTTATTATTTCACTAAAATTACAAAAAATAGTTTATTTTGATGTCAAAACCCAATAAATAATATTTGTTATGTGTAAATGCAAAAATTATTTTTTTTGAACTTGTCTGCACTATTTTTTTAGATTCATAAAAAAATTCTTATCCGCACTAATTTTTCCAGTCGAAATCAACTACTAATAAAAATCTTTCAAAGGACGGGGATGGATTCAGAATTTGTCCATTTGGCCGGGATAAAATAATTAGTGATTCAAAGTTCTTTCTTGACAGTAATGCTATGAGATTTTCAGAAAATTTAATCAAGTAATATTCAAAAAATCAATTTGCAAATGTTTCGTTTCTTCATTTATACTTGCTACTCACCAATCACGACGTGTGAACATTTTATTTTCAAAATGCCAATATCTTTTTAAGGTCAGTGACAACAAAATGCCTATATTAAAAGTAGGAAGGGATTCTTTGACAACTAATGTCAAAATTCGTCGAAATTTAAAACAAATTTATAGATTTAATATTCCTTATTATTTAAGTTGATTATATAGTAAATTTAGTGCACTTCAATATCATTTATATATATTTACTGTATATTATACATGAAAAAAATGATTATGTGACTCGGATGATTACATAATGAAAATAATTAGTCCATCTAAAGGTTCAGGTTTGAATACAACAAGTAATAATCAGTCTAATGATCATAATTAGACTATTATCTATTAAGTAATAGGTGTCTTCAATGGCATCCCCACTCTAGATCCTCTGAGGTAATGTGCCGTTGAGTTTCAGTCTGAACCGTCTGATTAAAATCCGAACCAATCTGACCCTTGTCTGTAATGCACATGGTTCTTTAAGATTTGTGCTAGTGTATAACGAATCTACCTGATTCAAAAAAAAAAAAGATTTTCCTAGAGAAATCCACTCTGTACACAAGATTAATTGCCGACAGTGCATCCTATATATCCAAATTTCTTCATAATATTCTACAGAATTAAGTTCAAATTAAACTTTGATTAAATAAAAATTTCGGTCAAAAGTCAGGGACACTGTCTAGTTTGATGTTCAAACTGATAATTAAACGTGTTAATTGGTTTATATCTTAAGATACAACAAAATTGGAAAGATGCAATCAAGTATGATTTAATTGTTATTCTTTTTATTAGTATAAAGTAAACTTTTAATCAAGTATGAGGACTCTACTTTTCGAGCTCCGATGATACCGTGTTCTTGGCTCCGCTCCGCTCGGCTCCTTCCTCTCTCCCTCATTCTCCTCTCCGCTCAAATTAAGAGGTAGAGACGAGAGAGAGGGGAGAGTATCGTTGTGTCAGATGTGAAAACTCGAACATGAGAGATATGGAGTGAGTGGCGACGGCCAAGTAGATCTAGGGTTTGAGATTTTTTTTTTCTTATTTTAAGTCGTTGGCAGGAGAGAGTAAATGTCTAATTCATAGAATTTTATCAACCATTAGTCATTATCAAATGGACCTATTTTATTTTTTCTTTAGTTTTTTTTAATATTAAATTTGCGTTTTGCTGCTTTTAAAGCTTGAGGTCATATTTAATTGTGAAGTAAGAGGTGGAGTAAACTATTTACTTCACACTTAAGTTGTCAGACGAGGAGAAAAATAGAAGTAATATGAAATAAATCTGAGTTATTCTAAAGTAAGTTATTCCTCTCTTCAGGCGGATCAACTTGCTCTACATTTACTTCACTTGTAGAGCCACGGTTATGGACAAAAATTTATTTTTCAACTTCTTACTCCTCTAAAAAAATTAATTTAAATCATAACTTAAGCTACCAAACATCACTAAATGTCTATTTTGTTATTTGTACGTATTTCTGAACTGTACCCGGAAGTTTTGAACATCTTGATAATTCAGTAATTTATAATCTTAATATTTGTTCTAGGAACCAATTGTTCTTTCTCTTATTCAATCAGATTTTGGTTTCATAACCACATGCCAGCTAGAGTATGTGTGATACCATTTCATCTTTGATCACCAAATTTCTAAGTTGAAGCAGGGTTGTGTTTCTTTTAATGTCGTTTTCTTCATTCTTGCTAAATTTTTGCTTTCACCCCTCTATTTTTCTCTTTTGTGCGGAGTTGCTGAATCTCTCTCCGAGCTCGCCGGACTAAGTATCCTTAGAGCATCTACATTCTAGTATTATGAGAGTTTCTAATCTGATGTGGCAATTTCTAATCCAGTTTCAGAGATGTGGGAGAGTTTCTTATTAATTTTTTTCTATTAAGAAACTGTTTATAAACTCCATGCTGGCCAAATGATTGGCTCAAATTATTTCTCTTTTTTAATTTATTGCTAATGTGGCTTAATAGAAACTCTAAAATTAATTTCAGGGATGTGAGAGTTAGAAATTTTAGAGATCTTGATTTCTAAAAAATAGTTAACAGTTATTTAGAAACTCATTTGAATTGCTGGGATGTAGATGCTCTTACAAATACTCATATTGGTTATCCTCTTAATGTAACTGTCACTAATGTTTTGTAAAGGTTTTATAGCGATGACCGCAGAGATAAATTTAAAGAGTCTGTATCCTCTACGGTACAAAGTCCAATGAGATGGATTAACTTCTAACTGAGTGATTGGAATTCGATATCTATTTAGACAATAGGGGTCCATTTTTGAGATTTGTGCTACGATTAAATAACGGTTTGAATTTAGTAATTGAATGTGCGACACCGGAGGTGATCCGAATTTAGATTTGAAGGGGCCTTAACTCTAAAACCTATCGGGATAATTTCAAATAACAAATTCAAACCGTTGAAACCGGTCTACTTCACAAGTGATACGTTTACATGCCAAATTTATTAATTTACTATAAAATCAAACGGTAAAAAAAAAATTAATGAGTTAATTTTAATACGTTTATTTTTCATCAATTTCTTACCGCTTGACTTTATTCTAAAGTAATACAAAAATAGAAATTTAACATGTAAACGAATTACTCGTGAAGTAGATCTGTTTACGGTTTTAATTTGTCATAAAAATTAATTCGATAGATTTTGAAATTAAACTCAAATTACCCTGGTTCTACTCATTTATTTAATTATAGCAGCAGATATTTACAACAAATAAGCAAAGTACTCAATAATTAGATCCCAATCAATCGGACTTTTAATCAGATGTAGTACTTGTAGTTATACTAACATATTTCGAGGGGGCGGGACTTGAGAATCTTTTTTTCTTTTATTTTATAATAAATTTGAAGTGCACTGATATTTCTCATTTTTCTCATCCATTTTTTTCGTATCATTAAATGCTTATAAATTTATTTGTGTGAATAAAAAAAATAAAAAACTGGTAGCTGACCCGCCATGAAAACTGCTTAATGCGTTACAATGCACCAGTTTGCGACCAAGAAACCTTTTCAACCAGTGTTGTAAAAAACGGTGTTAAGAGCATCTCCAACCCAGCAATCCGTAAAAAATTAAAAACAGCTGTAAAGTACTATTTAAAAATTAAGTTCATTTTAATTTCTTAACCCCTCCATCCCAGAAATTGAGTCAGAGCCAATAGGAAAAAGAACAAAGGAGTTAGAGCCAATAGGAAAGAGAGAGAATATTAGCATGTCCAAAAGAAATCGTTTGCTTTATAAGCAAATTTGCTTTTTAAGCAATTGGCCTACAACCCAACAATTATATTAGCAATTGACACATCAGATTAGCAATTTAAAAACAATTACCATTGTAGATGCTCTAACGGGCGATTAAATGGCCGTTTAATCGTTAACGACGGTCAAACCGTTACGAATACACTTAACGGATACCTGTTTGCGGATGAAAACGATTAATCGTTCGTTTTACCGTTTAATCGTCCGTTTATACCCGTTTATTCCTGTTTATTCCTGTTTATTCCAGTAAATATTTATTTTCACATTGTTTTTTTTTTAGTGATAGTGTGTAATAATAAGGTTTATAAATCATGTATTGTAGTTTTATTTGTGCTTGGATATACATCTAATATTTTTTATATATATTTTTTCTTCTTACTTATTTTGAAATTGATTAATTATTCTATTATTTATATACCATATATTTTTCTTACTTACTGATGTAATTTTTTCAATTAGTACGGTGTGTTTATTTATGAAATTAAGTTGTTCTCATAAACTAAATTTAGTGATTTTATGTTGGAATGTTTCATTTCTTTCCAATAATATGTTATTAGTATTTGAAAAAGCTTAATTCTCAAATTTATTTTTTCATTAAATAAATGTGTTACTTACACATGTAAAATGCTTATGTGTTAAGAAGAAATAAGCATAGTGTCATGTTATAATAATAAAACTAAGTTAAATTAAGTTTATTTGATAAGTTTAATGAGTTAAATAAATTATTTTTAATAAATTATAATATATATATATATAGAGAGAAGGGATCAAGTTACAACAAAGTTACAACAACTATTTTTTTCATTTTCAAAGTCCAAATCGTCGATCCAAACCGTTCAACATGATCTCCACAATAAAATGTGCTTGTAGATCAAATTTTATATTTTTTTGAATTTTTTTACTACTTATTAAGTATTTTACAAAAAATAGTCATATTTAGACCATTGAATTTTGTACCCATCTTAATAAATAGTAAAAAAATTCAAAAAAATGTAAAATTTGATCTGCAATCACATTTTATTTAGATAATCATGTTGAACGGTTTGGATCGACGATTTGGACTTTGAAAATAAAAAAAATGGTTGTTGTAACTTTGTTGTAACTCAAATTTGTTGTAACTTGATCCCTCCTCTATATATATATATTTATTATAATTTTAACGTTAAATTGTTCGCATAATTTCGATTAATCGGCCGCATACTGATTAATCGCTTGGCAGTATTCCGTCCGTCTGACGACCGCATACCGTTATTTACAACACTGTTTTCAACTAGGTCTGATATTTTTCTATTTAAGATTGCCAAGTTTTTATTTCTTTCTAAAATAGCCTATAAGAAATATGCAGCCAGGCAAGAAATAAAGGAAATTAATTAAGAAAAAGATATCTACACGTTTACCGTGTGTAGATCTTTTTTCTAATTAATTTCCTTACTTAATTTGCTAATTTTGCCTAACACGGAAAAGGTGCAGAACTGCGTATCTTTTACTTGGAAATTTAACAACACTTTTTTCTTGGAAATCAATCTTCGTTGTGCTTTAAAAAAGAACGTGCTTTTAATGTTTTCCAAATAAATTAGTTAAGAATAGAGTAGAACTAGGGTGTTCTTTGATCTTAACTCAAAAAACTTATCGGATTGGTTTCAAGCGACGCATCCAAATCGTTGAAACCTTCACGAGTTATGAGTTTACATGTCAATTATAAATTTTCAAACTAATTAAGTATAAAGTCAAGCAGTCAAAAAATAATGAAAAATAAACACATTAAAATTAACTTATAAATTTTTTTTTTTTACCGCTTGACTTTATACTAAATTAGTTCACAAATTTATAAATTTGACATGTAAACGCATCACTCGTGAAGTAGATCGGTTTCAACGGTTTAGATGCATTGTTTGAAACCAATTCAATAGATTTTTTAATTAAGCTCACAAAGGGACTTTTTGAGCTTAAGAACACCCTAGTTCTACTCTTAAGAATAAACAATTATAATAGACAGACTGTTAATGCGAGTATTAGAAGGGTGTAGAATGAAATCTGAATCGTCCGTTTAAATCTGGCATGAATCTCAGAGTAGACCGTACGATACGATTCAAATAGTGTAGGGTACAGCAGGGATCACCCATCTCAAAAACCGACTCTAGTAAAACCCTAAACCTATACCTCCCGAGAGAACAACTGAGAAAAACTAATGGCGCTGTTTTCTTCTCCCATGGTTCCACTGACCACGGTTTCTGCCTCTTCGTTTCATCTCCGCGGTATGAATCTCTCACTTTCTCCCTCATTCTCTCCCTCTCTCTATCTCCCTCTCATAATGTTGAAATTTCTAATTGCTCACAAGATTACTCTAGTATTGGTAAAGTCACCCCTTAGGTACAGTTCAATGGTAGTGGTTCCTTCAATTTCTAATTCTTGGTCGATCTCTAGCAGTATATAACTTATTTCTCTTATCCTGTTCTTGTCCGTCAAGGGTCCCTTTTGGTTGCGCACTCTCTCTCTATGTCTCCTTTTTTCCGCAGCCTTTTCATTTCAATTGGATTGGATCAGATAGTCATTTACAATTAGGAGTTTCTCTGTTTGAGGTTTTTTCCTTTAAATTTTTTTGATCGTTAAGTTTTCAATACAATTTTGAGACTGTAGTTTGGACACGGACACATGGTTGATACTATTCTCTGTTTGCAGTTGTCAAATTACCTCCTTTTTTCATGTAATACTTGCAAAATTGAATTTTGTGGTCAAATCAATACAATGAAAATTTATGTCAAATTTATCCTCTTTTTACTGATAGATGTGGTTAAAATTTTAAGTTAATACTCATAAACCTCACCAAAGACCTTGATTGTGAGGCTAATTTGATGATTTGGAGCTAGCTTAAACAAGTAAAGATGATTTGTCATCATAGAAGTCTACTTGATTTCACAGTGGTTTAATGGCAATATCACATTCTCTCCGTGTTAAATGTTACAATATAGTAATCCACATTAAAGTGCCAGAAGCCTACTTGATTTTTTTTACTAAAGAGCTAAGCTTGAAATGGCAATTAATGATTTTTTTATAAAATTGAATGAGATCATTATTTCAGAAAGTTCCTTTGCCAGTAGCAATTATGTTAACTGTCATAAACCTTCCTCTTTATGAAGGTTCAGATCGAATACATCAAGAGAGAGTGGGCTGTCTGAAGAAGCCTCATATCCTTCAGGTTGAGATCGAATACATAATGCATCATTATTCAGATTCAGATCTTTTATTTTTTTTTTCATTTTTTAAATAATTGTTGATTTATTTGTATGAAATCAGGCTGGGGCAACGTCAAGACTGTTTTCTGGAAGAATATACACGGGCCAAAGCTCACCTAGAATTGGTATTTTTTATCAAATGCTAATTCTGTTGTATTTTTCATTTTATTTGAATGAAATATAAAATTGTAGAGTGATGACCATAAATGGTTATTATTTTGCCCCAAGTCTTTAGATATGTTAGCTTTCGACTAGAATTTAGAAATGTTAATCTGGTCAATAGTTGCTCCACAATAACTAATTAATACCAGTACCTGCCAAACAATGTATGGTTTCGTTTTGTGAAATCGGTGGAGTAGTCCACTATTATAAAAAAAAACAATAACTAATTAATATCAAACAACTGATAGAAAGATATTAGGCTCAATGGATATATTGTAACATGTGTTGAGAATCTTTGTATTTGCTTTGTGCAGCTGTACCGAAAGCAGTAGCTAGTGAGAGGGAGACAGTGAATAAGGTTGTGTTAGCATATAGCGGTGGCCTAGACACTTCAGTTATAGTCAGATGGATTAAGTATACAATTATTGTTTTAAATACAATTAATTAAGGATCAACAAATTTTGCTGAATATAAGTTTGAATAGTTTCTCTTCTTCAAAAAAAAGTTTGAATAGTTTCTTATGGAAATGAAACCCTCACGAATTGGGCAGGAGTAGTACTAGGATGGGTGACCTCCTGGGAAGTCCCTGTGTTGATGATTTCGGTTGGGTTTCATTTCTAGCCTACCCCAACTTGTTTGGGAATAAAGGCTTTGAAGAAGAAGAAGTTTCTTACAATCAGTGCCATTTGTGTGAAAATTCCTTGTATACTGCTGTTTGTTGACAGACATCATATGACAACATGTTTTCTCTTTATCTTGCCTAATTTTTAGGGAAAATTATGGATGTGAGGTTGTGTGCTTCACTGCTGATGTGGGACAAGTAAGTTATCCATTATCTATAAGTTTTACAGATCGATTTTAAATTTTACACATATCTGAGAATTTTTTATTTGATCATATATTCATTTTGAAAAATTAAATTGGATATCGGTTAAAAATGTTTGGGTGAACTTTCAATTATGCCCTCTTCTTTTGCTCTCAATGAATTTGGCTCTTTCACAGCACTCCAATTGTGAGATTTGTAAGTTTGCCCTTAGTATATCAACTTAATATGTATCTCTGTTAATTATTTGTTGTCACCATGCTCCTTTTTTTGGGAAAGGCGAATTTTATTGTGATGTTTTAAGTAAATATGTACTTGTTTTCAGTTCCCTTGCAGATAAGCATCAAGAAATTAAACTTGATAAACCGATCCATGTACTTCCTGTATTGTAAATTATTTTTCAGTTGGTTGTTGTGTTGGTGCTATGTAGGGAGATATGGAGCTGGAAGGATTGGAGAAGAAGGCAAAAGCAAGTGGTGCAAGCCAACTGGTAGTGAAGGATTTGAAGGAAGAATTTGTGAAGGATTTCATTTTCCCGTGCCTTCGTGCCGGTGCCATTTATGAAAGAAAGTATTTGCTTGGTACTTCCATGGCTCGTCCTGTCATTGCCAAGGTTCCTTTTTTTTTTTCTGTTATAACCTTTCATATTTCCAACTGGTATTCATGGTGTGGGTGTGTGTGTGGAAATGTGGAGAAAATCCTTCAAAAGTCAGAACTCAACAGTGGGGATCAAAATCACATTGGTCAGGAGAGAAGCCAACTCTCCTACATTTTTGTTGACTATTGTACAATTTTTATTTTATTTAAACTTTTTCTTGTACTTGAGTGGGTTGGGTTGACCTCTGACCTGTTGAGTCAAACAAGGGTTTGACTCATTGTAGAATATTAATAAAATAGTGTGGACCTGACTCCGATATCCCTTCCCTCGTCCCATTTTTTCTTGAATTGGTTGATGGGTAATGGCTAATTGGATTGGAAATAGCTTTGATAATTAATTTGGGCAAATTTGATGCTTAGGGCTGTGAAATTGAGTTAAATGGTTGTGATGATGTAACATTGAGAGTTGATCACGTAGTTTACAAGGTGTTTATTTATATGCTGTTGTTCTTTTGATAGGTTATTTCCTTTTTGTTTTTTCAACTTTTTCTTGGGCATTTTCGTGTTTGATTTTTCTAGTGTTGTATGTCCTGGAGTTTTTTAGAAATTTTGTATCTTATAACTTGATACTTTCTATTTCAATGATACTGGTCACACATGGCTAAAAGAGGTTTAAATTAGCAGATTAAGTAATAACTTTTTTTATTTCTTATAATAGGCGATGGTTGATGTAGCAAGAGAAGTTGGTGCTGATGCGGTGGCTCATGGGTGCACTGGCAAAGGCAATGATCAGGTCTTGTTAGGTTCTTTTACATTGGGTTCATTCATTATACCTCACCTGATTCTTTTTACTAACATTTTCCTCCTGTTAAATTTATTCGTTGTTTTTACTATTTTTTGTAGGTGCGATTTGAGCTCACTTTCTTTGCATTGAACCCCAACCTGAAGGTGGTGGCACCATGGCGTGAGTGGGATATTACTGGCCGGGAGGATGCTATTGAGTATGCAAAGAAGTATGATATTCCTGTACCGGTCACAAAGAAATCCATTTATAGCCGTGACCGCAACCTCTGGCATCTTAGCCATGAGGTTACCATCCCTCTCTTTTTTATTTTCCCATTCTGTTTTTATTTTACACATTATTATTTTATTAATGTTATTTATATCAGTGCATAAAGTATCAGCATACTGTATGTATGTCCGCTAAAACATGATAAGCATCATTTCTGTTTAAATGTCTTAACTCAAACTGGACCTCCTCTTATTTTTGTAGAAATCAGGGGTGACACTTTGAAACATTTGGAGTGTAGTTCTCTTAATTCTCATTTTGCAGGGTTATGTGTGAAATTGTCCATTTATCTATTATATTTCAAGACTGTTTGTGGTTTAATTCTCTCTTGCATTCTTTATGTATAGGGGGATATATTGGAGGACCCAGCAAATGAGCCAGAGGAGGGAATGTACATGATGAGTGTCAACCCAGTCGATGCCCCTGCTCAACCTGAGTATGGACATTTTTTTCTTTCCTTTTTCTAACTAAAACTACATATACAAAATATGGTTGGACATATATTTGTATTTTAAGCATTCCCAGTGCAATACAACTGCATAAATCTGCCTTTTGATATACTTGTTTCTATTCATGTCTCTTTTCTGTTTCCTTTTTCCTCAAATTCCAAACATTAGGCAATTTATTGCCTCCCCCTTTATTGTAAAATTTATTGAGCTAATTCTATAAATTGAATTTGTAGGTACGTGGATATTGGTATTGTCCAAGGTGTCCCAGTTTCTATAAATGGCAAGGAGCTTTCCCCTGCCACCCTCCTTACTGAACTAAACACAATTGGTGGCAAGCATGGTATTGGCCGCATTGACATGGTTGAAAACCGGCTGGTTGGTATGAAGTCTCGCGGAGTCTATGAGACACCTGGCGGTACCATTATGTGGCATGCTGTGCGTGAACTTGAATCGCTCACCCTTGACCGCGAGACCATGCAACAAAAGGACATGCTCGCGTTGAAGTATGCTGACTTGGTTTATGCGGGTCGATGGTTTGATCCGCTGCGTGAGGCAATCGATGCTTTTATGGACAAGATCACTGAGAAAACCACCGGGTTGGTACGGATCAAGTTGTACAAGGGCTCAGTCACGGTCACCTCGCGTACCAGTCCCAATAGCATGTACAGGGAGGATATTTCATCATTTGAGAATGGTCAGATTTACAATCAAGGAGATGCTGAAGGATTCATTAGGCTGTATGGCTTGCCAACTCGGGTTCGTGCCATGCAAGAGAAGGAATCTGAATCTGATGAGCACAATTAATATAATTTTTGGGCAGATTTTGGAATTTACTATTGATGATGCTATTGTTAGTTTTATTGATAGTTGTGTGGGACCCGGCTACTAATGTGTGTTGTCAAAGCGACTTCCGGAATTAAGCTTATGTTGAACTGTTGAGCTCGTTAATCCTAAAATAAGGAAAAACTCATTCGAAAAATAAATAAATAAGCTTGTGTTTAGGGGTGTCAATGTTAATTTTGCATTCTAAAAGTTATCTTTTGTTAATTATTTTTACATGTTAAGTTTATGAATTTGATGTTATATACGTTTGGTTCTTGAGTTTGATATTTGACTTTAGAAGTGTTTCAGAAAACGCTCTTGGTCTTGAACTATAGAACTCTAAATCATAATAAACATACAATTTTAAAATGTTCACAATCTTGGTAATTAATATGAAACACTAATATATCGCAAAAGGATTGTGTTAATTAAAGTGCATTGTAGTTCTACAAATAGTGATAAAAGATATCATTTGATAACATGAATGTATGGAAGGTTCTATATATTGAATAAGACTTAACAAATGAAACATTATATGTATTGTGTTTATAACATTGTGTCTACGAATTTTAACATATGAGATTATATATTTTTCACATGAGAAATATATAATGTAATTACTATTAAAAATTGTTTATTGCAAGTGATGATAAAAATAGTAGTTCTTTGTATATGGCTTATACGGGAGAAAGTTATATGTCAATATTATCATTGCTCCTCATTTATAATGAGTGATGATATGTTGCTCTCCCTGGTAGAGTAGAATTATGAATACATGCAGTATAGTTGAAGCATTGCCAACTATATATTTATAATTTACTCAATAGACCATGAAACAAATATAGTACAAAGGTGACACTGCCATACTTTGTATATTATTCATAATATCATGAGGCAAAGAATGGACACAAGTGATGTTATTTATAACATTGTTATAAGATCGTGTTTTGTAAACTAGTTACGTTACATCTATGTTAATTGGGTGACTATAATGTGTAGCTAGAATACCGCTTATAGTTTATGGTAATAAAATGATTTATACTATTACCAATTTAACATAGATTCTCGAGAAAGGTCACACCAATTGAACAAGAAATAAGAAAGTTATTTTATATTTTATATGGTGTGTGATATTTCATATAATCTGATATAATATGAGATAAACACATGTGATAAAATGTTGAAATAAAATGTTACATGTCCTAACAGCTTAGTGTAAATTAAATTAGATATGTGAATGATATTATTTGGTGAAATATAATGTATATTACATATAGGAGGGTTCAAATGCACCATTATTTTTGTGCTCCAATATGCTCCACATCCTTTATCTCCATTTTCAAAGTCTGAACAGTCGATCTAAACCGCTTAACATGATCTTCATAATAAAATATGCTTGAATACCAAATTTTATATTTTTTAGAATTTTTTTACTATTTTTTTAGATAGGTACAAAATCATTTTTTTAAGGAGATTCTGGACCATCCAATAAAGTGATATTGTACCTATCTAAAAAATAGTAAAAAAATTCTAAAAAATATCAATTTGGTCTCCAAACATATTTTATTATGAAGATCATGTTGAACGGTTCGGATCGACTGTTCGGACTTTGAAAATAGAGATAAATGATGTGGAGCATATTGGAGCACAAAAATTATGGTGCATTTGAACCCTCCTCTATTACATAACATAATATTGTGTCACATAAATATAATAATGTACATTACATTATTATTGTAACTCAAACATTAATTAATTTATAATTAAATATGCAATTGAGAGGCACACCATGAGACATGATTGGCCATGGTGTGGTTGGTCACACAAAAATGACAGGATTGCATGTGATAAAAGGAGGGTAATTTGGTCTTATTCACTTCAAAGTTATCATAGCTTTTCTCTATATAAAGAACGCTCCACATGTGACTCTCATCCATCTTCTCTCTCCTCACTTTGTGGGGGCTACACCCAAAAGAGCAAAAGTGCTCTCCCTCCTCTCTTGCATTAATTTTTTATTTATTAATTAGATTAGCTATTTAATTAAGAAATTAATTTCGGAGGCTAACGCGAGGTTACTAGCTTTACACTAGACATAGATTAGTGGATCTCTAGCAAGATCTAGAACTAATCCTTTAGTTCAAGTAGAACACTTAGAGGTAACGGTGTGAAGGTTTTCAAGAGACGTAGAGAAAATCGACTTTCTCTAACCATTAAATTGACATTTAACGTGAGGTATGAGATCTAAATCTTGATCTTGATTTAGATGTATTTGCATAAATGTAGATTAATGTAGTTAGTCTTGTATGTAAAATATTTGATTAAATGCTTGAGTAGAGTTAGCATAAAAGAGACGATCCGTTTTAGACGATTAAAAAGGATAAACATTTTTTGTTTTCACCCCTCTAAGCGTCATAAAATCCCTATAGTCAACGGGTATGGTAAGGGTCGGGTGGAAACATTTTCATACCCGTATCCATTACAAATTGTCTTTACCCGTACCCTACCCTTACACGCTACAAATTATGTTACATGTATTCTACCCTTATCAGTTATGGTTGTCAAATAACGAAACGGTAACAGGTATATCACGGGTAATACTAATAAATTATTATTTTTATTTATAAAATAAAATATTAAAACATATACATTCATTTCACACATATATAGTACTTTATTAAAAAAAATTCTAATTATACTAAGCACAAGTAAACCAATTAAAATACTCTTTTCAATGCTTATTAAAATATATATATAATATATATAATATTTTTATGATTGCCCGATCGGGTAACGGGTACGAAATAGGCTTTACCCGTACCCTTACCTATTTAGATAACGAAAAAAATATTTACTCATACCATAGTAGGCGGTTCTGAATCAGTGACAACAGACGAAGTGCTAGCCTTAAGTACACAAAACAAACTCATCGTCCGATGTTGGAGGCTTTGGATCAATATTTTTTTTTCAAACCGTAGCCATAGGGGTTTTTTACAAAGTCATAGTCTGAAATTTCATACTGAATAGTCCGTCTAAGAAATTCCTCTATCAGATATACTTGACAGTTATTTTTATCACGGCATATTTGACAGGTTTTTTCCCCTCATTTTTACCTCGACCACTAATTGACCCTCCTCTCGATACGCCACGATGGGACGATCTACATCGGTTGCTATTGTTCATCCTATTGTCACCCGAAAAATCGCCTTAGAAGTCGCCCTTTTCTCCTAAGAAATCCGCATTCTCTTTCTCTTCTGTGATTTTGAGTGAGTTGTGAGAGGGAGAAGAGAGAAAAGGGGTATTTATAGATTCTGAAACACAAAAATAAAAATAAAAATTCCAACCGGCCAAAAAATGGCCGGTTCTAATTTCAATGTTGGCTGACCATTTTTGAGCGGTTTGGGCATTTTTAAAAATACCCCGCTAAGCTATATATTATTATTAATTTGTATTTAAATTTGGATATTAATAAAAATGTCGGAGTGTCTGCGGACGTCATAATTTATAACGTCCTTATTATCAAACAAGATTTCTCGATTTTGATCGTGTTTCTTTTATTTAATTAATTTTTATTCCTATTAATAAAAAATTCGGCCTTGCCAGAATCCCAGGGCCTCTAGCAACAAAAGAATATAGATCCAGTGCAATACATGACCAGGTAGAATGAGATCTGAGTCGTTGGTTTTAATCAGGTACAAATCTCAAAATGAAATCCCATATTTTAAATGGACATCAAATTAATTTTGGTCCGGCCGTAAGTATTCTACTCGGTTCGGTAACCGAAGGATACGCGTTACAGTGCATGTTTGCTCCAACTTCTGCAATATTGATATTGAAATTGATAAAATATTCTTGACTTTAATTTAAGTATCTTTATTAGACTCGTTATCTGTTTGTTTGTCACCAAATTACACGGAATGAAATTTTACAGGGATGGAAATCCAATTTTTAAAAAAGTGAGAACCCATGGTACGAGTAGGCACGGAATTGATTATGAAAATGTAATAAAACGAGTGTTCGGTTGTACCGTAGGTTTAGTCGTGAGAAATTTTAATTTATTTTACAAATATGTATTTCTATTTAACTCGCATATTTAAAATAAAGAACAAAATTGTAAAAATAATAATTATACCAATAATGTGCCATAAAGAATGTGATGTTTTTTATTCTTTTCATCTATTATTTTATTTACTTATTTTATTTATTTATTGAACGATGTTCTCCATAAAATGTTGTTAATGTATTTGCCATTTGTATTGCCAAAAATATTTACATTCAAACTAATATTTTCTTATGAACAAAATAATTTTGTACCTCTAAAAAAATGTAAAATATTTCAAAAAATTTAATTTTCGATTTCCATATATTTGAAGATCATATGAACAGTTTAGATTGACTGTTTGAACTTTAAAAGCGAAAATAAAAATGCAAAACACGATTGAGATACGAAAGACATGAGCTACTTCAACCATTCTATGTTAATAAATTTAATGATATATATCAAATTTGGAGTTCGGATTTCCAATTTTTTTGGTATTTAATCCTCCTCTAGCAACCAATTTTCGCATATCTTTGCTTTTGTTGTTGCAGTCGGTATTATTTTTTTTAGTATTTAACTATTGTGGGGTCCACCTTTAGTGAGGCAATAAAATAGAAACATGTTGTCCGGTTCCCACTTAGTCCCAAGCAATGTTTTAAATAGCGCGCTATAGCGTTTTTGGACTAAAAAAGCTATGACGCTATGGCCATATAGCACCGCTATAACGCGCTATTTCGCGCTATAGCTGCGCTATATGGCCATAGCGCCGTTTTTTCAGCCGTTCCGCTATGACGGGATAAACACTATTTAAATCTTTGATCCCAAGGGATGAGAAATTATAACATAGCTCCTTATGTAGATGGCCCCAATGGCCCATCTAAGATAATTAAATTATGGAAGAGGAGAGAGAGAGTTTAGAATGATGAAGGCAGCGAAGAGAGAAATTGGGAAAAACAAAATGAAGTTGAACTGAATAATTTATTTTCAACAATTTTGTGCTATGTGAGAAAAAGTTGGGAATTAATTATGGGAACAGTTGGGAATAAAAAAAGACATTCGAACACTCAATAGAATTATAATTCTATTGAGTCTCATTCCACCAAATTTCTAAGAAAAAATGCTTGCCGTACAGAGCCTATAAGGATTTATTATCGTCAGTACTTTTCAAATCCAAATGAGTGGGATCATGATTATCGCTGGCACTTTCTAAATCCAAATGAGTTAGATCAGATGGATCAATCCAACTCATTAAATTTTTTGGATCGGATCGGGCCAATAATTACCATACTCATATATATAACATTTGTATTTTCTTTTTTTTGAAAAGCTTAGCAGAAGCTACAAAATCGTGAGAGGGGCTCGAACCTCGACCTTCGAGTAATCACAGTTCTAAGAACTCCTAACCAACTGTGCTACCGCCCCATCTCAAACATTTGTAAATTTTCATTCTTAAAAAATTCAAAACCTTGTAAGCTAGATAATTTTTTTAAGATATAAAAAAATATTATAAAATATCCACTTTAATTAATGCGAATTTTCACATCTAAATATATATCACTTTATAAGCCGTGTGTATGAAACAACTTTTCGAATTTAGTAAGGCTGGAATAACAAATATCAACTAAAACAGCCGTATCTATTTCACTATACTCCTCCAAAATTAAAAAATATAATTTTTTTATGTCATGATATCATAAAGAATGAGTATGGCTAAATTGCTGCCGGCAGCTTTATGGCCAGGTGCTGCCGGAGGCAATTCGGTCATTTCCGGTGTTCAAACAACAAATTTTTTTATACAGATATGTTCTAAATATTAAAATCTACTTGGAGACCAAATTTTACATTTTTTGGAATTTTTTAGCTATTTATTAGGCCACTTTGAAATTGGCTGATCCGGGTGAACAGTGCACCAAAATTCTGGACCATGTGATCTGGAATTTTCAAAGTGGCTTAATAAATAGTAAAAAAATTCCAAAAAATGTAAAATTTGGTCTCCAAGTAGATTTTAATATTTAGAACACGTTCAACGGTTCGGATTTGTTGTTTGAACACCGGAAATGACCAAATTGCCCCCGGCAGCACCTGGCCAGAATGCTGCCGGCAGCAATTTAGCCATACTCCATAAAGAATTATATTTACGAGCAGCTGGAAACAAAAGATCGGAAAAATATTTATTAACTTTTATTTCATTGAGAAGCAAGGACAAAAATATAATTTTTATACCATCATAAAAATATATAATAAACTAAGCAAATTCAATAAAAACTGCTCCATTAAAATAAAGATAAGGAGAGTAATAAAAAGTTTTATAAGTTCTGACAAAAAGATAAAAATAATTTTGAAACTTTAATGGGAAAATATGAAAAATATAAGGAACTTTGTTAGGCGCGCGACTTAACCTTTCTGAGCTTTCTCAAATACTGAAAAGCTTCCCTCCTCGGCGAACAAGAATCAAAAGAACCCATCCTAATCGAGTTCTCGAAATGGATCCGGCGCCACACCACCAGCGCCGCTTGCGTTCTTCCCCTACCCGACCTCGGCACGGCCGGATTTACTCCCCGCAACCTGACGTCGCCACTCCTCCTCTGAAGCGGATGCGGGTTGATACTTACTCCTCGCACCCGCCACCACCAGATCACGCAAGAAATCATGGCCGACACGGTTCCCGGGGAACAGTACATCTACCTCAGCAAGGTGGCTCACCGGTGAATTTGATAACCAAGCGGGCTGGTGCTCCGCCAACAACGATCGATGCTTCTGATCTGTTCAAGAACCCTCAACGAGCATCTCGCCCTGATCGCTTCGTCGTGATTCTTCGTGGACTGCCAGGTTCTTACTTTTTGCACTTGGTATTTGGGTTTCATGAATTGTTGGTTTATCAAAATTTGAAGTCTTGGTAGTATGAATGTTTGATGTATATAAAGAGTATAACTCGAGTTTACCCATGATTTCTTTTTGTGAAATTAAGCCTCAATCTAACCTATCTTTTGTCTTGAATAAGCCCCAATCTAACCTATTTTTATGCAATTGTTTAATTCCTGTTGATAGGTAGTGGGAAGAGCTACCTAGCAAAGACACTGCGCGATATTGAGGTTATGAATGGAGGCAGTGCGCCAAGAATACATTCCATGGACGACTACTTCATGATCGAAGTTGAAAAGGTTAGTTTTGTTGCTTTGTTATTTGTGTGCTGGCTTTGGACCTATGGTACTTCCAGAGAAATTGCTTCTTCTCTCTGTTTTTTTTTTTTTTTACTTAATATTAGCACTTTGGCCTATGAAATGTTCACTAAAGATTTTTTGACATCATGTCAGGAGGTTGGTGAAGGTAAAGATTCTAAATCAGGAAGCAAAAGGTCAACCAAAAAGGTCGTTGAATACTGCTATGAGGCCGAAATGGAGGAGGTAGTTCAATTTTTTCTCTTCTCTTTGCTTGTAAGTTTTGGGGCTAATGTAAATTGACACTTCTGGTTTAAATGTGTCCGGATTCTGTCTGTTGTACATCCTTTATACCTAGAATGGTTGCTTAAAATTTCATATTTTTAGATTCTTCTAGCCTATTTTTTATATTATATTACCCCTCATTACTGGTCTTTTGCTATTGCAAATTTGTTGGCTATGCCGTCCTTTGTTTGTAGACTTATCGATCATGTATGCTGAAGGCCTTTAGGAAGACCCTCGATGAAAGAAATTTTGCCTTTGTTATTGGTACCAGGAGCATTTTCAATCATATTTATTTTTCCGTTATAAATCCCTGACTATGCATTACGTAATGTCTCTTAAGTGAGTTACAAATTAAGGGTATAAAAGTTGGTTTTGTTAAGTTGGATGCCTTCATTTTTGTTTCATAAAAGATAGCAATGGTTATGAATATGAGGAAGTCAAACTTATTACACTGATTGACTGATCGAGTGTGTGTTTTTTGTACCTCTTCTTCTTAGTGGATGACCGCAATCTAAGGGAGGCCGATTTTTCTCAATTCTGGGCTGTTGCCAAGGTAATAAAATTCACTCCTTCCCTTCTGACTCTTCTGAGTTCTGACAAGATAGAAACTGCTTGTTTCTTTCCAAGCTTCTTTATATTAGCTTTCCACAAATCAATTTATACTGCTACCCGTTCATGCAATCTGATAAAATGTTACCTAAAAGTTGTATCTCATTCCAATCCAGTTGCTCTGAATTTTAGTATTGTAGCGTTCTGCGTTTGGTTTACTCTTCCACTTACCTTAATCTTCCTTTCCTTGTCAGACTTAATTGAAATATTCAACCTAGACGTGCTAGCTTTTATACTTGTGCTAACATATGATTTTATGACTTGGGTTCAATTTATATCCTAATTTATTGGACGCACCAAACATTGTGTTTGAATCTGTGGTAAAAAGGCCAGCTTTGATTAAATTTCATATCTTTTTATGCTTTTGATTTTCCTGTTGTAGGTTCTCTTGGCTGCTTATATAAGCTTTGTAATAAAATAGCAGTTCATGTATCATGAACTTCAATTGAACAATTTAGTTGCGGTAGTTAACAGTTTGGGTTTGTTTAGTAATTCATTTTCGTTTTCATGTCAACAGAAATCGGGCTATGAGGTCTACCTGCTGGATGCTCCTTACAAGGACCCAGTGGTTGGTTATTATTTTTTTTAATGTTGCTATTGTAACATCACTTTTGTACACAGCTACTAAAGTATAATTCTCAGTTTTGGCTCCTAATCTATATTTTGATCTGTGCAGGGGTGTGCAGCTAGAAACTTGCATGGGTTCTCATTGGATGACATACAGAAGATGGCAGCTGAATGGGAACAGGCCCCACAGTGGCTTTACCTCCATCTAGATATTCAGGTATTGTTGAATGTTCTTTTTGTCTCCATCTCTTCCTTTTCGGTTGTTTCTCATGTTTCTTTGTTACAATTTGGAGGGAACTGGGTGGTATCATATAAATATGTGGCTGCTGAGTTTATTGTAAGAAAATTAAGCATGGTTTGGTCTACCAGCTAAGAGATCCTTTTATTTTGTTTCATTTTCAGTCATTGCTTCCGACACAAGATGACCGTGCAGTTGGTGAGATACCAGAATCACTGGGTGATTGCTATGATACAGGTGCATATTATTATTAGTTTTTTCTAGGAATTGCTATGCAACCAAATATTCGTATTTGCCGGTTTCTACATATTGACTGTTACGCCCTCTTACCAGATCTTACTAGAATTGTGTCGTACACCAGCAGCTATCAATTACCAGTATCGTCAATCTAGGCCTCCACTGGTGCAATAAGCATCAATTAATCATTTAATTGTCTGTGTCCAATTGAGCCTGTACTTAAGTTATCCACAGTTAATCTAAATCGATATATTAAGCCTTCATTTAGCCTCACTTATGCTGTAAGCATGACATAGACAAAACATTTTAAACAGACTTAAATTTTCAAATAGGAGTGAGTATAGCTAACACAGTCGTCAATAAATGGTACATTTGCACTTACATGTGTATCCATACAGGCCCACTGACAAGTGGAGAGATGTGGGATACATATACTGAAGAAGAGCCAGTATGTGTGAGAGATCTAAGTCTAAGTAAATGGTCTAGAGACATTGAAGAGGAGACGGAGAACCTAAGTCTAAGTAAATGTGTGAGAGATCTAAGTCTAAGTAGATGGTCTAAAGACATTGAAGAGGAGACGAAGAATCCAGAATCCTCTGAAGGAAAAGAAGAGCCAGTATTTGTGAGAGCCCCAAGTCAGAGTAAATGGTCAAGAAATGTTGCAGAGAATGTAGACAATCCAGAAGCTTCCAAAGGAAATGAATATGTTCCGTCTGGTCTTGTGCGAGGGTATTGCAAGAGTAGGAAGTCTGTTCGCTGGGGTGATCGGGTAATTACATTCTTATCCTTGATGCTTGTTATTATATTACAACCTCACTTGTGGAGCAGGTTTATTTTAGTTTTGCTCTAGTTAACCAAACTCGTCTTTTAATTTTTCAGGCTGACTTGATTGGTTTTTCTATTGGCTCAGCTTCTAGCAAGCCTACAAATTTATCTCTAGTTATTGGTCCTGGGTGTGGTTACAATTTGGTTTGTGCTCTCTTTCTCTCTCAATTTTTTTTTTTTAATAGTTTGAGCACAGGATATAATATCTTTGCTTTGTTCTATCTGTACATGGGTAAAAAAGGGAAAATCATATATTTCTAGTACTATCTCTGGCATTTGATTGATGTTTAACACCAAATCGGTAAAAAAGGGAAAACCATATATTTCTAGTACCTTAACACCAATGGCG
The DNA here is from genome assembly GCA_011114355.1 of Carex littledalei. NCBI lineage: Eukaryota > Viridiplantae > Streptophyta > Magnoliopsida > Poales > Cyperaceae > Carex > Carex littledalei. Next base: position 11,116,525 of record CM022087.1, read on the forward strand.
CATATTGTTTTCCTGTGCATTTTGTGTGTGCACCTGCATGTCCAGATATTTCAACATGATATAACTGAATAATGCTTGGGAAATATGCAGAAGTCCAATCCCTTGAGTAAAGAAGAAAAGGAAATCTGGAATCTCCGAGGAAATATCAATTCGGAGAAGAAGAAGAAGAAGCAGCGGCCGAGAGAGCAGCTACAGGCTGAATGGAGATCAGTGAAGGTCATTTTTGACCAAAGACAAGCTATGCAACGAGGTTGAATGATTCAGTGGAGGAATTGAATGATGAAAAACAATAAAATGCAACATGGACATGTAATTATGGACAAGAAGTTGATTTTAGTGTCAGATGTGTTTTTATTTGTGTTTATGCTTGGTCGTGTATATTAATCGGCCCAATTTTACCGTGAGCTGTGCTTTGATTGTGTTTATGCTCGACTGTTACTCTCCAAAACATGGTCTAGTATGCTCAGCTTTTCAAGATTGATAGTTTATACTAATAAAAATAATAATACTGAAAGCATACTTGATTGCATCTTTCTAATTTTGTATGCATCTTAAGATATAAACCAATTAACATCTTTAATTATTAGTTTGCACATCAAGTTTGTCAGAAATTCAGCGTCACTAACTTTCGACCGAGTTTCTTTTTTCTAATTCAATCGAAGTTTAATTTGAATTTAATATTGTAAATATTATGAAGAAATTTGATATATTGGATGCATGCCTGCACGGTATGCAATCTTGTGTCCTGAGTGTATTTCTCTGACACCTGCTTTAGATGGCAAATTGGATCTTCACTAGGAATAACGTGTCTAGAGTTGGACACCTTATCGCTAAAGATGCTATTGTAGAATTAGACACGCTATTGTCAATTTTTTTTTTTTTAAGTTGGACGCATTATTACCAACTCTTTTCCCAAGGATACATTGCAAACTCGTTTTCATGCCTATTCTTAAAATAATTATGCAATATATAATTCTGTAGAATATTATGAGGATTATATTGGATGCGCGGTTGGCAATAGCAATAACGTGTCTAGATAAAAAATTGACTCTTATCACTAGTAATAACGTGTCTAGAGTTGGACACGTTGTTGCTAACTTTCTTTCAAAGAATTAGACACGCTACTGTTTTAACTTTTTTTTTTTCGAAGTTAGACACATTACTACCTAGGCTTCGTTGCAAATTCCTTTTCAAGAGTTGGATATGCCTATTCTTAAAAAAAAATATACAAATGTTATAAAGCATTTATAACTCAAGACACCTATTACTTAATAGTCCAATTATTTTTAAATTCTAATCGATATTATTAGACTGACAAATTCTTGTTGTACACAAATCCGAACCTTTAGATGAACTAATTATTTTCATTACTTAATCATCCGAGTCGCATAATTGTCTTTTCATGTATAATATACAGTCCTTATATAAATGATTTTTGAAGTGCACCAATTTTAACGCATAATCTGTTTAAATAATAAGAATTAGATGTACAAATTTGATTTAAAATTTGATGAATTTTGACGTTAGTTGTGAAAATCCCGTTTCTACTTTAATAAAGGTATTTTAAAATAAAACGTCCTGATTGGTGAGTAGTAAGTAAATGAAGAAACGAAACATTTGCAAAATTATCTTTTGAATATTAATTAATTAAATTTTCTCAATTGGATCACTAATTATTTTATCCCGGTCGAACGGACAAATTCTTAATCAATCTCTGTTCTTTGGAAGACTTTTACAAGTATTTGACTTGGACTGAAAAAATTAGTGCGGATAAGATTTCCATTTTATGAATTAAAGATTAGTGCGGACAAACCCACAAAAAAATAAATTTCGCATTCACACATAAGAAAATATGATTTATTGAAGTTTCAGCACGAGGATAAACCTTTTTTTTATATAGTGAAATAATAAAGAAAATTGTTAATTATTGTCTTGGTCTTGCCCTCAAACAAATGATCATACAGAAAAGAATCAAGATATTTTGTAAAATCATGATTATAATCAACCATAATTAATATCATTGTCGCACAATAAATTCAAGCATCTCAATCATTACTTTCAGATGCCGTGTTTCACATTAGCGTGCTCAACTGAGTCAATTCTGTAATTAACTCAAAAACAGAATTTGAATTCGAATCATCCGTTATAAAATAACATACATTTTTAACTAAAATCGTTCTGTAAATTGACGCCGAAGTCCGAATGTCCCAATTAGACGGAGAGAGCATTATTTACACGATAACACGACAATTACATTCTGCATAAATCTCAAAGCACAAATAATACTGCCCCTGCACTATCTCCGAATAGGCCCCGTACATGTCGGTCACACAAAAGTTGAGATATCTCGGAGAATAAGCACTTAGTATGCTGTGATTTTGATTTTAAAATTTACGTTCAACTCCTTTAAATTTGTTATATTATTATTGAGTGCTAATACATATAAAAGAAACAAATTAGTAAGAATTCTAGGTACTTGATAATAAAATTTTGAAAACCTGAGAGTGGCTTAACACCTCTCAATTTCAACTATGATCCGACTCTGTATTCAATGATGTAAAATAGTTACACAATTATTGGATACGTCACGCCACAACACGATACGTGATTATTTACATGATGTGATCATCTTTCGAAAAATTGATACGGCACGACACATGGTCACACACGATTAGGACTGTTACATTTTGATCGAATTGTGAATCTTGAATAAACTAACTTAAACTACGAACAAAATAGTTTAAATGTGACAAACGTGACCAGTCATGTTTGGACACGACACGTGTAGTCAACGTGCCATGATCATCTCTCCGAATTTAGTCACAACACAGTACGTAAAAATCTAACTTAATCACAACACATGATCCGAACTACGACACGACACTAATTTACATCCCTCGATTGCAAAGTGTCGTAATCTCACTATAATACATGTACACTTGCAGATTTTATGTATATTTTTTTGTCACCCCACATTTCAGTCTGAAACCCGAAATATAACACCAAAAATGAAACAGTGAATCTTGCTATATTCATCAAATGAGGATTGCAGCAGTTCAGCCCATTTACTCCTGAACGCCATAAATCATGGCGTTCAATAGTTTGCGGACGCTACAGATTTTCTTTTAAGTCAGTTATTTTTGTTCCTATTAATAAAAAAAAAATCAGCCTTACCAGACCCTGGAATTCTAGCAACCTTCGTTTCAGTGAAATTTTGATCCAGTGCAATACATGATCAGGTAGAATGAGATCTGAGTCGTTGGTTTTAATCGGGTACAAATCTCAAAATGGAAACCCTATATTTTAAATAGATATCAAATTAATTTTGATCCGGCCGTGAGTATTCTACTCCGTTTGGTAACCGAAGGATATGCGTTACAGTGCATGTTTGCTTCAACTTTTGTGACATTGATATAATATTTCTAAAATTGATAAAATATTCTTGACTTTAATTTAAGTATCTTTATCGAAGAAGGTCGACTCGCCACATGAGCACATATGAGATTGTACAGTCGATAACAAATGGGAATCATACAAAGGGTTTATTATTGTCAGCACTTTTCAAATCCAAATGAGTTGGATCATGATTATCGCTGGCACTTTCCCAATCCAAATGGGTCGGGTCAGATGGGTCAATCCAACTCATTAAATTTCCGGATCGGATCGGGCCAATAATTGTCATACTCATATACATAATATTTGCAAAAAAAAATTTGAATAGTTTCGTTGAAGCTGCAAAGTCGGGAGAGGAGCTCGAACTCTCGACCTTTGAGTAAACACAATCCTAAGATTTTCTTTTCTAGCCAACTGTGCTGCCACTCCGTCTCGAACATTTGCAAATTTTCATTCTTAAAAAAATTCAAAACCTTGTAAGATAAATAATTTTTTTAAAATACAAAGAATGTTATAAAATATCTACTTTATTTAATGCGAATTTTCACAACTAAATATATAGTGTGCAAAATGTATTTATAAGCCCTGTATATATTGAAAACTATTTATTTAATAATATATTAATAAAGTATCTAGAAAAATATGAAACAACTTTTCGAATTTAGTTAGGCTGCAATAACAAATATCAACTAAACAGTAGGGGTGAAAACAGAGCGGACTCATAGCGGATTGCTAATATCAAATCCGTATCCGTTTTTCAATGAGCGGATACGAATACGGATTGTAAATGGATGTCAAAATTCAAAACCAAATCCACCTTAAACGGATACAGATATGGAGCGGATAATCTACGAATACAGATGCAAAACGAATAATTATCGGATAATTAATTTATATGAAAAATCCACTCAAATAATCCACTTGTATAAACTATAAGAGCATCTCCATCGGATTGCAAATACAATTGCAAATTCCGACGTGGCTCCGACGTGGCAATTTTATTCTTTCTTTCAGCGATGCAGACGGTCTCGCAAATATGAAAGCTTTCATTTCGCTTTCATTTCGCTGATAAAAAAACGCTACGGAGAGAAATCAAATACCGTCAGGGACTTTATTCCGCCGTCTCCATTGATCGAGCTGAAGGCTCTTTTCTCCCCGCACACCCCCTTCTCCTTGCCCGTTCCCGTTCCTCCGCTATCTCCGTCGCTACCTCTTCAAAACCTCTCCGTCGCAACACAGAGGAGGAGCTCCACCGTGAGATCGACCACCTCCAATCCCTTCTCTCCTTCCTCCGCCTTGAACCCCTTCTTTTCATGTCATCTCCACGGCCTCCGCAGGAATTCTCCTCCTGCATTCCACCTCCACCGACCCCGCCACGGCTCAATCCAGGCCCTGGCCCAGGGTACCCAGGGCGATGGCCCCGGGCCCAAAAATCCAGAGGGCCCAAAATTTTTTTTACTTTGTATATGAATAAAAAGTTGGGCCATCGTTTCTTTCATTGGTGTTTTTTTTTATCTGGGCTATTATTTTTTAATCTGGGTCATCGAATCAACAGCAAAAAATAAAGTTGCTTTCCATTGGAAGCTGATGCAAACCATCTCCGCGGAAACCCTTTTTCCTTTCTCTGTTTTCACTTTTCCATTCCTTTCTTTCATTTTCTCTTTATTTGTTCTCTTTGATTTATTTCTTATTTTTTTCTTTCCACACGCAAGAGAGAAGACCAATTAGGAAAATGAAGAGGTGAAGCATCCAGTATGGACCACGTGGCCTTAGTGCCACGTTGGTGATTTTTTTTTGTTAATTTTGTATTTTATATAATTAACCTAATATTTTCAAACTTTGGAAATTAGTCCAAATATCTAATAAGAATGTTATAGTTATTACTAAATGTTTAATCCTCTATTGTATCTATTAATTTGTATGACTTTCAAATATTTGAACATTTTAGAATTTCAAATTAACAACATATATTTCGACAAAAAAATTTAATTATCATGTTTTGCTTAATAAAATAACAACATATATTTCAAATTAACAACATATATTTCGACAAAGAAATGAAAAATTATTGTTTGAAACTTGAAAATGCTTTGACACATGGTGAGAACTGTGATATTGATGCACAACGTTTAGTTGCAGAATTACAAATATTGCAGGTAATGCTACCAAATATTGAGAGGTATTGGTTTTATGTCCCCCCTTATTTTGTATGATATGACATATAAATAAAAAAAATTGTTTACATAAAGAGTTCAAAATTTTCTTCCGCCCCGGGACTCAAAATTCTCAGGACCGGCCCTGGCTCAATCGCGAATCTGTTTGGAGTACCCGCTCGCCGAGCTGTCACAGTAAGGTTTCTCTTTCGTGATTAGTTTCAAAAATTAGTTTTTCATTTGGGAATTCTCTTACATTTGGATAAATTGGACTTTTGTTAAGTAGTGTCGCCATCTCTCCTTCAATTTCAGAAGAATACCAGTTTGATATGAAATTCCTTTTTCTACTTTTTAAGCAAATTACATTGTCAATTTTGATGATTCAATTTTTTAATAATGTTGTTTCAGGATGAAAAATTGTTAGTTTGGTACTCAGCAGATAAGGAGAAGAATCTAGAATTAAGTACTGTCTCGAATGTTCTTCTTGGTCAAAAGACGGTACGCAGACAATTAGTTATCAGGTGACAACAATTCTTACTCATCAGTTATCAGGTACTAGGTAGTAGACAATTAGTTATCAGGAAATACTGGTAATTAGTTATCAGTTATCAGGTGACAATTAGTTATCAGTTATCAGGTACGCAGACAATTAGTTATCAGTTATCAGGTACGCAGACAATTAGTTATCAGGTGACAGCAATTCTTACTCATCAGTTAGGGATTGTCACCCAAGTCTGGTACCAGTATGTACTAGGTAGTAGCAGCTGCTTACCAGTATTTCCTGGCCATTTTCACCATCTTTTAATTTCTAGTTGAAGATTTGTTTGTTATTTCACTTTTCTAGAATTATTTCACTTTTAGCATAACTGTTGAGTCCTGTAGTATTTTTACTAATCTCGTTGTATTTTTACTAATTACATAGTGGAGATAGACTTGTAAAGATTTATAGATACTTTTGCTTTATTGGTTACAAAGAGGCAGGAACTCTGTTGGCGAAGCTAATTTCAGGATTGCCTGAGGTCTCTTAAGAGAAATCACAAGGTACACAGCTTTATTGATTTGTCTTCCCTACGAAGGCTTTTACTGTTCTTGTTTGTTGTCTTTAGTTTTTTGGGTATACTGCATACTTAATTTTCTTATGCTTTAGTTCTTGTTTTTTTAGGGTTTTTCTTACCAGCTAAGTATGCTACTGGTACACTGCTGGTTAGCTACTGGTGTTGTAGGATCCGTATGGGGTGTTTGCAGATAAGATGCATTGGTTGGCTAATTTTATTTTAGAGAATAAATTGTTGTAATTTCTTAGTAATTAAGGTTATATGATGATGCTTATTGATCTATGATGTTTATTGTTCTATGATGTTTATTTTATTTTAGAGATCAAATTTTTATTGTGCTATGAATTGTTTGGGATCATGAATTTATTAATTTTTTTAATTTTGAGAAAAAGAGATCATGAATTGATGAGAGATCAGTGGGGTGAAATAGGGATCATGAATTGTCTGGGATCATGAATTTATTAATTTTTTAATTGAATTTCGAAGTTATCGTTTTTATTGCCTCCGCAGGAATTGGAGACGGAAAGAACCGAAATTTTTATTTATACCATTTTAAAAAAATCAATTAATAAAATAACCACCGTTTTGCTGACAATTCTAAATCTAACACGGCCGCAGAACACCGGAGCGGACCCATTTGGGGGCCGCCGCAGAATGCCGGAGCGGACCCTGTTCTTTATATCCCGAAAATGACAGGGAAATTTCATTCCACACTCTCACACCTTCTCTCTCCTGAGTTAGCTCTCTGATCTGTAAGTTTTTTCTCTCTTCTTTTAAATTTTTTATTTTTATTTCAGTAGATTAATAATTTAATTAGAATAATTAATTTAGCAATAATTAAATTAGAATAATTAATTAGAATAATTAATTTAGTTAATTTTTAATTGTAGGTTTCTTCTGTATTGAATTGAAAAAATGGCTCTTATGGTATCCATCTACACTGGTGGGGATGTTTTAACAGGTCCTAATGGGGTTTACTATAGTATTGGACCTGTTACTGTGATCCTGGTATTGCCGGGTACTGATTATTTGGGACTTAAATCAAGTATATGTCAGAATTTGGGGTTGGATCAGGGTCAGTATGACCTTAAAATTGATGCCAAAATTAGCATGCCGACTAGTTCATCACAAACCTGGTTTCAACTATTTCCAATTCAAAATGAGGGAGTCTGGCAGGTATTGTACAACCAAACCATGAGTTTTTCTGGGAGTGCATACAAGATAATTGACCTATATGTGGAGGTTACCAGAGCCCGGCGTTCGAACCCAGTTATGAGGTTAATCCAGGGTCGTAGTCGGGGTAACTCATCCGGCTCTAGTCCATCCCCTGTCCAAATTGACCAACCGTCCAGTAGTCGGGCCCCAGTTCAGAGGGACCGACCCTCCCGTCGGGCCCCATCCCAGACTGACCAGCCTTCATCTAGTCGGACCGCTCATTGGGGTCAAACTTGTAATCCGGATGAATCCAATGAAGAAGTGGATCCGGAAATACTAGAGGCAGAGGAAAATTGGGGTCCTGTTGATCCTGAGGGTATGAGCGATTATTCTGACCAGGAAGATACCGGGCCTGTGCTCGGCAAACCAAGGACTTTCAAGATGGATCGCGGGTTTCGGATAATGGATCGCAGGTTTCAGCACCCGATTCATGCTTTCAACGACACATCAGGGTTTATGGAAGCCAATTCGGGTTTGTTTGGAAGTAGGGCAGAGTATGAGAATGAATTGTCCGAGGGACAAACATATGACTCAAAAGAGGCAATGAAGAGCGCAATTGCCAGGTTTCACATCCTTTGCAACAAAGAGGTAAAACCTACGCACAGTGACCGCACAAGAATGAGGTTCAAGTGCAAGGACAGTTACTGTGGGTGGTACATACTCGCAAGGGCCACCGGTTATGGAACACAATGGCGTGTCTCCAAGTGCCCAACACAACATTCATGCCACGCGGATGCGACAAGAACAGATCACGCCCAGTTGTCAGCTACTATGGTTGCCGAGTGTATATCCGCTCACATGAGGAACGATGTCGACTTGAGTATTCAGGCTGTCCGAATTGCTGTTGCTGAAAGGTACAACGGTCAGATACCGGCGTACAACAAACTATGGCGTGGCCATGAGTTGGCAATAGCCTGTCAATTTGGCAGTTATGAGGGGTCATACGCTCTTGTAGTTCCATTGTTAGAGGCAATCAAAAGAAGCAACCCAGGTACTACATTGTTCCTTCAATTTTTACGTCATTTCATTATCAATCAAAAATTGAACTTATTTTTTTTAATTTATTGATAGAAACATTGTTTGAGGTGACCTCATATCCCACTGGTGAACCTGGACCATGGAGGTATTTTCATAGGGCGGCTTGGGCATTTGGACCGTGCATAGCTGCTTTTCAACATATCAGGCCGGTCATCACAGTTGATGCATGTTTCCTGTCAGGCCGGTATAAAGGTAACTAATTTGATTGTTTTCACTTTATTTATTTTAGTTGATTTTGGCTCTTACAAAATTTATTTTACCACAGGCAAGCTGTTGATTGCAACCGGGTACGATGCTGAAAACCAGCTCCTCCCGTTGGCTTTTTCACTGGTAGAATCAGAGAGTTATGACGATTGTGCGTGGTTCATGAAATAGTTGCGCCGTAATGTAATCCGCTCCAGATTCATGTGTGTCATCACTGATAGGGGAAAGGGTATCAAGAAGGTGTTCAGACAAGATGATATGGGGTGGAACGAGGAGGATGAGGATCAATGTGTTCACCGTCTTTGTGCTACTCACATAGCCGAGAACATGAAGAAGAACGGTTGCAGTGATAAGGCAATCCGTTTTTTTAGAATATGTGTGGCTAAGAGGAAGATGAGGAGGTACGAGCAAGGAATGCAAGCAATGGGGCAGGCATGTGACATTGCCCTCAATTGGCTAGACGGTGTGGGTAAGTATTTGGATCAAGATGAGAACGAGTGCCCCAAACCATGGAAGATATTCCAAGCACTGGACGGTGGTTACCGTTGGGGCATCATGACTACAAACGGGTCTGAGTCGCTTAATAAGGTCTTCAAGTCCTCTCGTAGGCTACCGGTTGCAGCAATAATTGAAGACACATTTTACAAATGTATGACATGGTTTGCGCAAAGGAGGGCCAAAGCGGAATGGGAAGTCAGTCAAGGTCAGCAATTCTCGTGTCGTGTGCATAAGGTACTTTTATTTGTAGTTATTTCTTCATAATTTTTAATGAAGTTTGTTAAAAAAAATATCTGACTTCTTCATTATTTTTTAATTTTTCGTAGCTGATCAACAAACGGTTCGAGAGGTCCGATAAAATGAAGACGCTGGGGGGCTTTGGAAACAACAACGAGTTCGAGGTAACCGCCACACAGGAGAGAGTTCACGCTTTCATACCTGACGATTCTGGTCGGTTTACCAAGGCCAATTACAAATACACGGTGATAATCGGGGATGATCACACGGTAACTTGCACGTGCCAGAAGCCTCAATTGGAGAGAATACCGTGCTCTCATGTTCTGTCCGTGTGTCGTCTCCGAGGCATCGACCCTAGCGTATTTGTAAGTCACTATTATCACACCCATACACTGATCAACACATGGAGCGCACAATGGCATGTTTATGGAAATCAGTCGGAATGGCCTCCACACGATGGCCCGGTCCTTGTTCCAGAGAAAAAAAATATTGCTGTGGGCAGAAGACAGCACGACAGAATTCCGATGTGGATGGACGTTCTACATAATAGGAGAAGAGGACACCAAGCCGGCCGAGATACACAAGAAAGACAAAACAGAGCTGCTCGAGCTGCACGAGATTGAGAGTTAATGTTGTTTTTTTAATTGTACTCGTAAAAATATTGTTTATTTTCGGTTAATTAGACGTATTTGTAATTTCCGATAACATTAGCATTGTTCTATTGTATGCTTCTTTATATGGCTCCTTGTTCTATTGTAATGTTTCTTTTGATCAAACAAACGACGAACAACAATTTCAGATTAAACGACATTTCAAACATAAGTAATTACACACAACTTCCAGTACAAACTTTACATTTTTGATAAAAATTTCCAAAACAAAATCATAATCAACTTCAGAATCAGATTAAAAAAAAAAAAAAAAAAGGGGCCGCTCCGGCATAGTGCGGCCCCATATGGGGGTCCGCTCCGGCATTCTGCGGCGGCCCCCAAATGGGTCCGCTCCGGTGTTCTGCGGCCGTGTTAGATTTAGAATTGACCAGAAACGATGGTTATTTGGTTAATTTATTTTTTTAAAATGTTATAAATAAAAATTTCGGCGGAAAGAGTGGTGGGAGAATAATGAAAGGTTCAAGATATCTTTAAGATTCGTGTATTGCAATTAGTATTATTTCACCAATGGAATTGTTTTGCAATTAGGCGCTCCCTTCTCCTTGACAGCTGTCATGAAATTGCAAACCCATTTCAGCGATGGAGATGCTCTAATACAAGTATTATAATCAAAACCGATTTTTTTATAATGCAAGATAAGAAAAAAAGAAAAAAAATAGGAACTTCCGTGGCCCAGGCCAAATTTATTATATCACAAGGTCATAGGACAAAACATTACAACTAGATTGGAGATGATCTATTCATTCTCTCAGTGAGTGAAATAGAAATTGCTTCTGTCCCGATAGAGTGGGAAAAATGACACGGCGGAGCTGGTTCCATCATGGAACGGCACGGCACGCGTGTCAGTTGCGTGTCGTGACTCGCGTGTTCCGTGTCGTGATCATTTGCGTGCCGTGCTTATCTTTTAAAACTTTGGCATGGCACGGCACGGCACGTGAAAGATTTAGTCACGGCATGACTCGACACGTAGGCACGCGAGTCACGTGTAATGAGGACCATTAGATATTAATTTAATGGTGAATCCTGAATAAACTAAGCTAAATTATGATTAAATGGTCACACGAGTCACGTATGGTCACGGCACGTTTAGGCACGGCGTGACTCACGTGGCGTGACCATTCGCGTGCTGTGACCACCCTTGACATTTTGGTCACAGTATGGCACGACACGTGAAAAATTAACTTGGTCACGGCACGGCACTGTACGAGACCAAAGTTACGGCGTGTTAGTCACAGCACGGCATGTTTTTTCCACTCTATGTCCCGACATAAAATTAGTCACATAATTTGAATTAAAGTATATATTGAGGCATTTATAGGCTAAGGGCCTCCTTTTCTATGAAGAACATGATATGTGATCGGGAAAAGCAAAATGCGTCCTTCTGAAAAAGAAAACGGATTGGGTTCACGGATATTACCGCTTTATCTTCAGTGCTGGTAAGTTGCTTTCGGATCCGGATAGAACCGGATATCCGCTCCGTTTATGACTCAGTATCCGTATCTGAATCTAAATTCGGATGTTTTTTTCATATTATAAAAATATCCGGATCTGAATCCAGAAATTAACCGGTTCGGTTTATCTGAATTCGGACTCCATCCGGATAAGGATCAGATTGGGAGCGGACAATTCAGATCTGTTTTTCAGCCCTGCTAAACAGCCGTATCTATTTCAGTATACTCCTCAAAAATAAAAATAAAAGTATAATTTTTTTATTTACGGGCTGCTGGAAACAAAAGATAGGAGAGTAATAAAAAAGTTTATAAGTTTTGACGAAAACATAAAAATAATTTTGAACCTTTAATGGGAAAATATGAAAAATTTAAGGAACTTTGTTAGGCGCGCGATAATTAACCTTTCTCAAATACTGAAAAGCTTCCCTCCTCAGAGAACAAGAATCGAAAGAACCCCATCCAAATCGAGTTCTTGAAAGTTGAAATGGATGCGACGCCACATCACCGTCGCCGCTTCCGTTCTTCCCCCACGCGACCTCGGCACGGCCCGATCGACGCCCCGCTACCTGACAGCGCTACTCCACCTCTGAAGCGGACGCGGGTTGATCCTTACTCCTCGCACCCGCCACCGCCAGATCACGCACGAAATCATGGCCGACATGGTTCACGGGGAACAGCAGATCTGGCTAAGCACGGCGGCTCTACGGTGAACTTGATAACTCAGCGGGTTGATGCTCCGCCAACAACGATCGATGCTTCGCATCTGTTCAAGAACCCGCAACGAGCATCTCGCCCTGATCGCTTCGTTGTTATTCTTCGTGGACTGCCAGGTTCGTTCTTTTTCACTCGTTTAACTTCTTTTTACAAAAGCTATATATGTGGTATTTGGGTTTCCAAATTGTTGGTTTATCAAAATTTGAAGCCTTGGTAGTATGAATGTTTGATGTATATAAAGAGTATAACTCGAGTTTACCCATGATTTCTTTTTGTGAAATTAAGCCTCAATCTAACCTATCTTTTGTCTTGAATAAGCCCCAATCTAACCTATTTTTATGCAATTGTTTAATTCCTGTTGATAGGTAGTGGGAAGAGCTACCTAGCAAAGACACTGCGCGATATTGAGGTTATGAATGGAGGCAGTGCGCCAAGAATACATTCCATGGACGACTACTTCATGATCGAAGTTGAAAAGGTTAGTTTTGTTGCTTTGTTATTTATGTGCTGGCTTTGGACCTATGGTACTTCTAGAGAAATTGCTTCTTCTCTCTGTTTTTTTTTTTTACTTAATATTAGCACTTTGGCCTATGAAATGTTCACTAACGATTTTTTGACATCATGTCAGGAGGTTGGTGAAGGTAAAGATTCTAAATCAGGAAGCAAAAGGTCAACCATAAAGGTCGTTGAATACTGCTATGAGGCCGAAATGGAGGAGGTAGTTCAATTTTTTCCCTTCTCTTTGCTTGTAAGTTTTGGGGCTAATGTAAATTGACACTTCTGGTTTAAATGTGTCCGGATTCTGTCTATTGAACATCCTTTATACCTAGAATGGTTGCTTAAAATTTCATATTTTTAGATTCTTCTAGCCTATTTTTTATATTATATTACCCCTCATTACTGGTCTTTTGCTATTGCAAATTTGTTGGCTATGCCGTCCTTTGTTTGTAGACTTATCGATCATGTATGCTGAAGGCCTTTAGGAAGACCCTCGATGAAAGAAATTTTGCCTTTGTTATTGGTACCAGGAGCATTTTCAATCATATTTATTTTTCTGTTATAAATCCCTGACTATGCATTACGTAATGTCTCTGAAGTGAGTTACAAATTAAGCGTATAAAAGTTGGTTTTGTTAAGTTGGATGCCTTCGTTTTTGTTTCATAAAAGATAGCAATGGTTATGAATATGAGGAAGTCAAACTTATTACACTGATTGACTGATCGAGCGTGTGTTTTTGGTACCTCTTCTTCTTAGTGGATGACCGCAATCTAAGGGAGGCCGATTTTTCTCAATTCTGGGATGTTGCCAAGGTAATAAAATTCACTCCTTCCCTTCTGACTCTTCTGAGTTCTGACAAGATAGAAAGTGCTTGTTTCTTTCCAAGCTTCTTTATATTAGCTTTCCACAAATCAATTTATACTGCTACCCGTTCATGCAATCTGATAAAATGTTACCTAAAAGTTGTATCTCATTCCAATCCAGTTGCTCTGAATTTTAGTATTGTAGCGTTCTGCGTTTGGTTTACTCTTCCACTTACCTTAATCTTCCTTTCCTCGTCAGACTTAATTGAAATATTCAACCTAGACGTGCTAGCTTTTATACTTGTCCTAATGTATGATTTTATGACTTGGGTTCAATTTATATCCTAATTTATTGGACGCACCAACATTGTGTTTGAATCTGTGGTAAAAAGGCCAGCCTTGATTAAATTTCATATCTTTTTACGCTTTTGATTTTCCTGTTGTAGGTTCTCTTGGCTGCTTATATAAGCTTTGTAATAAAATAGCTGTTCATATATCATGAACTTCAATTGAACAATTTAGTGGCGGTAGTTAACAGTTGGTGTTTGTTTAGTAATTCATTTCATTTTCATGTCAATAGAGATCGGGATATGAAGTCTACTTGCTGGAAGCTCCTTACAAGGACCCAGTGGTTGGTTATTTTTTTTTTTTTTCCATGTTGCTATTATAACATCACTTTTGTACACAGCTACAAAAGGATAATTATCATTTTTGTCCCTTAATCTATTTTGATCTGTATAGGGGTGTGCTGCTAGAAACTTGCATGGGTTCACATTGGATGACATAGAGAAGATGGCAGCTGACTGGGAACAGGTCCCACACCGGCTTAACCTCCATCTGGATAATATTCAGGTATTATTGAATGTTCTTTTTCTCTCCTCTCTCTTCTTTTCGGTTGTTTCTCATGTTTCTTTGTTACAATTTGGAGGAGGGAACTGGGGTGGTATCATCATATATAAAAGTGTGGCTGCTAAGTTTATGTAATAAGACTAAGCATGGTTTGGTCTACCAGTTAAGTGATCCTTTTATTTTGTTTCATTTTCAGTCATTGCTTCCGACACAAGATGACCTTGCAGTTGGTGAGATACCAGAATCACCGGGTGATTGCTATAATACAGGTGCATATTATTATTAGTTTTTTCTAGGAATTGCTATGCAACCAAATATTCGTATTTCCAGGTTTCTACATATTGATTGTTACGCCCTCTTACCAGATCTTACTAGAATAGTGTCGTACACCAGCAGCTATCAATTACCAGTATCGTCAATCTAGGCCTCCACTGGTGCAATAAGCATCAATTAATCATTTAATCGTCTGTGTCCAATTGAGCCTGTACTTAAGTTATCCACAGTTAATCTAAATCGATATATTAAGCCTTCATTTAGCCTCACTTATGCTGTAAGCATGACATAGACAAAACATTTTAAACAGACTTAAATTTTCAAATAGGAGTGAGTATAGCTAACACAGTCGTCAATAAATGGTACATTTGCACTTACATGTGTATCCATACAGGCCCACTGACAAGTGGAGAGATGTGGGATACATACACTGAAGAAGAGCCAGTATGTGTGAGGGATCTAAGTCTAAGTAAATGGTCTAGAGACATTGAAGAGGAGACGGAGAACCTAAGTCTAAGTAAATGTGTGAGAGATCTAAGTCTAAGTAGATGGTCTAAAGACATTGAAGAGGAGACGAAGAATCCAGAATCCTCTGAAGGAAAAGAAGAGGCAGTATTTGTGAGAGCCCCAAGTCAGAGTAAATGGTCAAGAAATGTTGCAGAGAATGTAGACAATCCAGAAGCTTCCAAAGGAAATGAATATGTTCCGTCTGGTCTTGTGCGAGGGTATTGCAAGAGTAGGAAGTCTGTTCGCTGGGGTGATCGGGTAATTACATTCTTATCCTTGATGCTTGTTATTATATTACAACCTCACTTGTGGAGCAGGTTTATTTTAGTTTTGCTCTAGTTAACCAAACTCGTCTTTTAATTTTTCAGGCTGACTTGATTGGTTTTTCTATTGGCTCAGCTTCTAGCAAGCCTACAAATTTATCTCTAGTTATTGGTCCTGGGTGTGGTTACAATTTGGTTTGTGCTCTCTTTCTCTCTCAATTTTTTTTTTTTTAATAGTTTGAGCACAGGATATAATATCTTTGCTTTGTTCTATCTGTACATGGGTAAAAAAGGGAAAATCATATATTTCTAGTACCATCTCTGGCATTTGATTGATGTTTAACCCCAAATCGGTAAAAAAGGGAAAACCATATATTTCTAGTACCTTAACACCAATGGCGCATATTGTTTTCCTGTGCATTTTGTGTGTGCACCTGCATGTCCAGATATTTCAACATGATATAACTGAATAATGCTTGGGAAATATGCAGAAGTCCAATCCCTTGAGTAAAGAAGAAAAGGAAATCTGGAATCTCCGAGGAAATATCAATTCGGAGAAGAAGAAGAAGAAGAAGAAGCGGCCGAGAGAGCAGCTACAGGCTGAATGGAGATCAGTGAAGGTCATTTTTGACCAAAGACAAGCTATGCAACGAGGTTGAATGATTCAGTGGAGGAATTGAATGATGAAAAACAATAAAATGCAACATGGACATGTAATTATGGACAAGAAGTTGATTTTAGTGTCAGCTGTGTTTTTATTTGTTTTTATTTGTGTTTATGCTTGGTCGTATATATTAATCGGCCCAATTTTACCGTGAGCTGTGCTTTGATTGTGTTTATGCTCGACTGTTACTCTCCAAAACATGGTCTAGTATGCTCAGCTTTTCAAGATTGATAGTTTATACTAATAAAAATAATAATACTGAAAGCATACTTGATTGCATCTTTCTAATTTTGTATGCATCTTAAGATATAAACCAATAAACATCTTTAATTATTAGTTTGCACATCAAGTTTGTCAGAAATTCTGCGTCACTAACTTTACAGAAAAGAATTAAGTTCTTTTGTAAAATCATGATTATAATCTTCAATAATTAATATCTTATCGCAACACAAATCAAGCATCTCAATCATTACTTTTTTTTTGAGAAACCGATAGTGGCTATCAGTTTTAATTACATCCGTTTACAACCGTAAACATCTCAATCATTACTTTAAAATGACGGGTGTCAGTAATTAACTCAAAATCGGGCCAGGGATGTCAGTGACTCCAAACTCCAAATGTCTCAGTTAGACGGAGAGAGCATTGTTTACACTTTACAGGATAACACGACGATTACGGAACCGATTTCAGTAACTTCTAATTTACGGATTTAAATCAGCTGAATTTGGTCATGAACAATATTCTTGGAATCTCTGAAATTCCGAATCCAGCCGTTCAACTTTTTCTGTGCATGCATCTCGAAACAACTGATTTTTCTGTGCACGCATTTCGAAACAGTTCTACGGCTGTATTCGGAATTTCAGGGTACTGTTCATAGATCTGGAATTTCAGCAGATTTGAATCCCTAATTTACACCTCAATTATGGGTCACTGACATCCCTGGCCCCATCATCAGCGTTTGCGGTTCTGCGCAGTGGTTCTTGCGCCTGTACCTACCAAATCATAGTTGATCTCACTTCAAAAAAAAAAAATCATAGTTGATCTGTGGTGGAGACAAGTCTGGTTCCTATGTGCCCTTCTTCCTGATTGGTTACTTGTGGTAACTTACTGAGTATGTCAGATATATGATGCGGGTCCTTCTGTCAGTTTGAAAACACAGAGTTAGAGAAGGATCAGGCCGCAGAGCAATATAAAAACATAAAACGTTTATCTCGTGTCCAGCTCATCATTTCTGGTGGGTCCCATCGTGCTCAACTCCAGCCAGATTTGATTGACACCTCTTCTTCGTCTTCATCTAATTTTCTTTCCTACTCTCTCTTCCCCTCTTCTGTCCTTCTAATTTTCTCCAAACCTCTCTCCACACACAAACTGATCAGACATCCAAGTCTCTGACAAAATTGCAACCAATTTCTGGTCATCGAACCACGGATTCAAGCTCCATTAAGGTACTTCTCCATAATTACCATTTTAAATACCTTCTCAATCAAATAATCTATCATTTCGTTGAAATAGAATGTAATCTTCTGTGGCAAACCCGGTACAGTGGTCGTATTATCAGTAAGGTATATTTCTCAACTGAAGCGCAACAGTTTGCTCAGAGCCCGAGGGTCTGCGACCTGCCACAGATTGCTAAACCTGGAGCCATTTGGGCTGACATTTTAATTACTTGAAATCTAAAGCAGATCTAGATAACCAAATCAGAGAGCAGAACGTTAGTGAGCAAGAATGAGCTTTAGAGAGGAGAGCGGCAGCGATGATGGCCGCTCGTCTTCTACGGCCGACCTCAAGCGGCCGTTCCTGCACACAGGAAGCTGGTACAGGATGGGTGGGGGCAGCGTTGGTGGGGCCGGCGTAATGGGGTCACGGCAGTCAAGCCTCATGGACAAGATGATGATGATGTCATCAGGGGCAGTTATAAAAGATACGGCCATCTCGGCCTTTCTCTGCACCATGATTGTTGCATTGGGACCCATCCAGTTCGGCTTCACTGGAGGGTACTCCTCCCCAACACAGTCTGGTATCATAGCTGATCTTGGCCTCTCCATTTCAGAGGTAGTGTCTCTCACTTCACACATACTCTAGTTTTCAAATGAATGCAGTGAATGATTTTTGGTAACATACTATTTGGTAGTTCTCCATTTTCGGATCCTTATCTAATGTCGGTGCAATGGTTGGGGCGATAGCAAGTGGGCAAATCTCCGAGTATATCGGCCGAAAAGGGGTAGGCCTCATACTATATTGTGTTTCTATAAAAAAATTTAACCATAACTTACAGAGTTCAATCCAATTTTTGCACTCTGAGTTTAATTCATTTTTTTTTTCCTGGTTGCATAGTCTTTGATGATTGCATCCATTCCTAACATTATTGGCTGGCTTGCAATATCCTTCGCTAAGGTTAGTCAATACTATTGTTTAATGTCCTTATTTATGTACCAAAGAAATATCTACAATTAACGGTAGATGGTTTTCAATTGTTAGCATAAACACCATAGTTTTATCTAATAATAATTTAACTCTTAATACCATGGATTCAGATTCTTTCAAAACAATGATGTTTTTGATATTGTTAGTTAACTTAATATTGCTTGGTGATATTGAACAGGACTCTTCCTTTTTGTATATGGGGAGGCTTTTGGAAGGATTTGGTGTAGGTGTAATCTCGTACACGGTTAGAAATCTCTTTCTCTGAATTATTTGTCTTGTTGAGTATTTCATCCAGTTTGATTTATGTATTTTTGTCCTCCTATGATCTAGGTTCCTGTTTACATAGCTGAAATTGCACCCCAGAACATGAGAGGGGCTCTTGGCTCTGTCAATCAGGTACTTTTGCATTCATATTCCCATTAGTTTTTTTTAGATTGAATATTTACTTTTTGGGGCTTCTTTTAATATAACTTGCAAAAGGGTGAGTGCTACAGTTATCCTTGCAACAAATTGGAAACATGGCATGTGCCCTAATAAAAGTTTCATTTATGCCTCCCTTGGCCTGATTTCCTTGAAAAAGATCCCAAAAATACTCTTCATGATGTTTTTTTTTTCCGCCTTAAATGAATAACAAAAGTTACTAGTTTTGGTATATTTCAAGAAACAGAAAGGAAAGTGTACGTGATTTTATCTCCATGTTTTATTGAGGTATGCTAGACTTGTTATTTTGCTGGGCCATACACATCATGTCATAATGAAATTTTTTATTTATTTTTGTTGAATGTACTAAGTCTTATTCATTTTTTTTTTCTTGGGTGCTTAGTTGTCTGTTACAATTGGCATCTTACTTGTATATATACTGGGCATGTTTGTACCTTGGAGAGTGCTTGCTGTAATAGGTAAATCAGCCTAACAGAACTTCTATTATACTATTTAATTACACTATTTAACCCCCCCCCTACCAAAAAAAAAAAACAATTTTCTGTCATTCTCAAGCTTTTATTAATAGATGCAATCTTCTTTCTTATTTTAGGAATACTACCATGTACTATCCTTATTCCTGGCTTATTCTTCATTCCCGAGTCTCCTAGGTGGCTGGTAAGAGCTAGTCTATGCTGCTAAAGAAACAGATGTAGAAGTTATATGGAAGTTATATGGTTACTTTATAGGAATACTGGATTTTACCTGCCAACTTGGAAAATTTCAAAATGCCACATTTATAGAAAAACAAAATTGTAGAAGGCATCTGTGGTTGTTGTTGACTTCTGAATTGCCGTCAAATTTATCTGGATTCATTGGAAAATTATATTTAAGAATGGTGTTTTACCGTGGTGTATTTATGATGTATGTTCTTGTCTTTATTTATCTAGGCAAAAATGGGAATGCTAGAGGATGCTGAATTGTCACTGCAAGTTCTAAGGGGATTTGAAACAGATATAACTGCTGAAATGAATGAAATCAAGGCAAGTTTTCATGATTTCCTATTTTAGTGACCTACGGGTTGAGGAATTCAAATAGATGCTGTCTATCGCAATTTCAGCTAATAATGCTACTGAATTGAACCCGGGTGTGTTACTCTATAGTGATATCAATAAGCAGTTAATGGGACTTTAATCCTACATCGATCTTGAAAACTATAAATCAAGTTTATCTTATTCTGGGATATTGCTGATCTGTTAATCACCTGTCATCAAAATACAACCTCATTGATTTAATTTGATATATTTATGCAGAGAGCAGTGCAATCAGGAAGCAAAAGGACCACAATTCGCTTTGCTGAGCTCAAGCTGAAGAGATACCGCGTTCCTCTTTCAGTTTAGTTGTATTCAATTTTCATAATTGATTACTCCCATATATCATTTTGCACAAATTTTAGAATCCCGTTCTTCTATTGGCTTATTAATTCGTTTTTTTTTGTGGGTAATTTCCAGTTGGGTATTGGGCTTCTTGTTCTTCAACAGCTTAGTGGAATCAATGCTGTTCTCTTTTATGCAAGCAGCATATTTAAAGCAGCTGGTATGTTTATGCTTAGATCTAAGTTTAACTTTGTATGGAAACTTTACTCAGTGCCTGTACCAGAGGGAATTCACTGATACCAAATACCTGACTTGACCTTATCAGATTGAGGATTTTTACTGATAAGTAAGAGTACCTGAGCAGTACAGCTGGCACTGAATCTAAGTGGTAAGGTGCCACTTTGAATGTGTTATCATAAACCATTTTGGTGGGTGTTTATTAATGTTCATATTATGCCTTGATTTTTTGGCTTTGCAAATATTGTTTTGAGTTTTCCCTTTTTTTAATCTTAAACAGGGCTGACAAATAGTGACCTAGCTACCAGTGGTCTTGGTGCTATTCAGGTATAACTTTATTTGAGTCAACAACACTGAGATCCTTGAATCTTTCACCTTTTATAAATTTATCACTATTACATTTACTAACTATTAGTCGGGGGCTTAATTGGGTAAAAAGGGAGAGAGAACCCTAGGTTATATGTTTAATTTAATGCATTTGCAGTTTAGAGTGCTTTATTGTAAAGAAAAAGGAAGTCTGCAGGTTTAATTGTAAACATGAAATTAGGAGGCATTAGTTCTCTCTCTATTTCTTATTAAATATGTAGTATTGTAGGTTGTTGCCACCGGAATTACAACCTGGTTGCTTGACAAAGCCGGCCGAAGAATTCTTCTCATTGTAAGTTCCATGCTCTGATTTGCTTCAATACTAATTTAAAATCTTAGAAAATAAGAGCATACCTCTATTTTTAATCGAACTAAGTTTACGAACTTTTGATATTCTTAATTTAAGATCTCAGCCACCGGCATGTCGCTCAGTCTCCTACTTGTTGCTGCAGCATTTTTCCTGGAGGTAATATTTTATGAACTATTAAAAGAACTTATTTGTTTCAAACTAAATGGAATGTGTCTAACTTCTCTTCTAAATACAGGGCACTTTTTCAGAAAGCTCCAATCTATACCACATTATGAGTGTTCTTTCGTTGTGTGGCCTTGTGGTACGTTTAAACCAAAATTAGGATTTTTAACTATTCTTCTTCTTGCTGTATATCTCTGACCTTTCTCAAATGCTTCTTTTAGGCCTTTGTCATTTCATTTTCTCTTGGAATGGGAGCCATTCCATGGATTATCATGTCTGAGGTACTTGTTTATATAAAATTTTAAAATCAAGGATTGCAGATTCTCTGAGTACAAACACATTATTATAATTGTTATCTATTTGCTATTATTGCCATTTGCTGATGCTGCCTAAGTACCGACAGACGTCAACTGGAATAAATGACTTTTAAAAGGCATCCTTATAACCGAAGCAAGCAAAATAAAATAAAAAAGAATGATAAGCGGAAATTCAAAATTAGTTACAATGATAAGTTGGATGAAGGTGCTTGAAGTCGCATAAATGCATAGTTTTTATCTTGGAACAAGAAAATTCAAGTAGAGTTAGCCATTTTTCAGTATTCAATTCTTGTAGACATGAAAATAATGAATTTACAAAATTGGATGCTATTATTATCGTGGGGAATTGTTTTGTAGATTCTACCGGTGAACATAAAGAGTCTTGCAGGAAGCGTTGCTACACTTGCGAACTGGCTGACATCATGGATCATCACCATGACTGCCAACTTACTCCTCACTTGGAGTTCTGGAGGTACATCTCTCTCTCGGCACACACCATACACAAAAGTTTTTGTACTCCAATCTGGCAGTGCCAGTATCCTGAGCCAACCCGACAATCCACCTGACCTGCCGAAAGCTAACCCAACTTGAATCTAAAGTATTTTTTTTAAGGTTAATTTGAATCTATAGTTAATGACCTGAATGTGACCTGACCCAAATCCAATGAAAATGAAACCCTATTGACTCTTGCAATGACATACTCCTGGTCAGATCTTACTGATCCTGAACTGCAACTTCAGATTTGTTCCTTATGAATTCCAATAAACTTGAAGATTGATATGATCTTACCTGAACTGCCTGATAGACAAAACTTGAGATGTATCCAAATGGCCCCACCTGTGGTTTGCTACTTCTACTGATATGCTAACAGGAAGCATGCTTTGTGAAGGTATAGCATAAATTTAATTTATTTTGTTATTTTTTTTTCTTTTCATAGGAACCTTTACATTGTACATGGTGGTCAGTGTATTCTCGCTAGTATTTGTGGTACTTTGGGTGCCAGAGACCAAGGGAAGAACTCTTGAAGAAATCCAGTGGTCCTTCCGATAGATGTTTCAAAAAAGAAACAAAAAACTAGAAGGAAAGCAAAGAACTGTTAAAATCATATTTAAAAAAGAAATTATCATGTTTTAAGTGGAGTAAACATTTGATAAGCCTGATAGGCTCTAGGATTTTTGTATTTCATTCCTTTCTTCTTTCTTCTCCTTTGTTCTTGTAAAGTCCAAGAGTTAAAATGTATTTGCAATTTTATTTATGGGGCATTTTTGCCTGAGTAAATAAAAATAGACATGTGATAATAATGTTAAAATTGATTTTTGTAATATCTCCTAGAAAAGAACCTATGGTTCAGTGTCTGAGAATGTGAACAAAACGTGCCTTAGCAAAGCAGCAACTTGCGGTCTGTTTGGATTACTTGTTTAGACCACTGTAGTTAAGTTGAGCTGCAGTAGTTTGCATTCTCTTCATTGAAAACCATGCATACAATGGGGATAATTGAGTGCCCTTGAAAAAATTACGAGCTTTTTAAAAGAAAAATTACCCTAAAATTTGGAAAGAAAAAAAAATGTCTTTAATTGTTTTATTTGATAAATCCTGTGCAAATTGTCATGTGATGTTGTAAGATTCTGAGACTTTTAGGTGTAATTTTCATTGTTGGTTCTCTAAAAAACGGAAAATCAGTCTGTACCGATCCTTTAGCAGAGCCAGTGTGTCGTGGTTTGTGGGCATGATGAGATATTGAGATATACGTAGCTTTTTTTGTTCAGCTGCCATATGCTTTTTAATTCCAAATTGGTACCGTACCAATGGAGATTGCTTGCTTTTTAATTCCATATCAATACATGCTGGACCAAATTGGTACCGTACCAGATGGAGATTGTTTGCTTTTTTATTCCATATCAATACATGCTGGACCAAATTGGTACCGTACCAGATGAAGATTGCTTCTGGTTTGGAACTTTTGGCTGGTATATGGTGTTTACAGCTCGACCGGTATTGGTCCAGTAATGACCAAACTTGACCAATTGAGGTATGATAGATCCAGTCAATTGAGCTCTTTAGAATCTAACTGTTGTATGCGTCAATAATACCAGTCTAGTTTAATCTTCAGTATAAATATAAGTTGGGTTTCTGTTGGGTTAAAGCGTGATGTAACCTCCAGTCATACAATGAGGTTCATGTTGTGTTTGGTTGGTGATAATTTGGGGCAGTGTTTAGAAACAAAGGTGTGCATCGCGCGTTTGTTGTGAAAGAAAATTTGGGTTGCTGCTACGTACTGGAGTGACACTGACAACTGTGAACTATTGTTTTTCAGTTTTTCTATTTCAGAACTCAAACGCTGACACGTCATATACTTCCGAGTTTTTGCTAGCGAAAGCAAGATACAGCTTTTCTAAACATAAATTAATTTAAGCATGTCTGGTAAAAATTACTGCTTACATTTTTTTTCAAATTTTCTGGTTCCATCAATAATTCAATAGCATAGGTTTCGCTGATCAAACTAAAGCTAGTCAAAGATCCCTGAATTATAAAGCTTTTCTCTTTAAATAAAGCAGCATTAAACAGTTTCAAGAACTATCCTTTTATAGGCTACATTTTGTTACAAAACCGAGGTCAGCTAAAATTGAAAATTTGAACTTAAACAAGGCAATTTAATTCATTTGTTTTTACTAGTTGTACTGAAAAAGGCCACCACGGTCTATAACCGGAAACGGTTGCGGTTGTACGATGTTTAGCCGCCACGGCATGCACGGCAAGTCCCGGCTGTCCGATGTATCGTCTCCGTATGAGGAGAAACCGTTGCTTTTGCTAACCGGAGACGCATAGCAGCCCCAATTTTGCTGCTGGTGTGAACTTTGGTATGAGTATCCTGCGACGTACCCGGAAGTGCAATCTAGTACAGGAGAGACTGCTGTTGCCGCGGCTGCACGCCTTTCTTCCTTTTTGTATCGGATGCCGCATGCATTACACAATGACTGCACAAAGGAAAAACAACAATTAAATTTGAGCAAATTTTAACTATGCAAAATGAAACATAACATTGTAAATTCATGTCGAGATAACGTATGGTTTTTACTTTCTACTTTGGGCAATCATGATATGAGATATATTATATACTTCTTCTTGACATGTGCCTGTTTTAGTAAGTCTTCAATACAACCAAGCTGGTGAAAAATTGTATGGGGATGAAAGATGATAATTTGTTGTATCAATTGGCAGAAGTGGTTTTAATTTATAAGTGACGAAAAAGAATTATAGAAGTACATTTAGCAATTAGCAATAACACTTAATTTATTACACTTGATCAGAATAATTTGGTATTAGTGCACCATAGCAATATATTCTTAGGCGCTAATATCAAAGATGCATGTATAGATAAAGCTAAACAATAAAGCATTGGTACTATTTTTCAGATGATTCCTTTTATTGCCTACTCAAATGCCAATGCCTTCTGTACCAGTCTTTAATATAATAAACAGTACCACTAATATTAAACACATGCTTTACGTACATAACACCATGTATTAGCTAGAAACATTTAATAAATGAAATAGTAAAAAAACATTTAATCATACAACAAGAACCCATACACACCTTGGGGCCTCTTGGTCCATTTCTCCAGAGAGGCGTAGATGTCGTGTCACAGTTGGCGCACCGACGGGTCATACGGGTTGAACCATCAGCCTCCCTGTTTGATCCAGCATTCTTATTCAACTGCTTATTATAACCATTTGATTCAGTTGAGACAACATCCCAGGATACGCTCGATGCACACGACCCACCGCTTTGCCGGGAACCGTGCGGCCTCGTCCGTGTAGTCGTTTCGGCATGGCGGGTCGACGGGGTTCCAAGAGAGAGAGTACAGTCGACAGTTGGATCATCGTAAGAACTTGTGTTATTTGTGGAATGCTTGGATCCAGATAAGGGGAACAATAGAGAGAAGAAGGTGCCATGGTTGTTTCCACAATGGTGCAGCATTTTGTTGAGTTAGAGAGAAGAAAAAAAGAAATGAGGATGATGATGATGATGATAAGAATAGTTTGTTTATGAGCAACTAACTGCCTTGTCTTAATCAGTTACTAGTTATCAAATGGGGTATATATATAAGGGGAGAAAGTGAGGGGACAGTAAAGAAAAGCGAGGTGCATAGGGACTGGAGAAGTGGGAGATAGATCCTGGGTTTGCTTGTTTGTTTCTTTGTTTCTTTTTAGATTTTTGGGTTTTTTTAATTTGTTGGGTTTAATTATATGGTGAGCGCCTGTTTGGGGTTGGTTGGTTTGGACTGCTTTTCCTTTGATTTTTATCTTTGATATGATAAGTGATAACATGATGGTGCATTTTTTTTAAATAATCAAAATTATTTTCCAAACTATATTTTTGGAAATTATAGAAATGAAGTCCGAGAAACAACAACAACAAAAAGATCTCGAAATTCCCTTCCTAATTTGGTTTGGACAGTATTTTAAGAACAACTTTTATTATTTAAAAAGTTTTGATAGGATAGCAATGGAGTTCCAGACTGCACGTTTTGAGATAATAAATCATGTTTATTTTATTTTTTTGAAAGCCCGTAGGCAGATACAACCACATCATACAACATAGTGGTCTATGGTTTCTTCCTAGACATAATGTGAGGAGAAGTGTATTCCCTATAAAGCCATCTCTGCACTCTTGCCTTCTTTGCCATTTCGTTTTGGCGTCTTGCTATATGAAAGCACTTGAAAAGATGGCGTTTTGCCAAACAAATGATGTTTTTGAAGAGAGAAAAAAGCAGCAGATATGCGTTCATGTGTGCAAATAAATTTTCTTTTAAAAAAAAACAGATGAGAGAGGATTTTCTAATTAACATGTATACTAGATGAATTCTGCAACCAACGTTGAACAATAACATATATCATTTGTGACAATATATAATTAACATGAACTTATTAAAGAGAAGTAATAGTAAATTGATACGTAAGCGAAGGCTTAAGGTAAGACTCGAGTTGTTTAAATAAGAAGGATCATTTTACAATTGTTATTTTGACATTTAATTTGTAATTTAAAAAAAAAAAAATAATCAGAAAGTAATTATATCGATCGATAGCTTAATAATCAAATTTCATACAAATTTTTAAGTATTGTTTGTTGATGCATCAATGGCCGTTAATTTCACACCGTTGAAATTTTAAGGTATTTGATGTATCTATGAAACATACACAAAAATCTCATCATATTGTGTGGACCTTATATACGAATGATATAGTTAATGCTTGTAATATTGGATTTAAAATTTAAACTTTATTTTAAAAACTGTCAAGATTGTTAAAAGTATGAAATTGTCAAATGATTCCCTGTTTGAATAAATAAAAATAAAAGTTAGCATGAAATTGTCCTTGGCTTGTTCGGTGATGTTTGGTTACGGAGTAAGTAGTGGAGTAAACTCTTTATTCCACCTTTAAGTATTCAAACGAGAATTAAATTTGAAGGAGTAAGATAAAGTAATATTTGAGTTAATTTGGAGTAAGTTACTCTATCTCTTCTCCATCTGTGAATCACGTGGTTAGAGTAACATCAATTTTACAATTTTCTCTATATTCATCAGCTTATTCTACTAAGCTCTAACCAAGCATGATTATTTTTTTTTTGAGTAAAGATTGGAGATCAAGCCACCCAACTTTAATATCCACAAATGATTGTTTCTTTTGAGTTTCGAACATGCAACCTCCCACACTGAGAGCATTGCATTCGCCACTAAACCAAAGACTGATTCTCAAACATGATTAATTCCATCTATCCTAATTTGAAGTAGCAGTTTAATCCGCAGTAACTTTACTCTCCAACTAAACATAACCATAACCTTGACTGTCAAGGAGTAATATTTTGAATCAACTTAGACGCAATTTTACTAAAAAAAAAGAATTTAAATTTTGTTCCGCTAACTGTTAACGCAATACTTTATCACACAGGAAATGTTGGATCTTAACTCAGCTTATTAAAATATAATTATGTTTAAGCAAAAAGGCGAAATTAGTAGCTTGTATAAATCCTAACCATTTTAATTTTGTAAAATTTCTAGTTTATCTCCGGAATTTACATTCAATTTCCACCCCTCAAAATTTCAAAAGTACCGTGCACAGTTGAACTTGTTCGGTTGTCACGGAATTGTGCGGAATGAGATTTTTTGAATACATAACTAACAAATCAATATATTGGGAACCCATATCTATTTGTATGTACGGAGTTAGTTGTGAATATATGCTAAAATGAATGTTCGGTTGTATGTAAAAATAGTTTTGGGAAATTCTAATTTGAAAAAAATAATCATGAGAAATTGTTTTTTTTTTGAAATACTAGTAATCAATACTATTTTCTGATTGATAGTTATTAATAGTTTTTTCGATCAATTCTAATAATCTAAAGTCTAAGAAGTAACATATAATAAAATTTAGAAAAATAAATAATTTTTTTTTAATAAAAATGGGTATTCCCACCTATTTTCATTCAAGAAACTACAAGTTTAGTGGTATAGTACCAAGCTGGTACCATCACACCATAGGTTCATACAACATCTACTAATTATTACAAAAAACATATACTTTATTTTCAATAAATAATAAAATAAATTGAAAAAACTAGTTAAACGTTGAATTAATTAAAGGTAAACATAAATTGAAGACATATAAATTAAAACTGTTTTAAAACCTTCCCCATACCTCACAAGCTCATGGGAAAATAAATTGATCCAACTTAATTATTCTTTTCCCATCTTGAGAAAATTTTCTCATTAATTCAAAAATCTCACAAACACCCATAAAATTGTGTTCATCCAAACATGGCCGATCAATATGCATTTGTTTGGCAAATCTTAAGGATCAGCAGCTATTCAAATAGTAAAAGTAAAATAATGAATACGAGTTTGAATAGTATTATTTCGTACTATTCGATATATAAAGTGAACATAATATTCGATAAATTTTGCGATATGGTGTTCGTATAACAACAATTACAATTATGATGATATAACTAATGACGACAATAATATTAACGCTAAATAAATAATATAAATAACTGCTATTAATTCCACAATCCTCGTAATTCATTATTCGACTCGTTCGCCGGAGTAGCTGATTAGTCTATTTGTTAAAGTTATTATGAACTATCTAATCCGTATTTTACTATTTGGCAACTGTTCAATGTCATTATTTCGTATTATTTCACTATTTTACTATTTTTTACCTTGTCAAATTAGCTCATAGCCTCATACAGATGAATAGTGTAAATAACATAATATTTATGTTATACTGGATCAGTTTTTTTTTTTTTTAATTCTCCGTTTACATTATTCTGTAAAAGAAAGATGTTTCAAATTTACCGATGTGGACACACATATATATCCAGAGGCGGACGCAGAATTTCTTTCAGGGAGGGGCAGAAATTGGATTAAAATAGCTTATCGGATTCAAACTCATTAACTAATCGGGTATTAAATAAAAAACAATCAACATAATAAGAAACAATAAAAATAGTATACTCTTACAATAAAAAATAACAAAATAATATCATTTTACATATTAAAATAATAACAAATTTGGTCTGGATCCGTAAATTTCTATAAAAACAATAAAGTTTGTCATTAACGGTACTTTTGGACTATATATAGTCGAGTCCGGCTACTATACCACTAGTGTCATTCCAAACTAAATAACACCACATCTTAAACCATTGGATCTACTTTAATATTCGTGTACAAGATAGCGCTGGAATGACACTAGTGTCTTGTACGAATATTAAAGTAGATCCAATGGTTTAAGATGTGGTGTTATTTAGTTTGGAATGACACTAGTGGTATAGTAGCAGGACTATATATAGTCTTGTCACTCTAATCAGTTAGTATTAATTTCATATTCTTTTTATACATGACTGATTAGAGTGACGAGACTATATATAGTCCACACTGTATGTGTGAATTAATAATTTAATACTGACTGATTAGATATGCCGGTACACATTAATACACATTGCATGGTATACCGGAAAGGAATCAATCATCAGTGACATTGATCAATTATCTTGACTTGAATCACTGACAACTGGGGTCCACACCAAGAAAATAACAGTCTAGAAACCGGCCCAATTACAAGTCTATATCCCCTAAAGTACCTCAAATTTTAAGATTGAAATCTGGACCGTCCAGTCGGTATTTGAGTTAATATGATTCAATTGTGTCAATACGAATCCGATGGTCTGGATTCGTTCTGCAGTACCTCAGAATTTGAGTTTCATAATACGAATTCATCAATTATTGTCGATTCTAATAAAGTAACCTAAATTTTGAGTTTTGATCCGCACCGTTAAATCTGCTTCGGCACGAAGATTAAAGAAATCCTGAATTTCTAAATTGGACCGGATTGATTCGGGTTATGATCGGATGGTTTGGGTCGAATAGGAGTCCATACTCTGTATTACCTCATATCTCGGGTTTGGAATCTTGATTGTCCGATCAGAATCCATACCAATCCAGTCCACACATGTAATGCACGAGATTTGTTTAATATCGTGTCAATACGGATCGGCAGGTCAGGATTCGTTCTGCTGAAACTCAAATTTTGAGTTAGCAGTATTAATTCGGACCAGCTACATGGATGAATACATAGCACAATTCACAGAGAAACCGAACCCAATAATAAGAGAGATAGAGAGGAGAGGAGATGAGATGAGATGAGATGAGAAGAGGCGGTCAAAAGAGAGCACGTGAAATGAGGAACAGTCTTCAATGCAAATCAAATCTCTTACACTTGCTCCGATCACGAGGCTCCATAATTTAAAATGAACTCAAAGTACTCTTCGCAACTCTGCTTTACATTATTTATTTTAAGTTAAAATCACAAAATTGCATCGGCGCAGTCTGAGGGAGAGAGAGAGAGATTAGATAGGAGTACGTACAGAGTAGAGACACGAGGCAGAACCAACTACCCATGACATGACATGCACCGTATCCCCATGCAATGAATTTTACTATTTTATTGATTTTTTTTAAATATAATTAAAAAAATATTTTTACCAAACTAACATAATTACTTTTTTTTTTTTTTACAAAAACCATAAGAACCGAATTGTCAATTCGGTCCGCTTGGTTCTTTTTTTTTTTGGACTAAAATGGCAATTCGGTCCCGGTTGATTTCACAGTTCCCGCAGAAGAAACTGTGTAGCCGTTTGTGTAATGGCTAGGGACCAAAATGGCAATTCGGTCCCGAGTTTTTTTAGCCCGGACCGAAATTCCAATTCGGTCCCAATAATGTTTTTTTTTATCGTACAAATACTCTTTTTCTCCCTCTTCAGACACCATTTTTCTTCAGCCACCATTTTTGTTAGGTGCACAGTTCGAGTTTTAGAAATTACAGATCGGCCCCCTACATTGTGCTTCTAGCTTTCGTCTGAATATTGTAGTAATTTTTTTATTCAATTACAATCATATTTTATGTTTGTAAAATTAAAATGATATCGAAGGTTGATTGTGAAACTTTTTGTTCAGAAAATGTCTCAAGTATTAATAAATGTGTACCACATACGCGAAATTTCGGACGCACCGACCTGCGCATTTTCTATTATTAACTCAACTAGTCTTGATGAGCTAAGAAGACATATATATATTGGCATTCGTTTGCTCCCTAGCCAATTCAATTTGACAATCAGGGCACGTTTGAACACGGCACACCTGACTCAGCAGAAAAATACTAGTTATTTAACATAGACCACAAAATGATATGGCATATGGTGCTTGGGAATGCCACTCCGGTACTGAATTTTAAACTTCTTGAATTACTGGTTGAGTCAATACCAGTTGTTAGTCAGGCCAATTATGACCCATACCCGGGTAGTGTACCTGGAAGTAGCAGAGACATAACGATGACTGATTCACCCATATATTGTGATGACCCCCCAAAATACCGCCGGTTGATTTGCATAATTATTTTGACTAGCTGAATAGTGATACTGGCTCAGACACAAGCTCTGACCTTGGTGACCCGGTTGTCGGGGAAGATGATATGGCCGAAATTGAGGATCAGATTATGATGCAAGATGTAATGAAGGAGTGGCAATCGTTTAGTTCTTTTATTAATCGGGGATTGCAGCATCCTTGTCCGGCAGTTAAAAATTAAAAATTTTCATTAGCTAATTTACTCTATATACAAAATAAAAAAATTCTACAATTAGTCTAAATTACACTAAAAAAACTAAATTATTCTACATTTATTTAAAAAAAATTATGAGCAAGATTACTCTACATGCAAACTAAACAATTCTACAATTACTAAAATTACACTAAAAAAATCTAAATTACACTAGAATACCCTAAAAAAAACTAAATTATTCTACATTTATTTTAAAAAAATTATGAGCAAGATTACTCTACATGCAAACTAAATCATTCTACAATTCCTAAAATTACACTAAAAAAATTTAAATTACACTAGAATACCCTAAAAAAAACTAAATTATTCTACATTTATTTAAACAAAAAATATGAGCAAAATTACTCTACATGCAAACTAAACCATTCTACAATTACTAAAATTACACTACAAAATTCTAAATTACACTACAATAAACTAAATCATTATACAATTTATTTATACTACATGATAAAAGCAAAATTACTCTACATGCAAACTAAACCATTCTATAATTACTAAAATTACACTAAAAAATTCTAAATTACACTACAATAAACTAAATCATTATACAATTTATTTATACTACATGATAAAAACAAAATTACTCTACATGCAAACTAAACCATTCTACAATTACTAAAATTACACTAAAAAATTCTAAATTACACTACAATACACTAAAAAAAACTAAATTATTCTACATTTATTTAAAAAAAATATATGAGCAAAATTACTCTACATGCAAACCAAACCATTATACAATTACTAAAATTACACTAAAAAAAAATATAAATTACACTACAATAAACTAAATCATTATACAATTTATTATACTACATGATAAAAGCTAAATTACTCTACATACCAACTAAACAAAATAATTCTACAAAAAAAATATAAAATTCGGATTTTTTTTTTCAAATTAAAAATTTAACCACATATCTAACGAAACTTGTAGATCTGAAGTTTTTCTTGTTCTCCTCTCAAAATTATACTAAAATATGTGATTAGAATAAAAAATAATAAATTTTGAGAGTGTTAAAAAAAAAAATGGGTTGTCTCGGGTGGAAAGAAGAAAGGAGAAGGGAAAGGAGAAAGAAGAAAGGAAGAAGGGAAGAGGCGTCGAGTTGGGGAAAATAAAATAGGGGGACCGAATTGCTATTTCGGTCCTGGCTAAAAAATACAGGGACCGAATTGGCATCTCGGTCCGGTTCATTTTCAGATTTTCTGTGGCGTTGTTCCTGAAACGCTGTGAAATCAACCGGGACCGAATTGCCATTTCGGTTCTAAAAAAAAAAAAACCAAGCGGACCGAATTGGCAATTCGGTTCTTATGGTTTTTGTAAAAAAAAAGTAATCACGTTGATTTGGTAAAAAAAAAAAATTAATTATGTTTTTAAAAAAAAATTCCATTTTATTAGTGGTTTTGTGGTTCATCGTCTCGTCTCCGTATCTTGTGTTAATGCGTGTAAATATATGTGTCAGGCTCAGCTCAGGCACTCTCAACTCAATTTATCTTATTTAGATATCTAATTTTTTTTATTAATTTTTGTAGTCCTCTTCCACTCAAATCCGCCTGATGTATGATTTAAGACGTTCCATTAACATCAAAATTCGTACGAGCACCATACAAATTTGCATTAATCTTAACTGCTTCATAACCGTCCGTGTAAATTTCAAATACGAAGCAGACAGAAAATCAGACAGATGGCTAATTAGGAAGCTAGAAATTGAAGGTTTCAAATGTATCATCCTTCTATCACGTTACACATCCCATGACACTTAATTAACAGTTGAGCAAAAAAAAAAAAAAAAAATGAGATAAAGATCAAAGAAAACTCAAAAGAAGAGAATTTGTGATTTAAAAAGAAGGGTTAGTTTTTTTTTTTCTTTAGAAAAAAATGCATGGAGAAGTTCACGCAATGATAAGAAGAGAATCAAAAGAAAAAAAAGGGAGAAGTCCAAAGAAACGGTCGGTCAGAGTCTTAGAAGATCCCGCCTTTTTTCTCTCTCCATTTCTTTTTTTCTTTTCATTTTCTTTAATTTTCCCTTTTGATTAAGCCAATTATTTAAATGCATTTATCGTGGGATTTGTTTGTTCAAAGTGTAAAAGTGTGATGTACAACAAATTAGGCAGCTAAGACAACCCGGAAAAAATATTTCATATGAGTTTGTAGTGTTCATAATAAATATAAGTTATTTATGATATCTTTGTTCTTATATCAAGCACGTAGTTGTTCTGATCCATTAACAGTTATGATTAAAAGATGAATTTTCAAATTGAATATCAATTCTCTAGTCAAATAGTCTGTCCTTTTTTTTATTATATGCATTTTTTTATATTTTTTTTGCGTATAGAAGTCTATATTTTTTTAGACACGTACTCGTCACATGTAGATGTCGTGATTTCTCAAATTTTTCAAAAACTTTCCTCCCCCAAATTGATTGTCAAATACTCGATATCTTTTCATTTTTAAAATGTCATTTAAGGATACATATCCACAATAATTGTTGTATTTCTTGATTTTGTTGTATGTCATTAACGCTACATATCCACATAATAGCAATAAGAATTAAATATCCACAATAATAGCAATAAGAGTACATATATGCACACGTAATAGCGATAATGATTATAGATCCACATTAATAGCAATAAGGATACATATCCACACATAATAGCAATAAGGATTACATATGCACGTTAATAGCAAAAATTATACAAATTTTCATTCAACAAGACTATAATATATTGATAAAAATAGTAAAATAACAAATTACAGTATTTTATTGTAATAGAAAATACCACACAAAATTGGATTACATATCCAAATTAATAGCAAAAATTATACAAATTTTCATGCAACAAGACTATAATAGATTGATAAAAATAGTAAAATAACAAATTGCAGTATTTTATTGTAATATAAAATACCACACAAAAATCAACGTACGTATGAATTAAAAGTCCTCCAACTTATTTTCAACGAATTATTGAATTTTGAACATATTTGCTCTCTTATAATATGTCTCAGTTCCAATCTATTTTGATATTATTTATGAATATTGTTGAATAATTATTCTTTTCATTGGTATATTTTTTAATAAAAATATGTTATTTTTCATGAGATTTTTTTTTATTCTCTTATAATATGTTCCCGTTGCAACGCACAGGGATGGTACTAGTATTTATTTAATAGTATAAAATATCGTTAAAATAAAATAGTTAAATGGTAGATATATTCTTGGCTACTTGAATATCATCTATCAAATTTGAGTCAATTAAAAATGTGATTGGTTATCTATCATAAAGTCGTTAAGACTTAAGACTCGATTATAGTTAGAGATTTAAATTGTTTGACGGAATGTGAAACGATTATCAGCCAGTTCAAATTAAAATATACACTATTTAAGAAATAAAGAATGCTTCTGAAAGATTATTTTTTTTTGGTTCAGCAATATTTTTTAAAATATCAATCAATGTACGTCCGTACAACATTAGTAATGTGATTACATATGTGTAAAATGAATGAGTTTTTCGTGTATAATTTGTAAAATATAATAAAATTAATTATTATATTAGTATCATTCGTTATTCACCCGCTACCGTTTCGTTACCCGATAATTTTAACGGGTAAGGGTATGATAGAGTAAAGTAAATTCTTAATGAGTTAAGGATATAATATAGGTAAAGTCAATTCTTAGTGGGTGTGGGTATGAAAATACTTCCACCCTACTCATATTGTATCCATTGACACTCCTACTCAGAAGTGTTATATTTAATTAAACTTCGTGATATGACCGGCACATTCCACAATCTTCACGTTAATAACACATTATCATAATTATTCCAGTGTAACCTTTAATTTAGAACGAGGCTGTGATAATATGCATATTACAGGCTGACGTGCTACGGATTCATCTCTATTTTTTAAAGTTCAAATAGTCGATTCGAACTGTTAAGCATGATATACATGTGAAAATGTAAGTGGATATTAAATTTTATATGTTTAGAATTTTTTACTATTTTTTAGATAAATAGAAAATCACTCAATCTAATAATTTTGGACCATTCAAAAGTAGTGATTTTGTATCTATCTAACAAATAGTAAAGTAATTAAAAAAAATGTAAATTTGGTCTCTAAAATATTTTTATATAGATTATGCGTTAAGATTATTTGAATTATATAATCAATCTGACATGACAAATTGACACTAGCTATTCAATGGACATATCCAGTCATAAGTAACGGAGAAGATAGAGAGAAATCCGATTAATTATGTGGAGCTGGAATGCTGGATCCATCTCATTTGCCACAGTAGAAAGAGAAAGATGATCAGAGGATCTCACTGTGCATCACCTCATCATCTCTTCCTCCTTTCCTTTTCTCTTTCTTGAGCTTTGTACTCTCTCTCTCTTTCTCTCTTTCTCTGTTCTCTCTCTGAGACCGGACCAGTCTCAGTCTCTCAGGTTTTTTTTTCCAAGTCAAAGGAGAGGTGGGGCCGGATCAAAGAGAAAGGAAAAGGTGGAACCCATCATTCCGTTTGTTTGTTTATGGAAATGACCAAATTGCCCCTCTCTCAAGCCGACAGCCATCTGCTGTTACCCTGCTACCTTTGCATCAATGCACAACTTAAGTCTTGTTCAATGGGGTGCTGCCACCTGGTCATTTTAATTTTCATTTCTTTGCCGTTTTCTTTAGTAATTAGTAGGTAGGAAATCTCAAGTTAGTTAGATCATATTTAGATAATAATCAATATTTATTTTAATTTTTTATATAACGTAATGATTTTATTATAAAATGAAGATTTTCATTAGAATTATATATGTATCATTGATAGAAGATATAAAACAAAGAATGTATCTGCACTATATATAATCAATAAAACGTTAAGAAATAATAATATCGGTGAATATTTAGAAAGAAATGTGTAGGAATTTTGACTAAAATTTATTTTAAATAAACACAGTCGACAGGAACTCTAAATATTTTTTTAATTGAAAAAATGTTATTAATTTTATATTTGAAATACACAAATAATGCGAACAATATAAATAAAATGAATGCAATACAAAACATGAATTAGAAGGTTTAAAAATAAAATTGTACAAAAAAGTCTTAAAGAATTTTAAAAAATCTTGAAAATATTTTCTACTATAAAATTTGTTCAGTAATACATATTGCAAGAATACTATCATAGCTGACACTTCCTCCGTCGAAAATACGTAGACCACACCTGCGTCACTCGTAGGCCACGCTCTGCACGTAATTGTGAGGCTGTGACACAACAATCTTACGTGACTGTCCTTTATGTTCTTTTTTTTTTCACACTCATTTGTTAGTTACAGATGACTCGTTGTCCATTAGGTTTCATTTTTTTTTCATAGAAAATACAAAAAATAACTGCGAGATTTCTGAGAAAATAAAAAAAAATTGAGGAAAGAGAAAACAAATTAAACGACATGATTATAAGAATGTGCACTAATATGCTGTCTAATATTAAAAAAATTGACACTGTCACTGATGACAATTGTTATTTATTAGTTGCAACAACTCAAAAAAAAAAAAGGATAGCAAGAGGAGGTGATGTTTGCTGTTACAGCTACAGCAGGTGATCAAGGGAGGAGATCATCGTTCAAAAAGTTGTTCCGACAAGGATTGAGAAAAGACCTAGAGATTGGTGTCGTTTTGTTCCCAATACTTCAAGCATTGATTCTTTATGTACAGTACAAGAGATCAATGTGCATCTTAATTCACACATGGTTATATAATATTAATAATAACAAGTGATACTTCACTTGAGAATATTGTCCAAGTTATAATTCTTAGATAAGCAAGAGGAGGGTTAAAATGCATCATTGGTTTTGTGTTTCAATCATGCTTCACGTTTTTTTCTCTGTTTTTAAAGTTTGAACAATCGACCCGAACCGCTCAATATGATCTTTGTATTAAAATGTGCTTGGAGACCAAATTTTATATTTTTTAGAATTTTTTTACTAATTTTTTAATAGGTACAAAATCACTGTTTTTCAAAAGATTATGGACCATCCAAAACGGTGATTTTGTATCTATCTAAAAAAATAGTAAACAAATTTAAAAAAATATAAATTGTCTCCAAGTACATTTTAATATGAAGATCATATTGAGCAGTTCGGATCGATTGTTCGAACTTTGAAAACGGAAAAAAAGACGTGGAGCATGATTGGAGCACAAAACCAATGGTGCATTTTAACCCTACTCGTATTCCAATGACAAGAGCAGAGAAGATGACAACTGGATTCAATTTTATTTTTGCCTTTAACAATCCCATTTAAAAAAACAAACAACCATAAAGCTATTATTGGTTATGTCAACATAATCAATTCATATTGTATAAGACCATATACCAAAGTAGAAAGTACCAACATAATTAAAAATATATATTAGTCCAAAAAAGCAATGGCATAACTAGAAAATTGAGATTGGGGATGCGGAATAAGTTTACTAGTGTAATGTAATATTATTCTATAAAGATAGCTAAAATGTAGAAGTACTTGTAAAAAAAAATATAAAATATAAAAGCTGAACTTCTAATTTTTAATTTCAAATAAATATTGCTGTATACTAAAAAATAAATAAAAAATATATACACTCTAGATATGAATGCATTTTTGTATATATATTTTTTTCCAAGAAGCCCAAAAGCGTTTGTTTCATTTCGGTACTTAATTATTCCTGTTACACAATTAATTTACGTCTTAATACAACTGGAAGTACATCATGGCCCAGCTGGGCCCAATGATGTGATCGATCTGAGGTGGAGCCTAGTGGGGTCCACATCAATCCTCTTTTTTATTTATCCATTTCCCATGCAAAAAGAAAAAAAAAATAACCGGCTCACAACACCTTTTAAAACGGAGGAGGTACAAATCTAGCTGGGACTGCGATCGAGATTGACTAAAAACCTCGGGGGATGATGCATTGCTCCGTGAAAAGAAGCAATCTTATTTCGCCACTTTTTACCGAACAACCAAACATCAGCTTGCCAATGATTCAAACCTCCATTTTGTCCCCAGGAATGGATATGATCCAGATTATTTTATTTATAGGAACTACTATAGAATAATATAAATAATGAGATGGATTTTAATCATATTTAGATATCATAGAAGGAACCGATAATTCTTTCGGTATCTTTGGAATAAATGTTTGATTCCTTTAGAATCTTTTGTGGTTGGTACTGTGCGGTCTATAGGTACCTAAAGGAAATCGAAGATTCTTTCAAAAAACCGAAAAATATTTCAGTTCCTTTTATGAATTAAAATATAAATGTAATCAATCTAATAGTTTATATTATTTTAAAATAATTTCTATAAATAAAAAGTTATCGATATAATGTGCACCTGTAGCACGCACAATACAATGTTACAAGGGACCGTGTCAAAGGAAACATAGTTATCTTCCACCGAAATTTTATGCGATTGGATTCTTGAAAAGATATCAGAAGGAAATTCGAATAATAAAAAGTACATCTTTGAGTACAAACAAGTTTTCTTGAAGCCAATTGTGAGAGAAAAGAAGAGCGCATAGAGATACTAAGAAGAAAGAAAAGTGTGCATAGGAATACATCGAATGGAGTCCGGATCTACAGTACTCAAATTTACCAAATCATTTTAATATTTATGTCAAAGCTGGTGGACGGTCCGGATTCAAATTCAATATTTGAGCTATTTTAGGGGTTCCAAATTAAAAAAAGAAGAAGATGAAATTCGTATCCTACGCATTAACTCAAAATACTGCAAATTTTAAGTACTGCAGACATAATCTAAACTGTTAATCTGCACTAACATGAATATGAAAGAGGCTTCGTGCTTTAAAACAATCTCTCTCCATTGTAAATATGTTTCTCCCCTTGTAGGCTTCTGGAAGGCCCAAATAAGCCCATATATCTGTATTTAGAATTTCTGCTTGTAAGGCCTATTCTTTGAAAGGCCCAGCATGTATGTCATGCAAATTTTCTCCTTAACAATGGCAATAATTTTAGT
Source organism: Carex littledalei (assembly GCA_011114355.1). Classification (NCBI taxonomy): domain Eukaryota; kingdom Viridiplantae; phylum Streptophyta; class Magnoliopsida; order Poales; family Cyperaceae; genus Carex; species Carex littledalei. The sequence goes on from CM022087.1 coordinate 11,156,805, forward strand.
TATGTTATAAAATAAAGACAAAGAATAATAAACAAGAGAGAACATATAAAAGATGGTAATTTTTTTATTCATATATTTCTCAAGTGTACAATACAAAATTATAAAGTCTTTATTTATAGGCTACAAATTGTGAATGAAAAACTATCTAAATTAATTACAATAATAAATGGGAAAATGAATTCCAATAGTAGTAGGGTAGTGGAGAAATGAAAATTGAGAGTCATGAATATCCACATTAATAATTTATTTATAACACTCTCCCTTGGATGTCCATTACATAAGAATATGCTTCATTAAAACCTTACTAGAAAAAACCCTATGAGATAAAAACCTAGTGAAAGAAAAAGAGTACATTATTCTTTTAAATACACAACTACAACCTTACCAGAAAAATCCAGTGGGAAAAACCATAGTTATGGAAAATATAGTGCATATTAACTCCCCCTCATGAAAACATCAATCAAGATCTTTAAGTCGATGAACTCCAATATTACGAACTAACTTTTCGAATATTGCAATAGGGAGTGCCTTAGTGGATAAATCTGCTAGATTCTCACTTAAACAGATTTGCTGAACATTAATAGTATTTCTTTTGGAGATCATGTGTAAAATTTTTTTTTGGTGAAATATATTTTGTTTTATCTCCTTTAATGTATCATTCCTTTAATTGAGCAATACATGCAACATTATCTTCATATATGATCGTCATGATCATTTCTCTAGAAGACAAGTCATATGTATGACAAATGTGTTGAATCACAGATCTTACTAAACACATTCTCAGCTTGCTTCGTGTATTGCTAAAATTTCTACATGATTAGAAGATGTGGCTGTTATAGTTTGTTTCACAGATCGCCACGAAATAGTTGTTCCACCACATGTAAACAAATAGCCTGTTTGAGATCGGTCATTATGTGGATCAGACAAATATCCAGCATCTGCATAACCAATTAAATCTGATTTGGATACATTTGAAAAAAACAAACCCATATCTATTGTACCTCGAAGGTAGCGAAGTATATGTTTAATTCCATTCCAATGTCTTCGCGTGGGAGAAGAACTATATCTTGCTAATAAATTTACAACAATGATATATATCAAGTCTTATATGTCCAGCAAGATACATAAATGCTACTATTGCACTAAGATATGGTACTTCAGGACCAAGTAGTTCTTCATCATTTTCTCGAGATCTAAAGAGTATTTGTTCACATCTAATGATCTTACAATCATCGGAGTGCTTAATGGATGTGATTTATCCATATAAATGTTTCAGTACTCTTGCAATATAATTTTCTTGATGCATAAAAATGTCATTTTTTAAATGTTCAATTTGCAATCTAAGACAAAATTTTGTTCATCCAAGATCTTTCATCTCAAATTCTTCCTTTAAATAATTTATTACTTTTGGAAGCTCTTCAGGAGTTCCAATGATACTTAGATCCAAGGTTCTAAATAGCGTTTATAGCGTCGTAGCGGGAAGGCTAAAAAAAAAGCTATAGCGAATAGCGTCGCTATAGCGGAAGCTATTCCAAATAGCGTTTTTTTTTTACATTTCGTATATTCAGTATTTGTACTAAATATCAACATTATCTAAGGTCTCATAGAACAATAAATAACACCAAAGTAATTAAGAAATTATAATATTCATATTGAACCCGTACAAAGTCTAAATTGTGGTTCAAAATATCCATAGTAATATCATAAACTATCGATTTTCCTATTAAAAATATCTTAAGCATCATGATTCATGACATAATCTATTTTTTTTTCTATTCAAATTTTAATTCCGGTTTGGACTTTTTTTCTATTCAAATTTCAATTTCTATTCCCAATTTCAAATTGATTTATTTGTAGCAAGTAGCAACAAATTCAATTTCGGTTTGAGATTTTTTTTATCTTTATTTAAAACCCATATAAATTGCTTAAAAATAAAAAATAAAAAAAAACCCATATTGTATAGCGCAAATAGCGCTGTAGCGGACCGCTATAGCGTCCGTAGCGCAAATAGCGCATTTTGATGTCGTAGCGTAACGTTTGGGGTCCAAAAACGCTATAGCGCGCTATTTAGAACACTGCTTAGATCATATCATTATTATATCCATGTTTCAATAAATATTCACTTAGACGATTATACCATATGTGTCCAGATTGCTTTAATCGATATAAAGATTTATTCAATTTAATTAAATAATATTCTCGAGAACCTAAATTATATGCTTCAGGCATCTTAAATCCTTCAGATATTTTCATATAAATATCATTATCAAGCAAGCCATATCTATATGCTGTAACAACATCCATTAGACGCAAATCAAGTCCTTTATGTATTGCCAGATTAATTAATTACCAAAAATTGTTGCATCCACCACAGGTGAGTATATCTCAAAATTTCACCTTTCTCATGTTGTTTTCACGTAAATATCAATTTCTATTATTCAGACTTTATGCCTTCATGTATTGGGGCTACAGGCTCAAAAACTTTTCGTTTTTCAATAGAGTTTAACTCTGCCTCAATTGCACCTTTTCATTTTGGCCAATCATTTCTTTGTCGACATTCTTTAATAGACTTCGCGTCATGATCCTCAATATTCATTATATTTAGCACTATATTATATGCAAACACATCATTAATATCAATTTCATCTCGGTTCCATCTTATTCCATTCATGAAATAATTTATCAAGATCTCTTTATTTTCATGAACTTCAGATACCTGAGTTTCTGCTGGAACTCCAATATTACTAATAATTTGATTTTCTTCTGGAATTTTATCTGAAATTATTATATCCTTGACTTAGTCATTTTCATTCTTTGCTTCTTTTCTTTTTCGAGGATTTTTATCTTTGAAACAGATTGGTCTTTTACGCTTCATGCATGTTATAATCAGGGACATCGACTTAATTGGAGCATTAACAACTGGTATATGTGTTTTGGTCACTTTCTTTGAGTATGTAAATGTGTCTGGCAATTGATTAGATAATCTTTGCAAATGAATTATCTTTTGAATAATAAGCCACAGGGACATAATGTAATGAGCCAGTTTTGGTAAAACCTTGATGGTTTAATTAGGATTATTGCATAATTTGGTAAAAGACAACTTAAGAAACATCAACAGTGACAAAAGTCGTTCAAGTACTAATAAAAATAGGAGAGGCTAATTTTTTTTTTTATGGTTAAGAGACTAAATATTTTAACAAACCGATCAATTACCAATATACTGTACATGCTCATATTTACTTAGATTTCTTGAAATCTTCTTCTAGGAAATTGAATTATAAAAATATTACACTTCATATAAAATTATATAAACCATATTAAACATCTTAAAGTAAATGTACAAAAATTCATAACTTATTCCATTTAGTAATTACTTATTAGAAGTATTATTTATTTAAATGGAATTGAAATAAAATATATCAAAGTTACTTCGAATCTTTAATTAGTAGAGTCCTCGTGTTGATAACGTGCTATGAAATAAAGACAGAATAATAAATAAGATAAAAAACATATAAAAGATGACAATATCTTTATTCATATATTTCTCAAGTGTACAAATGCTCTATTTATAGGCTACAAATTGTGAATGAAAAGCTATCTAAATTAATTACAATAATAAATGGAAAAATAAATTTTATAGTAGTGGGATATGAATTCCAATAATGGATAGAGGAGAAATAAATATTGAGAATTATGAACATCCACATTAATAATTTATTTATAACAAAGTTAAACAATTTTCTTATATTTGCGTAACTGACGAGTTCTGCACAAATCACATCTCCGTTGAATCTATTTTAAAAAAAAATAACGGATCTGCCCCCACATAATTAGCATAGAATTTGCTGAAGATGCAAAAAATTGCTGACAACATCGACACATTTTATTGACCTTTAGGTCTTGGACACTAACAATTTCTTAGAAAAGATGGACCAAATCGAAAATTTTACTACGAAACTCATAAATATATTGAAATTAGTATTTTTAAAATAAAGATATACAGAAGTCTGAACGAGAAATTATTATAATTTCATTACTGAAGTTATCTTATCTTGTAGGAACATAAAAATGCACAATGTTTTTTGTGTGACCTTGCACAAATGGTATTTTAAACCTATCTCTGAAAAGAGCGCGCGCAGTTTTCACGGTTTCATTCACTTTGACCCCTTCTCTTTTCAGTAAGTACAAAATTGAAAGGTATTCAATATGTTCTTGCTTACATACAATAAATAAGATAGATAAATGCCTAGTATATATAACTCTGCTCTTTTCTTATTTAGTCTCTCTTCATCTCTTTGTCATACCCCAAAATCTTGTTTATTCACACCAAATTCCTGGTTTTCTTACAAAATAATGAGTGGTGAAACCGCAATTAAAGCTGGACCGGCTATGCCGGTCTTGCCAAGCCGACGGCTACCCGATTTTCGCATAAGCATCAGTCTCAAGTATGTCAAACTCGGTTACCATTACCTGATAACACATCTCCTACAGCTAGCCTTGATGCCTCTTACCGCAATACTGTTTGTCGAAGCAACCCGCACCGACCCGAACGATCTGCTTCAAGTTTGGTTACTCCTTAAATACAACATTCTCGCCGTGTTAACCCTCTCTGCACTGCTTGTCACGGGTTGCATGTTTTACTTCTTGACCCGTTCCAAGCCGGTGTATTTGGTTGAGTTCACGTGCTACAAGCCGCCAGCGTTGCTTGAAGTTGGTTTCGAAGACTTTCTGTGCCATTCTAGGCTTATGGGGTTCAATGACAGTGCTCTGGAATTCCAGAGGAAGATACTAGCGAGGTCAGGTTTGAGTGAGCACACGCACGTGCCAGAGGCTGTTAAGTGTCTGCCACCGCGGCCCACCATGATCAATGCCCGCACCGAGGCCGAGAATGTAATACTAAGTTCAAATATATTTCAACAATTTGCTATATATAAAAGATTATAATTTTTTTGTGTCACACAGGTAATGTTTGGTGCTCTTGACAATCTGTTTGCCGCCACCGGTGTTAAGCCGAAAGACATAGGCATCCTGATAGTCAACTGCAGCCTCTTTAACCCGACGCCGTCCCTCTCTGCCATGATCATCAACAAATACAAACTCCGCGGCAACATAAAATCGTTCAACCTTGGTGGCATGGGATGCAGTGCCGGCATGATCTCCATTGGCCTCGCTCGTGACCTCCTCCAGGTGCACCACAATTCCTATGCAGTTGTTGTCAGCACAGAGAACATCACCCAAAACTGGTAATGATCATATTCAATTTCTCTACATTTGTTTAAGCAAGTACATGCACTTTGGACCAAATCAGGTCAATCTTTTTTTCTTGTAAAATATTGTGACCTTTTCAGGTCCCTGTTTTCATTACTGAAAGCTAAACTTTACTGTACTGGATGTTTATAAACCCTATACTAACTGTTCTAATACTAAAATCCCCCTCAATAGAGAACATCAAGCAAATTTTACAAATCAGCCCGGAAAAATGGAACAGATTGTAAATCAGAGAAAAATATATGTCCACATAAATAAAAGAAAACTCAAAGTAGATGCACAGAACAAGAAGCACAATATAAGCAAACAAGTGTCATATCTTGCCTTTGCACCACTTCAAATGATCAGCATTTTGACATTGTAACCAGTATTTATCTAGTATATAGACGTCTCCTTTTTAACTTACTGGGTGCCAATTAAGATATTTCATATTTCATTAGTCTATCTAAAAAGATTATTTAGCACCTCAGTGTATTTTTTTATACAACTCTTCTATCATTTGCACTAAAATTGCCTACTTAACCGCATTTTTGTTAATGTTTTAGCAGTAGTTTTTCCAAGTAGAATATACAGCCCATTTAATCAGACTACAAATATAATTTTCCAAATCATCAGACAACATTGTCACCAACTATATCCAAGTTTCACTATGATAAATCTTCATATTTGCAAAGCACCACCCTTAAATCAGGTCATAATTAAGTACTTGAAAAATGACATTTACTGATCAATTGCGACAAAAGAATTTATATGAGGGCAGGCATTTTTTTCCCTGTACCTATACATCACTAAAATTGGTGACATGAGTACATGACATGTAGGTATTCCGGCAACCGGAAGTCAATGCTGATCCCGAATTGCCTGTTCCGTGTGGGTGGTGCGGCTATACTGCTCTCAAACCACCGGTCAGACCGGTGCCGTTCCAAGTACCGCTTACTCCATGTTGTTCGCACGCATCAAGGGGCCGATGACAAGGCCTTTCGGTGCGTGTATCAGGAGCAAGACGAAGAAGGCAAAACAGGCGTCTCCTTGTCGAAGGACCTCATGGCCATTGCGGGCCATGCGCTCAAGGCCAACATCACCACTCTCGGCCCGCTCGTGCTGCCACTCAGCGAGCAACTCTTATTTTTTGCAACACTTGTAAAGAAGAAGGTTTTCAATGCCAAGACCAAGCCGTACATACCGGATTTTAAGCTTGCTTTTGACCATTTTTGCATACATGCTGGAGGGAGAGGTGTGATTGATGAACTGGAGAAGAACTTGCAGCTGGAGCCCGAACATGTCGAAGCATCTCGCATGACCCTTCACCGTTTCGGTAACAAATAATCAAAATAATATTCCATCCAGTTATACATAAATCCATATCCAGATTCATGTCTAAATTATTGATCATATGGATACAGGTAACACGTCATCAAGTTCGACATGGTATGAGCTGGCATACACGGAAGCAAAAGGTCGAGTTCGCCAGGGCCACCGCATCTGGCAAATTGCCTTTGGTAGTGGATTCAAGTGCAACAGTGCAATCTGGCAAGCTCTTCGCGATGTGAAACCTTTGCAAAGTAACCCGTGGATCGATAATATCGATACATATCCAGTCGAGATTGTTGATGGAATTCCTTCTCATAAGCGGCTTAAAGATCATCAATAGATAGTTATATACTATTGAGCTAAAAAAAGCAAATAAAAGGAAGAAGTTCTTACTCCTTCAACCTATTTTATTCTACAACCTCATGTGCACAACTTCCCAGTTCGTATTTTTTATTTATTTGAGATTAAAGGTGAACCGGATTTTCATTTTCGCTGCGCGCCTTTTCAATGGCATTATTCTTACTTTTTTAAGCTTTTAAACATCACGGTTTGGGCTGAATAAACTGAACAAATAGTTTGGTTATTTTGATTTTTGAACTGAAAGTGTGCTGTTCAGTTGTTAGAAACTGGTAAATTACAAGGTTGAGGTTTTTGTTTCTTCTAATGGTAAATTTTGGAATAAATTCTGGGCTGGTATGTAATGTTTACATCTGGAATTCCAGACTAACATGGTGTTCAACTGTAACCTGTTGGCTGCATGGAGAAATTCATATCACCCAAGGCAACTCAAATTTTGAGTTTAGATCCGAACCATGCGATTTGTTTTGGCACAAATATTAAGGAGATCCTTTGCATTTATTGGGCTGGATTGATCCAAATTATGATCGGATGGTTCGAATCCAAACTCAAAATTTAAGTTAGTTCAGAGGATTCGGACTCTGGATGGAGATGGTAATATCAGATGAAACTCTTAAAAAACCAAATCCACACGGGCCAAGATTTTTTTTAGTTCCCATGCTCCGATCTCTCAACAGTACAGAAAACAAGACCATATACGGCATATTATACACAGCATATTACATATGGAGGTGCTACTTAATTTTACTCGATTATTCGATCCGATTAATTTAAATAGGATATGGTTTAAAAAATATAACCGATTAAATTATTAATACAGTTACAAAATTAATTAATATTCGATCCAGATCCGAACCAAAACCGATAGTAATGGATAGGATATGAGTTTGATTTAATTATCCGACTCATAATCGAACCCGACCCAATACCCGTATAAATACCCAATAAAATGATAATACCATTCTTTATAATTATTTAATATAAAAACATATATTAATAACTATAAAAAGACAATCATTTGTAGTATTTTTTTAAAAACAATCATAATATATATCATATCTAGATTAAATCCTTCATTTATTTTAAATCAAATGTCACGCTATTCACATTTTGCCTATTAATTTTTTGGATGAAATTTATTGCTCACATATCATCGAAATCAAATGTCACGTTCATCTTTTGCCTATAAATTTTTAAAGCTAATTAATTCCTTCTTGATCTCTTTGTCTACCATATATCTGCTTTTCTAGATCATTAAAATTTATTGTTCTCTTTGCTGATTGAAACAAATTGGTATTAATATTATATTCATGAATTTTTGTAGCATGTTATATTGTTGTATTATTTATGAATAAGAACAATAGTATAATTTTTACTTTGGGGCAGCTTTTAATTTATATTATAATGATATATTATGTGAGATGTTTAAGAAATTATAATTATATTTAAACGTAAAGGGTTTCTCAAATGCTTGTGAGTTGGACATGTACCCGCCCTGGATCCGGACCGGACTCGATAATCCACAAACAATTTATGGGTATCTCTTTACCCGGAAGTGAAAGACTAGACCCGAAATATCTACGGGTCGATAAGGTATCCGGATCCGTGTTAGTTTTGTGTTCTAAAAGTTATATTTTTATTGATTACTTTTACATGTTAAGTTTATAAATTAGATGTTTTATACATTTTGTTTCTTGAGTTGATGTTTGACTTTAGAAGTGTTCAAGAAAATACTCTTGGTCTTGAACCATAGAACTCTAAATCATAATAAACATACAACTCTAAAATGTTCTCAATCTTGATAATTAGCATGGAACACTAATATATCGCAAAAAGATTGTCGTGTTAATTAAAGTACATTGTAGTTCTATATATGTTGATAAAAAATTATCATTTGATAACACGAACGTATGAAAGGTTTCATACATTGAACAAGACCTAACAAATGAAACATTATATGAATTGTGTTTGTGTCATTAATGTTTTCATTGTGTCTACAAATTCTAAGATATGAAACTGTATCTTTTTCACACGAGAAATGTATAATGTAATTACTATTAAAAGTTGCTTATTGCAAGTGATGATAAAAATAGTAGTTCTTTGTATGGCTTGTGCGGGAGAAAGTTATATGTCAATAGTATCATTGCCCCTCATATATATTAAGTGATGATATTGCTAGGCCCCCGGTAGAGTAGAATTATAAATGCATGCAGTATAGTTGAAGCGCTACCAACTATATATTTATAATTAACTCAAGAGATCAGGAAACGAATATATTACAAAGACGACACTTCCCTACTTTGTATATTATTCATAATATCATGAGGTAAAGAATTAATACAAGTAATGTTATTCATAACATTGCTACATGATCGTGTTTTGTAAACTGATTACATTACATCTATGTTAGTTGGGTGACTATAATGTGTGGCTAGAATACCGCTTATAGTTTATGGTAATAAAATGATTTATACCATTACCAATTTAACATAAATCCTCGATAAAGGTCACACCAACTGAACAAGAAACAAGAAAGTTATTTTATGTTTTATATGGTGTGAGATATTTCATATGATATGAGATAAAACACATGTGATAAAATATTGAAATAAAATGTTACGTGTCGTAACAGCTTAGTGTAAATTAAATTAGATATGTGAATAATATTATTTGGTGAAATGTAATATATATATTACATAGCATAATATTTGTGTCACATAAATATAATAATGTACATTACATTATTATAACATTAAAACGTAACCCGAATATTAATTAACTTAGAATTAAATATGCAATTGAGAGGCACACCATGAGACATGATTGGCCATGGTGTGGTTGGCCACACAAATATGACATGGGATTGCATGTGACAAAAGAAAAAAGGTAATTTGGTCTTATTCAATCCAAAGTTGCCCTAACTTTTCTCTATAGAAAGTGGGATAAATTCACTCCCCACATCTATCTTCTCCCTCAGCACTTTTGTGGTGGCTACACACAAAAGAGCAAAAATGCTCTTCCTCATCTCTTGCATTAATTCTTAATTAATTAGGTTAGCCATTTAATTAAGAAATTTTAGAGGCCAACAAGGGGTTACTAATTTTACACTAGGCATAGATTAGTGGATTTCTAGCAATATCTAGATTTAATCCTTGTTTAGTTCAAGGTGAACACTTAGAGACAACGGTGCGAAGGTTTTCAAGAGATCTAGAGAAAATCGACTTTCTCTAACTGTTAAATTGACATTTGACGAGAGGATGAGATCTAAGTCTTGAATTTTGGTTTAGATGTATTTGCATAAATGTAGATTATTGTTTGTAGTCTTGTATGCAAAATGTTTGATTAAATGCTTGAGTAGAGTTAGCATAAAAGAGACGTTCCATTTTGGACGATTAAAAGGGAGAAAATTTTGTTTTTCACCCATCTAATCGTCATAAAATCCCTACAATCCAGACCCGACCCAATTTGAAACTAATACGTATACGGATCAAAATTTGGTCCTGAACACTTTTGGATACGGGTCTAAATATAATAGTATCCGGACTCTACCCGACCTGATAGCACCTCTAATTACATACATATGAGAAAAAATTACACATTAAAAGGTGTAATGGAATGAGGCGCTTGCTTAAAAAAAACTCCATACCCACACAGTCACTTAAAACCCAACCATGTACGAAAGTAACCAACTTTTGTACACGGTTTGTTAATACTAAACCTTGCAGGATCATATATAATCATACATGGTTAGTTAAGTTAAAAGACGTGTTTGGTTAGCACCAATCTCCAAACACAAATTTATACTTTTAAACAGTGTAGTCTTTGTTCTCGCTTTCTCAACCAACCATGCTCAAAATTAATTTTTTGAAGAGACGCCTCCTCACTATACGCACTTTTTCACCTTTTGCGTCTTAAATCCAATTTAAGTCCTGCCCCCTCTCCCTGTCTCTTCATTTTCTCTCTTATTTCACGGTATAGAGGTTTAGGTTATCAATCGTGTTGGAGCTCATCTATTAAGAGAGAGCTCCGACACAATTGATAACCTAAATCTCGACTTCACATGTGAATTGCTTGATTGTTTTACACCCGTAAAGGAGAATGCCAGATCATATATATATATATATAGTTGGGCCATGGTGAGTTACGAAGTAAGAGTCTTGTTTTACTTCACGCTCATATCTCCGTTTTCAAAGTCCAAAGAGCCGATCCAAACCGATCAACATGATCTACATATTGAAATGTGCTTGGAGACCAAATTTTACATTTATTGAGACTTTTTTTACCTTTTGTTTTAGATGGGTAGAAAATCACTGTTTTTGGATGGATTACGAACCATAAAAAAAACAGTGATTTTAAAAAATTCTAAACAAATAGTAACAAATTTCCAAAAAATGTAAAATTTGGTCTCCTAGCACATTTCAATATGTAGATCATGTTGAGCGGTTTAGATCGACTTTTGAACTTTCAAAAGTTGAAAATATGGGCATGAAGTAAAATAGATGACATAGATGACATGTCATTCCGCAAGAGCACTTAAATAGTTAAGCTCTGCCTTATTCACATTTGCCCTTTCTGGTTCTTTCACACAATTGCAAATTAAAGGGGCCAAAGAGCCATAAAGGGCAACTACGAAAAGGGGGTTAAATCAATATTTAGGATCTCAAATTTGCGAATGACTGCCTTCCTCTTCGTTTTTGCCCATTAATTCAATAACCAACATATTTTCTTTTATGACAGTTTATTGTTTGTTAAATTTGTATATATGGATGTGTATACAATTTTGTATAATAATAACCCTTCAAATCTGTTTGTGTAATTTTTTTCAAATATGTGTGAAGCTTCTTTTATGATTCTCACAGAGATATTTTAGTGATCATTAGACCACTCCCACTATTTCTTAAGAGAATTAAATCCCTAAAAAAATACAATCTATTTTGAGTAGTACAACTTATTCTCAAAATCCATGGGGCTCAATTATTTCCTTTAGATGTTCTACATTTTATGTATTCATGGGTTTATTGGATTTGAGTCACATAGTCAATGACACTTCATAAGTCTCACTAGGATAATCAAGAAGAATCATATGGAACACTTTCAATCCCATATCACATACGGTGTTTCTTCTTTAACTTGATGGTACTCTTAATATAGTGATGTATGTGCTTTCCTTTCAATGATGGCTAGATTATTAGGCTTATCTATATTTCGAATAATGTTGATACAAAATTCAAAATCTTTCTCATTTAAAGCTACCAAAACACTGTGGTACTGTATGAGATAGAAAATGTGAACAACTTTCACATTCATTGATAATTTTGCCTAATTTTGATTATGGTAACTATTACCTTAATCATTCTTTCAAGATCTTGATTTCTAATCAAGCTAGTTTTCTACTTTGTCATTGAATTTCGAACACTTTCAAAATTCAGTCTATATGCTTCATCTCTATGGAGCATAACTGTATGTACTGAAAACCTAGTACATATCACAAAGTATTCTTAGAAAACTTTTATGTGTAAGAACTTCCTTGTACTTCATATATCACTATATATGCACTTTCAATAAGTTCTCTACCCTTTTATCAAAATACAAGGGGTATAGCTTCTATTACCATTAAAGATACATGAGTTAATTGAATTGATTAAGAGATAAATGCTTGCATATTTTCTTGAAGTGTATTTTATATAGTTCAATAGACTTTGCCACTATAAGTAATCATATTACTTTATCTTGAAATTTCTTTTATTTATGTAACGCAAACATCAACATATAAACTTTTGCAAAATCTATATATATAAAACATCACAACTATATGGAACCAAACATGTCCCAATAAATACTTACATCTACCTTTGTCCAACAAAATAGATAAAGTGTTCAAAACAACAAAGCAAATAAGAACATGGAAAACACTGTCCATTTCCTTTATTAACTTAATAAGCAAAAAGGCAACAAACTCTTCTTTTAACAATATCTGTATCACATGCTCTATTGCCAACAAAGATCCATGCCTTTCTCTTCTCCATCTTTGACCTACTCCTCAGTGCACATTCAAACATAATGTGAGCACATGATCTGGTATCATATACCTAATCATAAATAAAAGCTAGATAGAGTTAATACCTGCTCAGGGACTTACGACGACTGTACTTCTTTGTATACTTGCTACACTCTACCAAAGAGTAAAAAATACCCGAAGTTACTCTGTTATCGAGAGCATTACCAGTCTTTACTTGAAAGACAACCAAAATATAGGATAAAAGACAACTACAAGTAGATGAAAAATAACCAGTAGAACATGAAAGACAACCAGTACAAGTAGATGAAATACAACAAGTAGCAGATGAATGACAACCAGCAGAACATGAAAGACAAACAGTACAAGATGAAAGACAACAAGAAAAAGACAAAAGTCAACTAGTAGAACATTAAAAACAACTAGTAGAACATAAAAGACAACCAGTACAAGATTAAAGACAACTAGAAGAAGATGAAACACAACTAGAAGAAGATAAATGACAACGAGTAGAAGATGAAAGACAACTAGTAGAATATGAAAGACAACAAGTACAAAATGAAATACAACTAGAATAAGATGAAAAATAACTAGTAGAAGATGAAAGACAACTAAAAGAAAATGGGAAAAAATCTTCATGAAAGACAACCAGTACAAGATGAAAAACAACTAATAGAAGATGGAAGACAACAATAAAAAAGATGAAAAAGCACTAGTATGATGAAAGACAAATAGAATAAGATGAAACACAACCCGTAGTAGATGAAAGACAACTAGAAGTAGACGAAATACAATTAGAAGTAGACGAAATACAACTAGTAAAACATGGAAGATAATCAGCACAAGATGAAAAGACAACTAAAAGTCGATGAAATAAAACCAATTAAAGATGAAAACAACTATTAGAAAATTAAAGACAACGTACAAGATAAAAGATAACTAGAAGAATGTTAAATACAACCAGTAGTAGATGAAAGACAACTAGAAGAACATGAAAGACAATCAGTACAAGATGAAAGACAACTAGAAAAAAAAATGAAAAACAACTTGTAGAGGACAAAAGACAACTACAAGAAGATGAAAGACATCCAATACAAGATGGAAGGCAATGATCGCGCAAAACGCGACTGTTACTTTTAATATTTATAACTCGGTATGCTATCGGGTCAGATCGCAAGCACATAATCCTATCGAGTAGTATAATTGAGGTCGATCCACAGGAAATATTGGTTTAAGGTCTTGGGCGATCGAATCACAACCTTTCGAAAGGCTAGACGAAATCTGAAAATCAAGAGTTAAAGTTGTGATCAATGTATAATTGGCAAAAATTAAAAGTAAGTAAAATAAAGATAGAGATGTGAATTCCTAGGATTTTGGCACACCGTTGTTACTTCAATCCGCTTTGATACTCGACTTTATTTGATGCTGGTTTTCAATTGTTGTAAGGGGGTTACTATAAAGACACTGCGAGTTTCTTACGCAAATGCCGGAACTCCTGCGGAGGTTACTATAAAGACACTGCAATGTTTCATCCACAGATGCGCAAATGCCAAAACTCCCGCACATGCAATTTGTTGCTCCAACTAGTGATTTCCCCTCTAAGGTTTTCTTTACACTAGTCTAATATTTCTCCTTGTCCTTGACTCGTCCATCATAATTCTACTTACCTTCAAGACACTGTCACTTACCATGACGGATTAAATTAGAAAAGACTACACAAACATAAAAGTATATATATCAAAGCATTATGAGTAACAAGGTTTATTGCGCCATCTCTGGTCCGTATTAGGCAATACGTGCCGTACTAGAGCCTAAGTCGATGAGCTGCGCTTATCCGATTGACCTGATCTTGCTCTAAATGATGTAAAATAGCCCCAAAACATGTTTCATGTACTAAAACATATAAAGTAGAGCAACAATAACCTTTTTCTCTAATTAAATAAATATAAAGGTGAGATAATAGGGCAAAACCTAAGCAATAACCCTACGTAATTCACTATTATTTTGACGTTGATCAAACAACAAAAAAAAGATGAAAAAGCTAGTAGAAAATGAAAGACAACTAGTAGTTGACGAAATACAAATAGAAGAAGAGGAAAGACAAATAAAAGAAGATGAAAGACAACTAGAAGTAGATGAAATATAACTAGAAGAAGATGAAATACAACCAGTAGTAGCTGAAAGACAACCAGTAGAACGTGAAAAACAACATGTACAAGATGAAAAACAAGTTGTAAATGAAAGACATTAAGAAGAAGATGAAATACAACAAGTTGTAAATGAAAGACAAACAGTTGAACATGAAAAACAACCAGTAGAACATGAAAGACAACCAATACAAAATGAAATACAACCCCAAGAAGATGAAAGACAACAAGTAGAACATGACAAACGACCATTTGAACATGAAAAATAATGTAAGAAGATGAAAAACAACTAGTACAAGATTAAAGACAACCAGAAGAAGATGTAAAACATCTCAAAGAACATGAAAAGACTATCATTACAAGATATATGACAACTAGTAGAGCATGAAAGACAACCATTACAAGATGTAAGACAAAAAAAAAAGAAGATGAAATACAACAAGAAGAAGATAAAAGATAACCAATAGAACATTAAAGACAAATACAAGATGAAAAATAACTAGTAGAAGATGAAAGATGTAGATGAAAAACAACTAGTAGAAATGAAAGTACAACATAAAAGACAACTAGAAGAAGATGAAAAACAACCAGTAGAACAGGAAAAACAATCAGTACAAGATCAAGGACAACTAGAACAATATGAAAAACAACTCGTATAAGACAAAAGACAACTTGTAGAACATGAAAGACAATCAGTAGAACATAAAAACTTCCAGTAGAACATGAAAGACATTTTGAAGAAGATGAAATAAAACTAGTAGTAGATGAACGACAACCAGTAGAACATGAAAGACAACCAGTACAAGATGAAAGACAACTCGAAGAATATGAAATATAACTAGTAGTAGAAGAAACACAACTAGTATAACATGAAAGACAACTAGAAGACGATGAAAAACAATTAGCAGAATACGAAAGACAACTAGAAATAGATGAAAAACAACTAACAGAATATGAAGATGAAAAACAACTAATAGAATATGAAAGATGAAAAACAACTAATAGTTGTCATTCACTAGTAGAAGATGAAAAACAACAAGTAGAAAATGAAACAAAACTATAAGAAGATGGAAGACAACTATAAGAACTTGAAATTACAAGATGAAAAACAACTAGTAGAAGATAAGAGAGACAACCGAAAAAAGATGAAAAAAACTATTAGAAGATGAAAAAAAAACTAGTAGAAAATGAAAGACAACTAGTAGAAGGCGAAAGAAAACTAGAAGAAACATGAAAGACAACCAGTACAAAATGAAAGACAGCTAGAAGACAATGAAATACAACGAGTAGTAGATGAAAGACAACCTAAAGAACATGAAAGACGATTAGTACAAGATGAAAAATAACTAGAAGAAAATTAAAGACAACTAGAAGAAGATGAAACACAACTAGTAGAACATGAAAGACAACCAGTACAAGATAAAAAAATAAACAGTAAAACATGAAAAATAACTAGAAGAAAATGAAAGACAACTAGTACAACATGAACAACAACTAGAACAATATGAAAAACAACTCGTAGAAGACAAAAGACAACTTGTAGAACATGAAAAACAACCAGTGGAACATAAAAAACATCCAGTAGTAGAACCAGTAGTAGATGAAAGACAACCAGTAGAAACGAAAGACATTTTGTAGAACATGAAAGGCATTTTGAAGAAGATGAAATACAACCAGTAGTAGATGAAAGACAACCAGTAGAAACGAAAGACAACCAGTGGTAGAAGAAACACATCTAGTACAACATGAAAGACAATCGGTGTAAGATGAAAGACAACTAGAAGACTATGAAAAACAATTAGTAGAAGACGAAAGACGACAAGAAGAAATTGAAACACAACTAGAAGAAGATGAAAAACAACCAGTAGGACAAGAAAGACAACCAGTACAACATGAAATACAACCATATGTAGATGAAACAAAACTAGTAGAACATGAAAAACAACCGGTAGAACATGAAAGACTACCAGTACAAGATGAAATACAACTAAAAGAAAATAAAATACAACTAGAAAAAGATGAAAGACAATCAGAAGAACATGAAAAACAACTAATAGAAGGCGAAAGAAAAACTAGAAGAAGATGAAAGACATCTAGAAGAACATGAAAGACAACCAGTACAAAATGAAAGACAACAAGAAGAAAATGAAATACGAGTAGTAGATGAAAGACAACCAAAAGAACATGAAAGACGACTAGTACAAGATGAAAAACAACTAGAAGAAGATGAGACAACTAGTAGAACATGAAACACAACCAATACAAGATGAAAAACAACCAGTAAAACATGAAAAATAACTAGAAGAAAATAAAAGACAACCAGTACAACATGAAATATAACTAGAAGAAAATGAAATAGAACTAGTATAACATGAAGGACAACTTGTACAACACGAAAAACTATCAGTACCAGATGAAGGACAACTAGAACAATATGAAAAACAACTTGTAGAAGACAAAAGACAACATGTAGAACATGAAAGACAACCAGTAGAATATAAAAAAAACATCCAGTACAAGATGAAAGACATTTTGAAGAAGATGAAATACAACCAGTAGTAGATGAAAGACAACCAGTAGAACATGAAAGACAAATAGAAGAAGATTACAGACAACTAGAAGAAAGGCAACTAATAGAACATGAAACACAACTAATACAAGATGAAAAATAACCAGTAAAACATGAAAAATAACTAGAAGAAAATAAAAGATAATTAGTACAACAGCAAAGATAACTAGAAGAAAATGAAATACAACAAGTACAACATGAAAAACAACTTGTACAACTCAAAAAACAATCAGTACCAGATGAAGGACAACTAGAAAAATATGAAAAACAACTCGTAGAAGACAAAAGACAACATGTAGAAAATGAAAGACAACCAGTAGAACATAAAAAACATCCAGTACAAGATGAAAGACATTTTGAAGAAGAAGAAATACAACCAGTAGTAGATGAAAAACAACCAGTAGAACATGAAAGACAAATAGAAGATGATAAAAAGCAATTAATAGAAGACGAAAGACGACTAGAAGATGATGAAACACATCTAGAAGAAGATGAAATACAACCAGTAGTGGATGAAAAACAATTAGTAGAAGACGAAAGACGACTAGGAGAAGATGAAGCACAACTAGAAGAAGATGAAATACAACCAGTAGTAGATGAAAGATAACTAGAAGAAGATGAAAAACAACCAGTAGGATAGGAAAGACTACCAGTACAAGATGAAATACAACTAGAAGAAGAGGAAAGACAACCATAAGAACATGAAAGGCAACAATTACAAAATAAAAGATAACCAGTAGAAGATAAAAAACCACTAAAAGAAGATGAAACACAACCTGTAGTAGATTAAAAACAACTAGAAGTAGATGAAATACATCTAATAGAACATGAAAGACAACTAGAAGTAGATGACAAACAACCGGTAGTAGATGAAAGACAACTAGAAGTAGATGACAAAAAATCGGTAGTAGATGAAAGACGACTAGTAGAACTTGAAAACAACCAGTAAAAGATGTAAACAATTAGAAGAAAATGAAAAAGAACAAGTACAAGATGGAAAACAACCAGTAGAACATGACAAATAACTACAAGAAAATGAAAAACACCCAAAACAAGATGAAAAACAACAAGTACAAGCTGAAGAACAACCAGTAGAACATGAAAGATAACGAGTAGAACATAAAAGATAACCAATACAAGATGAAAGACAATAAGTACAAAATGAAAGACAACTAGAAGATGATGGAAGACAACCAGTAGAAAATTAAAAACAACTAGTAGAACACAAAAGACTATCAGAAGAAAATGAAATACAACCAGTACATCATAAAATACAACTAGAAGAAGATGAAAGACAACGAGTAGTAGATTAAAGACAATCAGAAGAGCATGATAGACAACCAGTAATGATGAAATACAACTAGTAGTATATGAAAGACAATCAGTACATGATTAAAGGCAACTAGAAGAAGATGAAAGACAACCAGTACAAGATGAAAAACAACTAGAAAAAGATAAAAGATAACTAAAAGAAGATGAAGTACGGCCAGTAGTAGATGAAAGACAACCAGTAGAATATGAAAGACAACCAGTACAAGATGAAAAGAAAACTAGAAGAAGATGAAAAATAATTAGTAGAAGACGAATGACAATTCGAAGAAGATGAAAGTCAACTTGAAGAACATGAAATAGAACCTGTTGTAGATGAAAGACAACCACTAGAACATGAAAAACAACTAGAAAAAGATGAAATACAACTGGAAGAAGATGAAATACCACCAGTTGAACTTCAAACACAACCAATAGAAGATGAAAAACAACTAGTAGAAGATGAAAAACAACTAATTAAATAGAAAAGACAATTGGTAGAACATGAAATACAACTATTACAAGATGAAAAACAACTAGTAGAAGATGAGAGAGACAACCGGAAAAAGATGAGAAAAACTATTAGAAGATGAAAAAAAAACTAGTAGAAAATGAAAGACAGAACATGAAAAATGATTAGTACAAGATGAAAAACAACTAGAAGAAGATTAAAGACAACTAAAAGAAGATGAAACACAACTAGTAGAACATGAAAGACAACCAGTAGAACATAAAAAACATCCAATATAAGATGAAAGACGTTTTGAAGAAGATGAAATACAACCAGTAGTAGATGAAAGACAACCAGTAGAAATGAAAGACATCTAGAAAAATATGAAATATAACCAGTGGTAGAAGAAATACATCTAGTACAACATGCAATACATTCGGTACAAGATGAAAGACAACTAGAAGATGATGAAAAACAATTAGTAGAAGACAAAAGACGACTAGAAGAAAATGAAACACAACTAGAAGAAGATGAAATACAACCAGTAGTAGATGAAAGACAACTAGAAGAAGATGAAAAACAACCAGTAGGACAAGAAAGACAACCAGTACAAGATGAAATACAACTAGGTGTAGATGAAAGATAACCAGTAGAACATGAAAAACAATCAGTATAACATGAAACACTACCAGTACAAAATGAAATACAACTAAAAGAAAATGAAATACAACTAGAAGAAGATGAAAGACAATCAGAAGAACATGAAAAACAACAAGTAGAAAATAAAAGACAACTAGTAGAAGGCGAAATAAAACTAGAAGAAGACAAAAGACAATTAGAAGAACATGAAAGACAACCAATACAAAATAAAAGACAACTAGAAGAAGGCGAAAGAAAACTAGAAGAAGACGAAAGACAACTAGAAGAACATGAAAGACAACCAATACAAAATAAAAGACAACTAGAAGAAGATGAAATACGAGTAGTAGATGAAAGACAACCAAAAGAACGTGAAAGACGACTAGTACAAGATGAAAAACAACTAGAACAATATGAAAGACAACTAGTACAACACGAAAAACAATCAGTACCAGATGAAGGACAACTAGAACAATATGAAAAATAACTCGTAGAAGACTAAAGACAACATGTAGAACATGAAAAACAACCAGTAGAACATAAAAACATCCAGTACAATACGAAAGGCATTTTGAAGAAGATGAAATACAACCGGTAGTAGATTAAAGACAACACGTAGAACATGAAAGACAAATAGAAGAATATTAAAAACAACTAGAAGAAGATGAAAGGCAACTAGTAGAACATGAAACACAACCAATACAATATGAAAAAAACCCGGTAAAACATGCAAATAAGTAGAAGAAAATAAAAGACAACCAGTACAACATGAAAGATAACTAGAAGAAAATGAAATACAACTAGTACAACACGAAAAACAATCAGTACCAGATGAAGGACAACTAGAACAATATGAAAAACAACTCGTAGAAGACAAAAGACAACATTGAGAACATGAAAGACAACCAGTAGAACATAAAAAACATGCAGTACAAGATGAAAGACATTTTGAAGAAGATGAAATACAACCAGTAGAACATGAAAGACATCGACGACGATAAAAAACAATTAGTAGAAAATGAAAGACGATTAGAAGAAGATGAAACACATCTAGAAGAAGATGAAATACAACCAGTAGTAAATGAAAAACAATTAGTAGAAGACGAAAGATGATTAGAAGAAAATGAAACACAACTAGAAGATGAAATATAACAAGTAGTAGATGAAAAACAACTAGAAGAAGATGAAAACAACCATAAGAACATGAAAGACAACCAGTAGAACATGAAAAGCAACATTAAAAAATGAAAGACAACTAGTAGAAGATAAAAAACCACTAAAAGAAGATGAAACACAACCAGTTGTAGATGAAATACAACTAATAGAACATGAAAGACAACCAGTACAAGATGAAAGATAACTAGAAGTAGATGACAAACAACCGGTAGTAGATGAAAGACAACTAGTAGAACTTGAAAACAACCAGTAAAAGATGTAAACAATTAGAAGAAGATGAAAAAGAACCAATACAAGATAAAAAAAAAAACAACCAGTAGAATATGACAAATAACTAGAAGAAGATGAAAAACATCCAAAACAAGATGAAAAACAACAAGTACAGGCTGAAGAACAACCAGTAGAACATGAAAGATAAGGAGTAGAACATGAAAGATAACCAGTACAAGATGAAATACATCTAGAAGAAGATGAAAAACAATAAGTACAAAATGAAGGACAACTAGAAGATGATGGAAGACAACCAGTAGAAAATGAAAAACAACTAGAAGAAAATGAAAGACAACTTGGAAAAGATAAAAAACAACTAGTTGAAGTCGAAATATAACTAGAAAAAGATAAAAGATAACTAAAAGAAGATGAAGTACGGCCAGTAGTAGATGAAAGACAACCAGTAGAACATGAAAGACAACCAGAAGAATATGAAATATAACCTGATGTAGATGAAAGACAACCACTATAACATGAAAAACAACTACAAGAAGATGAAATACAACTGGAAGAAGATAAAAATACCACCGGTTGAACATGAAACACAACCATTAGAACAGGCAAGACAACATGTACAAGATTAATGACAACTAGAAGAAAATGGAAGACAAGAAGTAGAATATGAAAGACAACTAGTCGAACATGGAATACAACAAGTACAAAATGAAAGATTACTAGAAGATAATGAAAACAACTAGTAGAAGAAGATGAAAGACAAATTAGAACAAGATGGAAGACAACGAGAAGAACATGAAAGACAACAAGTACAATATGAAAGACAACTAGCAAAAGATGAAAAACAACTAATAGAAGATGGAAGACAAAAAAAAGATGAAAAAATACTCGTAGAAAAATGAAAGACAACTACAAGATGATGAAACACAATCAGTAGTAGATGAAAGACAACTCTAGTAAACATGAAAGACAACCAATACAAGACGAAAGACAACTAGAAGTAGATGAAATACAACTTGTAGAACATGAAAAACAACTAGAAAAAATAATGAAATACAACCAGTAGTAGATGAAATACAACCAGCAGAACATGAAAAACAACTAGTACAAGATGAAAAACATTTAGAAGAAGATTAAAAATAATAAATACAAGATGAAAAACAACAAGTATAACATGTAAAATTACTAGAATAAGATGAAAGTCAACTAGAACAAGATGAAAGACAATCAGTAGAACATGAAAGACAACCAGTACAAGATGAAAGACAACTTGTAGAAGATAAAATACAACCAGTAGTAGATGAATGACAACTAGCAGAAGGTGAAAGACAACCAGTATAAGATGAAAGACAACTGGAAGAAAATGAAAGGCAACTATTAGAACGTGAAACACAACCAATACAAGATGAAAAACAACCAGTAGTAGATGAATGACAACCAGTAGTAGATGAAAGACAACTAGAAGAACCTGAAAGACGACTAGTACAAGATGAAAAACAACTAGAAGAAGATTAAAGACAACTAGATGAAGATGAAAGGCAACTAGTAGAACATGAAACACAACCAATACAAGATTAAAAACAACTACTAAACATGAAAAATAACTAGAAGCAAATAAAAGACAACAGTACAACATGAAAAATAACTAGAAGAAAATGAAATACAACTAGTACAACATGAAAGACTGATCAGAGTCAAAATAATGATGATTTACGTAGGGTTTTGGCTTAGGTTTTGCATATTTTCTCACACTTATGTTTAATTAATTAGAGAAAAAGGCTACTGTCACCCTTCTTTATGTTTTATTGCAGAAAACAGGTTTTGAGACTATTTTACACCAAATGGAGCTAGAATCGGGTCAATCGGATCAGCGACGCTTATCGACGAAGTCTCTGTTACGGTCCGTATTGCCTAATACGGACCAGGCCTAGCACAGACCATGAGATAGCGCTGGAAGCATTAAAACCCTAACCGTCAAGGTCCTAATACGGACCGTATCACCTGATACGGTCCATAACTGAAGGCGCCTTTTGGGAATAACTGCCGACAGCTGTATCCAGATCAGTTTCTTAGCCCCTACTCAACCTCCAGACGTCTCTTCACTCCTATATAAAGCCCTTGGGCAGAAGAATAACTTATATTTGTAATTAGGGTTAGATTTGATTAAAGTAAGAAGAGAGGAGTGCTTGTAACGATGCCGTTCCGCGGCTAAGTTCCTTTTCTTAGGGCTAGGCAGTAAACCTTGTTACTCTTGATGTTTTGATATATATATTTCTGTTGATTATGATTTCTTGTTGTTGAATCTAAATGCTTTTGTGATTTACTATCTCTTCATCTAACTTCAATGATCTAGTTTGAGTCCGTTAGGGTAGTGACAGTACTTTAATGGTAAGAGAAACTATTTGTATGAATTAGCCTCGTTGAGATCTATTAGGTTTATGTGAAGAAAACCTTAGCGGGGAAACCATAAACCAGACCAACAAAACGCGTACCAAATTCCATCACTTGCGTAAGGAAAATCGCAGTGATCTGTGTAGTAATTTGGGGTTTTAAGAGATCAGTCATTTGCGTAAGGAAACTCGCAGTGTCCTATGTAGAATCTCGATGAAAGATCTGTCATTCTTGCGTAACATAAATCGCAGTGACCTATGTGGTGTCTTTCATAAAACAACAACAGGAAATCAGACGCAACAGGAATATATTGTCAAAGCAGATTGAGTAGCAATGGTGTGCCGAAACCCTAGGAATTCTCATCTCTATCTTTATTTTAATTACTTTTAATTGCTTCCTAATTTACATTGATCACAACAACATCTCTCAATTTTCAGATTTCGTCTAGCCTTTCGAAAGATTGTGATTCGATCGCTCAAAGCACTGAACTAATATTCCCTGTGGATCGACCTCGAATATACTACTCGATAGGATTGTGCGCTTGCAGTCCGAACCGATAGCATTTCCGAGTTTATAAATATTAAAAGAAACATTGCTCTCTTTTGAGTGATCAAAGACAACTAGTACAACACGAAAAACAATAAGTACCAGATGACGAACAACTAGAACAACATGAAAAACAACTCGTAGAAGACAAAAGACAACATGTAGAACATGAAAGACAATAGTAGAACATAAAAAAAACATCCAGTACATGATGAAAGACATTTTGAAAAAGATGAAAGACAACCAGTAGAACATGAAAGACAAATATAAGACGATAAAAAATAATTAGTAGAAGACGAAAGACGGCTATAAGAAGATGAAACACATCTAGAAGAAGATGAAATACAACCAGTAGTAGATGAAAAACAATTAGTAGAAGACGAAAGACAACTAGAAGACACAACTAGAAGAAGATGAAATACAATCAATAGTAGATGAAAGACAATTAAAAGAAGATGAAAAACAACCTGTAGGACAGGAAAGACGTACAAGATGAAATACAACTAGAAGAAGAGGAAAGGCAACCATAAGAACATGAAAGACAACCAGTAGAACATGAAAGACAACAATTACAAAATGAACGACAACTAGTAGAAGATAAAAAACCACTAAAAGAAGATGAAACACAACCAGTAGTAGATGAAAGATAACTAGAAGTAGATGAAATACAACTAATAGAACATGAATGACAACCAGTACAAGATGAAACTAGAAGTAGATGACAAACAACCGATAGTAGATGAAAGACAACTAGTAGAACTTGAATATAACCAGTAAAAGATGTAAACAATTAGAAGAATATGTAAAAGAACCAATACAAGATGAAAAACAACCAGTAGAACATGACAAATAACTAGAAGAAGATGAAAAGCACCCAAAACAAGATGAAAAACAACAAGTACAAGCTGAAGAACAACCAGTAGAACATGAAAGATAACCAGTACAAGATGAAATACATCTGGAAGAAGATGAAAGCCAATAAGTACAAAATGAAAGACAACTAGAAGATGATGAAAGACAACCAGTAGAAAATGAAAAACAACTAGAAGACGATGAAAAACAACTAGTAGAACACAAAAGACTATCAGAAGAACATGAAATACAACCAGTAAAAGATGAAATACAACTAGAAGAAGATGAAAGACAACGAGTAGTAGATTAAAGACAACCGGAAGAGCATGAAAGACAACAAGTAATGATGAAATACAAATAGTAGTATATGAAATACAATCAGTACATGATTAAAGACAACTAGAAGAAGATGAAAGACAACCAGTACAAGATGAAAGACAACTAGAAGAAGATGAAAGACAACTTGAAAAAGATGAAAAACAACTAGTTGAAGTCGAAATACAACTAGAAAAAGATAAAAGATAACTAAAAGAAGATGAAGTACGGACAGTAGTAGATGAAAGACAACCAGTAGAACATGAAAGACAACCAGTACATGATGAAAGACAACTAGAAGAAGATGAAAAACAAGTAGTAGAAGACGAATGACAACTGGAAGAAGATGAAAGTAAACTAGAAGAACATGAAATAGAACCTGTTGTAGATGAAAGAAAACCACTAGAACATGAAAGACAACTAAAAGAAGATGAAATACAACTGGAAGAAGATGAAATACCGGTTGAACATGAAACACAACCAATAGAATAGGCAAGACAACATGTACAAGATTAATAACAACTAGAAGAAGATGAAATACAACCAGTAGAACATGGAATACAACAAGTACAAAATGAAAGATTACTAGAAGAAGATGAAAACAACTAGTAGAAGATGAAAGACAATTAGAACAAGATGGAAGACAACTAGAAGAACATGAAAGACAACAAGTACAATATGAAAGACAACTAGTAAAAGATGAAAAACAACTAATAAAAATGGAAGACAACAAAAAAAGATGAAAAAATACTCGTAGAAAACTGAAAGACAACAAGAAGATGATGAAACACAATCAGTAGTAGATGAAAGACAAATCTAGTAAACATGAAAGACAACCAATACAAGATGAAAGACAATTAGAAGTAGATGAAATACAACTTGTAGAACATGAAAAACAACTAATACAAGATGAAAGATAGCTAGAAGTGTATGAAATACAACTAGAAAAAAAGATGAAATACAACTAGCAGAACATGAAAAACAACCAGCAAAAGATGAAAAACATTTAGAAGAAGATGAAAAATAATAAACACAAGATGAAAAACAACAAGTATAACATGTAAAATAACTATAAGAAGATGAAAGTCAACTAGAACAAGATGAAAGATAATCAGTAGAATATGAAAGACAACTAGCAGAAGATAAAATACAACCAGTAGTAGATGAATGACAAACAGTTGTAGATGAATGACAACTAGCAAAAGATGAGAGACAACCAGTATAAGATGAAAGACAACTGGAAGAAGATGAAATACAACCAGTAGTAGATGCTAGACAACCAGTACAAGATGAAAGACAACTAGAAGAATATGAAATACAACCGTTTGTAGATGAAAGACAACCAGTAGAACATGAAAAAAAACCAGTAGAACATGAAAGACATGTCAGTACAATATGAAAGACAACTAGAAGAAGATGAAAGACAACTAGTGTAACATGAAAGACAACCAGTAGAACATGAAAGACAACAAGTACATAATGAAAGTCAACTAGAAGAAGATGAAAAACAACTAGTAAAAGATGAAAGACAACTAGACGAAGATGAAAGACAACCAGTACAAGAAGACCACTAGTGAAAGATGAAAACAACTAATAGAAGATGTAAGACAATTAAAAAAAGATGAAAAAAACTAGTAGTAGAAGATGAACAACAACTAGTAAAAGACGAAAAACAACTAGAAGCGGACGAAAGACAACTAGAAGAAGATGAAATACAACCAGTAGTAGAAGAAAAACAACCATAGAAAATGAAATACAACTAGTAGAACATGAAATACAACCAGTACAAGATAAAAAATAATTAGAAGAAGATGAAAAACAACTATATATATATATATATAGAGAGAGAGAGAGGTTGGCTAATATCAAAACGTTTGTTCCGGAGCCGTGGTGCAACCAATTGATTTTCTTATTTTCAAAGTCCAAATGGTCGATCCAACCCGTTAGGTGTGATCTTTATATTAAAATGTGCTTGGTGACCAAATTTTACATTTTTTGCAATTTTTTTACTATTTATTAAGTTAGTTTTAAAATAGTTTATTTTAATAAACAGTGAAAAAATTCTAGATCATTGAAAACAACAATTTTAAAATTGGCTTAATAATTAGTAAAAAATTTCCAAAAAATTGTAAAATTTGGTCTCCAAGCACATTTTTATATAGATTGAATGTTGAACGGTTTGGATTGACTGTTTGGACTTTGAAAATGTAAAAACCGAAGCATTTGTTCCATGGCCGAGGATCAAACGTTTTGACATTAGCCACTCACTATATATATATATATATAGAGAGAGAGAGAGAGAGGTTGGCTACTCTACTTTCATAAGCATATGATGGCATATGCTTATAAGTCATTTTTGCGTTTTTAATGTCCAAATGGTCGATCTAAAGCGCTCAACATGTTCTCCATATTAATAAGGGTTTGGAAACGAAATTTACGTTTTTTGGAATTTTTTTACTATTTTCCTAGAATTTTTCAATACAGTGGTTTAATATGGTAAAAAAAAAAAAAAAAAAAAATCTGAAAAATGCTATTTTGAAAAATTCTAAACAAATAGTAATAAAATTCCAACAAAATATAAAATTTTGTTTCCAAACACATATTAATATGGAGAACATGTTGAGGCTTCACATCGACCATTTAGACATTGAAAACGCAAAAATGACTTATAAGCATATGCTCTCATATGCTTATGTAAGTAGAGTAGCCACTCACTATATATATATAGAGAGAGAGAGAGAGAGAGAGAGAGAGAGAGAGAGAGATAGACTATAACGTTTTACTTCACGCCATATTTTCATTTTGAAAATCCAAACAACCGATCCGAACCGCTCAACATGTTCTCTATATTGAAATGTGCTTGGAGACTAAATTTTACATTTTTTGGAACTTTTTTTACTATTTATTAGGCCACTTTGAAAATCGCTGATCCACTGTGAACAGTAAAAAACAGTAAAAATTTCTGGACCACCGGATCAACAATTTTCAAAGTGGCTTAAAAAATAGCAAAAAAATTCCAAAAAATGTAAAATTTGGTCTCCAAACACATTTCAATATGGAGATCAAGTTTAACGGTTCGGATCGATTTTTTAGATTTTCAAAATGAAAATATGAGCGTGAAGTAAAAATGACCTCTTACTTCACAACTCACCATAGCCCATCTATATATATATATATATATGCGAGGAGGATTCAAATGCACTATGATTTTGTGCTCCAATATGCTCCACATCATTTATCTCCGTTTTCATAGTCTGAACAGTCGATCCGAACCGCTCAACATGATCTTCATAATAAAATATTCTTGGAGACCAAATTTTATATTTTTTAGAATTTTTTTTACTATTTTCTTACATATGTACAATATCACTTTTTCAGATGGTCCATAATTTCCTTAAAACAGTAATTTTGTACCTATCTAAAAAAATAGTAAAAAAATTCTATAAAATATAAAATTTGGTCTCTAAGTATATTTTATTTTGAAGATCATATTGAGCGGTTCAAATCGACTGTTCGGACTTTGAAAACAAAGATAAAAGATGTGGAGCATATTGGAGCACAAAATCATGATGCATTTGAACCCTCCTCTATATATATATTACCAAACAAGTCACTGATATTACAATTAATCTGATGGTTGAGAAAGAGAGTGAAAAGAGTGTATGGAGGTTATGTCGACTTGATCATAGGTAGGCTCAAGGGATTCAGAAGGCTCATGGCATACCACCATAGTGATGTCGTCGATTTGCATGACATGCCTAAAATAGAGACTAACAACAGCCCAACGATCGTTGAGATAGTTGAGGAAATGGAAGAATCTTCATCAGCCTTAGGAGCATGAAAATTTAAGGAGACCTGGATCTGTGGAAGAGATACCAACAACAACTTGTTCCCGGAAAAAAAAAAATTTTGTATAATGTATCACAAATTATTTTCTTCAAATTGATTTACACTAATATCTTATATAATGGGTACTTGAAAATATAACATACAACATGTAAATCTATTTTTTTCAATAGTTTTTTTTAATTATTATACATTCGATAGAAATAAAATGAATGCAACCATCCCTCGCAAAAGAATATATAATGATCACGAATACTGAAATCTAAATAGCACTATTCATTTTTAGCTATCGGCATGAATTGTGTGACTGCATTTTACATGCGTTTTGCATTACAAATTATGAGCATGTCTTTTTTGTTTTCCTTTTGATAATGATAATTTATGCTATTTATTTTTAACTCCAGGAAGTCATTACTGTTTAGAATTATCTTATTCCCAACAAAATAATTTCAGCCTTTCCAAAAAGCAGCTTGTAAAATTCGTTGTGTTATAGCCAAATTTTCGTTTCCTTGGATCAGTAGGAAAAATGAAACACAGATTCTTCATTTTTAAGTTCCGCATCAAGTGAAATTCCAGTCAATTTCGTCCAAAATGAATGAAATAGCCTGAAATGACTGGAATCGGTGCCGGTATAATTCTGTTCCAGATTTGAACTAAAGCAAATAATTATATACAGAACTTAATGTTGAGAATTATAAGGGACAAAACCCTAGAAAATATATAATATTTAATACATTATTTCAGGCTAGCTAGAAAATTAACTGCATTGCTATTTATCAATTATTAACAAAGCTACAATGTTAATAAAAAACAAAGGCTCATGGACTTTACCGCATTAGCAACAAGTAATTGCCAAAACAAAAACAAAGAAAGAGAAGGCAAAAGGAAGTAAACATTTTTTGCAACTTGTATTTACCGCAAAATAATCCCTGAGCTTGTAAAAGAAAAATAAAAAGAAACATTAAAAGCACCTATACTTGATCCTCCACAGTATGGTATCTTCCACTTGTAGAACTTGTGATACCTACAACTTGGTTATGGTGACTATAATGTGTCGGTGCAGCCTTATGTGTGGCACGAGGGTTTTGAACGATTACTAGTACTGGATCAGTCGCTTTGCCAGAACTGGAGCAAGATGAAGTTCTCTGCACACCGATAAAATTATACAATTAAAAATATTTTTTTAAAGAACTGAGAGATAAGAAACCAACTTTGCTATGTAATAATGCAAAGTTGCAAACCTATTATGAAAAAGCAAAGTGTAACTTAAAGAATCAATATACTGGCAGTTTTAATGATGCAAAAATTGGCAGTTCGTCAGATATGAGCTGTGTTAATAATGACTAACTTTTGTGAAATTAGTGAAAAATGTTAATTAAGAGGTAATGCATTGAAAAATAAATACAAGTAATTCAATTTAACTTACCACACCAACATGCCACTCTTGCGAGATCAGGTCCTTGAACTCAGCTTCATCCACTTCCTGAAAAGAAAATGATTCATCAAATAATTACTACTTAACCTACCGCCCGTACTGATTTAGTTATAACCAGTGGCACTTGTGTGTTATGTGTCAGTTGGCCCAAGTTAAAAAGTAACTAAGTTAATCTAAAGAAGATGAGAAGTATTTTAAAGGAGAGTATATATATACCACGCTATAAACTGGAGGCACTGTCATCTCCCAACCTGACTTCAGAGCAGGCATCACAGAGAAATGCATCAATGCGTCGGGTATTCTAAAATTCCATCTGAAAAAAAGACAACATGGAGAATTTAATAGTTGTATAAAAGAAAATCAGGTTCCTAATAAGTTACAAGTTAGGTACCTTTCACTGATAATTTTTCTATAAAATTCTAGTGAAAAGGCTATATTTCCAATACGAAAGGTCTAGATTATCTCATACTTGCACACAATCAGTGTTGATACTTAAGTAACAAGTATCTAGGATTATAACATAATTTTAAAACTAATAATATCTGGCCAAAAGAAATATGAAAATCCTTATAGTAGCGTAATTTGTTTATCTTAGTACCAGCTGGTAGCCTGGTACGAAGGTAGTTCAATTATTGGCTTCCTAGTAACTTACCCAATGTACAAGAAGATACAATATTGCACCCACTCACGTACTAACAAGCGAAACCAATAATTATCTGGCGTATCCTCGGTGTTTATATTCATCTGCAGGCATGAAGAGAATTATTTTTAGGTCATATCCATACATTTCTTTTGCATACAGCATATCTACAGAAATGTGTGTGTTCTCTAATTCTCAAATTATTGAAACCACTCATCTCACTGGTAGGCATAGATATCTCCCATGCACAGACTGTACTGCTAACAGATTTACTTCATCTTAATTTTTCTAGCTAGTGTTTGTTCATGATCGAATAAGTCATAGATGTTCAATTATACTGGTTTACTGTTTTTTCAAGGTAATTATCTAGACCAAGATCCCATATCATTTAGATCCTGTTCTAACAGCAGTCAGATCTCTGATTTACAACTTTTTCCAACTTATTTTTCTTTTCTTACAAGATTTGTTGCATTATATGTATTTAATCAGTTAAAACATCTGGACATAAAGCAGAGAAAAAGAACTCTACCACGATCAGTATACTCAATTATGCAGCAGTACTAGTAAATGCTGGTATGGTAATCCTGGTATTGTGGTACACAAAACCATGACAAGATTAAATATTTAGTTTAGATTTGAAGAGCCTACCAAAATGTATGCCACTGCCACGATCTGCATTGTTCCCTGAAATCTCCTAGTAAAGCAAAATTAATCATTTTTAGCAAATCATCTTAACTGGATTTATTTTAGGATAAATTACCCATATACCCTGCAAAATTTGAGAATGCATATACCTCTAAAAAGTGAGAAATGACTTGTACAAGAACTAATCCACCAACTCTAATATTCCCAAATATAGACAGGTGGTCAAGGAGGGCAGTGTGGGATATTTTCTTAAGCTTGTCATGATCTCTGGATACTACTTTTTCAGGGCTAACTTAAAAACAAATACTTTAGGGAATTGCAGTATGGACAGGATATTGTCCCTTTTCCTAAACTAAGGGGGGCTTATTTAAAAAATACTTCCAAGGGTTATACAGTGTTGACAAAAATTGTCTCTTTTTCTAAATAAGGGGAAAAAAAGGATGATAAACTTACTTAAACATAATGTATTTTGTGTTGAGCGCACCGTGCATCGACTGAACGTCTTCATCCTCTATGAAATTTAATTGCTCACTAAGCATCGATAAGTTCTCTGAAATTCGCCTGAATATGATATAAAATGAGACCATGTAGCTTGCTAGAAGAAAGGCCTGCTTAAAAATAGATAAATAAATGACAAAGCAAAAATTGTATTTTAATTAGGTTCTGGATTTTCTTTTTTCCATATCAAATGTCACTTGAGTAATAACTTAAATTTCAATCTCAACTCATATTCTTGAAACAAGAAGTTCCATACATCAATTGAAAAATAGGCATTGCTAACACAAATACTGAGGTTTATAACCCTATAATAAATTTGTTGTTCCAATTCGCTGAGTATATTTAGAACTCGTTTATGCAACAACACAACCATGATATGGTAACCATGCAATCAGAAAGCATCACGAGCCCCAAAACACCAAAAAACATAATCAACAAAGTAGCATGAAATAAGAATAGAGTAAGGATTCCTAACTAGCTACCTACCGTGAAATAAGGGACACCGGCCTTGTAACCGATTTGAGTCAAGTAGAGGAGGCAGCCGATACCTGCAGTGGTACGGCGCTCGCGCAGGGAGATACGTTCACAAACAATACAGTACCCATGCGATATGAGCAGGAACGCCACAAATGCCGCCGTCTGAAAAAGAATTCCCGTCACGTACACACCAAATGACATCCAGAGAGAGCATACCTCCAGATTTATGCACGAGTACCTGCACATTTTATATTATTATTTCTAGGGTTTTAAGCAATGCTTATATACTATTTTATTTCTTTTTCTGTATTTGGCTCTTTCAATTCTCCTCTTTTGTCTTTTTCCTTTCTCGTATGTTACATTCAATCTCAAATTTTAAAGTAAGAAATGGACACTAAATTAAAGAAAAATCAGATGAAGTCCCAGGGTTTTTCAAGCAAAGATTAACAATATAGGTACGTCATGACCAGTATGGTACCAGTAACTCGGTAAGTAACAGTGTAAGTCTGGCACAGTAAAAATATGCATAATGTTGTTGTTTGATTTTTGACCAATTTAGAGTTAATACTTGAACCAACTATAACAACTAAACAGTGCTATTGAGGTTTTATTTTTGGTAAGACATTTGACCAATTTTCTGACTTTAAAAGAAAATTATGATATTTTCAAGGGGAAAATTTTAAACTCACCAAAAGGAAAATGCAAGAGCGAGTTGCAGAGTTTTGATCAACGGTACCAGTGATAGCATCCATTGAAGATTATTAGCCTGGCATAACACAAAATTAAATCTTTTAAAGATGATCACATACCTTTATTTAGAAAAGGAAAGGATATGATGGTAAATTGGTAGTTGTAACAACTAAGCATCTCTGCCTCACTTAGTACAACAGAAAACAAAATAAAAGTAACCTCTAATTTTCCTCCTTTACAAATAAAGAAGGGATAAATTAATGAAAGAGAAAAGGAACCTGGAAATGGCGATTTCTCCATGAACTAAGTCCCCATGAGAACCCTGATACAGCCCATATTGCTAGAAAGGCCAAGTAAACCGAAGGTAGCGGCCGGTACGAATCATCTAAATCAATTTGACTCGTTGGAGAAGTTGTAGTAGAGTTCAAGTCCATGTTTCCTCTTTTTAATTGGTTAAAAAGTGAGAGAATTTGTGGGGAAGATGTGAAAAAACTACCACGCCAAGAAATTTATGAAGTCTCAGGCAGAGAGAGGATATATAGGCGGGACTGTGTTCTAACTTCTAA
Organism: Carex littledalei; assembly: GCA_011114355.1. Classification (NCBI taxonomy): domain Eukaryota; kingdom Viridiplantae; phylum Streptophyta; class Magnoliopsida; order Poales; family Cyperaceae; genus Carex; species Carex littledalei. The sequence goes on from CM022087.1 coordinate 11,191,173, forward strand.
TTTCCCACGTTCTAGTGTTTGTTTCAATCTTCTCCTGTTTAAACACTGGATATCTCCATTGATCTCAGATTATTGCTTCTTTGAGATCATTTATTATGTTGAATGGACCCTCCAGTGAAGAATGAGAACTGAGAGGATGCAAAGCACAGAGGTGCTTTTTTCTCACCAGAAATGTTGCATGGAGCAGGCAGGAGTGATCAAATGCAAAATATGTTTCAACACTTTTGAGAGTAAATTACAATTTTGCCCTTGGATTTTGATTGGAGTTCCCATGAATAGAGCGAGGCACATTTGTGTGAGTCAATTGATGAAAAGGAGGCCAGATTTACCTTAAAAGTTATTAATTAAATATAGACAAGTTTGACCACGGTCTGAATTTAAAATTTTAGTTTTAATGGTGGTGAAAAATTGTAGTCAACAACAAGGTGACTCATGCAACCTAAATAAAGTGACGTTACAAATGGAATAAAATATTAATAACTATCATACAAAAAGAAAGAACTAGTGTTAATTGCATGATGAAATGAGCGTTCCATTTTTATCCGGACATAGGGGCAATATCGTCCAAAATACATTGAAAATGGAGGATGAGAAAAAAATACAAAAAATGGGAAAGGGGATTTGTTAGAGAGATCATGCGTCAGGTTGTGTGTGTGGTTCAGTTCAAGGAATCATGGTATCACACACCCCAATCATCCCCATGGATTATGCATGTAGTGGGGTTGTGTGATCTCCTTTTTTCCTATCAAACGCAAATACTAATCAACATAGAATAGATATTTTATAAAACAATCCTTCCTCATATATCTTTTATTAGGAGAAAAAATGGGAGCGAAGGGGCTAGGATGGTCATCGAATCAAATTCGGTCTGATGTTTAATCTGAATCATTTGATCCACATCCAGATTTGTGCATCGATTTAGCAGTTTATAATTTTAATTGTACTCACTATCTTGAAGTGGATCGAACAATTCAGACCAAATATCAGATCAAATTTAATCTGAAACTTCTCTATTGGTTGCTTATTTGACAACTATTTTTTAAGAAAAAATCCTCTCCCCACTGTCCTGTGTGAAAACAGACTCCTGCTTAAATTTTTTGCTGAACTAACATATGAAATAATTTGGATATAGGGACCATAAGAAAAAAAAAATCTTCATAGAAAGACTTAAATTTAATTCAATCTAAAAAAATTCAAGACTACCACAACTGATCTTGAAATTCAAACTCCATAATAAATAAATGCCAGCGCAACAAGGAATATATGACTTTCAGGGCACGAAATATTTTTCCTAACAATGAAATGCAAAGATATTATCAATTTATCATTGTTCGGCGCATTTTGTTCACTGAGATTGCTTATCAGTAATACGCCATTATGTCGCTCGTTAATACTAACTGCTTGTACAATGATTGATTATTTTATATTTTTGTGCATAGTTCACAGTTAATACTTATCAATAATACGCCATTATACGCTATTAATACTTTGAACACTCGACATTTTTTTTTCTGATAAATGAATTATTTTTAAAAAAAATAGCGCTTTCAAAAGGGGTTAGCGGGTTAATTACTCGCAGTTGTCATTTAATAGTTTAATTAAGCAAGATAAAAGCGTTCGATAAATTATGATAACATTTTTTTTAAATCTACTTGTTGTCTTGTTTAATTTAGTTTATGAAGTCCAAATTATAAATCAAACATTTCCAAATTTAATAACACAACATAAATATTAATTTTATGTCTCTAATGTTATAAATTCTAATACTTCGATGCAGTAAGTTAATACTTAAATACTACAAGACCTCATTTTTCAAAGCAAAATAATAAGCAAATTGGTTAATGCTAAAAAATTTCGAAGTAAATTAAAACCTAAACATTAAAAACCGTTAACCATCAAAATTCACTAAATCTATATATATATATATATGCTATTTCAGCGCTATCATTATCCGTGTTTTTTCAGCAATTATTTTCTTAATCATCAAAATATGTTAATTTTTTCAAAGATTTTAATATCAAAATGTCCAAGAACTATTTCATCAACTTCATTTTTATTTAATCGTGTCTTCTAAAAGCTAGTAAGAAATAGAGAATAGCGTCTTGACGTCTTGACGTCTTCCGTTTCCGAAGTAAACATTTGATGATTGGAAACCCACCTGAATTCTGTAACGGAAACGGACTTCCATCGTTGTAACGAGTCATAAACAAACTTCAAAATTTGTGATTATTAGTCTGTTCTTGTAAAACACTTGAGAATATTTATATTGAAATTTATATTCTAATTTCTAATTCAGCATAGCAATTTCTTTTATAATTTTTGAAAATGTATGAGAATTTCATAATTGGCAAGCTTTTCTTTAAAAAAAATAAGTTTCTAATTCTGATGTTGACAAAAGTATAGATTCTCATTCGCCTATTATTAATTGCTAATTTTACATTGGACTTCCAATTCTAATTTCTAATCCAACGTGGTGACTTCTAATTAATTAAAAAATAGAGATGTTCTAAGTTATTTTCTATTATTTTTATTACAAATATATTTAATTTCATTAATTTCGATGCTCTTATGGCTCTGTCAGTGACCCGTCATACTGGTGCGGCAGATGAACTGCCACAGAAAATCTAGACTGTTTGTAATGTTGCTGTTTAGAAAAAATAAGATGATGCCATGATGGAATGGTAGGAAAGCGTTTTGAGAAGCTGACATTTCACTTGTCCCACATAAACGCTCAACAACACATTGACTAAATAATAATTTTGAGTATAAAAATATCATTTGATATTTAGGTGCAATTGGAGGGCATTAGGTAAACCAATTCTATATCATATTGACTCAAATAGTTATTTTTTATCTTCTTCTAGTGTTTGGATTAAAGAAGATTGTTGATATTATTATATATGTGAGGGGTAGCTTAATAATTTGTGCTAATGTAACTGTTTACTTACCCAACTAAGTATTCCTGAAACAACAGACACCTTTTTTTCAGGGAAAGAAAATTGAGAACTAACGTTAATTTCTATGTATATTTGATCTAAAAAATAAAAATGCAACGGTGTTAATTTTTTTTTTATTGTTTATGGTTGGATATACTGAGTGTACACTGATCAAATTGGATAAGTCATAAGTTTGTAGTGGTCAACTTTTGGAGGTTTTGTGATTCGATAAATATATCCAAAATAAGCAATAGTTATATGAAATGTAATTCAAATCATTATATTTGTTGAGAATTTTTTTTATATGAAATGTAATTCAAAATAAGCAATAGTTAAGAAAATTAAATTTAAGCATGTTACAAAATCCAATTACCAATGATAAATAGAAATATTTTCTGAAAGGAGTAAAAATTAAAAATTAATATTATAATAAATTATTCCTGAAATAGTTTACTAATTCGATAAATATAATGATTTTTTCCTTAAAAATAATAGTATGTGAAGGTTTAGGTGTATTATGCTTGACCTTTTTACCAACATTTTTATTCAAAATTTGAAAATTCAACTAATATCGAATTAAGTAAAAACTAATTTATGATAAATTCCCAAATGATTAATATGAGTTCTAATAGCACATTGTACATTTAAAATTAGGGTTTAAGGTGCTGTTACCAGTGGGGGGAATAATAATAGATCAATTGGCATTATTTTCTACTTAATCCTACTCACCAAAAATTTAACTCAACTAGTATTTGCACAAAACCTTCAAAATATCCATTTGAAGCTACCTTTAAAATCCGGATATAATAGGCTTCATAAATAGGGCTCCTTATTATGGGGCTATAGATTACATGCTGGGCTTCTGGCCCTAAATAATAAAAATCTAATCATACAGGCTGCAAACTACATCTACATAAATATGCAAGGTAATGTTAGCCCATGTATGACATCCGGCCTACTAATAACTATTATAACTGGGTCCGGATCCTCTAGTAATCCAATTTTTTAGTTTAGATCCGGACTGTCCGATTCGAATTTAAGATAATCTGGCCGCCTGAGGTAGAGCGCACGGGGCCCCTTTAATCTAATTAAAGACGGACTGATTCAAATTGGACGGTCCGGATCTATACTAAAAAGTTGGGTTACTTTAGGAGATCCGAACTCAAGATAACTTTGGTATCATCTCATGTTTATACTTGTGTTTTTTTAAGGAGCAATTTCATGTATACCATTCACATTTTTCAAATTTTACGTATTTACCCTTCAAATTCATAATATTGAATTTATCATTTATACATGGTGGTATTTACGCATATACTTGTGTATGCATCATAGGTAAGAAAATGAACAATTTGTCCCCACGAACTGACCAATTACAAGATTGAACATTTCTCTTATACACAATACATATTTTTTTAATAATAATAAAATGAGAACTTTATAAAGTTAAATGATTTTTAATAGAAAATATAATATTTTGGATAAATTTATGAGTTTTTCAAATCTAGAACGATAAATATGATATTATGAATTTTAAAAGAAAAAATACGTTATTTCGAAAATATAAAATGGTATACCTAAAATTCCTCCTTTAAACAATCATGTATAAAAAGTGGCTTTAAATAGTAGCTATAGAAAATTATACAAAAAGAGAAGCAAATTGGACTCTTCATGAAACTGAAATATCAAGTTGATGGACTCTTCATGAAACTGAAAATTGTATACTAGTATTAAATCATTCATCTACCAAGGAATAATGAGGTCTCCACCAAATTTACTTTGGACTTAAATTTAACACCTCAGCCCCACCCAAAGTAAAAAAGCGCACCAATTAGGCTTCAAAAAAGGTGTTTTGATGGAATCTAGTGGAATGGTTATCTAAATTCTGTTTAGCTCTTAGCCATTGGGAAGGGGTATTATAACTTGCCATTTGTCATTCTTTGTTGCATTTTGCGCCACACTCCCTCCAAAACCGTTAAATTACGAGAACACCCACAATTTTTTTTTTCAGAAACTTAGAGCATCTATATTCTGGTACTATTAGAGTTTCTAATCTGATGTGGCAGTTTCTAATCCAGTTTCAGAGATGTGGGAGAGTTTCTTATTTAGAAAATATGCAGTAAAGTCTCTTATTAAGAAATTGTTTATAAACTTCATGCTGACTAAATGATTGGCTCAAGTTATTTCTATTTTTTAATTTGTTGCTGATGTGGCTTAATAGAAACTATAAAATTAATTTCAGAGATGTAAGAGTTAGAAATTTTAAAGACCTTAATTTATAAAAAGAGGTTAACAGTTATTTAAAAACTCATTTGAGTTGTTGGAATGTAGATGCTCTTAGTTTTTGGATGCATTTGATTTTTTCTATTTACTTTCTAAATAACATTTTTTTGGGAACACCCAACATTGTTTGTTTTGCTTCATACACCCTTGATATGAACCCTCCAATATGTTTTCATTAGCTTTAATCAAGATGTGTAATTTTTTTTTTATATATCTCCAATCAAGCACAATATATATTTGGTAATATAAAAATGAGGATTAACAGAAACAATATCGGAAATCGCAGGTTTGTAGAACTAGAAAGTTCTTAGACATTATTTGGTAAAATGTACACTTTGTTGTGCAAACAAAATGTGTAAAAAAAATTCAATTGGTGGCCTAACTTCTTAGAAAATAGAGTGCCAATGGAGGCTGGTTATTTTTTGTTTGTCACAATCAGCAACTGAGATGGTGCACATTTAGAAAGTTCTTAGACATTATTTGGTAAAATGTACACTTTGTTGTGCAAACAAAATGTGTAAAAAAAATTCAATTGGTGGCCTAATTTAAATTTAGTGCTACCGTAGAAAAATTAGGATCGTTCGTTTTGACTTGACACGGTTATTAAAGAGACTCCGCTAATTTTTAAATTGATTGAGATTCTGATGAAACGGTCTGAAATCTAAATTCAAAATTTTATGTCACTGCATTGAATACGGACTTATTTTTTTTGTTGGTCACTATCAGCAACTGAGATGGTGCAGTGGCACACAAAAATTTGGAGCATATCACATCAAGGGATAATCACAAAGCTAATCCAACACAATATGATTATCATATGTGCAACACTTGACACGTTGGTTGGGAGCACACATTAGTTAGAGAGAGATATTCTAGATGCAGAAATTAGAATGGCGTCAATTTTAAGCTAATGCCTTTTTGCAGAATTTTTTTTTTATTTTTAGAACAACAATAAAAAAAATTAAAGAACCAAAAAGCAAAAGATTTTCAATGCTATAGAAAACACTGCACCAAATGTACGATTCTTTTAAGAATGATAACATAATGTTGCACAGTTGATCACAAAAGTATGTTGTCTTCCTCACAAAAGTCAACATGCTAAGGAACCGCATTAAATATGCAGTTTGTTAACAAGTTTTTAAAGGAACTGTATACTTTTTCGTTTTTTTTTTTTTTAGAAAAATATTTACTATTTTTCTAAAAATAAAATATTTTGTCATTTTTCATCATATACCAATTTACAGAAACCTTTTTTTGTTAACAAAATATGAGAAAAAGGCAAAAAATAATTGAACAGGAAAGGAGAAAAAAAGAAAGGTGAATTTTGACTTGTTGGAACTCATGATTTCTGAAAGCACTAAACGATGGCCGCAGATTGGCTTCGTTCTCTTGTGGCAGTCATTTGTGTAACCATCTATAATGTTGCTATTCTGACAAAGCAAGATGCCGAAAGTATATCAGCCGGTTTTAACCGGCATTAGTCTCTGTCAAGCTAATGACATGGGCAAAGTACACCTGGTAAAAAAAGCTTGAAAAAATAAAACTAATGGGGTGACGACATGATCATGTGTTATTAATTTACATACTTGTTTTTTTTTGTTTGCTAATATTGATGATGACACCATCACTTAGGGCTGTAAATGAGCCGAGAGTTACTTCCAACTCGTGCTCACTCATTTAATAAATGAGCGAGTCAACTCGAGTTGGGATGGCAATAACGAGTTGCAAAGCCAACTCGAGTTCAACTCGTTACCAACTCGAGTTGGCTCACAACTCGTTTAACCCAAGTCTATAAGATAGTCCATAAGACAATTCGAGTTCAGCTCATTACCAACTCATGAAATTGCTTATAACTCGTTTATAGCTCATTACCAACTCGTTTATAGCTGACTCCTGAGATTTATTGTGGCGAATTTTGTGTAACACTGTAACTCGAGTTGTTAATGAGCGAGTTGGGGTATGCTCAAACTCAGCTCATTAGTTAAACGAGCGAGTCAACTCGAGTTGGAACAATTTCGAGTTATAAATGAACGAGTTTAAACGAGCAATTATTGAGCGAGTTGCGAGTTTGAACATTTTTGTACAGTCCTACCACTCCATTAGTATCGGGACAAAAAAAATTACAGAACAACTTGATTAAATAAAATTAAAAGTTAATCATATAGAAGTGGACAAATTTAAGTCAAATGACCATATCAAAGAAAACAAGGTTAATATTTAGTGACCTCCTAAATTTAGATAACCGAATTTGTATTCTCTGAGTTTAACTCAAGTTTTGAGTTTAGATCCGAAGGTAACTCAAGGTTGAGGTGTCATATTTTATCGAGTCTGCATCCTCCAAGGTAACTCAAAATTTGAGTTTACATCTAAAGAAATTGTTTGGCAATAAGGAATTAAGTCTCCTTAAAGCTTAATCTGTTTTCTTTAGCTTCCTTAGCTGCTTAATTCTGCCGAACATCGGTTCCTTATTGCAGATTAAGATCACCTCCTTTAGCCTCATTTTGCCCGGATCTTAATCCTCTGCCCGGACCTTAAGGCACCTCAACATCTTCCTTTAGCTTCCATAGTGCTCATTAAGCTCTTAATCATTCACTCTTAATCCCTTGTTGCCGAACAGCCCAAACTGTCCAATCAGAATTCGGATAATCAACGTCAATTTAGAAATTCACAAAAAAAAATTAATATTCGTACCAAAATTGACTAGACGGTCCAGATTCAAACTCAAAATTTAAGTTATCTCAAAGAATCCGAACTCAATTTTACCTTGGTTCATACATTAAAAAAGCCCGGCATAAATGCATAATGATTATAGAGTCATAAGATCTTGGTAGTATGAATAGAACCTTTTAATCAATTGGAGATACTGTTTAGTTGTGTTCATTTTTTTTTCTCCCCACTCTCTGCCTCTGTTATTGGTTGGAACTGGGAGGCATGTGCGCATTTGCATACTCATTAGCCCATATCCTCCAGAAGTGCACTGTTCCATGTCTAAGTGCTTCTCTGTGAGAAGTTACAAGTTCGAAATCATGATTTTTTATAAATATTTAAAAATGAAAAAACTTGTTCTTCATCTTTATCTTAAAAATTAAAAATTGTTACATAAATCTAAGCCGAATGCAAAAATCTCGATCTATATCGAACAATCCAGATTGAGTATCGAGCCCAATTTAATCAGATGCCTATCAAACCCATCGCTCCCATATAAGCTATATCATGTGCTTCGTGTAGAACGAGTCAAAAAAACACTTTTATGTGAACTATCAGGGGGGACCAGTCTAAGTGCAAATGAGGATATAGTTCCATTTTCCACTAAAATATAAAAAATTCTTTATATAGAATTTCTAATGAAATTTCCCGCTGGGATTGTCGCACTTAGCTGGGTTAGTGGATCACTTTAAAGTTCCTCTTTAGGTTAAACAATTATTACAATAATATATAGTTTTCGTATATCTCTCTGTAATTGTAACAAGAGACGGACACGATGTTTGGTGTTTTTCTCTTATGATCGTATGATTTATTAAAAAAAATATCTCCCTGTAAATTTTTAGTTTTGAATCTTTTGCGTCAGGAATAGATGTAAATTGTAAAAGCAAACCGTTCAACCGTCGCAAAATCTGTACCCACAACCCACACTACAGAATATATATAAAACATTGTGAAATTAATATGTTTAGACTTACAACTTTCAAGACTAATGAGTTCACAAAAGGTTTTTGTGCACTTCTAGTGCGTTTGTTAGTTTATAGTCATGTTATGTCGGACGGTAATGATTTACACTGTGCACTTCTAGTGCGTTTGTTAGTTTATAGTCATGTTATGTCGGACGGTAATGATTTGCACTGTGTACTTAATTTTCTAGCTACGTTTTCTGAAAAATATAAAGGTTAAGATTTTCAAATTCCAATATATAAAAATGATTTTTGTTAAGTTTCAAACTTGTGAACTCTCGTGCAGAGAATAAAAGTTGGTGCTCTTCTAACTCCTTACTATATATGTAACTGCAAGTAAATTGAAGTACTAGTGCCAATGCAAATTGCAATTTCTTAGAGGTATTTCGCCATTTTTTAAATTGGCATTTGGTTTTATAATGCGATTGGTGATGGGTGGATGATCAATTCAAATTTTAACGGAGTAAATTAATTGTGTTTTATGACCATCTAGTGGCACCAATTTGCCTAAAGCCCTTTAAACATGGAAGTAAAATATTAGTGGTAACATATAATAGTGATTGGTTCCATGATTGCGGGGAATGTCAGCAAAAGTTCTGGTGGATAAAAGATGTGCATCTGTTACGCAACGCAGATGATGAGACGACGAGCGATCCACGCAAGACGAAGCTAGAAAATTGAGATTAAGAGATTAAAAAATTAAATATAGTGTAATTTTATTTTATAAGAAAGATGAATAATATCAGTACATACACAATTTACAAAATTTAATAGAGAATTATAAATTTTGAATTTATGAGAAATGCTTTGCACTATTTTCCTAACGGTACCTTCAGCTCTTGAATTCAAGGAGTCCGGCTAGTATGATACTAATTCTCAAATTTATTGGATAGATTTCAAACGACTAATACAAACTGTTCAAACTGATTTACTTTATGAGTGAATGTGTTTACATGCAAAAAAATATTTTTTTCGAGTTATTTTAGTGTTAAGTCAAGCGGTCAAAAATATTAAAAAATAAATACACTAAAATTAACTTAAAAACTCCTACATTTGACTTGACACTAAATAAATTCAAACATTACAAATTTTGCATGTAAATGCACAAGCAAAACTAATGAAGTAGATCGGTTTGAACGGTTTGGATTCACCGTTTGAATTCGATTCAATAGGTTTTGGAGTTGGTGTTTTATACTGAAATTTTTAATAATATTAAAAAAATATATAAAATTTAACATTATGCACTCAAATTCGGGAAAATTCAAAATCTGCCCAATTCAGAGAATAATTCTCCAGATCCAGACCTTCTTTCCGGAAAATTATTCTCTGGATCCAGGGCGCCTTGGTTAACGCATACCCGGAGAATAAATTCTCTGGATTTCAGCTTTTGGAAAATTATTCTCCGGATTTCAGTTTTTTTTTAATTAAACAGAAAATGTTATGATTTATTTTTTTATTGAAACATTAGAAATATTTAATATATTTCTTTGAAAATATATGGAATAATATATAATTTAATTTATTAGAAAGACTATGATAAATAACCCGGATCAACATTTTTCAAGCCGCATTTTTTGGGGCTGTAAGAAAAATTAAAATATTTCTTTGTCTGATATTGGAAAGAAATAAAAATATTTTGGATCTGAATTATTGATCTCGGTTCAAAAGTCACTTCTGAGTAAATAAAGAAAATATTGTGGTCCTTCTAGTACATTTAAATTCTAAGATATTGTATCCATTTTGAAAAAAAAAATTGATAAGATATCATTTCGTCTGACAAAAGTTAGAGAAAATTCTTATTTTTTCGAAATAAAAAGGACCACAATATTTTCTGTATTTATCTATAAATGACTTTTGAACCTGGACCAATAACTCAGATTCAAAATATTTTTATTTTTTTCCAATAACACAAAAAAATATTTTAATTTTTCTTACAGCCGCAAAAAATCCAGCCTGAAAAATGTTAATCTGGATTATTTGTCGCAGTCTTTCTAATAAATTCAATTATATAGTATTTCATCTATTTTCAATATAAAAAATAAATAAATCATAACATTTTCTATTTAATTAAAAATAAATAAAAAACTTAAAACCAGAGAATTATTTTCCGAAAGAGAATCTTTGAATTCGAAAAATTATTTTCTGGAAAGAGACGCTGGATCCGGAAAATAATTTTCCGGTTTGGGCAGATTCAGAAACAAGTTGAAAATAGGTACAGATTTTGAAATTTTAAAACCTTTTTGGATATTAATAAAAATTTCGTGTTTTATAAGCTGACACTGATATCATACTAGTCGGACTCTGGACTCAAGAGGAACAACCCTTAATCTTGAGGTCCGGATTTCTAAATTCAAATTTTGAATTTGAATTCTGGCTGTTTGATTATAATTTGTATTAATTCAGACCAATTTGAAAATTTATGAGGCATCTTTAATATCCGTGCTAAAATGATCGGACGGTATGAAGTGTTCATAGCATGACTTAACATATTGATGTTACTATTTGAGGCTTTATTATGCGCTTCTATTTATGCATGCAGCAGTGACTCACATATTGATGTTACTATTTCAGGCTTCTATTATGTTTGTGATTTTCTTTTTTGTTAATTGATGATGGACCGAAGGTATAATATAGCTCTATGTTTTTTAATTAGTTTAATTCATAGTTAGTATGAGGGTAGAATTGTCAAAAGAGTATAACGAATATTTTTAAATAATTGTGCCAGAAATTTTAAATAACAAACTTAAAACTGTTGCTCTTGATCTACGTAAAGAGTCAAATGTTTAAATTACAAAATTTTAATTTTCTGGTTCGTTTTGTTTAGCATGAGAATGATGAGAGGTTGAATGCCGAACAATTTTGATATATTTATTTTTCCAATAAAACTTTAACCTCTTGACAAAAAATTAAAGCCTAAAATGCAGATCCTTTCAATAAATAAGTTCAAGAGTTTGAATTTATCATTGAAGCCAATTCGATAATTTAAGTTAAGCTCACATATGCATTGGTTGCACACGGAAGACAACACAGAGAGAGCCACATCAAATCTTCAGAGCCTATAGAATATTCTAGAATTCAAATAGGATATTCCCCTCCTCAAATATTTCCAAGCAGCAGAACCCACCAAAGTGGAGCACAAGTGCACCAATGATTCTTACTTTGCTTTTATTTATTTTTCCCCAATAATAAAAATTTTGTATTTCCAAAGCACAGTGACTTAAAAACAAAGCAATATGACCCTTTTCCTTTTGCAAATTATAACCAACATTTTACTTTAATGGCATTGTTGTAGTATTACAAAAGACACCCAACAACGAGATTGAGAGTGATTTTTTTACATGAATTTAATATCAAGTCGATTACATTTTTTTTTCAAAGTTAGTCAATTTTATATTAGTTTTGGATCCTGCATAGCTATCATCCAGTTTCTCAGACTTTAATTTTAATTTTGATTTCATAATAAAAGAAATACTAGAACTAGAGAAACGCTTCCCATAATAATTTTTCATCATTGTTTCATTGATTTTACTGTAAATGTATAAAAAACTTTAGGGTGCCAAATGAATAATTTCTCAATCCTTTTAAATTAATTAATTAGCTAAACAAAAGAAGTACCACTAATCTTGATGGATCTCAAATAGAAGCATAATTAAAATAACAACTTTATGAAGTTTTATCAGAGTAATATTAATCTGTGTTATTGATTTAATTACATTGGAATTTCATGTACTGTATATAATCATAATTTTTTCTTCATCGTAAACGAGCCAAGCCGAGTCGAGTTAGACAAAATTTGAACTCCGCTCATGCTAAAGCAAATTGAGCCATACCGAGCCAATCACAAGACGAGTTGAGCATAGATCGAGAGTTATCACGACTTAGTGTTGCGAGCCACACATAGACTATGAGCTGAAAAATAATTTAATCTTTTTATTACAACAAATTTCATCCTCTCATATTAAACACACACAAAAATAATAAAAGATTGAACGAGGCACGAACTGCAATTTTTTTGTCAGTCCTACACACGTGTAAGGTGATTGTCAAGTATTTTTAAGTCGCATAGACGAATCTAATCGGATATTCATTCCCCCCTTTGAAAACTAAAGCAATTGGATCACGGGTGCGGGGAATAAAAATGTTATTCCCAGGATATTCTGGAATAATTCTCTAGTTAACACTTTGATAGGACCATGCACTGAAAGCCTCATAAAACCACTAAGTACTAAGTCCAGGTAGCAAGTCCAAGAAGCATGTCTGTCCGAGTTGTCCGTACGGGACTCTGCTTAAACCACCAGCCCGTGAGATAAGTATGTTTGAGTTCTCCGTACGAGACTCGAACTAACTTGCCGGCTTGCGAATAAGTCCAGTCGAGAATTCGTACGAGATCTAAACCGACTTATAGGTCTATAAATATCCCGAAATTCAATGAGCTCGGAACCACGATTCAGACATACCAGTACATAGAGGATAGAGTTACGTACTGAGGAGATTCGCAACAAACTTGAACTTGAATACGTAATAAATACACCTAACACGCATGGACTAATCACTCTCGAATTAGAACGTGCTTAGACACACTACGCCTTAATCCGACACTTGTAACTCAATTTGGCGATCACTGTATTACTTAAATCACAAAAAGGAGACTTTGTTATTACTTAGCTTTTCAGGGTATGTTTGGATGCACTAAGAATAGTGCTATTCTTAGAATAGCATTGCTATTCGAATAGCTTGAGCAACCAAACGTACTACTTGCTATTCGGAACAAGAAGAATAGCGTTGTTCCACTATTCTAACAAAAAGTTGGAATTGTGATTGGAGCTTTCAATATTAATACAAATCTAACATTTAAAATAATATTATATTACATTTAACATTTAAATTAATATTATATTGTATTATATTTAATCTAATATTTTATTTAATACTAATCTAATATTTAAAATAATATTTTATTACATTTAAAAATTAAATTAATATTATATTGTATTATATTTAATCTAATATTATATTAAATTTAATCTAATATTTTATTTAATACTAATCTAACATTTAAAATAATATTTTATTACATTTAATAATTAAATTAATATTATATTGTATTATATTTAATATAATATTATATTATATTTAATCTAATATTTTATTTAATACTAATCTAATATTTAAAATAATATTTTATTACATTTAATATTTAAATTAATATTATATTGTATTATAGTTAATCTAATATTATATTATATTTAATCTAATATTATATTATATTTAATCTAATATTATATTATATTTAATCTAATATTTTATTTAATACTAATATAATATTTAAAATAATATTATATTATATTTAATCTAATATTTTATTTAATACTAATCTAATATTTAAAATAATATTTTATTACATTTAAAAATTAAATTAATATTATATTGTATTATATTTAATCTAATATTATATTAAATTTAATATAATATTTTATTTAATACTAATCTAACATTTAAAATAATATTATATTACATTTAACATTTAAATTAATATTATATTGTATTATATTTAATCTAATATTTTATTTAAAACTAATCTAATATTTAAAATAATATTTTATTACATTTAATAATTAAATTAATATTATATTGTATTATATTTAATCTAATAGTTTATTATATTTAATCTAATATTTTATTTAATACTAATCTAATATTTAAAATAATATTATATTACATTTAACATTTAAATTAATATTATATTGTATTATATTAATATAATATTTTATTTAATACTAATCTAATATTTAAAATAATATTATATTACATTTAACATTTAAATTAATATATATTGTTTTATATTTAATCTAATATTATATTATATTTACTCTAATATTTTATTTAATACCAATCTAATATTTAAAATAATATTATATTACATTTAATAATTAAATTAATATTATATTGTATTATATTTAAACTAATATTATATTATATTTAATCTAATATTTTATTTAATAATTAAATTAATATTATATTACGTATTGGATAAAAAGATTTTTATATTACGTATTGATAAAAAAAGATTTAATCTAACACATAAATTATTACTCTATTCATTCCCTCCAAACTCTATTCCTAATATGCAATCCAAACAACTTTTTCACTATTCCGAATAGCTTGAGTTAGCACTGTTCTTAAACAGTAGCTGTTCTTATTTACTATTCTAAACAGTAGCTATTCTAGCTATTCTAGAGTGCATCCAAACGTAGCCTCATATGCTGATTCCACTTTTGACGAAACCAGAATGGAGAAAAGGTTAAAAAAAAAAAGCAAGATTTTTTTAGATTCTTCTTTCAAGTTTATATTTTTCTTTTGAAAAAGAACTTCTTTAAAGAACAACGCGCATCGTCTATATTTCGTATCGTTGTCGTGAAAAAAAAATTATGTAGTAGATTTATCTCTCGTATGTTGAAATTCAACTTGCCCTCTCCTTACGATTATGTCTCTCGAGAAGCATGCATAGGCGCATAGCAACTAATTACGCGTAATCAGTCAACGACACTTTGTGTTTTTTTGAAGCCGAACATGTGATATTTCTTGTCGACAACTTATGACTCGACATGAACTTAAAAGTTGTTTATTTGATTATCCATTAGTTTTTTTTATCCAAACAATGATTGATTATCCTTAATAAAAGTTTGGAGTATGATCCTAGCTAGCCATTTATAAAATCTAATGCAAAAATATTAATGAAAGAATATTATTGCTTAAAAACATTATGTGGTAATTAAAAAATATATCACATAATGTTTCTACTTTGAATATATTTCTAACAATATATACCTTCCCAAACGAGATGTTAAAATTTGTTGTCTGAAAGAGACTAAGCAAGGCTCAAGGTTATTCGGACAAGAGTGATATAAAAAATTTGACAAAAATGCCCTTCATCAAAATGCATTGCTCGTGGTTATTCTACTAATCATGATTTTAAATAGCACGCTATAGCGATTTTCGGACCATAAAAACTATAGTGTTATCGGCGCTGTAGCGTGCTATAACGGCGCAATTGACACTTGTCATGCACATGGTATAATTAGTTGACACGTATATGAATAATTATTATTATTTAGTAGATTTAATCTGATATTTAAAATATATAACTAGAATTGAAATAGATATGTTGAATATATTACATCCCGTGAGGTAACTCAAATTTTGAAATTGAATACAGACCATCCGTTATAAATTGACATGAATCTTAAAGTTGTTTGTTCTTTATTAATCTGCTTCGTAAATTTCGATTAAACCCAAAAGTTTCAATTGATCCAATCTTGAACAAACTAAAAAAATAAATTACCTCATAAAATATCTGAATAGAACTGTCACTGGAATGACAAAATCTAAATTTATAGAACCAAGAACATAATCCAAAAACCCAAAAATTTATAGAACCGTCACTGAATAGAACCGTCTCTGTATCATTGAAAGCATTTGAGAGTAGGTCCAATGGGCATTGGACCTACTTTGGTTCGATGGGTTTAATCACTGTTGATTTGCTTTAAGATTCGTGCACAATGCTTTAAAATTCATGCGTGTCTATTTCAAATTCCGTGTGCACAAATCTTCAATTAGATCGGACGGTCATCATGCTCGTTGAACCTAAAAGTAGGTCCGATGGGCATCGGACCTACTCCGTTCTCCATTGAAAGAAGTATCTCCACAAGAGAAGAGGAGAAGGGGCCTCAATTTTATTATTTTAACATTTTTATTCCTTAGTTGGAGTTCTTTATTGTCACATTGTCACTGATTATACAGCAATATAAAATGGATTGTATAAGTGGATGAAAAAGCAAAAGTCAATAAACGCTGAAAGTGGACCCCACGCAAACCTTTTTCTTTTCTAGTTTTCTCTCGTCTTTTGGACCTGGAGATTGTAGAATACAGTACATAAACCGACCACGGATAGATGAAAAGGTGAAAAAAGAAATGAAAAAAATTACCAAGTAATAATTCCCTGCTTGTAAATAACCGCAAAAAGGAATCTAATACAGTGACAGACAACTCGCGATACGAAATGCTACACGGGTTACAAACTAGAAGAACAATATTCAAATCCATAAACTTGCCACTCGTCGAAAGCAGAATTAGAGGGGAATATTTTTTTTTAAAAGAAAGAGGCCTTTCGATGGGCATTGGACCGCACCGCTTAGAGCCATTCGATTTGCTTTAAAAGTTACGAAATTAGTTTAGATTTACGGACATAATTTTAAATAAATTGTCCGTACAAATTTTAAAATTTTAAATTTGATGTAACAACTTTTAGAGATATCTTACTAGCATAGAATGAAGATAGGTCTTAGAGATATCTTACTGTACAACTTTTAGAGATATTTTACTAGCATAGAACGAAGATAGGTCTTAGAGATATCTTACCGTACAACTTTTAGAGATATCTTACTAGCATAGAACGAAGATAGGTCTTAGAGATATCTTACTAGCATAGAACGAAGATAGGTCTTAGAGATATCTTACCGAACAACTTTTAGAGATATCTTACCGTCACAAATCGGATCTAACAGTTCTTAGAGACATCACTCGAATTTGATCTGATGCTCATGATTCTTTTTTTTTTTTGTAATGTTGTTAGTAGTAATGGAATGCTTCAATTATCCAAAATGAAGAATATTTCTCATCAAAAAATCAGTCCAATAATACTACTCACTGGTAAATAGCGCAAGACTTCTTCGTGAATCTCCGCTATTTGAATATTTGAAGCCTCCTTAAGTTTCCGTAAACTTTATTTAGATTCATTGGTAGCTTAATTCAAGAGAAATACTTCTTCTTGTAATGTTTATATGCTGGAGGGAAAGATACTCGAGAATTTTCAAAGATCAGGTTAAAACCATACAAAATTTGATCATAGAGATGCTAGAACAATGGAATTATTTGCACTGAATGAAAGAGAAGTTCTCATGAAAGAAGAGTTTTAAGATATCAATTTCTTTTCATTTTCTTTTATTTTGCTCTTTTAAAAAAAAAATTCAAATGTGTTGAATCCTTTAGAAACTTTTTTACCAATAAAATAAATAAGGACTAAATTCTTATTTTTTTTCTCAAAATAAATAAATTCCGAACATCAACTCCTTGTCAAAGATTAAGATTCTTTTCTTTGGATTTCTTTTGTCCAAAATATTAATCCATGTCCAAACCTTAAGGTAATGTAATTTTGAATTAAGTTTTTTTAACGGCTATCTACAAATTAAAACAATCAAGACACAAACTTCTTAGTGCATATTAAGATTTAATTCTACTTTTGTTATCTAACAGCTTTACGTTAAGCCGGCAGACCTAGTGCTACATGATACATACAATTAATAATCATATTCGCATCATGTGCATAATTATTGATATAGACATAATATGTAACGAAGATATATCTCATTATATGTAATGATACACATTTTTGCCCATTCACACCCAAATAAGATCTCAACTTTTATTAACTTGCATAATAATTTTCCGTAAGGTATATATTTTTTTAACATTTTTACGAACTATATTTTTGTAAGGTATATATTTTTTAACTTTTAAGTTCTTGTCGGTGGAAAAGAAATAATTCTATAAATATGGTACATAAAAGATGTATATTGTCATAAAACACAACTGCACGCACACATAAAAAGGTGTTTTTCATTTCTGTGACAGGATCGAGTCAATGCTGTTTTTTCTTAAAATTAAAACTAAAATAAAAAGTCAATGTTGGTTTGCAGATTACTAGATTGACATGTAAGCCATTAGAAAGGTAATAATTATAGAAAAGATTTGGCACTGTACTTGCAATTTTGCAAATATTCTTAACCTCTAACAGTGCTCTCACCAAACATCTCCAACACACATTTAAAAAAGAAAAAGGCCTCAAGTGGCACTTTTAAAAGTCAATAAATTTAAAGCATCACAAAACTATAAAACAAATTAAAGTAATTGGTGGAATGTTTTTCCTAAATTAATCAGGTGCCTTCCTGCTCAAGCCTAGGTTGTTTCCCCCTGGTTGCAAAGGTTCGAATTTGAATTATTTGTTATTTGATAAGAGTTCAAATATCTCAATTCTTTGTGTCTTTATCGTGTTTTCATTTTTAAATTTTCTGATAACAAAAAAAAAACTTATAATTATATGTCAAAATAAAATAGTTAAATGTGATATGTATTTTCTCTACGACCATAAATTATCGACATCAGTATGTTTTTATAAACTCTTGATAACACTCAATACAAAGTTGGAATATCATAATCTTTTGCGTGTGCATAGAGAAAAATATAAACCATATCTAATTTTATCTTTATTTTTAAGTTTTAAATTTTAAATTATTAAAGTTTAAAAAATAAAGGCATAATGAAGACATAAAAAATAAAGGTATTTAAACTCTCCTCTTTGTTATAATTATTATATTTGAATTTAAAAATCATGGTCCATTAATAACATTGTCTGTAAATGAATTATTATAGTTAGATTTTAATGAAGCTTGATACTTGTATTTCAGTTGCAAATCATGTAACATCTAGGGTTAATTTCGCAGTGTGACTTGATTATATATTGTCCTCAATTTTGATGATCAACTTGGACTCGGTGCTGTCCACTGTAATTGAATATTAATTTTTCATTTAAATGGACCTTTTGTGTCAATTAAAAATTAATTTATCAAACTACTAAATAAAGTAACTATAACATGCAAAACACTTATTTTGTTAAGAATCAATTTTTGGTCTAGTGGTAAAGGCAATGCTTTGTGTGTGGAGTAGCGGGTTCGAAATCCGAAAAGAACAATCTTTTGTGAATATTAAATAATTGAATGACTTGACCTTCAATCTTTATAAAAAAAAAAACTTATTTTGTTATGATAATATTTCTCAGAAAATATGTTTTGTGACTAACTATAAGATGCCAAACACTTATTTTTGTATGATAATATTTCTCAGAAAATATGTTTTGTGATTATGTATACTTTGAAAATGTTAAAACTTCTGCAAATGAATAACATATAATTTAAGAAAAATGATAGATGCCTTCTTAAATTTGAAGTTTTCAACTGAATATGAGTTCAAAAACTACTTCACTAAAATATATCTCATTCTCTCTAAGGTAGAAAGTTAAAATGGAAAAAGAAAAAATAGTGTAAGATTATTTTTTAGTTGTTATATACTGTAGAGTGACTCATCTAGTCATTTCCTTGGGACCGTAGATAGCAACTAATTTGGCTTGTTATAATAACCAATGCGGCTCCTAGGCATTGCCATAAACAACTTATGCCATGAAATGCAGGGCAGAGACAAGATTTTCAGCAGAATGAAACAAAATTTTAAGATGAAATGTAATTTTATAATTATTTTGAATATTAAGTATGTTTTATAAACAAATTTAGAAAAATATAGAAACAAGCATAATTTGGGAATTTTTTTTATGGTGAGACATAATTTTATAAATTTTTAGATCTTATGTATATGTTTTATTTTATTTTCTTAAAAACATAAAAAAGAATCACATTTTAAGAAAAAAATTGTGTCAGAAGAGACAAGTGTCCTTCTTAGTCTACTAGTATCATGCACATGCATTGCGACGAGAACATATTATAAGAGAATAAAAAAAACTCATACAAAATGACATATTTTCATAAAAAAAATTAGACTAAATGACAAATAATATTTCTTAAATGACATAATAAATAACATCTACACATAAATAACATTCCTGAATGACATATTAAATGATATATATTTTCTTGATCTTTTTGACATATTTTTATAAAAAAATCTCAAACAAAATGTCATATTTAATGACAAATAACAAACTTTAAATGATATAAAAAAATAGAAAGAAATGAAGACATGACCAATTACAATTAATCAATTAAAAAAATTCTTAAATGATATTTAAAAAATAGAAAGAAATCATGACCAATAAAAAAATGATACAATTTGCGTGTGAAGAGTACGGTGACGAGTACGTATCTAAATAAATATAGACTTCTACACGTAAAAAAAAAAAAAAATATGTATAAAATTAAAATATTTGATCGGAAAAGCTGATTTTTAATTCGAAATTTCATCTTATTATCAAAATGGTTGGCGGATCAGAACATCTACGTGCTTAATATAAGAATGGAGATATGTGACTCTGCCATTAACAACAACATGTGTTATACTTCGTAAACATGAGAACATCATACAATCAGACACGATTAATTCATATCAAGTTTCAAAATTTCTTCATAATAAAAATGACAAAACAATCAGAGGCACTCGATTTTTGCCGGACATCCAAACACAAATATGATAAATCCATCGTCGTTGCAATTATAACAACAAATGATAACCCAATCGCCAATGAGTCAATGACCCTACACTGGAAATAAATCTGCTGTTATTTCGGTTTCAACTGTTAATCTTTGTTGAGATCCGTGCATTTAAAACTTTGCTGATATTTGCACATAAAAAATTTGAATAGTTGGAATTGAAATAACAGATTCTTGTTATTCTCAAGAAATAACAACAGACTTTTTTTTTAAGGTTGTCGGCAAATTGCCAATCAACAGATGTATTGATTAAAAAGAGTTATTTACACCAAATGGACTATCTCTCACTATTTGTGAAATAAAATATCTAACAAAGTACAGTAGACACTTGTGCCGTCTACCACCCCAATTCTACCCCTAATTTTACGCAAAGAAACCCCAGTTGTGTACATCCATTGCAGTCTCATTTATTAGTAAGCTCGGGGATTTCGTTTTCCCTGAGAAAGTTCTTCTGTTTCTTTCCTTCCAGAGCGCCCACACTCCGGCTGCCCATGCTCAACATCATTCTTGTTTTCTCTCGCCCCCTCCTGTTGTGCCACCAAATGTCCACAATTGTTTCTCCATTGGTGCAGGTTAGATTGAGACTAGCCAGCAGTCCTCTCCAGAACCGCGTGGCGTAGCGGCAGTCCCATAGCAAGTGCTCCCTTGTTTCCATGGTACCATTCGAGCAAAAGACGCATCCCAATGACACCATGCATGCTCTGGAGGTCAGTACCTCCTGAGTTAGTATCTTGTTATCCAAAAGCAGCCATACGAAAAATTTGACCTTCGTGGGGACTTTAAGTTTCCAAAGTACCTTGCTGTACTCGGACAGTACCCCAGTATTGTGCATGGTCTTGTAAGCCGATGAGCAGGTGAAGATTTCCGAATTCTCCCACCGCCAGACCGCTCCCCCTTGTTCGACCGAGCATCTGAAAAAAGGTGTTAGGTTGGCAAGTTCTTTGAGGAAGAATGAGTATTCCCCTGAGTGTGCGAGATTTTCATGTCCTGTAATGCCGTATAGTTGCGCCAGGGTCTGTGCCCATTGTGATTCCGGTTTGTGGTGGATCAACCATATCCATTTTACTAAGAGAGCATCATTCTGATGGGACAGGTCCAGAATGCCCATTCCCCCGTTGGTTTTTAAGGCACACGTTCTCTCCCAGTTAACCAGACAGTTTATTCCCCTGCATTCTTGGCCTCCCTTCCATAGAAAATTGCATCGCATTCGATCAATATGTCTAATAACTCCCTTGGACATTTTTAGGGCCTGCATAAAATAGAGGGGGATAGCCGACAGTACCGCTTTGACAAGAGTTATTCTCCCTCCCAATGTAAGAAGCCTAGATGTCCATCCCTCAATTCTCCTTCTGATTGCCTGTAACATTGGTTGGAATAATAACAACAGACTTCTTTCTCCCAAAACCACAAGTACAAATCAACATCCTCTCAAGTACCAGTCGAATCAAAATTAATCCAGTGTCTATTAATATTAAAAGTATGTTTTAAGATTTGTGCTAGATTGAAACGGTCGACTCAGATCTCATTATTAGGAACCTCAGTAAAAAATAAGAGACGGTCTGATATTGGACTCGATCTGAATTCCCACAAGTAGTACCTGGAAAAAATACTGTAGATGCAATAATTTTTAACAAATTGCCCGTCTTTGCCGAGTATAAAGTGCAGAGCATGAATCCAGCCGTCCTGTCCGCCCAAATAATTCTCATTAAATAATTATGAGCACTAAAGAGCACTAACCATGAAATTGTAAAAATAACTATACCAAAGTCGGGCAAACAGGCCTCGCCAAAACTCCCTCCACAGTTCCAATCCTATGTGCCGCATAAAGCCTGTCTACGATTAGTTTTGAGTCACTGACATCTGGGTC
Organism: Carex littledalei; assembly: GCA_011114355.1. Classification (NCBI taxonomy): domain Eukaryota; kingdom Viridiplantae; phylum Streptophyta; class Magnoliopsida; order Poales; family Cyperaceae; genus Carex; species Carex littledalei. The sequence goes on from CM022087.1 coordinate 11,214,259, forward strand.
CCATATAATACAACCTAAAAGTAAATTAGTTTTTACTTTTTACTTTAAACGGGGCCCACAAATTTGATCATCCTTGCTAGATTGTAATGATAAGAGCCGAGTGATTGTTTCCACTGTGTGCATATTTTGTCTTGTTCCTCTGACAAAAGGTACTGAATCAAATCAGACCGGAAACTAAATCAATCAAATCAAGACAGTCACCACTCAGAAGGATATGCAGCCGAGAAGACACTGAATCAAATTGGACCAACAGTAAATCAACCGGACCAGAACAGTCACCACTCGAAAATCAGGAGGAGAACGATAGTACAAACAAACAATCAATACAAACAACAACAAACAACATATAATATAGTTAATTATATGCACAACTTGTTCCACCCATTCTTCTATTTGTCAAAAAGAAAAAAAAAAAATGAACCACTTGTGTTGAAGAATAAAGACTCGACATGAATTTTTATTTAGATAGAAAATCACATAATCTTCCGATCACGTGATTTTCTATCTATCTAAAATTTCTTTTTAAAAAAAAAAATTAATCTCGAAATACATTTTCATACAAGTTTATGTTGAGCGTTTGACTTGATTGTTAAAATTTTATAATAAAGATATAAATCTCTACTATGGTTAATTCGCATCGTAAAGTAAAGTACCCTCACTACAAAAATTATTTATTTACAGCTATAAATTATATATTTCGGATAAATACGGAGTGAAGAAAACTGATATATATTCCATTCCATTTACAATCCTAATAATCTGACCCGCCTCAGGGATCTAAAATTCCTGCGCTGCCTTTTCTCTTTTGCCTCCACTATATCGTCGCCCCACGCCCCCAACTCCACAGGACCACAGACAGTAAAGAGAAACGAAAGACAGAGACCCAGAGATAGAGAGAGAGAGAGAGGCGAGGTAAGTTTCTTCAGAGAGCGAGCGCGCGAGAGATAGAGATAGAGAGAGATTCGAAAAATTAGAAGAGGAGGAAGAAGAACTGAAGTCTACCAATGGTTGAACCGCTACTTCTTTACAGCCTGAAGAACTCGGGATCCGATTCAGTAGGTTAAGCTGCTTAAGATGATAGCGCGGGAAAGGTGCGATCTCTGATACTTTTTTTCTCTCGGGAATTTTTGTTTCGCTTGGAAACCCTGATCCGTGTTTGTTAGTTTCTGTGTTATGTGACTTGTTGTGAAAAATGTCGAACTTGAATATCCGAAATTACCTTTTTATAATACCGAGTCAAGTTTGTACGATTGCGAAGGTGATACAGCTTCTAAGGCTCTGAGTTCACTTCTTTAATTTGGTTTTCCGGTGAATTCTCGTCGTCAAACTACAACTTTTCTCAAAAAGAAAAAGCAACAAATTCGTTTCCCTGTTTTGAAAATTGGGTTGAGTTTTGCCATTTGTGTTAATTAAATCACGTGTTAAAAATTTAATTACTTCAGCTTGGATTCTGATAAAAGCTCAACGTTTTCATTGCTGAATTTTTTTTTCCCTATTTGTGTGACCATCGTGTAATTTGTTGTCTGATAAAAGTAGATCATTTGTCCTAATATGCAACAGTGATTTAACAGATTTTATATTATGATTTAAATATATATATATATATATATATATATATATTTATTTATCAGTTCCTATGTTTCTGCTTGGTATGGTGTTATATTTATCAGTTTTAGATGTCTTGTGCATTATTTTCAGTTTCCAGAGTTATTAAAAAAAAAAGAGTTTCTTTTTTTATTATCTGGCCATGAAGGAAAAAATTTTACCTCAGCATGTCACTAATTGTAATTTAACATATTACTCAATTTAAATCTCATCCAGGCGCTTCTAATTCTTAAATTTTTTTGTATGCTTTTTTTTCAGGATTTGTGGTTTGAGAAGGCAAAGTTATCTCAAATTTCTTACTTGTAAAGGCTATGCATCTTTGAAAAGAGAGAAAGAGAGAAGTAGGAAACTTTACGGTCATACGACTTAACCATCTGAAAGTACAATTGTGCTCAGTCGAATCATTTACTATCCCAACTTGGCACCTGAAGTGACTTTCACACACCAGCAAATTGTGTCTCTCTTTCTCTTTTCTGGGCAAATCTCCTTTGGCAAAACCTCTCCCAATTTGGGGCAAATCTCCTTTGGCATTTACTATCCCTTTTACCACTACATATCATAAGGTATCCATCATAGACAAGCAAGAATTAGAAATATCTCATCTGTCTGTTAAGTAGAAAAGGGTTTAAAGAGCATTTCTTTTCTCTGGGGAAATCTCCTTTGGCATAAGTGTTTTCGATTAATTTTGCTCTCTGGGCAAATCTCCTTTGGCAGTAGGTAACTATCTAATTGTTGTGTGCTACCTCTTTTGGGCAAATCTCCTTTGGCAATAGTGTGTATTTACAGTGTGTTAAATTTACACACTTCTATCTTTATCCATTGTTTATCTGAAAGTATTCTGGTTTATTATCATCTTCCTCTTCAACTTTGTTTTGAGTTGGACCTCAATTGGAATCGTCGAGCAAAGAAAGCAGAAGAAAAAGGTTAGTATTTTCCTTCATAGTTTATAATTATTTTTTTCAGGCAGTGTTTGGTTGAGGAATAGTGGTATGTTATGTTCTTCTTTTATTCCCAAAAAACTTAATTTCAAACCAAACATTACCTTATATCACTCCCTGAAGTATTAATTTCTCTCATGTTCCTCATCATTGTTATATTTGCTTTCCAGGAAATATTTGTATCTTATAACATTGTTGGAGGGCTATACCATACAATTAAAAAAAGTAGAACAAAAACAAAGAGAAGAAAAAAAGAACAGGAAAATGGATCTGTTCATGATTGATTCTGACACCGATGAGTACACTGAGTCGAGTGATAATGAAGAGCTTGGAGAGAGAGAAGCTTTTTTCGGCAGCCACGCACAAAACATACTGACAAGCCTCGATGAAAGCATTCTTAAGATTGATGATTTTCTCTCCTTTGAAAGAGGGTTTTCACATGGCGACATCATTTCTCACATCTCTGACCCATCTGGTCAACTCGGCCGCGTGGTTGACCTAGACATGGTTGTGGACTTAGAAACCCAATCCGGGGAAATCACAAGAGATGTCAACTCAAAGAGGCTTGGCAGGATTAGGTCTTTCATGGCCGGTGACTATGTCATCATGGGCTCCTGGATTGGGCGAGTCAATCGGGTTATTGACTTGGTCAAAGTTGTGTTCAATGATGGCACAAAGTGCGAAATACTGGTGAGGGACCCGGAGATGCTGGTACCTGTCATGCCAGGCTGGTATGAAGAAATGATTCAGTTTTACTATCCGGGGCAGCGTGTCAGGATGAAGACTGCCCGTACCGTCTCAAAGACCGCAAAATGGCTGTGTGGCGATTGGGGCTCAAAGAACTCTGACGAGGGTACTGTTTGTTCTGCTGAGGTTGGTCTCGTGCAGGTCTATTGGATCTCCTCGCTGTCCCGTGTTTGGGCAAGTTGCAGAACAGACCCTACCCCGGCCTCCTTACAAGAGCCGAATGACCTCACCCTTTTGTCCTGCTTCCAGTATGCAAATTGGCAGCTCGGTGATTGGTGCTCTCTTCTCGATGTGGCTTTGGCTGATGACCCAAAGAGCTGTGTTAAAATGGCGAAAAATTATGGCCAAGGGAGCAGAGGCATCTTCACGGTTTCAAAAACTAAAACCACAGTTGATGTTCTGTGGCAGAACGGGTCGGTTTCAGTTGGGCTAGACCCAAGAACCCTCGCTCCTGTTAGCAATTTGGGTGACCACGACTTTTGGCCTGACCAATTTGTTCTTGAAAAGGCCATCACATCAGAGGAGGCATGTGCAACAAAATTTCAGCATGTGGGAGTTGTGCGAAAGGTCGACGCGCTAGAAAGGACAGTGACAGTCAAGTGGGGTAGAAATCAGGGTGGATTCATCGGGGATGCAAAGGAGGAGACCGTGAGTGCATATGAGTTGGTGGAGCACCCTGATTTCGCATTTTGTTTGGGCGAGGTGGTGGTGAGATTGGTTCCAAGTTCGGAAAAAGTGGATGAAACTAAGAGCGGGTTTGATTACTTGTCGTGCTTTGGGATTTTTGTAGGGTGCAAGGAAGGTGGTGTCGAAGTGAAATGGGCCAATGGGCTTTTATCTAAGGTATATCACACTTTCTCATTCTGCAGTTGGAATCATCATAGTTTGTGATCAGATAAAGAGAGAGAAAAATTAGATTAGAACTTCTTTCCATTTTTAATTGCCTTTTCATGGTTTAGTTGGTGGCTTGGTGCATAGCTGAGGACTCGAGGAATCATAACCACTAATGTCCGGTAAAATACTGGCATGATACTATGGATGTTATGGTCTGATGGATAAATTATATATTTACTAATTGATTTATTTTGAATTTACAAACATTTTAGGTTGATCCTTTCGAAATATGTGGTCTAGAAAGGCTACTTGACATTGTTAAGCCCCCACCAGTAAGTGAGGTAGTTCCAAGTGCCACAGACTCTACGACCTTCACTGATGAACAAGTGAAACAAGGGTCACATGATGGTCCAATGGTACAAGATGATACCAGTTATGACCGTGTTGAGTTCTTGAGAAACGCCACAGCACGTATTTTTCCAAAGGCCGCCTTTGATTTCCTTTCTGACCTATTTGGTCGTACCCACTTCTCAAACTCTTCTGGCTTGGTACTATCCTTTTTCCTTTCTCCTCTTTTATCAGTAATGCATGCTTTTCTCTGATTTAATATGTGACCAATGATGCGTTCCATTCAGGTGAAAGAAGAAACTAATCACCTGGTTGTGGGGTCCACTGAGCGGCAGTCGGATGCGGATGAGATTGCTAAGCACGAAGCCTTGAAGTTGCAAAATGAATCACCTAAACCTAGTGAGAATGCTAACCTGCCCCTGAATGGTGATAAGCCGAGAGAGATCAAGCAGTTTGATGTCATTAACGAGTGCTCTGATCATTATTTTATCAATCACATGGGAGAAGCTCAGGTAATTTTGTCAGTTCTTTGTGGGTGGGTGTGCACATGCGCACACCTGCATACATGTGTTCGTGTTTTTATGCAAGGATCTTTAGCCCGCTAATTATACAAATATAAATGCAAAAAATTTCCAGCGATACTTTGGTTGGTGAAACTAAGTTCTGTTGTGTTTTATCTTTAGGTGAAGAAAGGTTGGCTGAGGAAGATTCAACAAGAATGGACCATCTTAGAAAATAACCTACCTGGTACGTTATGCTTCCAACAACTCTTGTGCCTCTCTTTTTAGTGTTAGCAGTAATTTCAGCCTTTCTATTGCTTATATGTACATCAATTAGCTTAGTAACTGTAATTTGTTGTCAACTACAGAGAGTATTTATGTGAGAGCGTACGAAGAAAGAATGGATCTACTCAGGGCATGCATAATTGGTGCTGCAGGAACACCTTACCATGACGGCTTATTTTTCTTCGATATTTTCTTTCCTGCTGATTATCCCCATGAGCCGCCGGTAGTTTTATTTTTTTCACCTTTTATTTTTATTAAGATAAAGAAAAATTAAGAAAACGACGAGTAAGATTTCTCAAAGAACAGCTGCTGCCAGGCTTTCAAAAAAAGATTTCTCATAGAATAAGGTTCTACTCAACTACTCAACTGGTTATGTGACACTCCAAGTCAACCAAGTATAAACCATAAAAAGGAAATTGGAACAATCAATTTAAGCTGTCAGGTATGGTACATGACATACAATGTCATATATCTAATACCAGAATATTTTGTTGTGCAGTTGGTCCACTACCACTCAGGTGGTCTACGGCTGAACCCGAACCTGTATGAATCGGGAAAGGTCTGCCTCAGTCTCCTCAAGACATGGCTTGGGTCTGGCACTGAAGTGTGGGACCCAAAGAGCTCAACTGTACTTCAGGTGCTGTTATCCCTTCAAGCCCTTGTTTTGAACGAGAAGCCGTATTTCAACGAGGCAGGGTACGACAAGCAGATCGGCAGAGCAGATGGCGAAAAGAATTCTATAACTTACAATGAGAATGCATTTCTACTATCATGCAAGTCCATGATGTACGTCATACAGAAACCACCTAAGGTACTGTCTTTTTGGGCTTTTGTGAAATCATACACAATGCTTTATAATTGCAAATAACATGCCCAAGATTTGTTCCGGTTTGTGAGTTGCAACTGAAAATTATTTGCAATAAGTCAGTTATCCAAAAGTGTTGGCAGTACTTTGCTGAAGTGCACGTGTAAATTTCTTGTACCTCGCAAATTACAACTGAAGGCTTTTTGTTATTTTTTTAATATGCAAAAGTAGTCGTGTTAATTTGCAATATGCAGACATGCAGTCATGGATAATTTTGTCAGCCATTTTTTTTCTTTTCCACTAAATTTTCTCTAAAATTTTCAGAAAACATTTTACCACATGTTGCAGTTAGTATTTCTTTTAATGCTATTTACAAACAATTTTTTGTTTAGAACCTTTTTTATTTTTTGGTCAAATGCAGCATTTTGAAAATTTTGTTAGAGAACATTTTACTTGTCATGGCCCCCAAATCATCAATGCATGCAAGGCTTATTTAGATGGTGCACAAGTCGGTTATACGTGCGGCAACGGAGAACTTTCAGGGGGTTATCGCAAAAGTTGCTCAACGGGTTTCAAGTTGATGCTCGCAAAGCTTTTACCCAAGCTTGTTTCAACCTTCACTGAGATGGGTATAGATTGCAACCAATCCAACCCATTAGCACCGGTTTCAAGTTAAGATAATCCGTCTACACTACACTTAGTTGTGAGTAATTATAATGTAATTATATCCAATGATTGAGTATCATCCTCTGCCTCCTCTCTTGTTTGTGTAAAATTGGAGCATTCCCATCAAATTTACCATCCATCCAATACTTGTCACAGGGCCTAGATCTCACTGCTTCCTTGGCTACCTAAATCTAAATGGATAGATAGGATGTGGTGCGATCCGGGCCATCAAATTGGGGTCGGGTGGATTAGATGGGAAGGAGCCTAACCAGTTTCAATCGAACCAGAGACGAGCCTAGAGTAAATATGTCGTGTAATAATGTGCTATCCAGCAGTGTGATTGTGTGAATGCGTAGACTGGTATTGTATTATATTGTTCTGTTGTTTGAATAAATCACTGTATATATTCTGTGGAAAAACTTGTGTGAAAAAAATGCGCTAGCGTGTATTATAAGGTTTTGTTGTATTTATATGAAGTCTGAAATAATGATTTGGTTTTGATAATTGCTGTTCTCTCTGAAAAAAATGCGCTAGCACCTGATGGAACATTTGGCACATTTAAATTTTGTTATCCATTATGCATTTATTTCTATTGCACTTGTTACACGGTTATTACATGTATGATGTATTACATGTACAAGTTGACACGTGATGAGTGATTATTATTATTATTATTTTTATTTGGAGAAACGTGATGAATATTTACAGATTGATAGACATGCAGAGGAAGTTATTCGCCACCATTAGTTTCTACACGGATTATTGTACATCTATTTATATACGAGGAGGGTTCAATGTCTTCATTTTTCATGCCTCCACCATGCCTTCATTTTTAAAAACTTTAATAATTCAAAATTTAAAACTAAAAAATCAAAATAAAACCGTTGGATATGATTTACATCATTTTATCTATGCACGTGTAAAAAATTATGACATTTCAATTTTGTTTTGGTTGTCATCAAGAGCTTGTAAAAAATGTATTAATGTAGATAATTTCTAGACGTTGATTTTTCAACTTATTGATTCACATAAAAACAAAATAAAAATGTGATAATTTTTTATGAGCACATAGATAAAATGATGTAGATCATATCCAACGGTTTTATTTTGATTTTTAGTTTTAAATTTTGAGTTATTAAAGTTTTAAAAATGGAGGCAGGGTGGAGGCATGAAAAATGAAGGCATTTGAACCCTCCTCTTTATATTTAATTATGGACGAATGATTTACTGTAGCACTACAGTACTGCTACAGTAACATCACATCTATCATCCGTACGATTCATATCCGATGGTTCGCATCTCTTCTCCCGTTTCTCCTCCGTCTGATCCATATTTGATGGTTCGCCTATCTTCTCTGTTTGCTTTGATGTGGCAATATATTTCTCTATCGCGCCCTTTCTCAGTTTCTCGAGGAGAGATCCGCCCTGCCTCCTCTCTTTTGGCCTCTCCTCTTGGCCTTCTCTGCTCCTTCCCCCAAGGCTCCTCCTCAAAAGTGCCGCCCTTTCCTATTCCCTCCCTCCCTCCCTCTTCTCATCTCTTTCAACGAACTCAACTTCTCTCGTCTCCCTTCTCATTGTGTCCCGCAAAAGGAGAATCTGAAATTGAAGCCAAAACCGTACCATTCTTTCCCATTCTTCGCATCTTCTCTCATCTGGATCCGATTTGGGATCCGACTTGGCTTCCTTATCAGGGAACATGGAGGTAGCGTCGATCCTGTGGTTTGGGCTAACAGTGTGAAGAAGAGAAAGAGCGACGAATAAGCACAAGCTAAGAAAGTTGCGAAAGAAGCTCCGTCTCATGATGTAACAACAATTTTTTACTTCAGATTTTTGTTAGGAGGTTTCCAATAATTTGATCATTTTATTAGATGAGGTATTTTTTAACTTATTATTAGAATCCGTTTAATTCCTCCATTAAATTTCTTTAATTTTGGGAATTTAAAGGACTCGCAGCTATTTGAAGATGAGTTTTCTGTTCGGCAAGAATAAAACCCTTAACAGTATGCTTTAATTGAAACTCGATATCTTAATGTGTGCTTTGATTATTGTAAATAGTCCTTGCATATTTCATTATATATTTTTTTTAATTGAGGACATGTAAACCAATTTGCATGTTTTTTATTTATTTTGGATGTTGACATCATTTTTTATGTGGACCTAGGCTTGCTATGCTGATAAACTAATTTGCTGATAAACTTGCCATGCAATTATATTTTATGATTATGTAGGGTTACATAAATCATATAAAATTCACTCTTATTTAAAATTCTCATGAAAAAAAATACTTGGATGAAAAGTTTCACATCTTTTAGAACATTAATCCTCACTCATTTTAGAAATCATCTTAATCAGAAAATCCAATGCCTTCTCAACTTTCCTTCTTTTACATGACATCTACAAAATTCAACACCAACTTAATTTTAGAATTCAATGTCTTCTCAGTTACAGTTTCTCTTGCATAATCTACAAAAGTAATTCATTGTTTCACCTTTTTTGCACAACTTATGAGTAGAAGCACTGAGTTTGACACTGAGTCATGGTTTAGAATTCAGAATTTTGGTTGAATCTGACACTACACTTATGAGTAGAAGCACATTTTTTGCACGACAAATTCAGAATGTTGGTTGAATCTGACACTGAGTCACGGTTTTTAAGATCTGGTAAAACATTTAATTAAGTTTTAATTCTAGGTCAAAATATGCATCATCAAAAGACTTCGGTTCAGAAATCCTTCCTTGGGTTGTGACAGAGTACCAAGTCCAGGTATGCCAATTAAATTACGTTATACAACATACATAAATGGCCATACATTAATTTGAGAAACTAAATAGATGGTTTAATTTGACAGTCCTACATTTTTTATGACTGCTAGGTGGACATAGGGACAATGAGGGAAGGATTGACCAACGAGGTCAGTTACCGAAAACCTCATTAGTGATTTCTTTTATTAATTTCATAAAATCTTTTTCTTTATTTGGGTGGAAGTTGGAATACACACCCTTTTGGCAAAGGTATCTCGATTAGAGACAAGCTTAGGAAGCTAATTAGTTTAACTTTGCAAAGGTGTATTTATGCATATATTTGTTTTCCTTCCTCTTCATGCAGTCTCTTTCTTGACTTGAAGAATCCTTTCTTCGGATCGCTTAGGTACCTCCAACGAAAATAGAATATTGTCAGGTAAACATTATCATAGTATTGTTTTTTTTTGTTAATATAATAATTATGAATGCTCTCAATGACAATAAACTATTTTGCTATATGTGTGGATACCGTAAAATTGCCTCCCAGTATTTCTTTTACTTGATGAACCTTAGTCTGTGATTCCCTTTTTCAATTACCATGCATTTTTTTATGATGTAAATTCTACTCATATTTTCTTTAATTGCTTGAATGCTTTTTAACTTTTTAAGAGTTGTTTTTTCTATTTATTCTACTGCTATTTACTAAGATATTACCATTACAAAATTTAAGTATCAATTATGTTTATTGAATGTAGTGCAAGTATAATACTTCTATAGTTTTGTAATAAATGATTTCAGTCATAAAGGCATACACAAAACAGCCACACTATGCTTTATTCTTAGCCCAAACACACCTTCTTTGTCTTATGTACCTTATTCTGATAGCCTTGTCCATCAACCACCTTTTGTTCAACAATTCATCCAAGTCACTACATTAGGCTCATGCATTTTAGAAATCATGGCATTTACAAAATCCGATACCTTCTCAGTTACACCTTTGCAATATAAAATTACAGTATCCTTAACAATTTAGTAATTTCAAAATTTGTTTCTTCCGAAGTACAAAAATCATTTTGCAATCAATGTTATAATTGGTAATGACACGAGTAAGAAAAGACAACTATAGGTTATGATATTAGATTCTTACCCTTTCGATTATTTAAATCATGAGGTTAAATCTGGTTCCTTTCTTTTATTCCTTGAAATTTTACTTTACTATTAAGCTTTATCTGTTTCTATGACCTCAATATTAATGCATTGGAAGAGCTCTCGGATTCTCTAAGGAAGATGCACAAATGAATATACATATGAGAGCTTATATGCATCTTTTCTTTCTAATTTAATCCTTCATGCAGTTATTATTATTTCTTTATTATAATATGCTTTGATGTTTAGAGTTGATGAATGGAGTCACCTCTACAAAAAATTGAAATGCTTGCTGTCAAGCATGAAGATGAAAAGCATGACAGCTCTTTCTTTAGAAATTACTTCCCGTAGATCATTTCAATTCAATATGTCTACCATTAATATATGAAACAAATTTCTGTTAACCAATCCTTAACATACCAGCCTTTAAAGATTTGTACCAGTCTTAACATAACAAAAAAAGCCATATGAACGTACCAGCCTTAACATCCAATTAACCTACCATATGTTCTCAGTGATGTTCATATGTTGCCTATAAACAATAATTTTTTTCAAGTGTAGAAATTTTGTTTACTTTAGATCAAACTTTAATTGAAATTGTTGTGATGTTGATATGTTTTCTGCAGCACCGAGAGCAGCAAAGGGAAGGAAAAGCAGGATTAAGAGCTCCACATCCACAAAAAATATATCCCACCTTTTGTATGTTGTAAATATTATTTCACCTACAATCTCTGCAAAAACAAACACCGGAAAACATATTGTTGAAAAACAGTTTTCCATTAGTTTTGTTGAAAAACAATGTTTGCAAGTAGACTACAAACTCTTCATATGGCATGTAATAACTAATAACTGTAGGTAAGATACCCGGTAAAACATTGTGAAATTTCAGAAAATGTTTTCATAGAGCATTATTTTGGAACTCACAGCCACATCTGAGGCTAGAACAGGCCCAAAAAAATTATCAAAAGAATTCAATGGGCCATGTATTTGGTAGGCCTTGATGTTAGGCCTCTCGTGCCATCACCATTGTTTTTAATAATTCACAAAAAATATATTTGATAAGTCATGCACCCTTCCCAGACATTTTTTATTAATATCCAAAGTTTAATAGAAATTAATAAATATACTCAGATTCGCTGAGAAGTTATAAAAATATCCATACCGGTCATTTTCCGGCCTGTACTCAATTTAATCCATTATCGGTCAGAAAATGATCAGTACACAATTTTTTTTTTTTTAATATGGTACCACCCAAATTTTATTTTTTTAGAGACTATGAGAGCAAGATGCTGAAATCTAACATTAAAAATTCGAATTTTTTTTAAATATTTGCTAGATTACTTTTTTTGATATATAATTAGCATATTTAAACTAAAATACGCTAAATTACTTGAAATTATGTTAAATTACGCAAAATTATACTGAAATACGCAATATTACAATAATTACAAAATGAAAGATACTCAATTTTAGGATGCTGGTTATTGTCAAATTAAATTTACTAGCTGCATGCGAACACTAAACTACATTTTTTTTGAGGTACTAACTTTTAACAATTTCACTATGCTGCATACGACACTGTCACTAGCCGCATACAGGTCGTTGTGTGTCTACCGATGATAAAAAACTTTAACTCAATTTTTGAGGCACTAAACGATATTTTTTTTGCAATTCTGATTCTGTCGGCCCCTTGGGAGTGACCCCGAGGGCGCCATTGCCCCCGTCTCGTCCCAAGCTTTCCGAATTGGGGTCATACGCGCAAATCCGAGTTTCCTAACCAAAGTTATGGCCGTTTAAAGTTAAAAAAAAAACGATGCTTTCGTGCAAAAACACCGATGACGCATTGATAGGTTTAATTTATATATATGTTCTGTCTGGTTTTCATCACATAATAGCACTAAATATCATGTATTTTAGTATAATATAGGATTAAATACCCCTAGAATCAAGTTACTGCATTTGTTTGTGTGAAATTCGCAAGAAAACAAGAAACAGAAGCAAAGTGCGGACGCACTGGCCGCCAGTGCGTCCGCACTCGTCACTTAGAAGAAATGTCCGAGCCAAATGCGGACGCACCAAAAATCGGTGCGGACGCATTTTCTACTTAGCCAAATTTTCCGGAAGAAATCCAGTAGCAGAGAAAAGTCCGAGAGGAATGCGGACGCACCAGACCCGCATTGGACCCACACTCCGAACTTAGAGAAATTCAGATTTCTGAGCGAAGGAAGAACAGAAAAGTCCGAGAGGAATGCGGACGCACTGGGAAGCTGTGCGGACGCACTCAGCACTCAGAGAGCAAATCAGAGCACAAACCAAAACCCATGCGGACGCAGTGCGAACGCACTTGGGCCGCATTCAGCCTGAAAACTGCTATTTCGAGAATTTTCTATTTTCGGCGCATCAGACCACAACCCAAATGTGGGAAATAGAAGGTGGAAACGTGGGGAACACGTTGGGACAGATTTAGAATGATTCTCCACGTCCATATGCTCCAGATCTACTATAAAAGGAAGATAATTTCTTCTCCATAATCATCACCATTCTAAGAGAGAAATTCACGAGAAAGAGCATCAACCACAGGAGCAAATCAAGAAGAAAGAAGGCGAATTCTCACAGCAAACGCAAGGAAGACTAAGGTTTTTGATTAGAGAAGGGTGTATTCTATTTCTCTAGTTAGTTTCTCTTTGTCTTTACTTATTTTGTACTTGAATTCATGATGAATACTTGCTTCTCCATGAGAGGCTAGTTTCTCTCTAGGGATTTAGGTCATGTAGCATGAACTTGTTTAATTTTATCTTACTCGGAGTTTAGTTTTTATTATGATTGTTTGATTTGATGTTAATTTCTGTGATTTATTCTTTGTGATATTCCATGATTTGTGCTTGAATTGTAGTTATCCCGCTTAGGTCTTTTAGACTCAAAGTAGATTAGGATCATATATGATAGTACAAATTGTTGTGCTTGAATTGTAGTTATCCCGTTTAGGTCTTTTAGACTCAAAGTAGATTAGGATCATATAGGATAGTACAAATTGTGATCGCAAATACCTTAGAATTTGGATTAGAATGGACCAAATTTGATATCCAAACCGGAACTATAGGAATTAAGGTTAGGGTTTGGTGAATGACTTAATCGTGAAGTCAAAACCTAATTAGGACACCTTAGAACAAATATTGATATATACTTTGGAGCATGTGACTTAAATATCCCTCTAGGTTAGTGACAGCCCTAGAATTCGAGGAACATTAATCCATCCACCCAAAGTATTTGTATCAATATTTGTTCCAAAGGCTAACGTAAGTTAGAAACCTCGTCATATCAAACATGAATTTAAACAAACCGAGTAGATAGAATTAGCAAGGGATTGTGGACCGAATACCCCTAGACTTCTCAAACTTGATTTTTACCCGACTTTTATTGCTTTTTACGAACCATTAATTTACTTTAACTTTTCTTCAAAAACGAAATTACACAAAACCCCCCTTTTTACTTTTATTGTTTAGTTTTAAAAGTAGTTTTCTTTATTAAAAATTAATATTTCCCTATCTCCCTGTGGATTGATACATAAATACTACAATCGATAGGTTGTGCGCTTGCAACTAACCTATTCATTGGGTACAAGGTTTATAAATATTAAAAGTTAAAAGAGTATAAAAACACCATACCTAAAATACTCAACACGCATCGATGCTTTATGCACGGCCTAACGGCGACATAAGTGCATCGATGTTTCATTGCAAAAACATCAGCGACGCACTGATGTTTTTTTAGCACTACCATGCTTAATTGTCAATGCTAAGTCTAATAAAACATCGATGTTTCATTACAAAAACATCAGCGACGCACCGATATTTTTTTAGCACTACTCGGCTAATAAAACATCGATGTTTCATTACAAAAACATCGATGATACACCGATACATGCAACCGATATAACACACGCATCCAACCAAATGCATTTGTTTGATCTTAGCCAAACTGAGTGCAAACTTCAATCCGAGTTTCCTACGACTTTTTCTTCTAGCCAACTATGCTATGCCCATCCCAAAAAAAAAAAAAAATTGGGTACCGGCCATTTTCTGGCCAATAATGGATTAAATTGGATACCGGCTAGAAAATGACAGGTATGGATATTTTTATAACTTCCCAGCAGATCTGGGTATATTAATTAATTTCTATTAAACTTTGGATATTAATAAAAATGTCGGCACCCTTCCTTGCTATGAATTTATATCACTTCTCTCTAAGGTACCTGAATTTTTTTAGTTTAAATTCGGTCCCTTCGATATAATTTTTGAGTTTGGTTCAAATTCAGATCAGATAGTTCGAATTGAAACTCAAACGATATATTTTTAAGGGATGGAACTATCTAATAATTTTTTTTGATAAAAAAATATTTAATAATTATTATTCTTTTAAGTCAAACCAAAACAATTTTTATAACGAAAGAAGTTTAAATAATTCATATATTTTTATGATCATTTGATAATATATTTTAGATAGATTATGTATCGATTTTCTAATTAACAGTATTATTTTTATTTATCAAATGATTTGAAAAATTAACAGTATAGTTTTATTTATATTACAATATAATTTTCAAATTATATTAAATTTGATAAACAATCTACTTACACTTACATTGTAAAAAATATTTAAAATTTAATAACTATTTATCTAGGGTTAATTTCTCATGTACCCTTCAAAAGTTCTTCAATTTCTTATTTACCCCTTTACTCTTTATTTATATTCAATATGTCCTTTAACTTTGTCTTATCTTTCTTATTTGCCCATTACACAATAATTCTGAACTTAACCATTTTCTGTTACGAACACAGCTCAATTGGTACGAGGCGCAACACCAGCTCTGGTACAGAGGAAATCTGCTACTGACTGCTCCCAAGCTTTAATTAGAATATTAAGGATTTTTAAAGAAAAAACCAAGACGTTGCTGGAGCTGGTGGAGCAGAAGGATGAAATCGGTACTGGTACTGGAGCATTGCTAGAATAGCTTTTCAGTTTTTATTTTATCTTAATTGGACTTTTAGTTTATTTCCTCTTTCTTTCTTTTTATTTTCTCTTTGTTGCTCTTTAATTTTTCCTTTCTTCTTTTCTTCTATTTCTTTTTTCTTTATTTTGTAGGTCAGACTTAACACTCTTGAGTCCTGTTTTATTTTCTGAAGTTACAAAACTTATGTAACCGTTATTTATATCAATGAAATGGAAGCTTGACTTTTATTTTTTCTAAAAAAAAATAACAATGGTGGTCCTGCAACATGCACAACACGAGGTGAAGCTGCTGGGTTTCAATCTTCATTAGCTAATTTGGTTTTATTGTAATATTTTATTTTTATTTCTTTGCTTTTTGGTATTTTTAACTTTTGTTCGGTTTTTTGTTATGGTTAGCGGCGAACTGCTGCCAACAGATATATTGATACTAAAAAAGTTTATTTATAAGGACAAAAGCCAACCGGCCTTCTATAGAACAAAACTAAAGGTAAATTTAACTAGCAAATATTGCCGCTAACAAAACACAATAATCTCCTGCATAGTTGTCCATCCCTCTGGATCGCCTTTCTAGCGGAGGCCACAATTTGTTAACTTTTTCATCCGACTTGGGATCACAGTAATATATCTGTTGTCGTATCATTGATCAGTATGTATATTGGCTTACTTAGCCGAGAATAACCTTCTGTTTCTTTCCCTCCAAAGAGCCCACAGCCCCGCTGCCCAAATCATATTCCTTCGATCTCTATCTCGCTTTGAGAGACCTGGTTGTGTGAGATCCCAGTTGTCCTGTACCCCTCCGCTGATTCGATGAAGTACGTTATAGTGTGCAAAAAGCCCCCTCCAAAAATTTGCAGCATAGGGGCAATTCCACATGATGTGGTCCATCGTCTCCATACTTCGGTTGTTGCAGAGATGGCACCCGAACTGAACTGTGCAACCCCGCTTGAGCAAAACTTCTTGAGTCAGAATCTTATTGTCCCACATTAATCAAATAAAGATTTTGACCTTCATCGGCACCATAAGATCTTTTGGTTAGGACAGATGATACCCTTGTGATGTAGAATCTTATACGTTGAGGCACATGTGAAGGAACCAGAAGCAGTCCATTTCCATTGTGTCCCGTTTATATGATCCACCGAACAAGAATATAGAGGTAAGAGTTGCGAGAGTGATTTATGGAAGAATGAGTCCTCGGAGAATGACTCAATGTTCCTTGCATCTGAAATCCTATAGAGTCTATTAACCGTAGATGCCCATAGACCTAACGGGTTACTCTCTATTTCCTATAGCCATTTGGTGAGCAAACTGTCATTCTGTTGGGCTATGATGTCGAGACCTCCGTTTTCTTTTAGAGTTAGAGCACACACTGTTTCCCAATTAATCAGGCAATTAATGCCCCTACACGATTCATTACCTTTCCATAAGTAGTTCCTGCATATTTTGTCTCTGTGTTTGACGACTCCAGCTGACAGTTTGAGAGCTTGCATATAATGCAGCTGGCAGTTTGAGAACTTTTGTTCGGTTTTTACAAGCTCAAACTTCTTGAGCTCCATTTTCTACTCTTATGCTACCCTGCTCATGCTCCAAACTTCTTAAGCGGATCCACCTAACAACCTCTTGTTCTCCTTTAATTTGCTAACCGTGTCTCTTCCTTAATTGCCCAAGTCTCCTTCTCATTTTCTGTTCTTACCTCTATTTTCTTTTCTTTTCTTTTTCCAAATTGAGCTGTGCTCGTAACAGAAAACAAGGAAACTCGTCAAATTTTTAAAGAAGAATTTCTGAAAGGTTATTTTTGTTAGATAAAGAACATATTGAATATAATAAAGACCGAAATTTTTATTAATATCCAAAAAAATATTAAATTTCAAAATCTACACCCCATGCAGAGGAATTTCAAAATCTGTCCAAACCGCAAAAATTTTCTGCGGTAATTCAGTCTAAAACCGCAAAAAAAAATTGCGATTTTGGTTTTGAAATTCCTAAACCGCAAATGTTTTTTTGCGGTTCTAAGTATTTTTTTATTTTAATTAAACAAAAATGTTTATAATTTATTTGTTTTTTTATTGAAATATTAGTAATATTTTATATATTTCTTTGAAAATAGATGGAATACTATATAATTTGATTTATTAGAAGACTGCGACAAATAACCCGGATCAACATTTTTCAGCCAGATTTTTTGCGGCTGTAAGAAAAATTAAAATATTTTTTTGTGTGTGATTGGAAAAAATAAAAATATTTTGAATCTGAGTTATTAATCCCGGTTCAAAAGCTATTTCTGATAAATACATAAAATATTTGAATTTTTTTATTTTTGAAAAAAAATGTGTCAGAAAAAGTTTAAATTTTGTCAGAGATACATTTGCAAAAATATTGTTTTCAAAAGGCAATTTGTCGTTTTGCTCCTATCTCCCATTATTTTCAAACAAAATTTCTGTTTAATTAAAAAAAAACTTAGAACCGCAAAAATATCTGCGGTTTTGGAATTTCAAAACAAAAATTGAATTTTTTTTTTGCGATTTTGGAATTCTGAAATTGCAATTTCTTTTACAGTTTTAGATTTGAATTACCGCAGAAATTTTTTGCGATTGTGACAGATTACGAAATTCCTCTGCATAGGGTGTAAATTTTGAAATTTAATATTTTTTTTGGATAATAATAAAAATTTCAGTAATAAAGAATAAAAAAGTAAATAAGAAATTAAAGAATTCTTGAAGGTACGTGAAAAATTAATCTATTTATCTATTGTCAAATAATATAATTATCGATGAGAGAAGTTGCCTTTGGTCTAGTAGCAAAGATACATGGCTCTTATATAGAAGGTCATGGTTCGAAATTCACGAAGTGGAGAAATCTTTTATATATATTAATATAGGGGTTTGAAATGTGTTGGACAGTTTGATCCCAATTCATATTTAAAAATACAAAAAAAAAAAATATATATAGAGAGATTGGCTAATGTGCTAACGTTATAACTTCGGCCGAAGTTATAACTAGTCGTTTATTAGTTTTTTAAATTCAAACAACCGATCCGAACCGTTTAACTTTTTCTAAATATTGAAATGTGCTTGGAGACCAAATTTTATATTTTTTGGAATTTTTTTACTATTTATTAAGCCACTTTGAAAATCGCAGATCTGCTGTGAATAGTAAAAAACAGCAAAATTTTCTGGACCACCGGATCAGTATTTTCAAAGTGGCTTAATAAATAGTAAAAAAATTCCAAAAAATGTAAAATTTGGTCTCCAAGCACATTTCAATATAGAGAACATGTTGAACGGTTCGGATCGGTTGTTTGGATTTTGAAATTGCAAAAACGACTCGTTATAACTTCGGCCGAAGTTATAACGTTAGCACATTAGCCAATCTATATATATATATATATGAGTGAGGCTATGGTGCTATGCATAGCACGGATGGGGTCCGTGCTACGGCTCAAAATTTGACTTTTCAAAATCGTAACGGTCGATCTGAACCGTTCAACATGATTATAAAATAAATATGTACATGCAAACCAAATTTTATATTTTTCCGAATTTTTTTACTATTTTTTCGAAAATCACTTGATTTGAACATTCTAGACCATCCAAAAACAACATATCTAAAAAAATAGTAAAAAAATTCGGAAAAATGTAAAATTTGGTTTGCAAGTACATATTCATTTTATAATCATGTTGAACAGTTCGGATCGACCGTTTCGATTTTGAAAAGTCAAATTTTGAGCCGTAGCACAGACCCCATCCGTGCTATGCATAGTACCATAGCCTCACTCTATATATATATATATAGAGGAGGGTTCAAATGCCTCCATTTTTTGTGCCTCCACCATGCCTCCATTTTTAAAAACTTTAATTACTCAAAATTTAAAACTTAAACGTCAAAATAAAACTGTTGGATATGATCTATATTATTTTATCTATGTGCTCATAGAAAAATATCACATTTCGATTTTGTTTTCATGTGAATCAATAAGTTGAAAAATCAACATCTAGAAATTATCCACATTAGTGCATTTTTACAAGCTCTTGATGACAACCAAAGCAAAGTTGAAATGTCATAATATTTTTACACGTGCATAGGTAAAATGTTGTAGATCACATCTAACGGTTTTATTTTGACTTTTCAATTTTAAATTTTAAGTTATTAATGTTTTTAAAAATGAAGGCATGATGGAGGCATGAAGAATGAAAGCATTTGAACCGTCCTCATGTATATATACGATTATCGATGCAGTCTGTGATGTGGAAATATCCACGTGGGAGGAAACCCAAAAAGTGCCACGGGGTAAAATAAACAAAAGAAAGAAAATGGATAGAACAAAGGACTGGACTCTCCTGTTCACGCTCTCTTATTATATTAGAGATGCATGGCCATGGCGGAGCGTGAGAGAGAGACTGAAGCTCCTAATTACCTAATTAACTGACTAATGTCAAATTAATGGCACTACTGCTTCTCCCTTCCTCCTGTTGCTGCTCTGTCTCTATCCGAATTCGCAACCGCACGCGGTTCGATTGCATCAATCGAACCCCCGTCGACGAGGTCCAGGTCGCAACAAGCTCAAGCTCTTTCAACTATTGGTATAACCATCGTCGTCGTAAGCAGTTTCAATTGGCATCCACAGCCTCACAGTTGGGAGAAGGAGAGGGAGAAGAAGAGGAGGAGGAGGAGGAAAGGAGTGGGAGAGGAAGAGGAAGAGGTGATTATGTTACTCTCATTGCCTGTGCTGTTGGCCTCTTCACTGGCCTCGGCGTTGTTCTCTTCAATTACGCTGTCAGTTTCTCCCTCCCTCTCTTAATTTTACACCTTTTGTGCATGTTTGATTGTGGAGTAACTCTTACTCCACCTTTAAAGCCGTCTGGCTTAAAACGAGGAGTAAATTTGAAGGAGTAAAATGAAGTAACATCTGAGTTAATCCGAGTAAGTTACTCCGCCTGAACTCCGAGCAAGTTACTCCCCTCTCCAGGACGAGTAACTGTGGATTAAATCACAGTAACATTCATCTTTTAATTTTCTCTTTTCACAGTTTCTCCACCAAACATGATTAACTTAATCCACCTTAACTCGAAGTAAGCAATTTAATTCTTCTTAACATTACTCCACAACCAAACATGCACTTCCATGTTTGATTATAGAGTAAGAGGTGGAGTAGTCCATACTTAAGCTACCAACCAAGATGCTACCAAACAAGTTGTAAAATACGATGAATAAGATGGAATTACGGCAGAATAAAATTATATAATCTCTCCAAGTGGATTAACTTATTCCACACTTACTCCACTTGTAGGGTCAACTATCATAGACATAGATTCATTTTTTCAACTTCTTACTAATCTAGATGGATTAATTTAAGCTGCCAAACGATGTGTAAAACAAAAGGAATAAGATGCTTTTAACAACTTAATCCTCCTTAAATTTAAGTAGCAACCAAACATGGCTTACAAAAAAAATACGAGGTTACTGGTAATTTTTAGTATGTTCTTCTGACCAGATCAGTTATACTAGGTTCTATAGGTCCATGAGATAAGAGACCTATTTTGGGATGGGATACCCCTGCGTGGGGCCACCTGGTTGAGAGAGGAACCAATCCAAAACATCTGGCAGAGGGTTGTTTTCGTGCCAATGTGCGGGGGCATAATTGTCGGCATCCTAAACAGCCTGAGGAGTTCTCTTAAGAAAGAATCCAAGGAAGATTCTGTACTGGGTGCTGTTCTGAAGGCAACAGTGGCTTCGATCACGCTTGGTACCGGCAATTCCCTTGGGCCGGAAGGACCTAGTGTAGAGATCGGATCAAATGTTGCCAAAGGATTTGGGAGTCTCCTTCGATGGAGCGGCGGCAAGAGACTCTCTCTCATTGCTGCTGGATCTGCAGCTGGAATATCTTCAGGTACTAATTGGCGTGTTAATAAGAAAAAAAAAATAGAGTTTAAGACAATTCTAGAAATTGTTATCTCTAATATAAGACTAAATTAAGTTAAACTCCATGTCATTGAACATAACTAAATTGACATGAAACAAATCTAAGAAATAAAAAGCTGCTAGCAATTTGCATGCATATTTTATTAGTTCCTATCGTCAGGTAAATCTAGCTACTTTTTTTTTAAATCTCCAAAAAATATGCTTTAGAACCTGAAAACATTAAGCTGTTAAATAACACACAGATTTAACAATTAAAAATTATATTGGAGCTCCCCAGTGAAGGCTGCCCATCAAAATCATAAATTCTTGCTCTGTCATACAATGTTCTCAAGCCAAATATGTCAGAGCACAGCTTCTTAATGTTAAATTATGATGTTATTGTAATTGAAATTTTCTCAAAACAACTCGTTACCCAAATAAAGCAAAAGGTTTATTACTTTTTGTTGACATAGGCTGATTTACTGTGCCCATCTCTTTTTTTTTTACTTTTGTTGTTAGCCAAAGTAATAGAATTTTCACAACTCCTGTGCAACCTAAGCGACTGAAACCAAGAATTTTACCATAGAAAACGCAGAGGATGTGGGGATATAAAGGAGAACTTAACCAAAGGATTCTTGAAATTCGAAAAAAATCTAGCACTTTCAAAAGACTTAATTCAGTCTTATAATACCTGTAATTGCATATGATTCAAAATAACACAAACTCAAATCTGTGCACTGTATATTTAATTTTCTGATTGAGCAATAACTTACGTAAAATTGCCAGGTGAGGTGAAAATTGGTTTGTGAAATTATAGGTTTCAACGCGGCTGTTGCGGGGTGCTTCTTCGCAGTTGAATCGGTTTTGTGGCCATCCTCTGTTGCCAACCCTTCCTCTTCCCTCCCCAACTCTACTCCAATGGTGATTCTAAGCTCAGTCATAGCCTCTGTCGTCTCTGAAATCGGCCTCGGTTCTGCTCCTGCTTTTGTCGTGCCGGAATATGACTTGCGCTCTCCTACTGGTAATGCGGTACACTAGTTTCCAGCATTGGTTTTTCTCTCGTGTAAAGTACCATTTTTTATAAAATAAATATATTCAATGAGTAGGGTTAAATTGATGAATGGTTTTCGTGCTCCAATCATGCCTCACATTCTTATTTCCATTTTCAAAGCCTAAACAGTCGATTTGAACTGCTCAACATGATCTCCATATTAAAATGTGCTTGGAGACCAAATTTTATAATTTTTTGAAATTTTTTTGCTATTTTTTTAGATAGGTAAAAAAATCACTGTTTGGATAATTCAGAATTTTCTAAAAACAGTGATTTTGTACCTATCTAAAAAAATTAGTAAAATTTTTCCAAAAATTATAAAATTTGGTCACCACGCACATTTTAATATGGAGATCATGTTGAGCAGTTAGAATCGACTGTTTGGACTTTGAAAACAGAGATAAAGATGTGAGGCATTGTCATATTCAATATAAGAATGTATAATGTTGTGTATCTATCAACATGCCAAAAAAGATAATAATAATCAATAAAATCAACGAATTTGTTGCAGAGCTTCCTCTGTACCTTTTGCTGGGTATCCTGTGTGGGCTGGTATCGGTCACATTAACATCCTGCACATCATTCTTTGTTGAGGCAACCGAGAGACTGCACCAAAAAACAGGGCTGTCAGAGGCTGTGTTTCCTGCAATGGGAGGACTTTGTGTTGGGATAATGGCATTGAAATACCCCGAGGTGCTCTACTGGGGCTTTGAGAATGTTGACGTCTTGCTGGAGTCGAGACCGTTCACAGCACCTCTCTCAGCGCCTGTGCTGTTTCAATTAGTAGGCGTCAAGATTGTAGCTACATCCCTAAGCCGTGCCTCGGGGTTGGTGGGGGGGTATTACGCCCCGTCCCTGTTTATTGGTGCAGCTACTGGAATGGCATATGGCAGGTTTCTCGGTATCTTGTTCAGTGGTCCTGGTGCAATGTTTCATCTCCCTTTGTTGGAAATTGCAGCACCTCAAGCATATGGTCTGGTCAGTGCCATTCTTTCTTACATGAACAGACGTGATCCTGCAATTTTTTTTTGTTATGTCTTTCAAAAATCAAACATTTTATTTTATCTATTTTCCTCGGTTACCTTGTAAACTCTTATTAAGTTTGTCTATATTATCTAAAGACCAACTTAGTTATGTTTTTGAAAGTTCAAAACACCATTTCGTGCTAGTGAAAATTCAGGGACCAATTTGTCTCTTGTGAGAAAGTCCAAGGCCTAATTTGGTGCAAAAATGAAAGTTTAGGAAAATTTATTTTGAAATTCTTGGTGTTTATGTCGGTGCAGGTAGGGATGGCTGCAACACTTGCTGGGGTGTGCCAAGTGCCTCTGACATCAGTTCTACTCCTCTTTGAGTTAACACAGGATTACCGCATCGTCTTGCCTCTTCTTGGAGCTGTCGGTATTTCCTCTTGGATCTCCTCCTCTCATCAAAAGAGATCTACAAATAATGTTACTAATGCCAAATATACACCCACGCCCGGTAATGGTAGCACAAAACAATCCAATACTACTGGATATTTTAGTAAAGCTCAAATAATAGAAAGAAAATCAGATGATGGTGATTCCTCTGAGCTGTGCATGCTTGAGAGCTCTCTGTGCCTGTATGATGAAGAATCTGAGTTTAGTGATGTGGCTCAAAGTGTTAGTGTTTCAGAAGCAATGAGGAGGTATGAATCAGTTGTGTCAATGGAGACTCCAATTGTGCAAGTGTTGAGTGTGATGATAAAAGAGAAGCAGGCATTTGTGGTGATTACTGCCAATGACGGTTCCCTACTTGGTTTGTTAACACTAGACAACATCACGGAATTTATTGCAACTACTACCAGTTCTATTAGACAGAGTAGAGACATGAGAGAACTGTTGGTGCATGACATATGCAAAAGCGGCAATGGAAGCTGGTGTAGAGCACGGCCATATGTGACTCCTGACATGAAGCTTGCCGAGGCACAAAGTATAATGAATTTGCATCGTGTTGATTACCTTCCTGTTGTATCATCAGACAAAAAACTTTCTCTGGTTGGTATCATTGACCGTGAATGTATCAGCATTGCTTTCAGGTAATGTTATATGAGCTTATCGCAGTAACAACAGGCTAAGGAAATAAAATATCAAATAAACAAACAATTACTTAGATATAACGAGTTTACACAATTAAAAATGGTGAAAGCCTGATATAACATTCATCAGATTTTAAATAAATATGATATAAAAAATTATATATATAGTTTTCAGGACAGACATGTAGGTACCAAAATCGCTGAAATACCCGGCAAAATTTAAGCGGGTTACTATTAAAACTGACTGATGCAACTTGGCATTTTTTTTCTTTTGGTGATATTTTTATATAGGGCTTCCATGGCGAAAGAACTTCTAAGCTCATCTACTAGTGAGAGGGTGTCAAAAACTTAGGCCTTATAACTTTTTGAGTGAAGACCATTGTTATGTTATACAGGACCCTTTTTTATTCATCAAGGAGTAAAGAGATTTTTTTTTGTGTGATTTTGATGATGTAGCCATGTAGGGAATTTAAAATTAAACAAACCAAAGATCTTTTGTGCAAAATTTGTGATATGTGATATATGAATTAGGCATCAGTGTGATGATATTTATTTATGGTGTGCATAAATTTATATATAGAATTGGATTGGTGATAATTGTAAAGAGGTGGTATCTTATTTATAATTCTAAAATTAAACTTTTAATTTGGAATCTAACATTTAGAAGGCGATCTATGTAGTCACATACGCATCGTATGCAAAAAATAATAAAATGCAAGTATTACTACTGTTTGTTAAAGGACCTCAAATATTAAATAATAATTAAATGGTATGAAATTTGTTGTAAAAATAATTTTACAAGACTAATAATACATCTATAGTATTACTTTACTTTTGAAAAATTGTATTTGATTTAAAAATTATTATGAAAATTACGAAATTTTATTAGGAATTGTCTAGACCGAAATTTTTAAAGTTAGCACAGTTTAAAAAAAAATAAACCAAAAAATCATCGTTTTTGGTAAATTCGAAATCTACCACGGCCGAAGAATGATTCTGCGGACCCATTTTTTTTTTTGGTTTTTTATCTAGCACCACGTGGGGATGACGGGAGAGATCTCAAAGTTTTTTGGATTTTTAATAATTTTTTTGTTCTAGGAATGCGTGCCCCCTTTGATGAGATATCTCAAAGTTTGAAAAAAAATGGGTCCGCAGAACCCCTGTGCGGACCCCTGGCTGGGTCCACAGAACGCCTGTGCGGTCTCCAGAATTTGGGTCCGCAGAATCATTCTGCGGCCGTGTTAGATTTCGAATTTTCCAAAAACGATGGTTTTTTGGTTTATTTTTTTTTTAAACAATGATAATTTTAAAAATTTCGGTTGTCTAGAAATAGTGTGGCCCATTAGAAAAGTGGATCTTCTAGAAGGCCCGGCTTGCTAACCTGTGCGACATCTGGCTATGCCGCGCACGGCATGGAGGATGCCGCACGGTTTTCTGACTTAGCAGATTTTCTTATAATTTCATCATTTCGCATGTTGTGCACTTCGTGCTCCATGTGATGTCCCGTTTTGGCGGCTATTTGATAATCGCCGAAATATGACATTTTTGCTCTGCTTTTGCCCTAAATACGCAACTTTCTCCAAAACCTGCTAAAATGACTCTAAAATACGTTTGTAGTAAATAAATTAAAAAAATGGCTACTTCGCATTCGCTTTTGGCTATTTTCTGGATAAAATATAGTGATTTACGTTATATGATTTCGCGTCATCAGTTTTGGGTTTTTGTTTTTGTGTTTAGGGTTTATGGTGTTGGGTTTTGGGTATAGGGTTTAGGATTTTGGTTTTAAGGTTCATGGATCAATGTTTATAGGGTTCAGTGTTTAGGGTTTTAGTGTTTAGGGTTTTAGGGGTTAGGTAGGGGTAGGGTTTAGGGTTTAGGGTTAAGATGTTTTAGGATTTAGGATTTAGGGATTATGGTTTAGGGTTAGGGTTAGTGGTTTAGGTTTAGGGTTTAGAGGTTTAGGGTTCAGGGTTCAGGGTTCAGGGCTCAGGGTTCAGGTTTAGGATTTAGGGGTTTATGGTTTATGGTTTATGGCTTTAGGGTTTTAAGGTTTAGGGTTTTGGGTTTAGGGTTTTAGTGTTTTGGGGTTTACGGTTTGTCTAAAACGGGTGTAGATTTTGATATTTTGTATTTTTATGGGATATTAATAAAACTAGAATGGGTAGATTTGGAATTTTGTCCTAAACAGATGTAGATTTTGATATTTTGTATTTTTATTGGATATTAATAAAAAATTCTGTGTATTAAGTGTATATTTTGAGAAATTTCAGAAACAAATATAGAAGAGTATGACGATTGTTGTTGGCTATTAAAACCAGTGTTGTAAAAAACATCCTTAATAGCCGATCAAACGCCCGTTTAATCGTTAACAACGAACCAAACCATTACGAATACACTTATCGGAGGTCTCTTGTCGAATTTTTCTGATTAGTCGGCCGATTATTTCTGATTATTCTGTTTATTTCCGTTTAATCATCTGTTTATTCCTCATTTCTTTCAAATAATATATTTTTAGTATTTGAAAAAACTTAATTCTTGAATTTATTTTTTCATTAAATAAATGTGTTACTTACATTGTTACACATGTAAAGTGCGTATGTGTTGTTAAGAAGAAATAAGTGTAGTATCATGTTATAACAGTAGAACTAAGTTAAATTAAATTTATTTGATAAGTTTGATGAGTTAAATAAATTATTTTTAATAAATTATGAATATATACACATAATTTTAATGAAAACATTAAATTATCTACATAATTCCGATTAATCGCTTGACGATACCCTGTCCGTTCGACTAGCGCATACCGTTATTTACAACAATGATCAAAACACATTTTGACTTAGATAAAAAAAACCGCATGGCAACTGTCAATATTAGCTGTATCGTCTATAAAGAATAATGCTTGATGCATCAGCACGATATGTAAATGTGTATTGCAAAGTGCGTGAAAAATTTACTGGTAACTAAGGGAGGGTTGACAGGCTTAAAAATAAAACTTTTTATTATACTCCATTTTTCAAATGTTTTATATTAATATTTTGTTTTAAAATATATAACAATTATATATTTATTTTTCAATCATATAATACTAAATGTAAATATTCAGATATTTAAGAAAAATGTTAAAAAAAAAATCTACATACACAGCTAAACTGCGAATGTATACGCTCTAACGAAATTATTAATGCATTGGCAAGTTGCCAATCGTAAACGCATGCATTAAGGTAAGTATGCCTGCTCTCGGTTTTTTAAATTGAATTTTTAAGTCATTTAAGAGCTACTATTTAAATTAGATGAAATCTTGAGTCATTTAATAAGTTCTTAGAAAAAGAAAAAATAAGAATACTTGGCGCTGGCGATCATCATGATCTGAAAATCTTTGGATTCTCTGCCACTTCCCTTTCAGTGCGACATCTGATCGGCTCTCTGCCTCTCTCCGACCTCATAGTCACAAGATTCTCTCTCTCTCCCTCTTCTCGCGTAGGGGTGGCAATGGCTCGGTCCGAGCTAAGTTCTAACTCAGCTTGTTAATTTTGGATCGAGCTACAGCCGAGCGAGCTGGATCTAGAGTATCCGAGCTAATATCTCAGCTTGAAATCGTAACAAGTCAGCCCAAACTAGCTCGCGAGCTGATGAGTTGACTCGTTGGATCTGGCTGGATCTTGTTTTGAGAAAAAAAAAATTCTACAAACTTTTTGGATCGAGCTGGACCGAGCTAGACAGTATAAAATGCACACAAATTCATACAAATTTACAAATTGATGCCTAGCTGAACTAGCTTGCGAGCTGGCGAGCAAGCTAGGTCCCAACTTGAACTCATTAATTCTGGACTGAACTAGTGGCGAGCTGGCTCGTTAACAATGCAGTCCAGTAACGAGCGAGCGAGTCAGATGCGAGTCACAATCGAACCACGAGCTACGAGCTTTTTTTGCCACCCCTATTCTCGCGAGACAACCAATTCTTTTTCTATATTTTTTCTCGGTATTTGTTCCAAGATCAATTTCTTTTCTAAATTCTTAACTTTAGGCTTTAGCACGGAACTGCCTTTTTTGCATTGTATATCTTTGTCTTTTGCACTGTACATCGCGTCAAGACATTTTTTTTAGTCCAAAAAAAGATTAAACACATAGGATACACTAATATGTCTATTTTTCCTCTTAACTTTCGATTTTTTTCTGAAGTGCTGCCAACTTTGAATTGTTATTATTTTTAAATGTTAACTAAAAACAAGAAAGATTCCATATATTTATTTTGTAATAAAGTCGAATTATTGATTAATTTCGGATCACTTCCAAATATTTATTACGCAGTACCACACAATTAATTACTAAATTCAGACTATTCTTTATTTCTTTAATTGTGTCACAAATATCAAAGACACCGAATGTCTATCGCTAGAGTGGAAAAAACGTGCCGTGACGTGACTAACACGCTGTGACTTTGGTCTCGTGTCGTGCCGTGTCTTGACCAAGTTAATTTTTCACGTGTCGTGCTATGACCAAGTTAATTTTTCACGTGTCGTGCTATGACCAAAATGTCAAGGGGTGGTCACGGCACGCGAATAGTCACGCCGTGCCTAACGTGCCGTGACTATACGTGACTCGCGTGACTCACGTGACCAATTTAATCATAATTTATGTTAGTTTATTCAAGATTCACCCTTAAATCAATATTTAATGGTCTTAATTACACGTGACTTGCGTGATTACGTGACGTGCCGTGCCGTGCCGTGCTAAAGTTTCAAAAGATGAATACAGCACGCGAGTCACGGCACGTAACTGACACGCGTGCCGTGCCGTAACCTTGCCGTTCCGTGACAGAACCGGCTCCGCCATGCCATTTTTCCCGCTCTATCTATCGCACACTTCCATACCGTAGAGGCGTAGAGGATACGGACTCATTGTAGATCGAAAAATGTCGTGTGGCAAGTCCGCAAGGGTGAGTTGGGTTAAACAGTATTTGGGCTACAACAAATGATTTTACAGGATCATTTTCTAGAGCGAGCACCAAAAGGCCCTAAACCCTACTGGCCTACTCGCACTCTACAGTCTACATCACCACGACGCCAAAACCCTCTCTTCTTCCCAATCCCATACCAAAAAAGAACTCATAAATGGCGCATTCAGGCGATCACCGGCGATTCATATACCACCTCCACGAACAATCGAAGTCCGTTGGTACCGTGCGCTGGCTCCCCTCCGCTTCCCCCTTCCACCGCCTGGCCGCCATGTCCGTTCTCTCTCCTTCCGCCATAGAGATCCATTCCTTCTCCCCTCAAAACCCTAACCCTAACCTCAACCCCATCTCTTCCCACCCACTACCCTCCCCCGCCACCTCCCTTACCTCCTTCCAATCCAATAATTCGACTCTCGTCGCTGCCTCCACCTCAACTGGGTCCCTCCATTTCTTCTCTGTCGACCCCTATGAAGGAAGAATAGAGTCACAGATCATCTCCATTGCTGACAAGGAGTCATTCCATTCTGGTCCGATCCAATCGATTGACGTAGAGACGAGCTCGACTGGAGAATGCGCCACGGCTGGAGAGGATGGCAGGGTCAATTTGGTTCGTCTAGGTGAAGATAAAGTTGAGAACTTTAGAGTTTGCGAAAGTGATGGGTTGGTAGCATATACTGCTGTGAAATGGGGATCTCCGGTTGAGTTTGTTACTGGAGGCGTGGGACCTGGTCTCCAGTGGTGGGATAAGAGAAGGCCTGGAGGGCCTGTCGCACAGTTCAAAGGTATCTGGTAAGTGAAATTCAATTCATGAATTATAAACGTCTTGGTCGACTATAGACTGCCAAGCATATATAGTTAACTTAATTTTAACATTAGTTTATCTTTCGAATGTAGTATATATTCAATTTACAAAAATAATTGATTCAGAGTCAAATTTGGTACAGGGGTCGTGGAATTGTGACTGGTATGATACACTCAATAGACATCCATCCGTCAAGAAAGCATACATGTGTGGTATAATTATTTATCTTTTTACAATTATGGTGTGATTCAAACGTAATTACTGTTACATCAAAAAGGTTAAATTGAACCAAATACACAGTATAATTGTCCAAAAGAAGCATAGTGAAGATAGCCTGATGGTGCTCGTTGATTCTGTTTTTTTAGCACCAATTGCCATATTTCATACTCTTTTGGTATCTATTTATTTCTTTTGATTATTTATGAAATATTCTTAAGGTGGGAGGCTCATCAGGGACAGTGTATGCATGGGATCTGCGGTCGCAGCAACAGGCAATCACACTTGCAGGAACCGGACTTGAGGCAAAGTCGCAACCTCTCTCAGGGAGCGAGGTTTGGGAGGTGAAGTATGATGCTTTTACCCCTCAAATCTCTTCCACCAAAGTTTTGCCTGTAATGATGTGCTCTGAAGATGGATTTCTAGCTGTTCTCCAGCAAGGTATAATGTTTTATTAATCTTTAGTCTTTGTTAGTATACATTGACGTTATATCGTGTTGGAAGTGTTGTTGACCAAATAAAATATTCCATTTCAAAACCACCACATTACCTTTATTACGGCCAGTTTGGTATTGGGATGAAATACCTTTTTTTGATCAAATATATAGTCTAAAAATGCTTTTCTGTCATCTAATAAATCTTTTCCAAATTACATTATATGAGACATGTGGCTTGTGTGCAAAGTGCACTCCTGTTTTTAACCTTCCAGCACTAAAATTTGTTGTCATTTTTTTTTTTCTATTTAGTTCATTTAATTATTTTCTTTACATCAACAGATGAGAACCCAGTGCAATTGCTGGAAGAGCCGTGTGCCATCAATTCATTTGATATAGATCCACAAAACCCATCGGTATGAAGAAAAAAATAACATGAGAATGGTATATTCTTCAATCAAATGGCATATAACATTTGTTTGTGCTCTCTCTTGTAGGATGTTATAGTCGCCTTGGAATGGGAATCTGTTGGCATTTTATCCCGAGGAAGAGGAGACGTTGAAATGTCATGAAAACTCTCCAGCATCCGAATTAATACATTATGGAGTGAGAACATTTTATAGTGGAAAGCCCAATTTATTGCATTAAGTAGGATAAGTGCTAGTGCGGTTGCTTTTCAATGTTGTTTTATAGGACATGAATTTGTGAAGTTGGCTCAGCTAACATGGTCAAATATTAGGGAATGAAACTAAATTATAAGGGATTTAGTTATGAAGAAAAAGGTTTAGATAACCGCAAAGGTAAAAAATGTTGGATTAAACTGAATGAAAAAAAAAATGTTGCCTTGACTTTCGTTATGCTTTGTATGTCGTTCATACTAGCTGCCATGTCATCTTTGTCGAGTAACACCGATATATTGATTTAGATGCTCAAATAAAAAAAAAAATTTGGTAGATAGTTGTTGATAAGGTAAATTGAATTGAAGAATATTATATCCTAGAGACCTGAGTCCTTCAATGCCTATCATAAATAAAAGGAGAAAAGGAATTCGCATATACCAAAACTAGCATCAAATGAAAAAAAAACAAAAACAAAAACAAATTGTACACTTAACCAAAATCTACATCAAATTACTTTCCGACAGATTTCTCATTAAGACCAGTATCACTGTAATCTGTATAAATGAGAACTCTAGCATAAAAGGAAACCTATGTTCGGAATTATTTCTGTGGTTTCTGCGGTTTGCCTACAGCTTTGTTAACAGTAAGATGTATAAGAATGTGAAAGAAGCAAATAGGTACTTACATGGTACCAATATAGAAGGTTGGGGTCAATTTGAAGCCAAATATATGATGTCAGAAACATAGCCGCCGAGGTCGAATAAACCTGGATTGCTTACAATATAGAGAAAATTTAAAATGTCAAAATAAACTGCAAATGTGCTTTGTGATTTCAAAGAAAACATGGGGGTGATTTAGGAGTTAATATTATTATACTTCTTGCTGGGTAAATTTGAAAAAGACAAGACAAGGTCTTTTAATTAAAATTTTACAAGTTCCAAATCTGACAGTAATTATGTAAAACAAAATTATTAAATAAAGCAGCAATACTGTTTTGTTCTTTTACATGCAATATAATTATTAAGGAAGCTTACCTTGACAATATTGTCACCATATTTAGTGACAGCTGATACGGCGAGCCCACTACAAATATAAGAAATTCGCAAAAAAGAACAAAAAAAACAATATTATGATTTTAAAGCTAACTAGCATTTATTAACATTTGATTTCAATGAAATGTCTATATTGGAAAGTAAAACAAGAATAGTAAATACAAAAAGAAATTTTCCCTTAGAAGTTCACTAAACGGTATCCCATGTCATCATTGCCTTGCGCAACCTACAAATTGTACCATGAAGCCATGTTAAGTGTGTTTATTTAGACCTGATTGAAGGTCACTCAGAGCCAGATTGAAAGTTTTATGTTGAGATTTTCCAACAATAAGAAATCAGGATATAAACTAAAACCAAGTCAGAATGTGTTTGCTTACTTTCTCTTGAGATATAAATTATGCGGTAAAGGATACCCGTGCTTATGATGTTAAGGTTCTTCAGAATCAATTTAAAAAAAAAAAAAAAAAGGTTCTCCGGAATCTAGTACCCAGGAGGCCAGGAGCCTCCACATAATAAATTATGTAGTACTGACTACTGACACAATAACAAAACACATTATCAAATAACTACTGATGTTTTTCTAATTGAAACAAAATTAGTATATAAGAACAAATCATAGTCTGCAAATTCGGCTGAGTCGCACCCTAATCGGTCGACACCGAGCCAATTTTGGACCGAATTACGCAGATAGCAATTTTTCAGTGAAAAACCAACTTGAATAGTGCTGAATCGGCTGAATCAAGCGAGTCTTTACTGATTCAGACCGATTACCGGTTGCCAAGTATTTGAACCGGGTTGAGCTGTTTTTTGTTTTTCTTGGCGTGGGTTGCTTGATGAGACCTCTTACTGTAAAAGATGCCCTGTAGGCCTGTACTACGTCATAGACCATGCTTATAAAGTATACTTTTTTAGTGTTTTCATTTATCTTTTTGTTTTGATTGGACTAAAGTAAAAAAAAAGTTGGTTTATTGTTGGATGAAGTACATCCGTGATTAAATAAAAGGAAAAGAAAAAAACACACTACCGGCTCCTTAGCTTGTATAAATTGAGTTGAAGGACGAATGAATTTTAAACAAAGCTCAAGCAACTTGATGGCATAAAGGCAAAAGAGTTGAAACGAAATTCTCAGTTCTTGATTTTTCAGGTACTATGTTTAATTTACTTACAATAATTAGTCCTTTTCTGAGAAAAAAGTCTTGTTAACATTTTTCTTCTTTGTTGTTGATTTTGATTATAGTCTTGTTATTTGAGAATGTAGTTAAAAGTTCTTTGAGATTATTTGAGTTTAATTATTCAAAAGTACGTAACATATCACATGTTTGGTTGATTTATTTTATATTGTATGGTTACATTGTGCGATACAGGTACGCAATCAACCATTTCTTTAAGAAGATCCAACTCTTCCAAGAATTGAAGATTAAAAGCTCATTAGTGCTTTATCATCACTATCAACCATTTCTATCCGAACAAATATAGAAATGATTTTACCGCTGCAAAATCCACCAGAAATGATTTTACCGCACTATTTACATTTAACTTTTTTCTTGTTATCATCAACTATTATGAAATGTTCCCAACCAATGTCTTGTGATTTACTCATAACTTTGCCTCTACCAGCCATATCTATATTACTAACAAAAAATTTATAATTAACAAAATATCTCATAAACTTTAGTTACATTCTCGAATAACTAATTGACCCAAACTGGAGGTACAAGGGAGATATGAGATACATTGGAAATTGCACAATGTAGCCATACAATATAAAATATATAAACCAAACATGTGCTATGTTACGTACTTTTGAATAAAATAAATAAACCATTCTAATAAGCTGCCCGAAAAATCAGTAAAACTGAATTTTGAGGCGAAATTTTCTATTCATAGAAATTATTAAATTCAGACGTACAAAAATAAAAAGAGTATCTCGTTTCTAACAAATATAGAAAGATCTGACTCATTGAGTCCGATCCAAAATATATGGATCTGACTCAGTGGTCCAGATCCAAATATTATGTTCTTTTTGGAATCATGTGTGGACCAGAGCTTGATTTTCCTCTAATCGGACGGTCCGGATCCAAACTCAAAAAAAAAAAAAATCTGAATCATTGAGTCCGATCCATAATATATGGATCGGACTCAATGAGTCATATCTTTCTATATTTGTTGGAAACAATACACTCTTTCTATTTCTGTACGTTTTATTTAATAATTTCTACGGATAAAAAAAATTCATTTTCGGACAGCTTACTCAAGATGTGGTCAACTGGGAGCAGAGAAACTAACCCCCAGTGTTATTGCCGCTTGTATCTCATCCACTTCTGGATTATAGAGCCCCACCACCCCAATATACATTCAAGAGTGAGGCTACGGTACTATGCATAGCACGGATTGGGTCAGTGAGGCTACGGTACTATGCATAGCACGGATTGGGTCCGTGCTACGGCTCAATATTTGAGTTTTCAAAATTCTAATGGTCGATCCAAACCGTTCAACATGATTATAAAATGAATATGTACTTGCAAACCAAATTTTACATTTTTTTGATTTTTTTACTATTTTTTTAGATAGGTAGAAAATCACTGTTTTTGGATGGTCCAGAATTTTCAGATCAAGTGATTTTCTACCTATCTAAAAAAATAGTAAAAAATTCGAAAAAATGTAAAATTTAGTTTACGAGTACATATTCATTTTATAATCATGTTGAACGGTTCGGATCGACCGTTAGGATTTTGAAAACTAAAATATTGAGCCGTAGCACGGATCCAACCGTGCTATGCATAGTACCGTAGCCTCACTCTACATTCAATATAAAAGTTCTAAACTTTATTAGAATGGTGTATATACATGTCTACAGATGTATAAACTTGGACTAGCACAATAAATACTTTAAATCGCAAGAAAACGAAAATTCAGTTTTACTGGTTTTACAAAGAAATCAGATTTCTTTTTTTGCCAACTTTCGAAATTGAAAGTTTTTAAACCTAATTTTTATAAAGTAAACATTCTAGAATGTATATTTTGAATAATCATATGCATCTATAAGCATTTTGAGGTTTTATTTCAATTAAAATTCTATTTTTAAGGAGTCCGGCTACTATAACACTAGTGTCATTCCAAACTAAGTAATACCACATCTTAAACCATTGGATCTACTTTAATATTCGTGCACAAAATAGGACTGGAATGACACTAGTGTCTTGCACGAATATTAAAGTAGATCCAATGGTTTAAGATGTGGTGTTACTTAGTTTGGAATAACACTAGTGTTATAGTAGCCGGACTCATTTTTAAGGTTTAATCAACTCTATAGTTGACTTTTTTCTTTTATTTTCAAGATCTGGTTTATTTTGCTTATTTATCCAAATTTGCTACCTCAAAAGTTCCACAAAAATCAGTAAAAGTGTATTTGAATATTCTTTATATGCTGCGAAAATTCTTGAAAGAAATTCAAAAGGATAAAAATATATGATTTTTTGAAGGAAATGGACAACAATGCCTCTAGATGAACAAATTCCTTGTTCCAAAGAATTTTATGAATGCATTATGCTTATTATCGGACAGTATGTTATAATGTATCATAGGTCGAATGCTAAGAGAGATTAGAAATAAGAGGATTAAGAAAGACATCGAATTTCAATGAATCTTCTATCTTCATAACATTGAAAAGGATAACAAAACAATATATGAATTTTCCTACAGTATAGACATTTTTTGCTCACAACTTGTTTACAGATTGCAAGAAAAATAAAAGAAAAATGAAAAAAAAAATCTTACTAGTATTCTCCTCCTCTAATACTTGCTCACAACTTGTTTACACAAATATTTTTCAGAAAGCTGCAAGAAAAATGAAAAAAAAAGAAAATCTTACATCAAATAATCAAACAAATCCATCTACGAACTAACCGAATAATCTACAAATCAAATCCTTCTACTTAATTAGCTAACCAAACTTGAAATTCATATAATTTTCAGAATTCAAATCACTGGCACTGGCATAGCAGTGCTACTAGTATTCTCCTCTAATACTTCTCTGTTGATTAATTGAACAAATAGCAACTTATGTACCAAATCCATTAAAACAAGAGTAAACAATACAGATAAGCCATTCTTATAGTTAAGAAATTACAAAGCCCTTCCTTTTACCGACATTTTTATTAATATCTAAAGTTTAATACAAATTAATTAATATATCAAGATCCCTGAGTATTTATAAAAATACTCATACCGGTCATTTTCTGACCAGTACTCTATTTATTTAAATACCGGCTATTACCTTTTTTATTTAATTAATGGCCGGTATCCTTAAATTTTTTTTGTTTTGTTGTTTTACACCCTATAAAATACTCATCTTTCTCTCTCTTCCCCTCACAACTCACTCAACTCCGAATTCTCCTATTCCTTTAGGTATATTTTTGCTTTATTTAATTTAATTTTTTTTAATAATTAATTTAATTATTAAAAAATATTAATTTAATTATTAAAAATAATTAATTTACACTCATTTAATTTTTTAGGGTTTAGTGGACTGACCATTACATGTATACAGACATGATCCATTTAATTTACACTCATTTAATTTGTAAATTAATAAAATAATTAATGTATTTAATTTTTTATTTATTTTTAATTATTTTTCAGTAACTTATAAATGTAGATTAGTAACCTAATAATTGTTTACCATTTTTCAAAATGTAGTTTGTTTGTCGTAGTCTTGATTTCATTACACTATGGTGGGAAAGTTCTTAGTAATGCATATGGGGCTTATTACTCCAAAGAGGCAATTAATTTATTTATGATTCCCGATGATATCTCATTTTGTGACTTGAAATCCATGATTTACGCATGCACTGGTTATAATCCAGAAAAGTGGAACTTAGAATTGGCAACCCGAGTTTGTAATGGAAACTCCGAAAAATATATCCTTGCGAAACTACTAGATGAAAGTACTTGGAGAGGGATGTACGGCCATTTAAAGGCCACTGGAAAATAATAGAAATCTACGCCAGAAGAGTTCCGATAGAGCCAGGGGTTGGAAGTTATGGCCAAAATTCAGTTACACCAACTTATATAACACAACGAGAACCATACACTTCCGCCGTTCAGCGGCATATTCTCATATCCTCCACTACCGATAGGTAACGAAGAGGTATGTAACATTCATCAAAAATTATATTTTTTTTTCCAATTATACCAACTTACTAAGTAACAAATGCAAATGCAGAGGCAAGAAACACAGCAAATGCGGCAGAAAATGAGCGAGTTATGGCAGAGGCAAGTGGGTCCGGAGGGTCACGGCATAGCACAGCTACAAGTCGTTTAGATGCATCTGCTATGTTTGCAGAAGCAATGGGAGAGGCAGTTGCCATAGGAGGAGAGGCGGTTGGGGTGCAAGGAGAGTCATCTGGAAGCCAACCGAGGAGGTCAACTAGTAGGCGTACAACAAGGGCATCTGGAAGCCAAGCAGGGCCATCTGGGAGCCAAGCAGGGCCATCTGAAAGGCAAGCAGAGCCATCTGGTAGGCCATCTTCTGGAACTGGTTTGTTTCGCGGATTTAGTTTTAGGCGTGGTAGTAATAGGTGATTTATATGCATGTTGTGAACTTGTTTATTTAGATGTTGCTTTCAGAATTTTTTTATTTGCAATTTGTGTGGACTTTATTTGCAAATTATTTGGTCCTTTTTATTTGCAATTTGTGTGTACTTTACTGTTTTGTACGAGACTCTGAATTGGCTGCGAATTTAATTGTGACTCTGAATTGGCTACGAGACTTTTTTTTATTTACAATTTGTGATGCAAGTCTAACTTGGCTGCGAATTTAATTGTGACTCTGAATTTTTTCTCATACCTTCATCTTTAAAAGAAACAACACGTGGCTACTAAATAAAAAGTAATTCTAATTTAATTAATAAAACACAAACACATTAAGTCTAAAACAAATTCTGAATGGATGAAATAAAGTCTACAAAATAGACATTAAAGAAACTCAAAAATTTTACAACCTAATTCATCCAACTACAATAATACTACTTCTTAGAACCCAGCTCAAATGCATCCAAATTTTTAGTCCTACTAATACTACTTCTTAGAACGAGCTGATTTTGCCAGATCTGGATCAGTCACAGCAGACGAAGTGGTGGCCTTACCAGTATAAGTACACGGAACAAATTCATCGTCCGATGTTGGAGGCTCTAGATCAACCTTTTTTTTTTTCAAACCATAGCCGTAGAGGTTTTCCACAAAATTATCGTCTGAAATTTCATAACTAATAAATTTTGGCTGTATGAATGATTGACATGTCTTTTTATCAGGGCATACTGGACACTTGTATTTTTTTCCCTCATTTTTACCTCGATCACTAATTGACCCTCCTCTCGCGATGCCACGATAGGACGACTTACCTCGGTTGCTATTGTTCATCCTTTTGGCTAGGGGTGTTCATTGGGTTCGGTTTAGTCGGTTTTAAACCGAACCGAATTAGTTTGGACCAAACGGTTTGGTTTGTTCGGTTTGGTTTACTTTTTAAAACCGATTTATAATTTCGGTTCGGTTCAGTTTGAAAATTTTCAAAACTGAAATAACCGAACTGACCGAACTTTTATATATTATGAATTTGGTCCGGACCGTCCCAGTTTATTTCTTAACACTCCGGTTTATTTCTTAATCAGTTGCTTTAAATACTTCAATTTATTTCTTAATATCCCGGTTTATTTCTTAATATACTTTGGTTTATTATAAATCAATTGCTTTAAATAAAAAAATTAATATATTTTGGTTTGAACCGAACAAACCGAAATAAAACTTTAGTTCGGTTCGGTTCGGTTCTATTTTAAAAACCAAATTATTACTTTGGTTTGCCTAATTTGGTTTGGTTGAAACCGAATCGAACCGATGAACACCCCTACTTTTGGTCCCTTCAAATATTGGCATTTTCGCCTCAAAAATCGTCTTCTCTTTCTCTCTGTCTCTTCCTCCCTTTCTCTTTTGTGAGTTGAGTGAGTTGTGAGGGGGAGAGAGAGAAAGATGGGTATTTTATAGGGTGTAAAACAACAACAACAAAATTAAGGATACCGGCCATTTAATGGCCGGTAATAAATAAACAAGGTACCGGTCATTTAATGGCAGGTATTTAAATAAGAGGGATGCTTCTATGGACATAAGGACCTATTTGTAAAATGAACATATTTTTATTTTCAAAGTTCAAACAGTCGATCCGACCGTTCAACATTATCTCCATATTAAAATGTACTTGGAGGTCAAATTTTACATTTTTTTGAATTTTTTTACTATTTATTAAGTATTTTACAAAACTAGTCAAATTCAGACCATTGAATTTTGTACCTATCTTAATAAATAGTAAAAAAATTCAAAAAAATGTAAAATTTGACCTCCAAGTACATTTTAATATGGAGATAATGTTGAACGGTCGGATCGACTGTTTGAACTTTGAAAATGAAAATATGCTCATTTTACAAATACGTCATTATGTCCATAGAAGAATTTGCCTTTAAATAAATAGAGTACCGGCCAGAAAATGACCGGTATGGGTATTTTTATAAATACTCAGGGAATCTGAGTATATTAATTAATTTCTATTAAGCTTTGGATATTAATAAAAATGTCGGTTCCTTTTATCTTTGCCCAGAATTACCTATATAATTTAATTGAGTTCCCTTAATAGTTTATTTGATT
The DNA here is from genome assembly GCA_011114355.1 of Carex littledalei. Classification (NCBI taxonomy): domain Eukaryota; kingdom Viridiplantae; phylum Streptophyta; class Magnoliopsida; order Poales; family Cyperaceae; genus Carex; species Carex littledalei. Next base: position 11,254,657 of record CM022087.1, read on the forward strand.
TTCTTGACCCATCATTTCTACTTTAAATGACAAATCTGATTTAGATAAGGCTACTCCTGTCATGTCAAAAGGTATAGTTTTTGTTTTAATGTAGCATTAGTGATGTTAAAGACCAACTAGCAGACATGGTTCATTTTCAATTTCAAACCAACTCGGTCTTGTGTAAATACCTTTTTATCTATGAAAATCCGTAAGGTGGCAATTGCCACCTTACCCTCAAAAAAAAACCAACTCGGTCTTCTTTGCAAATAGTAAATAAGTACTTTTCTGTAATTTGTGGATATTATATGTACCTAGAATGCGGTTTCCTTTTCTTCCAGGCCAGAGTGAAAATGCAAGCAATGTTAGAGTTGAGGCGAAAAAAATAAGCTCAGATAAGGAATTGGTACGAGGGAGATGTTCACTTGGTACCTAACTACAGATCATATAGCCTGAATGAAACTGAATAATTGCAAATAGTTAGCAAAAGAACGAAAAACATGCTTAATTAAGCAAAGACAATTTTAAAAACTGAACTTTTCACATGGTACCTAACTAGGCATTTGAAAGATATTAAAATAAATCATTTTTTTCTCTCAGATAATTAAAAAAAATAGAGCCTTTGTATCCTCAAAGTATCCAAAAACACCCTGTAAAACCAAACATATACCCCTACAAAGAACAGAATTATATCATTTACTTTTTTTTTTTCTTTCACTCTCCAGTAATACATCAACATATATCTCTGAAAGAGAACACCAGAGAGGGGCAATTGTTGGGAAGTTTAAATATATTCAAATGAGGAAACTTTTTCATTATTGGGAAAAACTCTCAAACTAAAATTATACTAGTAATCACATTATAATAGTAAAAATAAATATCCAAGAGAAGCAAATGTCAAAATAAGTACCTTGCTTACAAGACCATCATTTATAATAGAACTGCTAATACTTCTGACCATTGTCTATAATTGTCTATAATAAATCAGCCCTCTTTCTTATATCATTGACTAACTTCAATACCCTTGTGCGATTATGCAATTTAGGGTGCCGGTATCATTCCTTGAAGTGGTAAGCAGGCGTTTCAACCAAGTGCAGGTGCAGAGGTTATAGGACATGCTGTGGGCAGTGGGTACTTGGATATTGTGGAACAAGCGCAGTAGGAGAATTTTTGGAGAAAAAACCGGCATACCAGCTGATTGGAGATGCATGCCTTGAGATGAGGCAGTGGGTTGCAAGCTTAGGAGGGGTACAGCAGGAATAGAATTGAGGTTATGTGGATAGGAAAATTATGTAAATAGGTGTAGCTGATGTGAGGTGTTGTGTGGTGTCTGTACAGAACTTCTTTTGATTTCTTAATACAAAATTGTTAGTTGAGCGTAAGCTCGCTAACCATAAACTCGTAGCCAAGGAATTGCTTTTGAGACTTGGAAGCGAAGCAACCCATGGATCCACTGGACGATGGATACTTGCTCTTATCGCAAGACGGACGCTGGAGCTGAGGTCTCTTTTACTGGCTTCGTTATTTTAGGAGAGAAGAGGTTCTTACGCGGTGACGAAGAGAAAGACGGAAACAGCTGGTCAGCGGATTAATTAAGAAACACTAAGGATCTATTTTAATTCGTGTATGAAAGTTTAGGAAGCTAAAAGAAAAAAAAGTAGATGTGTTTTAAAGTTCGAGGAGAGAATTAAGATTCGAACAAAAAGAGACTAAAGGAGATGATATTAATCCGTGCTAAAGAACCGGTGTTCGATAGGATTAAGCGGTTAAAAAAGCTAAAGGAAACAGATTAAGTTTTAAGAAGGCTTAATCTCTTGTTACCGAATGGTCCCTAGAAGATCAAAGCCGTTGAATTAGAAGAACGGTTAAGATTTCTGCCCAGTGTACAGGTTCATCGTGATCCCCAAAAGCACCGGGAGAATACGGATCCTCCCAAAGCGTATATAAATCTGCTGTTATTTTAAAGGGATCACAGGACCTTGTTATTTCTATTCCAACCGTTGAAAATTTTTCATGCGCGAATCTCAAAGAAAAAAGTTTTTTTTGCCCGAATCTTGACAAAGTTCAACAGCTGGGATCGGAATAACAGGTCCTGTTATCCCTTTGGAATAACAGCAGATTTATTTCCTCCAATAGCACCCTAGAATACTTTGACGCTGACGTTCATCGCGATCCCAAAATCTTTAGATTTCCTGCAACTTCTGACGCGTCCATGCTTTAAGTACGACATCTGATTGGCTCTCTCCGACGTTTCCTATTATCCTATTAAACTGTAGTTCCAATTCCAAACAAGCTCAGCTGCAGAGGATCACTGATTCAGAATCGGGGGGTCGTTTCTACTGAAATGGAAATATAAATTTGTACAAAGTGTATGCAATTTGTATCAGGCAGTGTTATCAGAACTGGACCGAACTGGTGCTTTAACTGGAAAAAATCAGATCCGATCACTTGTCCGATTCAGTTCTTTGAAAGAATTATTAGTTCACCAAATGTAATTCCATGTCATCATTTCCTTGCTCAACCTACAAATTGTACCCATGAAGTCATGTTAAGTGTGTTTATTTAGACCTGATTGAAGGTCACTCAGAGCCTGATTGAAGATTTTATGTTGAGATTTTTCAGCAATAAGAAATCAGGATATAAATCAAAACCAGGTCAAAATGTGTTTGTTTACTTTCTTTTGAGAATTATGCGGTAAAAGATGCCAATGCTTATGATGTTAAAGTTCTTCATAATCTGATACCCAGGAGGCCAGGAGCCTCCACATAATAAATTATGCAGTACTGAAAAAACAACAAAACACATTATCAAATAACCACTGATGTTTTTCTTATTGAAACAAAATTAGTATATAAGAACAAACCATATTGGTCTGCAAATTCGGCTGAGTCGCACCGGAATCTGTCGATAACGATCCGATTTTGGACTTGATTATGCAAATAGTGATTTTTCAGTGAAAAACCAAGTTGAATAGTGCTGAATTAAACTAAAACCAATTCAGAATGTAGTTGCTTACTTTCTCTTAATTTAGAACTATGCGGTATAAGATGCCAGTGTTTATTAATTAAATTAGGATATAAAATAAAACCAGGTCATAATGTGTTTTGAATACGTATATAAGTGTCAGTGCTTATGATGTTGAATTTGTATATATCACCCCAGGTACCTGAGGTGCAAGTGATAAATCCGGATTGTTCTTTTAACATGACATGAATCTCAAAGCAAATCGTTCTTCAGAATCTGATACTTAGCATGAAAATGAAATATTCTAGTATAACATCTTTCAACTTTGGATGCTCTATGCTGAAATTTATGAATAAATGATTTATCCTTCTATCTTTGCTTATTGTCTTTTTTTCTCGATTAAAAAGAACTTCTTTATAATTTTACTCTTTTTCTTGATCCAAAATATCTAAACTTTAGAATGTCAGTCTCGAAACTTATTATATTTTGTAGAAAAATAAATTAAAAATATTAAAACACCCACACGTACGACAAATCATGTTTTCTAAGTTATGCTTGATAACACTAATTTGTATAATTTTAACGTAGCTAAACAATATATCATCTTATAAAGTTGTGCTAAATTATAATTTATTATGCAATATCTATCTATAGACAGATTATCTAGCCTTTGAAAAATCCAATCAGACTAAATTTTTGAATGATCTCATGTGTTGATTTTTCTCTTTCACAAAACAATTATAATATTGTATTTATTTTTTTCTTCTCCATTTCAAAATATACCTATATCTTTTTTCAATAGAATTATACTATATCGTTTTGCTCTCTCATCTTTTTATATATTGATAACAAAACAAGTGAGTATGTACATTTAATAAATAATTCTGAACATTTACTATTTATTTGCGGCACATCCTTCATTAATTGATTTTAGAGGTGAATATGCATAATTTGATTTTTCTTTTGGAATTTCTAAGTTAGAGAATTTTTTTTGACAGTACAATGTAAAACTTGAGTGATTTATGCAAATAGAAATCATGGTAGTAAAAATTGTCTTGAAAACTGATTCAAATGTGAAAATAAAAAATTGTTTTAACTAGTTTAGGAAGTCATTGTTTACACATATATCAGGAAACTACGATTTTCTACAATTAGATTTCTACAGATATGGGAGACACAACACAGAGTAGAGAGGAATCCGCTAAAGGAGTTACTAAACTGGGAATAAAACCAAAAAGAAATAACGGAGCTGGACCATCAACTGACAGGCTCTTACTGGTACGGGTCTCCACTCGGTACCGATCCGGTACAGGATACCCATACTGGTACAACAGGCCTAACGGAGGGTGGAGTGGTACGCTAAGCCATCAGGAGATTCAAACCATCTTATCATCTCTTTTATATTCCACTTAGTTATTTGTTTTCATTTTAATGTTCTTTACTTCTCAACTTCCACGCTAAACTGTTTTGAGCAATTTTTTTAAGTTTTCATTCCGCATTTGCTTTTGAATTGTGTTTCTACCAGTGGATACAAACTCTGTAACCATTTTTTATTATCAATGGAATAGGGACAAGACCCTTATTTTTCCTAAAAAAAAAAAGCCAAATAGCCATGAGCCCATGACTTCCTACATTAAGTTTCTAACCATGACGTACATCTCGTAGTCCACTTGAGAGTAGGTCCATCGAACCTACTCTGGTTCGATGGGTTTAATCACCGTCGATTTGCTTTAAGATTCGTGCGGAATGTTTTAAACTTCGTACGTGTCTGTTTCAATTTTCGTGTGTACAAATCTTAAATTATATCGGACAGTCATCATGCTCGTTGAACCTAAAAGTAGGTCTGATGGGCATCAGACCTACTCCGTTCTCCGTTACATGCAGTTTGGTCAAAACATGTAAAGGAGTCTGTACATGTTGTATTACCAATTTACCATATTTGCTTTAAAGGATTAAACACGCTTTGACATGCTTTGATCTATCGGATCAGTGATTAGCATTTCCATTTTTGCTTCCATAATTCCATTATGTAATTTGATGATTAGCCGAGTTTATTGATTTCAAATCAGAGATGAGGTGAAAAATAATTACTGTGACTAAAAGGTGAAAAATAATGAAAACTGACTCTGTTACTGAACATAAAAAGGTCAAATTTAGCAGGCTTCTCTTTAGCTTTGATCATTCTGATTGTGTTTTTACCTGAGAAATATCATAATAAAAAAATAAACTTGAGGGAAAAAATTGATTGTATTTTTTTCTTCTTCCATCTTACACTGTATGCTTCACGCATCACTCAAAACAAACGGCTATCTTACGTAACCCCCCGGCCCCCCACCCAAAAAAAAAAAAATAATAATAAAATAAAATATATATATTTAGAATGTTAGACAGACAATTTTAAATAAGTAACAACGCTCTAATTTATTAAGTTATGCTAAATATACATAATATATACATCACGTACCGTAAATATTAGATAAAAGAACACATATGTGTAGAGGCGGAGGTTGTAGTGTAGAATGGGGGTCAATTGACCTCTATTTTTTTTTTTCAAAAACTAGTAATGAAGTAGACTTTTGTTCTATAATTTATAGTAAAATGCTACATGTACAAGAAATTGATCCTCATATTTTTTTTGTGAAATTTTATACTATTGACCCTCATTTAAAAAGAAAAGAACGATTTGTGTATAATTTGAGGGATTTCTAGCATTTTAGAATTTTTTTAATTTAAAAAATCAAAAGCTCACATGTGACTAGGGCTGCACAAAAAATTCGTAGTTCGTAATTCGATTCGAGTTTGATTCAAAAAAGTTCGTAAAAAGTTCGATTCGAAATTGAATTCGTTCGAAATTAATTCAAACCAAACTTAGTTCGAAATTAATTCAAACCAAACTCAAACTGGACCTAGTTCGTTCGAAATAGGTTCGCAAACCAAACTTAGTTCGAAATTAACTCAAACGTGAACCGTTAATTTCCGCTGATAATGAACTTTAATGTTTTATTTAGGATAATATTTGAGTTTGTAATAATTCTAAGACTTTGGTGATTGTTCTGTACTTCTATTGATATTTAAATTGTACTTTGGATATTTGAAAACTTTGGTGATGTTGCTCATGTTGGCTATTTGGAAAACTTTAGATTCTGTGATTGTACTGAACTTTGATTGATTGTACTAAACTTTGGTGTTTGATATAAATTTTGGTATTTGTAATGAACTTTGATATAAACTTTGGTGTACTATGTAATTAGAATTCAAAATGCCTGAGTTCTTATTGAAGTGTTATAATTTCGAACTATGACCCAGGCATAAGTCATAACTCGTAAGTCGTAATAAAGTTCGTAAAAGTTCGAAATTGAGTTCGTAAAAAATTCGATTCGAAATTGAGTTCGTTTGAAATTAATTCAAACCAAACTCAAATTGGAGATAAGTTCGATTCGGTTCGGTTTGTTTGCAGCCATACATGTGACACTTCTTATTTTATATTATCTCTCCCTCACTCACCATTCTTATTAAAAAAAAAAAATTTGACCCCCAGTTGCTCAAATCTTATTATCTCTCTCTAACATTTAGTGTTTATTTTAACAAATCTGTTGTTCAAGTAAATACTTTAACTAATCGTCTTTAACAATGCACCAGTTGCTTTTATCATGTAACAATAAAAAATAATTACCTCTTGTGAAAATATAATTTCCGTAAATACTTAATTAATTAGCTACTTCTTTATAACATTTTTTTTGTTTCGTTTAACACTTACATATTTACATTTCTCAAGACATGTCTGATGATAATCAAAAGTGCAGTGATGACTATTCATGTGATTTATGTACTGAATACATTCATAAAACATACACTGAAAAACAGAGGTGGAGTCCGACTTTTAGATAATGTGAATCAAATGTGAATGAGAGTTAAGTATATAAAAATTTTCTACTGCAAATGAGAATTAATTTTACACTGCCCACAATATTTCATTCTGAATTATATAAAAAATAAGACATTTCAAAATGAAAGTCAGTTGATCCCATTTCTTAAGAGTGGCTCCACCCCATTGAAAAATGACTTCTCTCGTTACTATGTCTACCAAGTCCTAAACGGAGAAAATTTAATGCATCGTGCATCTAAATTTGAACATACAACATGATTGATGGTAATTTAAGTATAGGTACAAGACTACCAGCGCATCAGCCAAAACAAAACTAAATTAATACAATTTCACCTCATGTGGCGATTTTTTTTTTTAAAGAAGCATGTGCCAAATTTTAAATATGGATTATTCAAAACTTCATTCTGTAAATGGTCTTGTGTCGGTCTTTTTTGCGTCTGGTCTATATTTTCTGAGCTGTATAAATATTTTTATCGGAATATGTAAGTAGAATACATTATATTGGTAAAAAAATTATACTACAACTACGATATTTTGATATATAATTATTGAAAATTGTAAAAATTTACATAAGGACTACGACATTTTGATATATATATTATTAAAATCGTAAAAATTTATATGATTATCTATCGAGTTCTTTGAAACTTTTAATGATATAATTTTATCAATGTTTGATTGGCATCCAAATGACACTCAAATTTAATAGACATCGTCTCTAAATATTAAATAATAAAAAAATTTGCACGTAATTCTGATTTTTCGTTAAGCATTGATGATAATTATCACAATTGTCATATAAATTTGATTGTCTCTATTATTTAACATGATAGGTTTTTTATGACTACTGTAAATCTGAAGGTAAAAGCTGTTTGCGAACGTCCATGTAAATTTTGAAGAAATAAAGATGCATGAATCTAGTATCTAGTATCTACAAGATTCGTACTAGGCACACAATATGTTGCAGTACTTCTGCCGCAGGTGATCCAGCCTCCTCTCCGATAGACATATATGATACAGTACAGTAGTAGTACACTGCAGTTTACCCATGCGGGTCCGTATCGACAGCGCTGGAATGCGTCTGCGCTTATGATAACACGGATCATGATGAAAATGCAAATTTGATTAGATTTTATCCGTTCGATCATGCAATGGAGAGTTAATATAAAGAAAACAAATATTACAATAATAATATCAAGAAAAGAAGAGGTGCCTTTTGAAATCAGAGAGACCTTTCAGTCTTTCACCTTTCTGCTATCTGACTATTTCCCAATTTTATTTATTTTTGTCTCTCCTTTCTCTTTTTCCCTGTAGTTCTCTCCTCCTCCGATCAACTTATTAAATCCTAACCCTAATTCCGTACGATCATCAGCATTGGATTGCATCCATGGACCCCGGTGCCACCGCCAAGCTGTTTCCCCACTCTTCCAAGTAGGCGATTTCTCACCACAATCTCTCAGTTTCTTGTTAAATTTTAGTTGGTCTTCGTCAGATTACAAATTTGGGTTTCCAGAATAGCGAGTAATCAGTCTTATTCTAGTTATTCCTGAAAAAAGAACAAGATGAGTTACTAGAATCAGGCTGGACGAGTGTACTACTTGAGTTCTGTTTCAGTAGTTATTCCGTTTTTTTTAGTGGAATTTTGACCAGTTGCATGAATCAAGAATTGGGGAATCTTTACCGAGTAGTTTTTTCTATAAGAGGAGAAGATCATGAAGCTTGAAATGAATTGCCACAATTTCCTCCTGTTCTACCTGGGTTAAAGGGATTAAGGCTAAAATTTTAGTATGTGTGAACCTTTGTTTTGGCTATTATGTCAAATTGATTATTCTGATTTGATGAATTATGTCTGTTGCAAGCAATCAAGAATTGGTGATTACTGACCCCCAGTATCTGTTCTAAAAAAATAAAATAAAAATTAGTCTTTTATATCAAATTAAAGAATAAGATTCGGAATAAGGCTATGACTACTGTTCCAGCTGAGATTTCTCACATATTAGGATTGCTCTTGTTGCTTCAAATTCAGCATTAGATGGATGCAATTATTGGTCGGAGCAGTGGTACACCAGTATATTGTTCTTTTTTCATCTCCCACCAAAACCATAGTACGGGAGCCACCTCCTTTCTTTACATGCAGGTTTATTAATAAACAGAAAACTTGAGGTAATATGTTTGTTTGTTCCTGCTAACTGTTCTTTAAGGATGAATCTCTTTCCTGGAACCTCATCTTATTCCGATCCCGATGTTATTGAGGTGGGTTCATCCTCTTCATGGAGCTCTAACAATCAGAAGCGTAAAAGAAGTCAGGTAACTTAAAACCTTACTAGTTTAATATTGGAAAATTACACGCCTTACAAAATCTAAAAGAGTATTATTTATCTCCCTACAGCGTGCTATTAAAATGAAAGAGATAAAATACATAAAAAATGTGACAATATATAGACAGAAATCCAGATATATGATCTGCTAATTTTTTTTTTCCCATGAAAAATCTAGAACTGCTTAAAAACAGCACTTGCAGTTTAATTACAATCCATATACTAGTCAGAGGTAAGCATCATTCACAGATAAGTGATGGGTATATTTAGATTGTTAAACCTTAGTGAGGAGGAGGGGATGCATATGATGGTCAGGGTACAATATTGGTATCCAGTATGGTAATATTCTCTTGCAACATTCATAGTTTTATTGTATGAAGTATGTAGTGAGCAAAGTGTAAAGAGGGTATTAATATTCTATAAGGGTGATCGAAGATGAGTTTTCTGAGGGTACTTTGACCATTTCATTAGCAGGTAATCCCTCATGATATAATTCAAATTGACGAAGATGATGACCCTGATGGAGTTGTGATAATAGGAGAAACCTTGCCTAATCCAAAACACAAGCCACCTCTAAGCTTGCCTATGCCTAATAGCATAGCGCCAATGGCATCTCAACACTCTATGGATTGGCAAATGCACATGCAGGTATGTTCTTCTTTAAAAAAATCTGTGTCCCTTTAGTTGTTTAATAGGAGGCTTAGAAAAAAATGAACGGGATAATTGGAAGACAATTATTTTGATTCTGAAGAGGTAAGTATGATTTAGGCATCCCAACATTATTGTTTCACAAGGACTAGTTAAGGGATTTTATATGGCTTTTCAAAATTATATTTGATTGAAGAAACAATGGTGGTTATTTAAAGAAAGTCTGTAGTTTGGATTGTTACTGAAAGAATAGTGATTGAATCCAGTTGCAGCAGTTATCCATTCGGCAACAGTAGAGCCAAAACTTCAATACTATTATTTTTTGAGTAGGAATAGGAGTCAAGTGCCCATTTTATTAACAAAACTTCAATACTATTATTTAGATCTCCAAATGTTATTTACCTTTTATTGGCTCCAACTTTGGTTGGTTTTTCGATTGTTCTGTTATTTCAATCTCTTTTCTCATTCTCAAACTTATCTCAAATTACAGGATGCTTTTAGTCTCTTTGCCAACCCAAGCAGTTCAACCATTAAACCCCCTCTTCCTGGCAAGACAGCCCCAATACAAACATCCACCTCTACTGTGCAAGACTTCAGTTTCGCAGATTATGAGTATTTCAAGGATGATGACTTCTTCGAGGAGGACTATGATAACTTCGACTATGGAAATAGTGCAATGGATACAGACCCTAGTTTCAATCTGGAGGCTAAGTTTTTTGGACTGGACATCCCTACTGGAGTAGAGGCGCCGGTCCCATGGATGCAGAAATGTTTTGGCAGTGGAAGTGGAAGTTCAGGTGGAAGCAGAGTTAAACAGCCAAAGGTGGTCGATGATGAGATTGATATCAACTACAAGGTATTTAAGCAGTTTGATACTGTGAGGGATTACACTGACCACTATTACATGCGGCCCGAGTCCAAGTTTAAGTCTTCTCAAAAGGTAACTTGTTAGAGTTTTTTTTGTTTAAGCTGTTGCAGGCTGATGTTTTGCCTAGTACTAGTTTGGATTAGCTTAGTCTCTGAGTTAGAATTTGGTTAATTGAAAATTATTTGGAGAGCTCTACTGGGCTTCTGGTATGTATTTTGTACTCGTGTAAAAATCTTGTGTTCTTGTATTATGGTCAGTTGATCATCAGGTAATGGTCGGTGGCAGCACAAAAATAGTCACACTAACTGGTTCACTGAATTACAATCCTAATATATGAAGCGACTCATTTCTGCAATTTGGCCATTTTATATTTACTTATTTTCACAGAAGATCTTGGTTTAGATTTTGATACTTGTTTCTTGATGTTCCGTGTGTATCAGCCTACAAAAGACTGGACCAAGAGGATTCAAAATGACTGGAAGCTCCTTGAGAAAGATTTGCCCGGTTAGTTAAAACCTTTTTATGTGCCTATGGTACTTGCCTTCCTATTCTGCAGTACATTCTGATATGGTTAAACAATACTTAATGATCATTTTATATATTGCTATAAATAATACCTGCTTATTTTCTTACAGAGAGCATATTTGTTAGAGTTTACGAGGATAGGATGGATCTGCTGAGGGCCGTTATAATAGGTCCAGCTGGCACACCTTATCACGACGGCCTCTTTTTCTTTGATGTTTTCTTCCCGCCCACATATCCACTTATGCCTCCAGTATGCATTTTTCCCTTTTGTAATTTTGTTCTATCTGAAATTCCCAAGTTCATGGTAATAAAGCCTCTTTGTTAAAGCCAAAAGAAAAGAAAACAGTATTATAATAAAGGGATTGGTTATATTGACAACAAACTTATTGACAACCGACGCATGAGTTTCAAAAAAAAAAAAAGGATTTGTCAAAATAAAAGACTAAAATTGTCGGTATATGTGATAGGTCATGTATCATATTTGGTGCAATTTGAAAACCAGTCAGTTACCCATCAAGTGATTTGAAAAATTAACAGTTCATTTTATTGAAGTTTGATCTGTAACCAAATGATCCTTCAATTGCACAAAATTAAACCAGTGTGATCAGTATCGTAGGATTTACGGTACAAATCTTATGATATAATGTGAGTCAGACACCTGGCGATGCGGATTGTGGCTCTGTATTGCTGATAAGGTGTATTGAACGTATCTTCACGAGTCACTGGGCAATTCACGATATGTATTTTATTGTATGATATGTCCCGATTCATTTTAACGGTGCAGACCCACAATTTGGTTAAAGATTAGGATTCAATTTGCTTCGCGGACTTGAAATCTCCTTTCTTGTGAGGCGATACAGAATTTCTATGTTCTGACAATGCCTTTTTGGCTTTTCATGGAGCACAAGTAAGAGATAAATTGGGGAAGAGATGATAGTTTTGTGGGTTAAAATTTAAAATATTTAATCTCCACTAGACTGCTCACATTTGATGAAATAAATATCTGAATTTCTATGTAAATCTTTTATAAAGACTTCGGTCATGATGGTCATGATGGTTGTGGAGTAAAGAGGTGGAGTGAACCCCTTACTCACACTTAAGCTGCCAAATGAGAAGTAAAACACTAGAAAGATGGAGTGACGACGAAGTAAGTTAAACCACCTCTCTAGGCGGATTAACTTACTCTACACCTACTCCACTTGTAGGGCCCACTGTCATAGACAGAATTTCATTTCCTAGCATCTTACTTCTTCAGACGAATTAACTTAAACCCTAACTTAAGCTACCAAACGATGTGTAAAACATGAGGAGTAAGATGGCATAAGCAATTTTGATCCTACTTAAATTTAAGTAGCAACCAACATGACCTTCGGGCACACTCCCTTAACAAGTATAATTTTCTTATGTTGTAAAAAGAAAAAGACTATGTGCACACATCTTTTACTTACAATTATAATTTTCTTATGTTGGTTCATATTGAACAACTCGTCTCAGTTTACTCTCCAATCTTCATGACCTATTAAAATTCTTGCTGTCTCCAATATTCTCATGTTGAACACGTTGTTAAGTTGATTGGGACCTGTGTTATATGTTTGTTGCTGCCCCTAAAGGAGACTTTGACCTTCCAAGGTTGACTGCTTTGGCAGGCTCATAAATGACCAGCATTGCTGGGTCCAGATCCCCTTAAGTAACCCAATCTTTGGGTTTTGGATCGAGACCGTCCGATTTGAATTCGTCGCTTGAGATCATCTTGGGATTCGATTTTGTCGTCGGGATGCGTGCGCTCACTTTGGGGATGGATTTTTGCGGATTCGAATCGGACGGTCTCGATTCAAAACCCAAAGATTGGGTTACTTCACTGGATCCGAATTCAGCATTGCTCTGGTGTTGTATGGGACCTGGCTCAATATGGTGCTAAATAGTACTGTAATACATGCCCCTTGATTGAACAGAAAAACCTTGTTTCATATAGGAGATAAGAAGCTTTAAGCCTTTCTAAATTTTACATTGCCATAATTTACCACAAGTATATAACATAATATGAAAACACAGATGGTGTATTACAACTCTGGGGGTCTGCGGTTGAACCCAAACCTATATGCATGTGGGAAGGTGTGCTTGAGCCTGCTCAATACCTGGTCGGGTAGCGGTTGTGAGAGGTGGAACCCGGCCAACTCCACCATGCTTCAAGTCCTCGTCTCCATTCAAGCACTGGTTCTCAACTCCAAACCATATTTCAACGAGCCTGGTTACACCGCCCATGCCAACACCCCTTATGGTGAACAGAAGTCTCTCGCTTACAATGAGAACACTTTCCTCCTCTCTTGCAAAACCATGCTCTACTCCCTCCGCCGGTCGCCTAAGGTACCATGTTTTGTTAATTACACTTCCCCTTAATTTGATCGTATTTAATGGAGCAGGTCATAACTTGGACCTCACACTAGTTATAACTTGACCTGTTGCCTGTTGGGTTAGTGGTTTGGTCCACTCTGAGTGTCTTATCGAGGTTGTCTGTATGTTATAGTTCTGGTTAGTGGGCCACGAGTCATGACCTGACTTTGCCTAGCTTGGTTATTGAGTGGTTGTTGTAAAAACCCAGGTTCCATTATGTTCAGTATCATTCGAAGATACTATTGAGCTAACATATTGGGTAAGACCCATTGGAACCCTAGGTGCAGTACTATCCAGCATATTTAATCTCCTATTCAACATATATCGTGACATATACTTCTGTTTGGTAGCACTTTGAGCACTTTGTGGCAGGGCATTTCCGCACACGTGGCTATGCGATCCTTGTGGCATGTCGCGCCTACATGGAGGGGGCCCAGGTTGGTTGTCTTTTTGAAGACGGGGTCCAGGATGTGGACGAAGGCGACAAGAGCTCCTCTGACAATTTCAAGACCTCTCTAAAGAGGATCTTTGACGACCTCCTTATGGAGTTTACCGTCAAAGGCGCTGACTGTGATGAGTTTCTTCCTCAGAAAGGCAACCAGGGGCCCGCTGCTGTCCTTGTTGTCCCTTCTTCCCAGCCCACCCCTACCACTGTGACCATGTCCCCATTCGTTGGTCATTCATTCTTCGACTGACTATTCTCTGATAAGAGAATTGGTGTATTATATATAGCAGTAATATATTTTAACTAATTATATAAGGCATATTGCATGTACCCTTTTCCTGATGAAATTTAGGCCGTGAAAGTGCATGGAACTGCCTAAGGGGCAAAAATGCACTATTAGTGAAATGTAAATATGGTTTGGGTGGTCCTTTTGATATATAGAGTCGGGCGGCTGTTAAAACCTGATATGCTTGAGTTAATATGATTTAATCATTCACTAGACAGATTAAGTTTGCAGCTCTTTTTTTTTTGTTTTTTGGGTTTCTTTTGCCTATTGAGGGCTTGAGCTGCACGTGTACATCCAGCTATTAAAATGCTTATTATATAACGGACTGGGGACAGTTGAAAATGTTTTAGTATGAGAATCTTGATAATTACTAAAAAAAAGTAAGCAATTTAATAGCAAATTAAATGTCGTAATCATAATTTTTATGTCGCATGTATTATGTTTACAAAAAATGATAAAATTGTGTTCATGTTTTACAGTCTGTTGAACGATTTGTAATCGTTTTTTACATAGAGGCGAGATTTTTTTTAATAAGCGTCAGTATTGTGAATTTCTGTACAACATGCACGTAGGCCGGCAAAAGAGCAGACTCGTTCGCTCGCTACTAGTTCGATTCAGAATTAACGAGTTCAAGTTGGGGCCTAGCTCGCTCACTAGTTTGCGAGCTAGCTCGGCTAGCATTAATTTGTGAATTTGTATGAATTTGTGTGCATTTTATACGATTCAGTTTGGTCTAGCTCGGTTCAAAAAGTTTGTAGAATGTATTTTCTTCTTAAAACATGGATTTAGCCAGACCTAACGGGCTAGTTCACCAGCTCGCAAGCTAGCTCGGTCCAGCTTGTGACATTTCAAGCTGAGATTTCAGCTCAGACCTCTAAAGTCAGCTCGTTCGTGACTCGGACGAGCCAGCTCGTGACGAGTTTGAGCTGGACCCAGCTTGTTGCCACCATGCTATATGTCTATCATTTTTATGATTATGAGGGTACAAAGTAAAAAACTTCTGTGGATAGTTTGGAAATTAATTATGAGCGCATTTTCTAATTTTTCTAAAAAATAAAATTAAAACTATTTATAGCATGTGTATTTTCTTTAACAGAAATGAATGAGAATCAATCTACTATCACTTGTTGCATATTTGAAGTACATGAAATTTGATAGGTTGACAATCTTTATATCCAATAATGCAGTGACAAAGTTTTTCATTCTTAAGATATTTCTAATCGATTTAGAAAAATATTGTTAAGATCACTTTAAAGGTAATGGAGCATCTAGGTTCTCATTTTTGTGCTGCACATGGATACGGTCACTGTTTTTCACAAATTATTGTTAATGGACTTATGGGAAGAAAGATAATTTTAAAGATAGGGATTAAGCAAGGAGATCCTCTCTCACAGTTGATCTTTATAATGGCGATGGATTTTCTGTCGAAATGGCTTCATAAACTGGTGATTAATGGAGTGTGGAGTTTACCAATACAAAGTATGAACTATGAAGTCTTGTTTACTCCATGCGGACGATGCATTGTTTCTTTTGTCAAACCCAAAGTGAACCAGATTGAAGTCGGCACAGCTACTTTAGCCTCCTTCATTTCTTAATCTTAGTTAATCCAGCCGAACACTCCTTCCTTAGTCCGGATTTAGAGACCTCCTTAACTTTGATTCTTAATCCAACCTCACCCCTTCCTTATTTGACTATTCTAACTATTATTATTTTACAATCAAACATATCCTTAAGATACAGAGCTCCTTTAGGTCTCCTTTAGATAATCTTTCAAGTGTTTCTGGACTATTTTACCCCTGGTTTGTACAACTCCTTAAGGAGCGATCTTTCTTTTTGATTTTTCTATTCTTTCTTGCTTAGACTACAGCTCAAAGCCCGAGGCACGAAAATAAGAACACCCTTCTACCTCTGACCGAGATTGCCGGCTCTACAATGAAATACTTGTAAATCTAACGTTATAGATGGCTTCGTCTTGATTTTCTCTTTTTATTTTGTTTTTTTAAGGAATTTGATCCCATGACTTTCGTTGTATCAATTTCCTTTTTTACATTTGGGTATCATTATTTCTGAAGTTTGCTAGTTTGTTAATTACATAAATTTAGTTTCACAGGTTCACATTTGGGTATCATTATTTCCGATTCTGGCATGCTTTTCGGGGTCTGATAAGATTATATTCTACGTACCTTATTGATTATGTTCTTGTGTTGGTACCAGTCGGTACAAACATTCTCGTACTTACTGGCATGAGTTGAATTGGTATTGAACACCTTTAACTTTCTTGTATGCTAGTAAGTTACAGGGGCTTCATTGTAAAAAAAAAATATAACATATCTATGAATGATTAAATTGTCTCTATTTTGTGATCACCAGCTTATATCTAGTTGGAGGCTACTTGTTTCAAAAAAATAACTGGTAATGATGTCAGAGGAAGTGCAAATGGAATGGTTATTCTTTGCTGGTTCCAGTTGATAGAGAATGTTCTGGCTTTTGTTTTTTCTTGAGTTTTGTTTAAAGTTTTAATTTTGTTTCTTCTTTAGTTTTTGTTTTTGTTTAAGTTTTAATGTTTCTTCTTTAGCTTTTGTTTTTATATGAACTAAATTGCTGTAATTCTTTTTTTGTCTTTGATTGTTGTATTAATTATTAACTTTAGGCACTTTTAATTATTTGAAGATAATATTTATATTAGATGGCAAGAAAAATATGAAGGAGGATATTTAGGCCTTTGCATGCTACAATATATATTTTATTTGTGTTAAGACTTCATTTTTAATCCGACTACTTTACCGAACAAGTACTCTTTAGTAAGGATTAATTTTTAATCCCCACCCTCTTAAGGAGGGTTGCTGAACACCTAAAAAGATCTTATTGCTGGTCTTTTAAGTCCATACTAATATTGATCTCAGGATAATTCATCATCGATCGAAGGATCTAGAATTAATCAAGTGTAATACCATATTAAGAATTAACGGCTATATGAGCCATGTAATTATAAATAGCGATATTAGGTTGTAACAGAATAAATGGCTTCCTCGAATTACCGCAAAACTCATTTTTTTCATAAATTTTTTGTAAAACCAGTGGTGCCCTTTGTGTCACTGTATGTCAATCAGAATTGCTGGAGATGGTTCAAACATACTTAGGGCCTGTTTGGCAGCCTATATTTCTGTAGGAATTTAGTGGGTATGGGCTGGAGGGGAAATCTCACCCATGAAGCTGTTCGGCGGGCCTTTATTTCCCCAAATCTTCCTATGAGCAATTCCCAACATATCCTATTTTAATGCAAATTTTTGGGTCCAAAAACCCGGCCTCATAGCACATTTTTTTCTTCCCATTTTCTCTCTCTCCTCTCCCTCTCTCCAATTTATGCCACATGGGAGTTCAAGTCTCACCCATTCTCTCCAAATTCTGCCATCCATTCACCCTCAACTCTCTCTTCCTACTTTGTATTATATAAACGAGTCCGGCTAATATGACATTGGTGTCATTCCAAATTCAATAACACCACATCGTATACCGTTGGATCTGCTTTAATATCCGTGTTTTGCACGAATATTAAAGACACTAGTGTTTTGCACGGATATTAAAGCAGATCCAACGGTATACGATGTGGTGTTATTGAATTTGGAATGACACCAATGTCATATTAGCCGGACTCTATATAAACATCTCTTCTCTTTATTATTGGCAATTGTGGGACTATGCAAAAGTGCAAAAGTTCCGACAGGACATAATTTTTTTTTAAATTTCAGAAATTTCCTTGACCCAAAAAAATAGGTGATGGGATAAACTGAACCATGATGATGTTTTTTTTTAAATTGTGATTTGTTAATAATTTGACATGTGTATTAAATAAATTCCTCTTTGTTTGAAAATGTTAATACAAATTATAAATGTTTATTTTGTTTGTAAATATTTTTAATTGTTGTTTTCTTTATTTTTTTATTTTATCTATAATTATTTTCTTATTTCATTTGTACCCATTTTAGTAATATTTTTTATTAGAAATGTTCCATCTATTTAATATTATTATTTAATCTATTTTATTTAATTGTATTATTATAAATTTATTAATAAAAATAACTGTATAATTTCAAAAATTAAGAAAAATGGAAATCTTGTATTAATCACCACAATGATCAATTTGTTAATTTAATTTTAAATAATTATTTTATTGATATCAAGTATTTTAGAAAGAAAATAAGATTTCCCACAACTATTCTCAAGATACAACCGAACACTCATTCAGTAAATTCTCATAATTATTCTCATGCATACTTATGAGTATGGGTTCCTGTAAATAAAAAATTGGATTTCCGAACCCGTTAAATCCCATCCCGCACAATTTCGTGACAAACGAACATGCTCTTATATTAACAAACAGTAGGTAGATAATATGTGCTGCCCAGCCTTTTGAATTACCATCTAAGATACGGCATGATGATAAATTGATAATGAGAAAGAGACAGATTCAAATATAAAAAAGAACATGAATTTAAACTTTAATGTTGGCATTTGAACCGTCCGTTTTGAATTGGTACGAATATTAAATGGGTCCCATAAATTTTCAAATTGATTTAAATTGGCCAGAATTCTGATCGAACAGTTCAAATTCAAACTCAATTTTTACGTTGATGTAGAGGATACAAACTCGAGTGAGAGAGGGGTGTGTTAGTGAAGTTTAAGTACATTTTTGTAATAATAATAATAAAAAATGTTTTTTTCAATTTTTTTATATCTAACCAGTATCGGTATTACAATCTAGTTTGACAGCTTTTTTTTGTTTTGAGTAACTAAGCTCCATGGCCATGGAATTTTACGTATCACTACTATTTGATTAAGACAATTTCAAGTTTGCCCTTCAGTTTTAGGATTTAGATCTGGTACGGTAATAAGTCAACTGTAACACAATTAAGAATTATGGAAACAGGGATTGATACCTTGAATAAATCACAAGGCGTGGCGAAGTTTCTCTTGTTTTTAAGAACTATTTATCAAACATAGATTCGATTTATTGGCTATTTGCTGGATTTATAAATTCAGATTCTGGATCTCAAGAAACTCACATGTGAGCGCATGCATTTTGCTAATACTTTTTAATGCATGCATTCATAATTCAAACATATTTTTACTATTTTCTCTAAAATAGAAACTTTTTTTATGTTCTTTAAAAATTTGGAATAGACACAAGC
This sequence comes from Carex littledalei, assembly GCA_011114355.1. Taxonomy (NCBI): domain Eukaryota; kingdom Viridiplantae; phylum Streptophyta; class Magnoliopsida; order Poales; family Cyperaceae; genus Carex; species Carex littledalei. The sequence goes on from CM022087.1 coordinate 11,274,156, forward strand.
ATAATTATTTTGTGCGTAATATGAAAACGATTGAATTTTAGATGAAACACATGATTTGATTCGCGGCATATACTTTGTAACTACATAGACGATTTTGAAAAAACAAAATGTGAATTATTTTTAGACTCACATAACTTAGGTTTGATATTTTTGTGTAGCATTTAAAAAAAAAATTATGATATTCTTTATGAAAAAACTCATTTTCATAGTACAAATGTTGACAATATTATAATCATTTTCCGAGAAAAAACGTGGACAATATCGGCATTTCTCTATAGAAAGTTCTTCACGAATCCATATCCTCTGAGATAACAAAATATTTCTGTTTGGATCACCACCGTTCAATAGAAATACGGACCAATTCAACTCAAAGTGAAATGCACGGAGCCGCTTTAATAGTTTGTGCGGATTCTAATTAGATGGTCGAGATTCAAACAGAAATATGTTGTTGCCTTAGGTGATACGAATTCGTTCTTGCGGTCAATTACAGATTTAGCCCTCTCTTAAATCTTAGAATATAATTATTTTGATCTTAAGGATGATACATTTGTTTTTTTAAATTTCCTCTTACATCAGATCAGATCCCACCTCCAGCATGCACATGATCAAGCGGAAAGCTTGCCGGTTGGAAATTCATTAATGTAGGCATTCATTGTCAAAATTAATTATCTGCGTTTATGGTGCCCTTCGACTCCTTTAGAAGATTCTTATACTGATTTATTTTTTCCTTCACGAAATTAGCTCTCTCTTTTTTGATGAAAAATCAAACGCTTTTAGTAGTGTAGGGGTGCAAACGGATCGGATAGTGGTAAAACCATCTGTTTTTATTTTTCGGATACGGATTGGATATTAGACGGATACCTACGGATACGGATCGGATATCGGATAACCGTAGATATATACATAAATATTTTCATAGTCTATATTAAATTATATGGTATATATCTACTATTCAGATACGGATAATTAATATTCAAAACCATATCCGTATCCGTATCCGCACGGATATTCAGATATCAGATATCCGTATCTAATTTTCGGATACGGATCCGGATACGGTCGGATTTTATCCGATCCATTTGCACCCCTATAGTAGTGTGATTAAGGATCCGGATTCTAAAGTAACTCAAATTTTGAGTTTGGATTCAAAATCCGGATCAATTTGGTCTAAGTTAGAATTTACAGGGTCCTTTTAATATTCATGCAAATTATAATCAGACAGTTTGGATAAAGTTTGAGTTACTTTAAGGATCTAAATACGTGATTAAGTGCTCCACCTCTTTTGGGTATGGATCTTCCGAGGTAACTCAAAGTTTGAGTTTAAATCCGGACCGTCTGATTGGAATTCAGATCAATTTGAAAAGTTAGAGGATTTTTGAATATTAGTATCAAAGCAAAACAAACGATCTTGATTTAAATTCAAATTTTAAGTTACTTTAGGAAATATGAATCCAGCTTTCCAACTTGTGGTGGTGATGTGTTTTGTTGCACCTATATAATTACCAACCAGCTGAAGTAAATTTCTCCTCTTATTATCTTTTTTTTTTGTCTCAAACAAAGAAGCATTGAATTTTTTGTTTTTAACATGAACATAACTACTATTCTTCCTCAAAAATGAAAAAAAAAAATTATCACAATAAGATACCAAGTGAAAGGTCTCTTTCACGAAAAGGCAACATATCCTTCTGTACTAAAAATAAAAATTTCCATTAGAAAATAAACGCGTAAAATAAATTTTATAAAAACCAAAATTGGCATCAATGAAAGGTGCTGCCGACATTTCTATAGTATCCAAAGTTAATTACAAATTAATAAATATATCCAGAACTTTTTTTGTTTTTCGAAAAATGTCCAAACCGGCTAGATTTTGGCCGGTTTCCTCCTCTCCCAGAAACCGGCCAGAATCTGGCCGTTTATTTTTTATTTTTTTAGAGACACTATGAAGAGCAAGATAATGAAATCTAACATTGAAAATTCGAATTTTTTGTTTAAATTATTTGTTAGATTACTTCTTTTGATGTATAATTAGCATATTTATACTAAAATACGCTAAATTACTTGAAATTATGTTGAATTACACTATATTACATTAAATTATGCTAAATTATGTTGAATTACACTAAATTACATTAAATTACGCTAAATTACACTAATTTCGCTAATTATAATGAAATACGGTAAATTACGCTAAATTAGGCCAATTTTGTGCCATCTTTCATAAATCATAAAAAATAGTAAAAAAATTTCAAAAATAGTAAAAATTGGTATTCTACAAGTTCATTATATAACTAATTTACTGAGCTACTTAGATTGAATAATAAAAATGAAAATCTTAATCGGAAACTTCAACTCAAGTTTTGAGGCTCTTCTCTTTGTTTTTTGGCAATTCTGAATTTTGGAATTTGACATTGCTAGCACAGGCGTATGCGTATTTTCGCAAACTTTCCGAAAAGTGGTCATTTGCTGAAATCAGACACTCGAGCGTCATTTTATGGCCGTTTTTGCGTATTTTCGCCTTCTCAGTAAAGATATTCATCCATATTCATATGTAATTTACCGTATTTTTGCGTAATTTAACGTAATTTAATGTAATATAGTATAATTCAACATAATTTCAAGTAATTTAGCGTATTTTAGTATAAATATGCTAATTATACATCAAAAGAAGTAATCTAACAAATAATTTAAATAAAAATTTGAATTTTCAGTGTTAGATTTCATTATCTTGCTCTTCATAGTGTCTAAAAAAAAAATCGGCCAGGTTGGAAAAAAGAAAAGAAAAAAATTAGTCAGATTCTAGCTGGTTTGGGCATTTGAAATACCCAGCGTTTCTGAGTATATTTATTAATTTGTAATTAACTTTGGATATAATAGAAATGTCGGCAGGTGCTGCGTCAGAGTCTCATGAGAATTATAAAGAAATTTAAACTAATTGACAGGTCAACTGTTTGCTTCTATAAACAAAAAAAAATGATTAGCGCAGAATCCAAGGAGCAATCTGATCTAGCATCCTGTTTCCTCTGTTGTTTTTTCTGTGGCACATGTGTAGTTCCAATGATATAACGGGTAATATGCTTCCTCTGTTTAAAACCCGCTACACTAAATAAGAGAAAGATCACCTCAAGCGGGACTGGTCATTCACTTACAACTTACAAGTGAGGCACTGACCAGTGACCAGTATAATTCGCTTTAATATATTTTTAGGTTTTCGAAGGGTACATGTGAAATACCCTCTTTTGGCGGAATGCATCTTTTTACTATAAAATATATGCAATTTCTGCACCTAGTCACAGCACTGCACCATGTTATGTTCTCGAATGTTCGCAACTACAAAAATTTGTTGTAAAGAACCACACCAAATATGTTTATTTGTTGTTCCTTAACAAATTTTCAAAGGAACCCCACATTTGATGTGTATTTCCATGCCATGGAAAAAATTTCAAAAGTGTAATTACTGTACATGAAAAAAAAATGAAGACTATGTAAAAAGAGGGAAACAAGGGTACATATATTTTATAGGTAATAAATAAGAAAACCATCTTTATAAAGGATACATACTCTGCTTGTATAATAATAGTGAAACAAAGATACTTGAATATGCAAGTTTAATATTTATTCTTGAGTGAGGCTACGGTACTATGCATAGCATGGTTGGGTCCATGCTACGGCTCAATATTTGAGTTTTCAAAATCCTAACGGTCGATCCGAACCGTTCAACATGATTATAAAATGAATATGTACTTGCAAACCAAATTTTACATTTTTTCGAATTTTTTTACTATTTTTTTAGATAGGTAGAAAATCACTTGATCTGAAAATTCTGGACCATCCAAAAACAGTGATTTTCTACCAATCTAAAAAAATTGTAAAAAAATCGAAAAAATGTAAAATTTGGTTTGCAAGTACATATTTATTTTATAATCATGTTGAACGGTTTGGATCGACCGTTAGAATTTTAAAAACTCAAATATTGAGCCGTAGCACGGACCCAATCCGTGCTATGCATAGTACCGTAGCCTCACTCTTTATTCTTCTATCATTTCTGAAGACCGCATTGTATTTTTTGCAGGAAAGCCCCTTGATTAAATCGTTGTAACATAATGCTGTCCATATTTTGACTAATTATTTGTTATTTTCCAATGTCTTTTTTATTAAATGGAGAAGAAGCTCCTGAAACTCAGTCCTAATTGTTCTAAATTTCTAATAGAAACGTACATATCGTTACTTAACAGTTGATTGTTATAAGAATACTACATTAGCTTATATTAATTGTAGAAATGTGATAAATGTGGCGACGAGATATTTATTTGTTCTCAGCTTGTCTATCAATGAACCGCGGTAAACAGTTTCTACGAAACAAAAATATCATCTTTAAATATATCGACATAATTTTGATTTAATATATGATTGTTACATTTAAAAAATAGAAAATATAGTATAATCGAAGTTTTGTGAAAAAAAACCAACGAAATACAAATGAGGCAAGATAGTTTTTTTTAATATATTTATTGTTTGAATAAAATAAATTCTTATATACTATTTGTGGAGGGCACGTGTAGAATTATTTGAATGTAAGAATTCATAGATAAAGAAACTAACTTTTTACACCATAATTTTAATTTAGCGTCTGATATTGTCATTTATTGTAATTTAAACAAAGTGTTAAGAACTTGAGGCAAATAATTAAAATGAAATAGCAGCAAATCAAAAGTTAGTAAAATAAAAGGTAAAATAGCACCTTCCCTGATAACCACAAACTGTTCAATAACAATAAATAAACATCAACGATCTTATATTCGTATTGCAATCAACATTCAACAGCTTTAGTTCAGCTGACCGACATTTTTATTAATATCCAAATTAAAAAACAAAGTATCAAATGTATCTATAATGAGCGGACATTTTTATTAATGTTCAAACCGGCTATTATTCTAACCGGCCAAAAAATGATCTCAGGTTTTTTTTTTTTCTTAAATATTTGTTAGATTACTTCTTTTGATGTATAATTAGCATAATTATACTAAAATACGCTAAATTACGCTAAGAGAGACAATATCTTCACTGAGAAGGCCAAAAACGACAATGACTTTTCGAAAAGCTTGCAAAAATATGCATGCGTAGGTGACCGCTTTGCCATTTTTTTAAATTCAGAATTGCCAAAAAACAAAGGAAAGAGCCTTAAAACTTGAGTTGAAGTTTCCGATTAAGATTTTCATTTCTATTTTTCGATCTGAGTAGCTCAGTAAATTGGTAATATAATGAACTTGTAGAATACAATTTTTACTATTTTTTATGATTTATGATAGATGACACAAAATCGGTCTAATTTAGCGTAATTCAGCGTATTTCAGTATAATTAGCGTAATTAGCGTAATTTAACGTAATTTAGCGTATTTCAGTATAATTAGCGTAATTTAGCGTAAATTAGCTTAATTTAGCGTAATTTACCGTATTTTAGTTTAATTTAACATAATTTCAAGTAATTTACCGTATTTTAGTATAATTATGCTAATTATACATCAAAAGAAGTAATCTAACAAATGTTTTAAAAAAAAAAAAACCCTCCTGACCGGTCAAAAAATGGCCGGTCCGAATTTTTAATCCAAACCAGCCAAAAAACCGAATAATTAATATTTTGTAATTAATTTTGGATATTAATAAAAATGTCGGTTCAGCTGAAGTATATAACACATTGGAGTTGCGCAATAAATATGACATTTCACGGGGTAAATCTGCAAAAGGTTATTTTAAATCACCTCTGCACATTCAATTCTAGATTCACTTTTTTGAGGGGCAGAGTCAAAACTCAGAAGTCATGAATGAACCTCCTGCTCTTTATAGTAGTAAGCCAGTACCAGGTCGCCGGTAGAACCTCTCTCTCCTTCCCCTCCTCTCCACTCCCCCTCCTATGGCGTCGCCGATTCTCTCCAATTCCCCTCCTGTCCCCTCCTCCTATCCCCATTACCTTCCCCTCGTCCTCCTCCTGTTACTTACCTTTTTATCTCTCCTCCCCTCCTCCACCCCCGCTCCTCTCACCTCCCTCTGCAACCGTCCCCTTCCCTTACCCTCCGCTACCCTCCCTTCCCCTTCCTTCCCACCCCTTTACTTCACCATCTCATCCGGATCCTTCTCCGGAGGCAATCCCCTCTTCTCCCTCTCTCCTCCTCCCTCCCGCCCCAACTCCTTTTCCTTCCTCACCAAATCCTCCTACCATACCGACTATCCCGGCCTGATTCGCCTCGCCGGAACTCTAATACTACGTGGGACCCATTCCGCCTCCACCAACCGATCCCTCCTTCACCTCCACCGTGTCCGCCCCCGCCTCCCGATACGTCCGCGCTATGCGTCAGTTTCATTCGATTTAGATGGGTTCTGGTCTGAGTCAGATTCGGTTCTCTGCATGTACGGACCTGGTATCATACTCTCTTCTCGAGGTAATACTATTCACTCCAATGGGGTTCTCAAGCTGAATTTTTCCAAAAGCTCCAATCTTACTTCTCCTTTTGTGATGGGTACGCTGGAAAGCTCTGAGGAACCCGCAAACCCAAACAATTTTAACCCGCTAGCTCTTGTTTCTTTCGCTGAGAGAAACTATGAGTACACGAAGACATCCCTTGCTGAGAGTCAGTGTGGTGATCTGAGTATTAAGGAGGAATTGCAGGGATTAGATGGTAAATTTTCATGTAATCAATTGCGGGGCATGTTGGAAGGAAGTTTTCAATTGGATTATGGGAGAGATTGTTTAAACGGGCATTGTGGCCCGATAAGAGGTACACTTGGGTTTGATCAAGATTACATGTTTTCAAATCAAGTTGATTGCAGTGATGATGGTAAGGTGCATATGTATTTGGTTTTCACAAATGAAAGCCGGTCAATTTCCCGTAGCTTCATGTTTGGTGATAAGGGGTTGGTTGTTGAAGGTTTGTGGGATGGAGATAGAAACAAATTGTGCTTAGTTGGTTGCAATGTGGTGATTTCTGATGAAGGTTCTAGAAATAATCTCTCTATGGGTGACTGCTCTTTCGGCTTGAGTTTTTGGTTTCCTTCAGTTTTGTCTATAAAAAGTAGGAGTGTTGCAGTGGGGCGTATTTGGGAAGGTAAAGGGGGCAATTCTAGTGTGATTCAATTTGGCACCACTGCTAATTACATGAGCAACCTTGTCAAGTTGAAGTACAATTACACCAAATTTGATGTTGTTAGGGGGCTTTGTGCAAAGGTTTTTCAAGGGAAAAAAAGGAAGGGGAGTTTCCCCGATGGAAAATCTTTTAGGGATATGAGGTTTAGATTTGATGTGAAGAGTAAAGAGGGAAGTGGTGAATTTGGAATTGCTTCTCCAATTTCACTTGGGGGCAGTTTTTACGCAGCTCTTGATTTGGCTGATAATGTAACATATTTAGGCTCTGACACTGGTAATTTAAATATATCCTACAAAATCGAATATAACCTTGGTAAAGATTCAAAGATGCAAATGAAGTTATCAGCTGAAGGGATCTACAACCCCAAATATGGTACACTTTGCTTGGTTGGTTGCCGGTATGTGGGTTCATCCAATGCTGCTCGACAAGCTATGGTTAATGATTCCATGGATTGTGAAATATTTATAAACATGCAACTCGGATCCTTGCATGGCAAACCAACAGAGCATGTCAAAGGTACAATCAAGAGTTTAAGAGCTAAATCAGACTTCTTGTTTTTTGATACTGTGGAAATTACATCTCGTGGTATTTATTTTGAACAAGCAGCTGACTCGATTTGGAGAATGGATATGGAAATAACCATGGTTCTCATCTCCTTGACCTTGACATGTGTATTTGTAGGGTTACAACTGTACCACTTGAAGACAAACCCTAATGTTCTCCCCTCCATTTCAATTCTCATGCTCGTTATCTTAGTTCTAGGCAACATGATTCCTTTAGTGCTGAATTTCGATGCACAATTTGTAATGAAACGAAGCAAGCAGAACATTCTTGTGTGGAGTGGGGGTTGGCTGGAGGTGAATGAGGTAATAATTCGGGTCGTGACCATGATCAACTTTTTGTTACAGCTGCGTCTTTTACAAGTGGCATGGGGTGCTAGGTCTGCTGACGTGCCTAAAACAGGTTCATGGGTTCATGAGAAAAAAACCATTTGGGTTTGTCTCCCGTTGTACTTATTTGGCGCGCTTATTGCATGGTTAGTTCACACTATAAACAAAAATGGCCAGCATACCCTTTGGGATGATTTGAGTTCTTACGCAGGGTTAATACTTGACGGGTTCTTGTTACCACAAGTTATCTTCAATGTATTTTTGGATTTGAAAGACAAAGCCCTAGCTTGCTCTTTTTACATTGGGTTTACTCTTGTTAGGGCATTACCGCATGTGTATGATGCATACAGGTCGCATAATTATATGCCTTTTGTAAGGTCATCTTATATCTATGCAAGCCCGAATGACGATATATACTCTCTTGCCTGGGATATAGTTGTACCTTTAGGAGGGGTTATACTTTCTGTTGTTGTGTTTCTTCAGCAACGGCGTGGTGGTTCTTTCTTTCTCCCTCTAAGCATGAGAAGGTTGGGCGAGTATGAGATGGTACCAGTATCCATTAGCTCTTAGAATCTTTTACCATTTTTTATGCTTTAGAGCAAATAATTATAAGATAGTTGTGGGTTTCTGTGGGTATATACTTGATTGTTCACACATGTTTGAATGGAATATTTTTATTTGGGGAAATTGTAAGGCGTCATGATTATTATTTATTTATTTATTTTGCAAATTTGATGGTTCTCGATGTTTAGTTTCCGAATTATAAGAGCATCTACATCTTTAATATTATTAGAGTTTCTAATCTGAGGTGGTAATTTTTAATTCAGTTTCAGAGATGTGAGAGAGTTTCTTATTTAGAAATTATGCAGTAAAGTTTCTTATTAAGAAATTGTTTATAAACTCATGTTGGTTAAATGATTGGCTTAAATTATTTCTCATTTTTAATTTATTGTTGACGTGACTTAATAGAAACTTTAAAATTAATTTTATGGATATGAGAGTTTAGAAACTTTAGAGATCTTAATTTTTAAAAAATTGTTAACAGTTATTTAGAAACTCATTTGAGTTGTTGGAATGTAGATGTTCTAATGTTGTTTTCAGTGTACATGACTATTGTTGAAGGCTTGAAGCCCCATGATTATGCATTTTATAGCATAACGGACAAATTGGGACATTAGAATTTGATTAGTTTCCAAATGAATATCAAACAGGAATGACACATTCGCATTGTAACCATATAACTTGCTCATAAAATTTCAAAATTATTTATTATAATTTGTAGGATATTAATAAACTTGCAAATGTTACAAGTAAAAGGAACGATTACTATCTCATTTATAGAAATAATTAGAGTATTTTTCTAGCATGAATAATAGGTAATATACATCAAATAAAATTTTAAGAAACTCCTAATTTATGACGCTAGATACCAAATTGAAAAGAGAAGTTTAAATGCCTTCATTTTTTATATATATTGAACATTGGATAATCTGAATTCCAAATAAAGAAGAGAGGGAATTCAAATTTGTTTACTTTTCATGCCTCTCTATCACAGACCATTCAAAATATTAAAACACGTATTAACACATATGATAAATTAAATGTTTAAACAAAATTTAACTTTTTTGTTCACTATATTTTGACGATATTCTGAAGAATTACGGGCCCTTACAACATGAAGGCCCATGATGAATCGGACGAAAGCCTTGTTACATGTCCCCCAGGACCAAACTTATTATCTCTTACAAAGAAAATTGAAATCACGGCTCGGTTACACACATGTTCCTTGAACCTTCCCAAGAAATGACGTGACGTTGATCATAGGGGTGACAATGGTACATTTTTAGCTATTTACTTTGATTCGTATTCGATAAGAAGGGTATGGGTAAAAAAAAATTTCGTTAACTTATTGATATGGGTATGGATAAGAATTTTTTTCGTTAACCAAATGGGTAAAGGTATGGATAATGACTATTTTGTACCTATTACCTTATAGGGTAATTATAAAATCTAAATATATATTCAATTCAATTTCCAACCCACCTAGCTATGTATTCGTGTTTTTGAATTTTTTTTCTTTTATAAAAAAACAATTTAGTTAGAATTGATTGCACATTTATTTTTATTTTTTATTAGAAATGTAATTACATATGTGTGAAATGAATGAGTTTTTTATATTTAATTTGTAAATATAATAAAACTAATTATTATATTAGTATTATGCGTTATTCATCCGCTACCATTTCGTTACTTGATAATATTAACGAGTAAGGGTAAAGTGAGTAAAGTCAATTTTTAATGGGTATGAGTTGGATATGGATAAAGTCAATTTTAATGGGTATGGAAATGGCTCCACCCGATCCGTACCGTACCCATTGACACCCCTAGTTGATCAAAGTAGATACCATTAAATGACGCCCTTGATCAAATTTTAGATTATTACGTCACTCATTCAAAAATGACGCCTTTCTTCAAATTTTATACCGTTGGCGGCACATTGTTAGAAATGACGCCCTTAATTGAATTATCTCACTTTAAGCTAATATTATTATTGCTTTTTGATGTTGCTCCTTTGCATCAGCCAGATACAATCATAGAGATCTTGGATTCTGATACCTTGGAACTGGCAAGGGTCGGATCCCACACTTGGATTAGAAAGGTCTAACCTAGAGGACTATCTAGCTGACCGGGCGGCCTACCAAGAGATTGATAGAGCCGCTGGGCTGCTTCCTCCAGAATCTGATTCTCCTTCTGACTCTTCTTCTGACAATGCAATGGACAGTAGTTTACTTCTGTGTTCTAATAACTCTAGTGCCACTTCCTTCTGTTCTGTTAGTTGTTTAGTTGTTTTTGTAGTTCTCTTTAGTTAGTTGTTGTAGCTCTTTTGTTAGTTGTTGAAGCTGTGAACTTTACCATATTGATGTAAGGCATGTACTTAATGTCGCATTTTGTAAGCAAACTATTGTTTCGTAATAAAACAGGTAGGAATACTCACTTTCAAAAAAAAAAAAAGAATTATCGCACTTTACATGACGCCATTGGTCAGCAGTATAGTAAGACCTTTAGCGAAAAGGGCAAAGAAGAATCCCTGATGATTTTTTTTTTTAATCTGGGATGATAGAATCTATTTGGCTTAGGGGTGAAAACGGAGCAGATAGTGGTAAAACCATATTCATATTCTTTTTAAATTTTTCGGATACAAATACGGATCGGATATGAGCCAGATACAGTAATGGATACGGATATGGATCAGATATTTATTAAAATAATATTAAAAAATACCAAAGTTCATAATATTTATCTAATTTAAATGGTGAATAATAATATTTTTTCATAATATATATTAAAATATATGATATATATCTACTATTCAGATACGGATAATATCCGAATAATTGAAACGTAAAACCATATCAGTATCCATATCCACACAGATATTCGGATATCGGATATCCACATCTAATTTTTTGAGTAAGGATCGAATACTGATCGGATTATTATCCATACCCTTTTGCACCCCTAATTTGCCTAGTATGAACGTTGTAATATTCCATAATGACGGAACTGAATATGCAATATTGAATATACATAGCTGTACTCTGATTAGTTTGGTATTGATTTGTGAGTAGCCATGAATCTATACATGTGATATTCCTATGCGTCTTCTAGAAATGTAGAATCAGAATGAAACAATGTTATTTGTTTTCAAACACATATCGGATCCCGTTACTGTAGCCTCACCTCCTAAGAGTAATTGTGCTGATTTTTCTGAACAAAAGGCTGATTCAATTTCGCAATTAAAAAGCCTTGAGTTTAGCTTAAAACCAATGCCCCCATAAAATAAGATCTATATAAGAAATGAAAACAAAACAAAAGCAAAACATAAATATTTTGGAGATATTTATCATATTTTCTTTATGAGGCTCTAAAAGCAAACAAATACAAATGCGCATCGATCACCGTCTCATGTACACCTCTGTCACTGTAGCAAGATGCAATAATTCATTCCTGGAAAATCTGGGTTTTGCTCTGCCAAATTAAAACAAAGATAAGAGAATGGTTTTTAGCCCAGTGAGTAAACCAAGGACACAAGTGGCAAAGTTGAGCCATCCTAGAATTTAAAAAGGCATAATGTTTGGTTCGCTTCTATTATTCATGACCACATTCAAATCTTTCATATACACAACTAAAAAGTACTATTGAGTTGTCTTTGTAATACAAGGAGAGTATCAGTAATACACCACATTAGGTATCTGTATCTCACAGGAAAAATATAGAATGATGTTGGATTTGATTGATTGATTGATTGATTTGTGAGCTAATCAGGCATCTTATTGCATTTTCTGCATGAAGCAAGACCTGATCAAATTTTATCGTAACCTCAAAGAGTTACATAATACCCTATTCCTGTTAGATAAGATAACTGAGTTTGCACATCAACAACATAAAATTAAGAAAACTTATAGGTTAAAGTAACCTCTTTTACCATGAGCACTAAGAGGGAAAGCTAGGGCTTGGGGCATTGGGTTAGCTCATCACTGAACATGTGATGAAGAAGTGCATCAACCATTGTACTTCTAGCTCTGACATAGCACAACAAAACCAGTTGTTAAAATATATGCAATTTTAAATTATAGTAGAAATTTCTGTTGAAACCATCTTAAACCTGCAAGCCATATTTTCTCAAAATATACACAACATGTGATTACAGTCTATACTTGTTAAATCATGTACAATTGACAAGTGTTTCTTGATATCTCTATATTCCTTGCCGGCACAATATGCCAAATAATAGCCCACAGCCATTTCTCTACAAGAAAGAATATTGCCCAAGGGTAGTTTGGACCTTTTTCTGATAAAAAGGGAAGATTGTATAGCTATTTGGGGTCATGGACTCATGGTGTATGTGTTTTGTTTTTTTTTTCTTTTCGGGGTGGGGGAGCGGGTGAATTTTTCAGCCATGCAATCTATGGGATCTGTAAATGTAAAAGAACCCCCAGAACTTCCAAAGCTAACCTTGCTATAGAGATCTGACAAAAACCAACCCTCATGATATAAAACCCGTCTGGTCAGTGGTACAATGGTCACAACATTACTAGATTCCTTATACACTAAAATAATATAAAGAAAATGGTTAAAAATATTACCTAGCCGACCTTCTTCGACTGGACTGGGTGTCCTGCAACAAGAAGACGTCTTTGTACAGTATGCATACATTTAATTATAACAAGGGGATTTCTTGCACTACATGCAAACATATTATTCAACTTGTAACGTTGCACAATTGGTTTAGTCTTGGCCTGATATATGTGTCAACTTGTACCAAACAACATCCAACACCCATTTAACAAACATGGGTTTTGGTTTTCAACTAAATACTATTTGAAGTAAGGTTCTCATTCAGTGCTACTAGCCACTTGTCTTAAAATTTGCCTGATTTCCATTTTATTTATTTATTTAATTTTTTGGATATGACTAAGTTTCAATTAAAAAAAAAACACAAAACTGAACACAAATCAAACCTCGCCACAATCTTTAGTTGTTTTCTCGATGTCTATTTCAGCAAAGAAGGCCTCCAATACAAATGCAAGGATCTACAAATATGGGTTGCCAAATATTAGTAAACAAAATTGAAGTAATGTAAGATCTGAAGGAGGCAAATCCAAGATATACATAAAAATCTTGTATTGACCTTGTTGAATACTGTATTGTTAATATAAGGGTATTTAGGTAAAAGTGTGAATATAGTAGTTATAGGGACTAAAGTGTAAGATTGAGATAAGTTGTATATGTAGACAGATTATCTATGAATGAAGTAACTTTTTCCCCATTCTCTCCGTAAACTTTATGGTATCAGAGCATCTCCGCTGCGTGTGTTGCGTGAGCCGCCGCTATTCCGCCTCCGTTGTGCCTCCGCCCAGAGCAAGCGCGTAGTCGCAGAGAGAGTTGCAGCGCGAGTAGCCCAGCGCGTAGTCGCGCGCGAGTAGTCCAGCGCGAGTACAGCGCGGAGCATCGGTCGTGACTGGTTGTCGCCGTTAGTTACTGTTTGTTTCCGCGGGTCCAGCGAGAGTCCAGGTTCTCCATTGTCGCCTTTTTCCAGGTTCTCCATTGTCGCCTTTTGGTGCTGTTTGTTTCAGCGAGAGTCTAGGTTTTTCTAGGTTTTCCATTTCCGCGCCTTTTGTTGCTATTTGTTTCAGCGAGAGTGGTCGTGCCTTTTGTTGCTGTTTGTATCACTGGTTGTTGCCGTTTCTCCATCCAAAAAAAAAAAAAAAAAAAAAAAAAAAAAAAAAGGAAAAATGGCAGAAGACAGAAATTTCTCTAAATCATCTCAGGTCATCTCAGTGAGATTGAATGGGGCTGAGAACTATCTGTTGTGGTCAAGACAAATGCTTATGCATTTGAAAGGTCAGAGATTAACCGGGTATGTTACCGGTACGGCAAAGAAACCAGAACTTTCAGAAGCTGAGAAGAAAGATGGCAAGATAGAGGAGAAAGCTGAGTTTCAGAAGTGGGAAGCAGACGATGGGCAGGTTATGTCATGGCTGGTCAATTCGATGGAGGGTAGACTGCAAAGTCAGTTTATGATGTTGAACACTGCTCGACAAGTGTGGGATCGGGCGGCCGAGATGTATTCTCAAAAAGGTAACCATGGGCAGATCTATCACCTCCAGTCTAAGTCAGACAGTCTGGTACAGGGAGAAATGAGTGTGACTGAGTATTTCTCAGAATTGAACAATATGTGGGAGCAAATGGATTTCTTTGATCCTTTGGCGATGACATGCTCAGTAGATGCCCTAGCCTTCACAAACTGGTTGGAGAAAAGAAGGACCTTTCACTTCCTTGCTGGCCTCAACTCTGAGTTCGAGCAGATCCGACAGAGTCTCTGGCAGAGGAATCCGCTACCTGCTCTTCGTGATGCCTTTGCAGTAGCAGTTCAAGAGGAAAGCAGGAGGAAGGCAATGATATCCTTGCCAGTACAAGAGGGTTCAGCTATGTTCATCCAGCCACACTCAGTGTCCTCCCAGGGTGACCAAGTCTGTGATCACTGCCATAGGAAAAATCACACTCGGGAGACTTGCTGGGACTTACATGGAAGACCAGCTAGAGGTCGAGGTCGTGATGGTGGACGTGGCAGAGGACAAGGTAGAGGTCGTGGACCAGGACGTGGTGGAGGATACCAAAAGGCACATGTGGCTGACAACACTAGTACGCCAAGTTCAGGCACTGATGATAGGTTGACCCAACTGGTGACTCAGCTTGCAGCTCGTCTCTTGTCCACTACCTCAGCTAGCAGTGCCTCATCTATTGCTGCTCCATCTGGGGCTGACGGTTACATTCCTTCCTCTCTTCTTACCACTGTAGTTAGACCTGTTGGCACTGTTATAAAAGCCCTAATAGCCGAGTCTAGCCCTGATCAGTCCTGGATTGTAGACTCTGGGGCATCTAAACATATGACCCCTGACCCAACATTGTTCAAAACTTATAAGCCTATGTCTGGGAGAGAAAAAGTACAAACAGCCGATGGCTCGCTTTGTTCAATAGCAGGAGTTGGGGATGTAACATGTACTCCAGACCTCCAGCTATCATCAGTCTTTCACGTTCCTAAATTCACCAATAACCTCCTATCAGTTAGTCAATTGGTAGACGATCTTAACTGTGTTGTTTCTCTGTCTCCTACTCATGTTGTGTTGCAGGAGCTGAAGACAGGAAGAGTGATTGGTATTGGCAAGAGGAGTGAAGGCTTGTACCGACTTAAGCAAGGAGGGGAGGTTTTGGACCCGAGAGCCTGTTTGGCAGAGACTCCAGAGTTGGAGATGTTTTTGTTACATAGCCGTTTAGGGCATATATCTTTTAATGTGCTTGGAAGGCTGTATCCCAAGTTGTATTCTAAGTGTAGCAAGACTAAACTAGTATGTGATGCTTGTGAGTTTGCTAAGCACACCAGAACAATGTATCCCTCTTTTGGTAATAGAAGTGTTTCTTGCTTTGATATTGTTCATTCTGATGTTTGGGGGCCCTCGAGAGTTACTGCTCTATCTGGTTCAAGGTGGTTTGTCACCTTTATTGATTGTTATAGCCGGATGACTTGGCTGTACATGTTGAAGAGTAAAGATGGAGTTTTGGAGTGCTTCAAGACTTTTCACAAGATGGTGGAAACCCAATTTGAGAAAAAAGTGAAGGTGTTACGCTCAGATAATGGCACAGAATACACCAACAGGGCAATGCAAGAATTCTTACGAGGTAATGGTATTGTACATCAAACTACATGTGTGAATACACCTGAACAAAATGGTGTTGCAGAAAGGAAGAACAGGCACATCCTGGAAGTGACGAGGTGCCTCATTTTTGCCATGAATGTTCGAGGTACCTTTGGGGAGAAGCAGCGCAGACTGCTACGTATTTGATCAACAGAATGCCTTTGAGAGCGGTGGACTTCAGTACACCACTCGAAATGCTCACAGGGACCACCTCATTCAAGGTACCTCCCAAAAAGTTTGGTTGTGTGTGTTTTGTTCATAACACAAGTCCAGGTATTAGCAAACTCGATGCGAAGGCCCACAAATGTGTGTTTGTTGGGTACTCCAGTGGGAAAAAGGGGTATAGATGTTATGACCCTGTGAAAAAAAGGATGCTGGAAAGCTTGGATGTGACATTCCGAGAAACAGAACCCTATTTTACTCTTTCCGATGCACAGTCCAATGCATCTTCAGTTACATTTCATGATCTTCTGGAGGTGGTTGTCACCTATCCCTCGGACCGAGTTGGTCGAGAGGGGGAGAGTAAGGAATCTGACAACAGTATGCCCGATACTACGATTGGCCTAAGTCCAACTACAGAGACAGATCGGGACTCAAGCATTGACCAAAACCTACCACCTCCTAATAGGCAGATCAACAAGGTTTACACTCGAAAACCTCGCCATGAGAATGTTGAGCAACCTCCGGTCCAAGATCAATACCAATTACTTGCTCCTGTCGACGGCTCGCTCACACCACAGCCTTCAGGTAACTCAGAGTTACCCTCAGGTACTCCTCTTTTCTCTGATCTCGATCTTCCTATTGCCTTGCGCAAAGGAGTCCGGTCAACTGTCCTGAAGCAAGGGGAAGATGTCTCAACCTCGCATCCTATCTCTCACTATGTCTCATTTGAGACACTTTCCCCTACTTACAAAGCGTTTGTAACCTCCTTACACTCTAACTCTGTTCCATATGATTGGAGGAAAGCAATGCAGGACCCAAAGTGGAAGAAAGCAATGTTCGAGGAGATGAGAGCATTAGTCAAGAATGACACTTGGGATATGGTCCCTAGACCGTCCGACAAAAGCACTGTAGGATGCAAGTGGGTATACTCGACAAAATATACTCCAGAGGGAAAGGTGGACAGATTCAAGGCCAGATTGGTGGCCAAGGGCTACACACAAACGTATGGTGTGGACTATGAGGAGACCTTTGCTCCAGTGGCTAAAATGAATACTGTCAGAACTCTCATCTCGTGTGCGGTAAACTTTGGGTGGGATTTGTGCCAGTTAGATGTTAAAAATGCCTTTCTTCATGGGGACCTAAAGGAAGAGGTATATATGGAGATCCCACCTGGGTTTGAAAATGAACAACTGAAGGGTAAAGTGTGTCACCTGAAGCGCTCCCTGTACGGGTTAAAGCAGTCACCACGAGCCTGGTTTGACAGGTTTTCTATGGCAATGAAAAAACTAGGCTATCAGCAAAGTAGTGCCGATCACACTATGTTCATCCAAAGGAAAGGAGAGAAAATCTGTATTCTGGTGGTGTATGTGGATGATATAGTGTTAACAGGTAATGATCCTGTTGAGATGAAGAGGCTTAAGGCCAGCTTAGCCACAGAGTTTGAAATGAAAGACCTGGGTGAATTGTGCTACTTTCTAGGCATTGAGGTTGCTCGCTCAAAAAAAGGGGTAGTTCTTTCACAGCAAAAGTATGTTCTAGATCTGCTGAGAGACACGGGAATGCTTGGGTGTCGACCTGTCAATACACCCATAGACCCTAATAATAAGCTGAAGGGAGGAATAGGTGATCAAGTAGATAGAGGACAGTATCAGCGCCTAGTAGGCAGACTGATCTACTTAGCACATACTCGACCTGACATTGCATACGCTGTGAGCGTAGTGAGCAAGTATATGCACGACCCTAGAATTTCACATGAAGAGGCCGTGTATCAGATTCTGAGGTATCTCAAGAGTTGTCCAGGAGAAGGTGTGCTCCTGAGTAAAAATGGACACACTAGGATTGAAGTCTATACAGATGCCGATTGGGCAGGGTGTCTTGATGATAGAAAGTCAACTTCAGGCTACTGTTCGTTTGTTGGGGGTAATCTGGTTTCCTGGCGAAGCAAGAAGCAGAATGTAGTAGCAAGGTCTAGTGCAGAGGCTGAGTATAGAGCCATGGCCCAAGGTGTGAGTGAAGGGTTGTGGTTACGAAGATTGCTATCGGAATTGGGGTTGTTGGAGAACAAACCCATAATGTTGTACTGTGACAACAAGGCGGCTATAAACATAGCAAACAACCCAGTACAACATGACAGAACCAAACATGTGGAGATTGATCGACACTTTATCAAGGATAAACTTGACGAGAGCATTATATGTATGCCTTTCGTTCGTACCAAGGAGCAAATTGCCGATGTCTTCACAAAAGGGTTGAGTGTCACAGACTTCTCCAATGTAATAGGCAAGATGAACATGATCAATATCTATGCATCATCTTGAGGGGGAGTGTTGAATACTGTATTGTTAATATAAGGGTATTTAGGTAAAAGTGTGAATATAGTAGTTATAGGGACTAAAGTGTAAGATTGAGATAAGTTGTATATGTAGACAGATTATCTATGAATGAAGTAACTTTTTCCCCATTCTCTCCGTAAACTTTAGACCTATTAGTACAGCGGTCAACCAATTGTCACCCTCTTTTCTGTTTCTATTTGCAGCTCTTAAATTAGGAAGTCAAGCTAAAAGATCAGCTTCAAAAATTCTAATTGGTGATGACACCGTTGTGTTTCCTTACCGGTCAAGATTACAATATTGAGATGGTAATGATATCCTTTTTGCAATGAAAAGTTATATATTAGTTGTCACAAAGAATTACCAGGTTAAGTAGAAGCAAGGTCGTCACCAGGTAAAAGCTGATAAAATAGACAAGAGTCCAATTGGTTCCAGTCAATTCTGCATAGCTCTAGAAGTGGAAGGAGAAATGTTAACACCTCATTACATTAGTAGTGTAAAAGATCTAGCAAAGTCGGCAGCAGGACAAATATGCATAACCCAAGTATTTTTCATTTAGAACACTAAATATAAGTTTAAGCAACATGTAACAGTCTGTTTAAGCATAGTAACAGAATTTGTATCTCATTATTTGGAAAAGTGAAACTTTCTTGTAGTTTCGGCGAAATATATGATACAATATTGTTTGCAACATGCAACCAGAGAGCTAAAATATGTATATGTATCATGGGATTTTAAAATGGGTGCTTGAAGTACTTTATCTGCCCATTCATCTTTCATCATTCTTTTATGCTTTATCTCCTAGAATGAATACGAGATAGATAACAAAGGCTCCGCCCACTAAGACATTATCATTCATGCGTCTTACATGATTATAACTCATTTCCCAATAAATCACATTCAATTCAATACTGGATTATGAGGACCAAAAAAATGCTGATTAATTTGATTACCACATCTGTTGACAGCTAGAATATGTAAAACAAGTACCTCCATCCATATTTGCCAATTTCCCATCACAACCAAGTTGAAGAGTGTCACCATACCATTTGGGTAGTCATTGAAATTAAATAGAACATAACTAAATTTTGTCAAGAGAAAACTTTGAAACAGTAATGTCAACATAAGCCCTTAAATATACAAGTAGGAATGATCATGTAAGCCTCAAATTGTAGTGAAGTAATTGGACAAAAAAGTGAATCCATTTGCAAATATTTTATATATAGAACTTCTTTTCACTAAAACACACTAGCAATTGGCAAATTTGAATAGAAATAATATCAGGCTGAAATTGCAAATTTGAATGTTCTTTGTAATTTTGTGCAAAGTTCTTTCTCCATCACCAAGAGTACTATAACAGATCATGAACGTTAAACCCATAGTTGAAAAAAGGATACTCGTTGTTGTAAAGCTCAGTGTCTTGCAATTTTGGGTTTTGTGAGTTTACAATTCCACCAAACAGCTGTAAAGACAAAAAAACATAACACAATATCATTGAAAAGGGAGAAAAAAGATTGGATGATTGTTTAAACCAAAGACACTCCACTTCATATGAGCAGGGATACCGAGAGGAACCAAGTGGATGAAACAATGGTGGCTATTTAGGTGTGATATCAATATAGACTAATTTCCATCTAGTCTACTGAAAGCTACACAAAAAAACTAAATCTAAGTGTACCTGTAAACCTAGCGAACAATAAAAGCAAAGAACACAAAATATCATCCCAAGATAAGGTGCCAAGCTTGGAATCAAATTCAAGAATGTTGCTACAAATGCTCTGAATTGCTTGACTTGCAACAATAGCCTTATTAGCCTCAACATCCGTGCAATTAGAAGATATCGAATCCTAAATGAACAGAGAAACTCCTAATGTTAGTCTAGTGTTGGATTCCTGAGGTATAATATTTAGTAATATTCATCTTCATTCATATCTATGTTGTAGTTTGTCTGTTACATTAATAGTGATAATCAAATCTAAATGATAGTTATATAGAGGTTTCAACCTCTTGCTTTATATCTTTGAGAGAGAAATTAGTTATGTGAAAATTCGTTTGACATATCTTTTTGAGTTGATAATGCAAATTATGTACCATATAATGCAAAAGACAAGGCATTACCATTCTCCATTTGAAAGGAAAGGAAGCTGAGAAGGAAAAGCGAAAGTCAAGGTCTCTCCAATAACTACACCAGAAATACTTTCATCAAAACCGGCTAAATTTTCAAAAATAACCAGTAAAATTTTCACACTAAATAAACATTAGAGCTTACAAATCGTCCAGGTTATGATGAAGTCAAATTTGTTTTGACCCTCCATCCAGTAAGCATCAAACCCTAATGAGAAAATCTTCAAAGCCATCTCAACAACATACACCCAACCTGCATTTGTCCAAGAAATTTTAGTATTTATTAATCAGATATAGACAAGTAGGCTACTGCATGCTGCATTTGGACCAGAAATGTGCACCATGGCAGCATTTTAAGCTCAGAGAACCTTATATAATGACATGGCAACCAAATATTTCAAGGACTTAAGGAGACAGGCAGGGGGGAAAGGAGGAGAGAGAGAGAGACTTTATGTTTTTTCAGTTCTTTTTTTTTTTAGGTTATGCAGTTTTCTGCTCACTGGGAGATGTACTCAGCATAGGTGACAATAGAAACTGATGTAAACTAAATTTCTAATTTTTAATACAAAATTACGTGGCAGCTACTGCCAACATTTTAACAAGAGAGAGAGATTTACCAAGGAAAAACTCAATCTTTTGCCAAATCTTCTGTCCAGAGCTGTTCTTAAGATCAAGCTGAAATATTGAGAAAGCAAGTGAGAACATGTTATGTTAATAGAAGTAACAATTAAACAGCTAGATAGAGGAATGTTCATACCGTAGTCTCAATGACAACAGCTATAAGATTGAGAATAAGCACTAATGCTACACCATACTCAAAATAGCGGCTTCTCACAAAACTTTTTAGCTTCTCACATGGGGATGAGCGGTAAAAGGCTGGATATCTCTCTAAGAAGGAAGGCTTCAAACATAGTCAAAACATTAGGTCAGACAGGACTCCAAAATTGTTACAATAAATAAGAGAATTTTCAGGGTCTGCAGTTCATTTTCCAAAAAAAAAAAAAATGAAAGGATATAATGTAATGAATTTTCTCACTAGCACTTAAGAAAAATGTGCAATCTCACTTAAACACGGTGACATGACAAAATAAGAGACTTTTCCGGGGGAACGTTTCAATTTATCAAAAACTGGGACCACCTTGTTTTTCTATAAGAAAAAAATTTGTTCAAGCAGCAAGGGAAAAAAAAACTTGTCCAAATTTCCCCCAGTCTGCTAAAAATTTTGCAACCGAAGAAGATCAAATTTCACCAGGTTCTATAATTTATCAATTCTTTTCAGGCATTTATGTGTATACCAGGTCTGTAACCAGGTTATAGAGGAAAAAGACATCAATTATTCTCTGATTTTGCTCTTAGAGATTGCTGAGTAAAAACTCTTTAAGTGCAATTGCAAACACCACAATAATTGAAGTTTGGCATTAACTTACAGCAGGCTCCTTTTGGAACTTCAGAGCAATAGCATTGCAGAGATCAGCAAATTCTTCCAAGTTAATCTGGTAGCAGTGGAAAAATTGAAACTTCAAAATGAATTATTGGAAGCCAAACATAGCTGGTGGTCCACATATTTGGGACATGCAAAGATTATACAACAGTTGGGCTTGTTTTTGTATGGCTTACCAGTTCAATTAATTTAAGTTCCGTACCAACAAAAAAAAAAAAACACGTACAAAAGCATATGTTAGCACTACACACACAGAAGAAGGATATTAACAGAAAATGGAAGACCTGAACCAGCAGAGGCCAGCACATACTGGTACATATAAGTAGCTACAGTCATGACTAGATATCATAATTGCAGGGCAGTAGGGCATCTCTAACCAGTGTGTCAATACAAAAGATCAAACATAATTTAATCACCTTGAAATCACCACTGCGATCCAGCTCATCAAAGATTAATTCAAAGTCTTCTTTTGAAGTCTTAGGCAAAGTCCTAAACAAAAAATAATATACTATCTGAAATTAAGTATGCTTCTTCAATTTAAAACCTTAAGTACTGGGCACAATTTCCTTGCCAGTAAAATTTAGCAAATTAAACCACCCCTGAGTCCACACAGCTAATCCTAGTACTGTTAAGTTAGCCAATTATGGCACCATAACCAGTTGTCCATTCAGTTCTTTACAATTGATTGAGGTCTACAATGGCTAAGGCATTAATATTTGGTAAAGAATATAACATCAAGATTTGGAAAAGTTACCTGCAGCATTAATATTTGGTATTGCATGTAGTTAAAGGGCTACGAATTGAATTATTACACAGAAAAAAGAATCAAAGATCAATCAGTAGTTAACAAAATACTAACAAAAAAAGGATTATAATAATTGCCTGTATTTGTTCAGCTCTTCAAACAATGACACGCATTGATGTTTGTCGAGATAATTACGATCCTGCAATGACAGGAAGTACAATAAGATATCCTTTTAACTCAATTAGTACCACCACTACTAGCTACTACATACATGCAGTCAGCATCATTTACCAAAACCTGGTATGAGCACGGGTAAGGCACCTGTATCTGTTTTCGCAAATTAGCCCCAGTTGAGCTCGCTTAAGCCCAATACCGGAACCAAAACTCACTTGAGCCCCACTAAGCTCAATAGTGGAATTAACCCTCAGTTAAATCCTGCTTAAGATTAAATGCGAACCAGGCTCCAATACAATCCAACTTGGTATCAGTTAAACCTTAATTTTGCAATTATTCCAATTCAAATATGAAAAAGGTTTTAAGAAAGAACTCACATGAATATCAACCAGACTAAATGCCTTCTCTAAAATTCTTTTTCTCATAGAGTCCATCTCCATAATTTGCCTCGCAAACTGGTGCAGGAAAAATGAAATAAGTATGACTTGTCAAAGCAATGAAAATTAACATTGGGAATGCATTTCTTGAAGCACTATAGCATGTATTGTTCGTCACTTATTAGGATTTCCTTGGATTTTGTTTGAGAGCATATGAAGAAGCACTTTACCTGTTCCTTAAAGCTGTCATAAATCACCGCAAGAATAAGATTGGTAACAAAATAAACACCAAGCAACACATAGAGAACAAAAAATAGCGATGACCAACGAGAATTCCTGTTTCATAAATAAAAAATTTATTACAACCAAAGTCAGCATCTACAGTCGCAGCTAATATTTCCTAAATGCTTTATGTTCTTGCTACCTTAGTATGTATCCACCCACTATGTTGATTGCCTTTTGAAAAATTTGCCTTTAATTAAGCACTGATTTGAGGCAATTTTGAATTTGAAGTTGAAGTTGACATAATAAAAATGGTGAAAAGATAGTATTCCTAACTGATAACCTGTATGCGGGAATCCATACATCAGGATTGTTAGCGGTGGTGAAAAGGAGGAACATCTGGTACAATGTGGTACCATAAGAGGTGAAGATGGTCTTCCCCTGTAGAGTATCCTCAAACATAACATATGCCAGCCAGCTCGCAAATATTAGGAACAACAACCACAAAGCCTGGGATGCCATCAAGTATAAACAAATGCAATCTTGTGAGACTTCGGTGCATATTAACTATCAAAGGCTTGTTTTATGCTTTATGACCATTTAAGAGTCTAAAAGGGTGGCTTTAAGGGTTGCTAACAGGCTTAGCAGCTACTGTTTTGAAGCCAGACAAGCTGGGTACCAACTGCTAGCAGCTACTCGTATCAACAGGAGCTAGTGCATCATTTAAATAAGCAAAAGAAACAAGTATAATCTTCTTACCAAAATATTGAGGTATTGTCCAAGAAGACCAACCAATGTGACAGTACATGTGAGGAGATACCTATACAAAAGAAGCGTAATTTAATCAATACCTGAAAGAGTATGAGAGGATAGATAGCAAAGCACTTTAAGATATCAAATGTTCTCGCCCACTCACAATAATCTACCAAGCTACAACTGGGAGCAGTCAAACCAAGGTCTATCTTTGCAAAGAGAAACAAGCTAATTCAATTACATGAGAGAAGTGAGAGTATACCTGCTTGTAAGGATTAGGAACACAACACGTATATACGGTGCCAGTCTGAAGGGAAGAAGTGGAGATGAGAAGCTTCCATATACTACCATATCACATGCCAATATGAAAAGAAGACCAACCTGAAATAGGTCCATTAAATGGGTGAACTATGTATCCATATCAGAAAGAGCAGCTAGAGGTGCAAGTGCATATAAAGGTTGCCCTTTCAATGAGTTTTTCTTTCTGAAACTTCGGCTTTTATATACAAACCAGTGCACCTAAACAAGTCTAAATCCAGTTCAAGGGACGGAACGGTATAATATTATCAATACGAAGTCATAAGACTCTGCTGCAGATACCTGACAGTTCAGCAACTCTTTCTTGTGTAATGTTTAATATGCAACAAAGACTTGTAAGAATAGAACAGAAGAGCAAACCTTCAGCTTGTTCATTGAATTCTTCCAATATAACACCAACCCTTCATAGGCGAGTGGTGCAAATATTTGTAATACAAGAAGTGCAAATGTAATCCCCTGTAACATTGCAACTATAGCTTGTGTTAATTATGCCTAGAAAGTCAGTGAAATAGTCAATATGTAACTAAAGTGAGCTATAGACTAGTAATCCCATAATTGGAGAACTAGACCGACAATTGTGACCACTTGCAATGTCAACAGAGTTATCAAAGAGAGCTGCAACACAAATTGGCATACTGTACCAGTCTGTGCCGACCATGAGAGCTTCATACCAATTACACAGTTGGTGATACTCCTAGACATCTTCGAACTAAGTCGGACCAGCTCAGTGTTTTGCTACCAAAATCAGAGTGTCATTGGTATCACCAGGATTACTGCCACAAGAACAACAGTTCCCTGATATAATTCCACAGATTCTACATATGGAGTAGGGAAACAAGTAAAAGTAAGCGAAGCACGCCCGGCATGTTTTGATGCCACAACTTCTAAACTTACCCACTATGCCTTTTTCCCACCACTGGGGCTTGACCCTGATACCTACATGTCGGGAGAAATCATCCCAACCACTTGATCAATGGTTGGTTAACTAATGGAGGTACTATACGAAATTAGAAGCTATCCTCTTAGTCTAAGAAGTTGCAAAAAGGAAAATTCACCTCATAAAAGACAGCTTCCTTTTTTTCCAAGTATGGCAGCTCTCCAAGAAAGAAAGTGTCTCTCTCCTGGCAAGAATAATCATCCTTCCAACACCACAGGGGTTTCTGAACAACATGGATTCAAATATAATTTAACAAAATTTATACATTTTTAAATAGAATAGAGCTAAGGGAGAAGTGGGCACGAATTCTCCACCATATTAATTCTGCTATTACAACACTAACTTTTGCAGGATGGTCCAACATGTGGATAGCTTTTTTTTTTTCCTTTTGCCACACCACCTGATAAGGACTAACATACAGACCAGCACTTTTGTACTGTATAATACGTACAGGTTCAGGCCTGGTTAATAAAGTACCTTCTAGTTTCAGCCATATTTTTGTATGGTACTTTCTTTCAGCAGATGGAAATTTCATCTGGGTTCGTACTTGTCTGGGTAGCTTGGCACCAACCAGCACCAAGCCAGAAATTCCAGGCTGTTTCCGTTAAATTCCATGATGGTCACTGGACCGGTATAAGCTGGAAATGATGTAATAACCCATACAACAGACACACACACGCACACAGAAAAAGAGAGGCTTACCTCAAGAAAGTTAAGAAGAACTAAAGCAAAGAGGTTAAGGGACCAGAGCCAGTTGAATCGAATATACCAAAAATAATACTTGCCAGCCCACTCAAACCTAGCATCACCCAAGACCTCCTCCGGTATACCAATACCGTCCTCTGCCTAAAAAATCACAAGCTCTGAATTAAGCCCAGAAAAGACAAATATTCAAGCCATCAAGTAAACTGCACAACATGGTACCAACAATTCAATCTAAAATTTGGTATGGTCAAGTCTACTGTCCACCATCACTTGCCCACTATGTACTGACCTAATTTTTTTTCAGTTTTGTGCATTTTCGGTGCAGTGGGGTTGGCTTGGGGATAGGGATTTCTTTATTTATGTTTTAACCCCAGCTGAGTAAAATATTCCTTGGAAGAATTTTGAATGCCACGGAACTAAACAGAAGCCCACAGGCCACAGGCATCAGTGCGAGATCAAGTTGTCTAAATCCAACCATGCACACCAACTATTTGCTGTAATGTCAAAGAGAACCAATCACATTCCCAATCATGGTTGTGGACATGTAACCGAGTTGAATCGCGAGAAAAATTATCACATACGAGAAGAAGAATAATAGATAAAAATTCACAGAAATGCAGTTCTAAGACTCAAATGACTACAAATTAAAACAAGAGTATTGATCTAATATTTGCTTATGACTGGTTGCTTTCGCCAGTGCTCCTAGAAGCATGCGCACACGTGCACAAGCACAATCGAGTGACTCAACAATCGAGAGAAACACAACAAGCACACAAACACACTCGTAAATAGAGAGAACTAACAAGATCGACTAGAGCAGCTGCTTTCTGGTAGCGATCGCCAAAGGCAATGGCATCGCCCCTCCTGTGGTATTGCTTCCTCTCCTCTGTTATCAATGGCGTCTTCATTTTTTGTTTTTGGGTTTATCCTCTCCTCTGTTATCAATGGGTTCCTCTCCTCTGTTATCAATGGGTTTATCCTCTCCTCTGTTATCAATGGCCACCTATAAGGGAGACTGGTGGAACTGAGAATTTTGTCGGGAAGGAAGGGAAGAGAACAAGAACTGGTAACGGTTTGATTATAATTCTCTTTGATCTCAGTTTATTTACGAAAACTGCCATTGATTGTGAAACCGATCGCTGTCTCGCTGGAATCTAGGGGTGTAAACGGTCGGATACGGATCGGATAGTGGCCTTACCGTATCCGTATCCGTTATAATTTTTCGGATACGGATACGAATACGGATAGTCTCGTCGGATATTAAACGGATACGGATCGGATATCGGACGAAAACGGATACGAATACGAATATAATTCGGATAATTAAAAATAAATTACTGCACAAAAAGACTAAACTACCCCTGTTTTGAGACCAGCAAAACTTCTCGCACCATAGGATTTTGCCCCACTTTATGTATAAAACCAAATAACAAGGAAAAAGAAATGACAAAATAAGAACGTTGATTGCCATGCATGCATATTGCATAGGCCAGGTCTACTTATTGGTGACATATAATTAAAGATAAGAAGGTAATTATTAAGAGAAAAGGTTTCTATACCCACGGAGTCATCCCCGGATTATCCCCAAACTATTCGGATATGGTTCCAACTGATTTAAACCGTGGTTAACGGTAATTGTGGTCCCCACAATAACGTCATTTAAAACCCGTTTTCCCCGCATATTTCCTTTTTTTTGAATTTCCTTTTCTGTTCGCGATCTTCTTCCTTTTCTGTGGCGATTTGTGGCGATTTTGTGGCGAGAGCGATAGTCTTCAGGCGGAAGCCTTCAGGCGTACGACGGAACCTCGCCGAGAGCAAAGGATCACGGCGACGGAATCTTCAGGCAAACGACGGAGTCTTCAGGCGACGGATCAAGCTTCAGGCGAGGGATCAAGCTTCAGGCGAGGGATCAAGCTTCAGGCGACGGAAGCTTCAGGCGACGGAAGCTTCAGGCGAAGAAATCGAGGTTGAATTTGAGTGAGTTCTTTGCTGATCAAAATTACACCGATCGTTTTGTTAATTTCATTTTTTTTTATTTGAATTGAATTCCCGATCTCGTTTCTTTTGTTGAAATCAAAATTACACCGATCGTTGTCTTAATATCGTTTTTTTTTCCGTTGTTTGATTCATTCTGTATTTTGTTTCACAGTATTCGATTTCACGTTCGAATTCATCAGAGTCAATTTGGATTGAAGGCTAGCAGTGAACTGTAAATTCGGTGAGTTATTTAATGATTTTATTTTACAGGATTGATGGAATATATTTACAGGTTGTAGTTATTATTTTACACGATTGTTTTGTTTAGGATTCACTTTCGATTCTGATTTAATGCCAGCAGTAGTTATTTAGTAATTTACAGGATTCATGGAATACATTTACAGGTTGTAGTTATTATTTTACAGGATTCATGCAATACATTTACAGGTTGTAGTTATTATTTTACAGGATGCATGCAGTAGATTTACAGGATATAGGTACAATTTTACAGGATTCATGCAATAGATTTACAGTTTGACAGTAAATCATAAGATATATGTACTTGTTTAAAATTCCAGTATTTATCTATTAACTTTAATGTATGGATGGATTTTATTACAGGATATATTGATCAGTTGTAAAAGTTATGTACAGTACTTTATAGGATATATTTAACAGTTTTACAGGATATGCAACAGTTTACAGGATCTATTAATACTTTTTAGTTTGTTGTTTTTTACATGGTATAAGTAATATGATGAAGGAAATTACTTTATAGGATATATTTAACAGTTTTACATGATAGAGGTATTATTTTACAGTATATGTCCAATTGTTTTCACAGATTTGTTGTTATCTGGAATATTTGATTGTATGCTTTTGTTGTGGTGTCTTACATTGTTTATGATTCATATTTACAGTTTGTATGCAATGGATTTTGACTTAAATGAAGATCTGGGAAGTGATATTTCTGTAGCTAGTGTTCTTCAAGTTGATCAAGTTGTAGAAGATAGAGTTGTACGTGAATGGGATTTGAATGTACAACCTGAGATTTTGAATGCAGAAGTAGAACCAGAAGTAAGAGAGGGGTCAGGAGAATCTGAGATTCATCAATTTGATTTGAATGTAGAACCAGAACCGAATGTAATTTTCGATACAGTAAGACAGCAATCAGGAGAGTTAGAAGTTGCTGAAAACCAGATAGTTAGTGCTCCTGTTGTTGGGGATGATTTTGATTCTGTTGAGGAAGCGTATGATTTCTGGAAAATTTATGGTTTTCAGACTGGTTTTGGTGTCTGCAAGAGGACATTTCACAAGAAGGGGGGGAATGTGGTTGATTTCAGATTTGAATGCACTAAGTTCAGAGAAAAACGCGAAAAAGTGGAAGAAGGAGAGCCTTTTCCAGAGAGGCGGAGGCCTTCTGGAAACTCAAACTGTAAGGTTTTCTTGAAGATTAAATATTCTCAGTTGACTGGATCTTGGAGAGTAGACAAGTTGTTTCTGGAGCATAACCATGAACTGACTCCCGGTTCATCCTTTCTCATTCCGGGTTATCGGTATATTCCAAAGAGATTCAAGGATATGCTCGAATTTAACTCAGATCAAGGGTTGTCGCCAGCAAATAACATTGAGCTGGTGTTAAAGATGGCTGGTGGTTATTTTAAGGGAACTTTTACACGAAAGGATGCTCGAAACCACATTGATAATTATAAGAGGGGCAAATTGAGGGCTCTTGGTGGGCATGATGCTAATTTATTAGCGGATTATTTCGAGAAGAAGCAGCTGTATGATTCAAATTTCTGGTATACATACAAGCATACAAATGATGCTCATTTATGGAATATTTTCTGGGCCGATGGACGAGGTCGTGCAGCCTACAAATATTATCATGATGTCGTTGTTATGGATGCCACATACCTTACAAATAGGTAATATTTATTGATATCAATTTTCCAGTATTTATCTAATTGTTGTACAGGTTATATACATTGCTTTTACAGGATATATGAATCAAGTTCAAAGGGTATGTACAATATTTTGCAGTATATATTTAACAATTTTACAGGATAGGTGCAACAGCTTACATGATCTATGCATTGTTTTTCTTGTATTCTGTTTTACATCATATGTACTGTATTTTTACATTATATATTCTTTAGTTTACAGGATGTATGCATTTGTCTTCACATATCTCTTGTTATCTGAATATCTGATTTTACCGAATATTAAAAATTGTTTTCCAGGTATGATATGGCGCTTGTTCTGTTTGTTGGTGTCAACCATCACTGGCAGACAGTAATTTTCGCTTGTGCTCTACTTGGAAGAGAGACTGAGGAGGACTATAAATGGTGCATGGAGAAATTCGTAGCTTGCATGAATGGTGTCAAGCCTGGCGGTATCCTGACAGATCAGTGCCCAAGTATTGAGAAAGGCGTTCGGCATGTTTTGGGAGATGACACTGTCCATAGGTAATGCTTTCAGTGGTTTATATTTGCAATATTTATCTAAGAGGTTTACAGGATATGTACATTGTTTTACAGGATATAGGAATCAAGTTTGGATGTTATGTACAGTAGTTCATAGGATATACTTAACATTTTTACAGGATATGTGCAGTAGTTTATAGGATTGATGCATTTTGTTTTCTTTTATTGTTTTTACATGATATGGTGAATAGTTTTACCCTATATAGGCATTAATTTACAGGATATATCCAATTGTTTTCACAGTTGTCTTGTTAGCTGAATGTCTGGTTTTACTGATTAGATACTATTTCCTCCACCAAATAGGTACTGTGCTTGGCACATTCTTCATAAATTACCGAGTAAATTCGGTGGGCAAGATGATAAGGAGGCTTTAACCTATTTGGTTAAGGCAACAGTATACGAAGCAAAAACTCCATTGGATTTTGAAGAAAATTGGAGGAAGCTGATGGTGGAAATTGGGTACGAAGATGCACCGTGGTTTAAAAGTATATTCAGACAGAGGCGTAAATGGGTGCCAGTTTTTTTGAATGACAGATTTTGGGCTGGTATGAATACCACCCAAAGGGTTGAGAGTATGAATGCCTTTTTTGATAATTATCTCCGGTCTAAGGCAACACTGGCTGAATTCGTGGTCAATTTTGAGTCTGGTTTGAGTAGGATTTGGGAGAGAGAGCATTTTATGGACCATAAGGACAAGACCACAACACCCGTGTTGATTTCTGATTTAGAATTTGAGAAACAATTTTGTAGTTTATACACGAATACGATATTCTATAGGTTTCAACACGAGGTTAGACAATCTGTGAACTTAACTTGTGTTTTTAAACTGCAACTGGAAGACTCTACAAAGGTTTATGAAGTTCAAGATATTTTTGGAAATATCTTTGAGGTACAGTACAAGGATCAGCTGAAAGAAGTTTTTTGTATTTGCAAAAAATTTGAGTCTTCTGGTATTGTTTGCGCTCACTCGATCATGGTTTTGAAGCATGAGAAACAATTGCATCTTAATGATAAGTACTTGGTTGATCGATGGAGGAAGGACAAAATTCGATTTGATTTGATTCCTGCTGCATGTCCTGATGGTGGCAGTGTTGAAATTAATAGGTAACAACTGAAATTTTGAAGGAGTTACTTACTATTTTTACAGTATTGGTGTTGATGTGGTTTTGTATTCTTATGTGAAATCATGTTTCAATTTCTTGCAGGAGGTATGATCTGACAAGGAAGATGAATCCAATAGTTGAAGATTTCCTCAACTTTGGTTGTGTCAGTGATGACAATGAAAATAAAGTTCTCAATGGACTAGAAGATCTTCTAAACAGACTAAAAGGTTTACTTTTGAATATTGCAAAAAAATGATTTTTTAATTGTTTGGTATTGCACTTCTTTATTATGTTTCTTATTTCATTTTTATTTGTTTCAGGAGATGTTGAACAGGTTGTAGATGGTACAAGTGCAATTGATAATGGTGGATCTGGAGGAAGGGCTTCTAGAGGGAGGGGAAGTGGTGCATCAAGAGAAGAAGTCTGTGATGGTTCAACAGTCCCCAGAAAACGAGCCAGAGGTAGAGGGAAAGGTATTGCAAGAATCTTTTAAAGTATTGTATTAAGTTTTTTACAGTATTTGTAGAAGTAATTTGCAGGATTCACATCACTGTAAATATTTTGACAGGCCAGGCGGTAATTGGTCAAACAAATTGTGATGTAACTTCAACTGGCACAACTACAGGAAGAGGTAATACTGTAATTAATTTGTATAGTTGTTAACATGTTTTTTCAGTATTAATTGTACGATGTTATTGTATTTGTTGAAAGTTTTGAAGTATTGTCCTGTCTTGTTTACAACATTTGTGTAAGTAATTCACAGGATTTGTGCTAGTAATTTACAGGATTGAAACAATTGCATTTTGGCTTGTTGTTGGCATATTTAATCTTCTTCATAATAATTTACTTGTTATATTAGGTGATCCAATCACTCATGATTGGGATGCACTCATTGCTAGACTTGGTACAAATCAAGCTGTAATTCATGAAAGAAATGGGGAGTCAATGCCTGGTTCTGTTGGTAGAGGTATCACATATCTTGTATATATTGTGTTGTTTATTGAAAGATTTTACCACATTAGTCTCTTATATTTACAGTATTATTATTACAGGTGAGCAAATTCTTTTGCATCCTTCGTCAAGTAATCATGAAGAAGTGAATACCACTGCCAATGAAGTACTAAATTCTGCACCATTGATAAATATATTGCCACCGCAGAAATCAAAAAGAAAGGGACGACCACCGAAACATGCTTATAAGAACCCGATGGATGTAAATGTGAAGAAGAATCGCACACAATCAATAGTAGGGAATAAATAGTAGGCAATAAATAATTTTTTGAAGATATAAGGGAGTAATATAATTTTTATGAGAAAAAAATGTAATTTTCAAGATTTTTTTTTTCGAGTGAGATGTTTGTAAATACATTTGTTTGTTTTTTTAACATTGTTGGATGTACAAAATTATATGTTTGCAACTGGCAATTTAGCTGTTGATTTAGATTATTTGTTTGCATTGTTGAAAATAAATTAATTCAGATTTCATTGTTAAAAGTAAAATGATTAATAACATAAATTGGTGCAATTAATAAATTGGAATGTTTTATAAGTTTTATAGAATAAATTTACAAGATTTATTGGAATAATTTACAGTTTTCTTATTGAATAATTTATTAAAGCAGCTCTAGTCATTATGTCAATACTGTAAACCAACTATGTGTATATTATAAACCCACTAATTGTATGCTGGTAAAATGATTAATAACATAAATTGTTGCAATTAATATATTGGAATGTTTTATAATTTTTATAGAATAAATTACAAGATTTATTGGAATAATTTACAGTTTTCTTATTGGTGAAAATAATTTATTTTCAGATTTCATTGTTAAAAGTAAAATGATTCATAATATAAATTAATAAATAGGTTGTATAACTTTTATAGAATTAAATTACAAGATTATTCATCATATAAATTGGTGCAATCAATAAATGGGAATGTTTTATAACTTTTATAGAATAAAATTACAAGATTTATTTACTTAATTTACAGTATTCTTATTGAATGAATTTGTCTACAGTTCTGTCAAGTTCAGTTTCAAATGGAGACGATTAGTATTGTGGTCCCCAATTTATTAGAATTTAAACACCAGAAGTTATACTTTGCGCCATTTCATTCGCACCATTTCATATGATCTAACTATATCACCCTAACTAAAACTATATAACACTCTGTTATATATATATGAACCGTTGCGTCATTTTCCGACTGGAGTCCGACTAAACCCCGACTGGAGTCCGACTAAAGCCCATCCGACAAAACCTCGTCTAAACCCTACTCTCTCTCTCTCTCACTCTCTCACTCTCTCACGCTCTCGCAAAATCTCTCGGTGCCGACTTAGCGATCATCACTCTCTCACTCTCTCGCTGTCAATCCATCCCCAGTGGATCGCCATTTCCCTCTATCCCTACTGATTTCGCGATTTGAAGAAAATGAAGAAAACAGCGAAAGGTTGTGAGATTTTACTTTATTTTCATCAGATTTTGAGATATTTTACTTTATTTTCATCAGATTTTGAGATATTTTACTTTATTTTACTCTATTTCCCTACTGAATCTGATATTTTGAGATTTTGAGATATCTATCGCCACTGGATCTGATATTTTACAGTAATGCACTGATATTTAAATCGCTTTGTCTTTATTTTCATCAGTTTGTTAGTGAAATGGGAGAAATTGTTATTTAAATCGCTACACTTGTTAATTTCAAGTTTCCATTTGTTAATTTTAAAGTATTGATTTGTTAATTTCTCAGATTTTGCTTTTTCAATCTGTTATTTTCATACTAATACACTGATATTTGAAAGTATTTCGCAGTGTTGATTTGTTAGAGTTACAGTAATTATTTTACAGATTTTTTGATCTAATGTTTAATTAAAATTTGTTTTTCAGATGCATCGGCGAAAGGAACTCGTTCTTCTCCAAGATTTGCTAGTAAGCAGTCCAAAGGTAAGTGTTATTCTTTATAGTATGCAGTATAATTTTGTCAAGTTTTGTGATATTGTTTTTTTACAGATCAAATGAAACATTCAAATAAAGAAAAGGGTAAATCTGCAAAGGTTATGTATTAGTGAGTTGTAAAGGTTAGGTATAGTACTTATAAGATATATTTAACAGTTTTATAGGATATATGCAAATAGTTTACAGTATGTATGCAATTTTTATTACAGGATGCAATTTATAGGTTATTTATAACATTTGTACAGGATATGTGCAAAAGTTTACAGTATCTGTTCAGTAGTGTTATTTTACATTATTCATATTTACAGGATCTGTTCAGTAGTGTTATTTTACATTATTCATTGGTAATTTCACATTATTGTCAGAGTTATTTCACAGTATAGTAAACAAACTCTAAATTTTTTCTCAGATGCACAAAAGAGAATGAAGACGGGGAAGGGGAAAGATGCTGTCAATAAAGATTCTCAGGTTCAACAAGGTATTGCTTCTTATTTTTCTTTAAAAGATTATTCACAGTTTGTGCTTACATCATTTTTTAGTAATTTAACAGTAAATCTGTTTAACAGTTGTATTAGAAGATGCAATTTATAGAATACACAGAACTATTTTACAGGATATGTGGTACATTTTACAGTATTCATTTTGATTATTAATAGTTACAGATATGCTTACCAGTAAGTTTAGCAGTTTGTTAAAGGTTGTATTACTCAGTTCTAAAGGTTATGTACAATACTTAATAGGATAAAATAATATTTTTACAGGAAATATGATTTAATTTTACAGTATATATCTAGTAAGTTTACAGTATGGATCCAATTTATTGGAGTATGCAATTTTATAGGATATATAGAACTATTTTACAGGATATGTGTAATATTTTACAGTATTCACTCTCTTGAATCATAGTTACAGGATACATGCAGTATTTAAACCCTAAGTTTACAGTATTGATGCAGTTTGTTAAAGGTTGTATTACTCAGTTCTAAAAGTTATGTACATTACTTAATAGGATATACTTAACATTTTTAAAGGATATGTGTTTTAATTTTACAGTATATAGCTTGTAAGTTTACAGTATGGATCCTATTTATTTAAGTATTCAACTTATAGGAACATTTTTGCAGGATATGTTGACCATTTTACAGTATTCACTTTGTTCATAATAGTTACAGCATACAGTATTGATCTAAAAGTCCAGTATTTATCTACTAAGTTTACAGTATTGATCTAGTAAGTTTACATTATTTATCTCAATACAACTTTGTTTTTGTTTTGCAGCCAAGAAATTGGATAGATATGGCATAGTCACCAACAAATGTGTTGTTGACGTTGCCATGACATTTATCCACGGTCAAGTTTTTCACAAATTGACCGTGGAACATCGCCAGCTCCTATTTTCCACACCCTTCCTCCATCTTTTTGTAATTCCCAAAAAATTGCAAGTGTCCAATGCGATATTGCATACCATTTTAACCAAATATGACAATGACCACGGTTATTTTGTTTTTCAAGAGAAAAAACTGTACTTCACCTCTGGAAGTGTATCACACTTCATTTGTCTGCCGTCGAAGGGTGACGTTGTTGACCTAAGTCAGGTAAGGAATTCAACGTCACTTCTTCGTGAGAAGTATTTTGGGAGAAAATCCCAAATCAGGAGGCAGGAGCTGGAAAAAGTGATTTCTCAACTTCTAGACAGTGAGGCATCAACACCAAGAGATGTGGTTTCTCTCTTGGTGATGTATTTGTTTACAACAATTCTGTTCCCAAACACTGCTGGGAGTGTCCCTCTGCATCTGTTCAGGTACGCAGAATTAATATGGAAGTTGATATCTTATATAATCTTTTGAATTAATTCTAATATAGTATACCTCAACCTTTTTCAGGTACGCCGAGCGTCTTGAACATTTGCCAAAATACAACTGGGGTGCAGCAGTTTATAACATGCTGGATACCCACATTGCGAATGCTGCCATGTGGTGCAAACTTCAAGATATGTCAGATGTTGACATGACAGATGACGAACCAGAAAGCCAGACGCAGACATCAGTGAGGGAAAGTGGCTACCTGCCAGGCTGTTCACTGGCACTAATTGTAAGTTTTTTTGCAAATATATAATTATAATTTTGATACACTAATTTTATAGGATATATATCTTAATTTTACAGGATTTATACAGTAGGTTTTACAGTATTCACATTGGTTATGTACAGTGCCTTATAGGATATATTTCACAGTTTTACAGGATACATGAAACCATTTTACAGTATTTACATGATGAGTTTACAGTATGGTTGCAGTTTAGTTTCATGATGTAATTCATAGGATATATATCTTAATTTTACAGGATTGATACAGTAGGTTTATAGTATTCACATTGGTTATGTACAGTGCCTTATAGGATATATTTCACAGTTTTACAGGATACATGCGACCATTTTACAGTATTTTACATGATGAGTTTACAGTATGGTTGCAGTTTAGTTTCAGTTTGTAATGCATAGGATATATATCTTAATTTTACAGGATTCAAACTGTAGGTTTATAGTATTCACATTGGTTAATCATAGGATATATATAACAATTTGTTTGACTTTTTTATTTTTTTTCAGGTGTGGTTTTATGAGCAAACTGGCTTCGAAAAGATGAGAAGCTCGACAGGACACATTCCCCGGTACCTGGACTGGTACAACGGGTTATGTAATAAAGTCAAGAGGCCAAATTTTGAAAGGCAGCTGTTTACCATTTCAGCATCAAACATACAAGAATCTGCAGTGACACCTTTTATGGCAGAGGAACCTTTGAAGGAGAAAGGTTTTGTCGCTGCCAATTACTTGGAATTTGTTTGTGATCCTGTCAAATTCCAAACTGTTCGTAATACGCCAACCTTTGACATGTTGTTGGAAGTCACTCCAGTTTTAATGAAATTTGGAGTTGTACCCTGCCAATATCTGCGGGATTCCATCAACGATCTTAATCCGAAGATAGTGTACATTGTTTCAAGTTTTCCAAAACTTGACGATATCGAACCTGAAGTGATGGATAAGATCAGCAAAGATGCAGATGAAATTATCTTGAGGTATTCAGCAAAGAAGTTGGCAGTTGAGAACAAGACTCTGGAAGAAAAATGTAAGTTTTACTGGATTCAGTTGGTTATTTTACAGTATACATAAGTTTTTTTATTGGATTGTCTTTGTCATTATACAGTATACATATTCTGAAGGTAAAATATTGTAAATGAAAAAGATTCAAGAGAACACATTGTTGTTTTACTGGATTCACCTAGTTATTATACAGTATACATACATTTGTTTTACTGGATTGACTTTGTCTATTCTGCAGGTAAAAGGAAGAGGTTGGACTTTGACAGCAGTCCTGAAGTTAAAAAAAGATATGAAAGGCGAACAAAGAGAGTACATGATACAAGCGAACCTACATTTAGCCTACAAATGGATCTTACACAGAGCCAGAGTCAACCAGAAAGTCCAGAGGTTCAACAAACTGGTCTAGATAGTAATCATGTACTAGTAGAAAGTGCAGAGGAGAGTGAAGAGGATGCAACAGAAGAAGATGACAGGCAAGTTGGTGATGAGAATGACAAGGACAGTGAGGAGAGTCATGAGGAGAGTGAAGAGGAGAGTGAGGAGAGTGGAGATGACAGGGAAGGTGGTGAAGAGGATGCAAAAAAAGATGTCAAGAAAGGTGGTGAGGAGAGTGAAGAGGAGAGTGAGGAGAGTGGAGATGACAGGGAAGGTGGTGAAGAGGATGCAAAAAAAGATGTCAAGAAAGGTGGTGAGGAGAGTGAGAATGTTTTGGA
This sequence comes from Carex littledalei, assembly GCA_011114355.1. NCBI lineage: Eukaryota > Viridiplantae > Streptophyta > Magnoliopsida > Poales > Cyperaceae > Carex > Carex littledalei. Next base: position 11,313,069 of record CM022087.1, read on the forward strand.
GTCAGAAGAAGTGAATTTGGGGTCAGAAGAAGTGAATGTTGAGGACAGAGCAGAAGATGTAATAGTAGAAAGTGCAGAAGAGAGTGAAGAGAATTTTGTTCGACGTCCATCTTTTTCTGATATTACAAGCACAGCTGAGCAGGTTTTTATTCTGATATTTTGTTTTATTGACCTCAAAGTTGTACATTATTCATATTGTTGTTTTATTACAGTATACATACAGTAATTTTAAAATGTTTATTTAATTTATTGAAGAATTTGTCGCTTCAGCCGTATGTGGGGGGCAACTTTCTGGATAGAATACAAGAAGAAATTGTCCACCGTGCGCAAGCGGGTCCAGAGCAGGTTTTTATTCTGATATTATTTTCTATTATTTATTTATAGTATGTTTTACATTTGTAACATACTTATTTTACCAGTATTCATTTACTTTCTTTATAATATTCACATAGCTGTTTTAAAGTATTGACTGATGGTTTTTATACAATTTGTTTTAGGATGCACTACAGGGAAGGTTGAATACCATTCCAGAAGAAGTTGCAGGAGAAGATGAGGTTTTTATTGTTTTTTATTAATTATATTACTTTTCACAGTTGTAACATAGTTATTCTACCAGCATAGATATTTTTTACAGGAAATATGTGTTAATTTTAAAGTATATTTTCTAGTAAGTTTACAGTATGGATCCAATTTATTAGAGTATGCAATTTTATAGAATATATAGAACTATTTTACAGGATATGTGCAATATTTTACAGTATTCACCCTCTTGAATCATAGTTACAGGATACATGCAGTATTTATCTAATAAGTTTACAGGATTGATGCAGTTTGTTAAAGGATGTATTACTCAGTTGTAAAGGTTATGTACAGTACTTAATAGGATATACTTATTATTTTTAAAGAATATATGTGTTAATTTTACAGTATATAGCTGGTAAGTTTACAGTATGGATCCTATTTATTAAAGTATTCAACTTATAGGATATATAGAACAATTTTACAGGATATGGTGACAATTTTACAGGATACAAGCAACAATTTACATGATTGATGAATTTTGGTACAGTATTTATGTAGTTGTTTAAGTTGATAACTTTGTTATTGTACATTATATATGTGGTCATTTTACAATGTTCACTCTTTTCATTTGAATAGCTTGTACAGCAAATATTTGACATTCGGGACAGGAAGGTGCTCAAAACCCGAAAAGTCAGCAGGTGGGCGTCACCGATGAAGATCAAGAGATTATTATTGATCTAGCAACTATGATTTTCTCCGATGTTGCTAGAAAAACAGTAAAACAGGAGATGTTGATGAAGAAGCAAGAGGATTTGAGCAAAGGGTCTGACAAGGGATCTCAAAGTACTGCAGAGGTTGTCGAAAAAACGAAAGTACCGATGAAGGGATCAAAACGAGAAGCAGTGCCGAAAGGAAAGGGGTCAAAACCACCTCCAACAAAAAAGCAAAATGTGCAAAGGGGGGTGCAAAGGAGGGGAAGGGGGGGTGCAAAGGAGGGCAAGGGTCATACTGCCAAAATCACCAAATACAAGTGAGGATCAACTAAGAGATCAACTTCAGGATTTTGTGGTTGAACCGTCGTACGAACCACCATTCAACCTCACTGATCAAAATTGGCAAGAGATTGAAGGATTAGTACCTCATATAATAGACAATTACAGCCATCCTAAACCCCTTAACTTCAATCATGATGTTACCGAATGGAGTCATCAGAATTCTTTGTTTTGTGATGGAGTGACCCAGATGCCGAAAAGCCTCCACCTATAAAAAGATATGGGTACGGACAGAGGGAGAAGTTATCAAGTGAGGTCATCATGATACTTGATGACTGGTGGGTCAAGGTCAAGAACAGGAGGCTCATAGACAATGAAGAAGCTTTTCGCCACAGTCCAGGAGGCTTTCATTGCAGATTGTCAGCAATAAAAGACTTGATGTATCCTGACATGCCAGTTAGCAGTGAGGTATGATTTGTACAATATTTTACATTATTTACTTAATAGTTTTAGAGTATTTATCTGTTATTTTACAGGTTTCATGCAATAATTTCATTCTATTTATTTTTCATATCATGGATTGAATCTGCAGTTTTGATGTAATGCTTTCACAAGATTCATGTACTAATTTTATAGGATATAAATGTAACAATTTACAGTATGGATGCACTTCATAACAGGATGCACTTTATAGGATACATATCACAATTTTACATGATATGTGACACAGTTTACAGTATTCACTTTAATAAGTTTACAGGATCTGTTTAACAGTTGTACTAATTCAAAATTCCAGTATTTATTAACTAAGTTTACATATTATGGATTGATTTTGCAGCTTGTCGATGTGGTCCTTGGTGTGATGCAATTTGAGACTCCGGTGAGGGCAGGATGGTTTTTTATTTCTCCATATTTATCCGTAAGTTATGGTGTACTTTTGTATATTATGAATTTAATTTTGAGACTTTAAATTTTCAAATACCTCACTAATATTTTGATGTTTGTGTTTTTTGTGTATTGCAGATAATCATGCATGATTATGATGAACGAGCTGCGCTCAGGGCCATTCCGCAGCTGTTTACCGCTCAATTTGACACGATCAAATGGCTCTTCGTTCCGATATGTAAGAAGAAGCATTGGGTTGTTGTTGCTGTCGATGTTCCTGGTGTGAAGATTCACTGCTACACCTCTGCTGGTGGAGAAGATGGATATCTGGAGTACCACTGGCACACGATCAAGTGGCTGAGAGAGTTCCTTGCCTGGAGGACTTGTGAGTGTTTTATTTAAAAAGTTTCAGTTAATTTACAGGTTGTATGCAATTAATTTACAGGATTATGACTTTTAGTGTGCCTGAAATTTGATGATATCCTTTTTTCTATCAGCTAACACGGCTTGGAAAAATCTCGACACTACTCGAGTGAATGGCCCTCAGCAGGTAGAAGGTTCTCTGGACTGCGCGATTTTTGTGTTGCGCTATGTCTACAACCTGATAACCGAGAGCGCTATCAATTTCACGCAGGTAATTTTATTAACTTTAACATTTTATAGTATATGTGCAATTTATGTGTAATTTTACATGATAAATTTCACAGGATACAAATTATGTGCAACTGTACTGTGATTAGATTTAGTTTACAGCAGATGTGCAACTGTACAGGATACATATCACAATTTTACAGGATACATAGTGCAATTTTACAGGTTACATAATTTAAGCAAAGTTTAGTTTTACTGTGATTCAATTTGGTTACAGTATTCTTTTACTGTGATTCACTTTAGTTTACAGCATATGTGCCATTTTACAGGATACATCTAAAAGAGTTACAGGATATATGGGACAATTTTACAGGGTACATATAACAATTTTAGATTACAGCTTATGTGCTATTTAACAGGATACATCTAAACATTTTACAGGATATATGGGTCAATTTTACAGGGTACATATAACAATTTTAGATTACAGCATATGTGCAATTTGACATGATAAATTTCACAGGATACATCAACAATTTTGCAGGATACATATAACAATTTTGCAGTATGTTGCTTTGATTGTTTGCATCTGATAATGGTTCATAACTCCAATATTTAACTTTGCTTATTTATTATTTTTTTTTTTTGCAGGATGATATATCAAAAGAGCGTGTCGTTCTGGCGATGAAACTTCTCACTCATCCGAACAATGTGCACCAGAGGGTAATGAAGTGAAGTGAATTTTATGATGATGATGTGCTTGTGAACATGATGATGTGCTTGTGAACATGATGAAGTGATATGCTTGTGAATTTTTTTTTGTTGAATTTTATGATGATGTGCTTGTGAACAGTATGATGTTACAGTATGTTATAGTATGATGTTACAGTATGTATAGTATGATGTGAACAGTATGATTTTACAGTATGTTATAGTATGATGTCAGTTTTATATTTTGCTATTATCATATGTCAATTTATAGTTTGCATCTGCTAATTTTACAGTATGTAAGCCTTATTTTACAGTATGTCAGTTTATTCTGTGATTAATATATGTCGGTTTTATATTTTGCTATTAACATATGTCGGTTTTATAGTTTACATCTAATTTTACAGTATGTAAGCCTTATTTTACATGATATAGATCTATATACAAATATTAATAATTGAACAAAAAAGAGAAATACGAAAAAAATAAAATAAAAATATAAAATTTGATGCAAAAAAATTAATTTTGCACAATTTTAGGTTTGTTTGTGAAACCTTCTAGAAGCCGTCAATTTTTCAAGTACAACCGGAAGTACAACCGGAAGTACAGTGGCTTTGCAAGTTGCTAACTGTTTGCAACTAACTTGGGGACCACTTCCAACTAACTTGGATTGTTGGACTTTTTAACCTCTTATTATACATGATGTGTCGTTGAATTTACAGTATTGGTTGCAGTGTTTTACAGTATTCGCGCAAGGCAAATGACAGTTTTTTTGGGGATAATTCGGGGATTGAAGCTTGGGGACAATTAGTCGGGTCCAATTATTAATAACTAATTTTAGCAGAGCTTGACTTGATGATACATCTGCCAATTTTTAATTGAATGTATGTATTTTAATTTTATACACATGGGTACAAATATAGAAACTTTGAAGGTCACCGATGCAAACACAACATTCCGATTCCACTTTCCAGACTGCAGAGAATACTTTTCGTATTATTATTTCTTTTTAATATTTTATTCGACTCCGCTTTATTTTGATTTTCGAAAAGGAAGCGCGCACCCAAAAGCTCCGAAATTTTTATTAATAGAAATAATAATAAAGTAATGTCGATATAGAAGAACGAATTCATCCGAATTTTAAATCTAACAAAGACGTTATTTTTGGTAACGTCCCAGGGGACGTTACCAACGATAACGGCCCGATTAACAAAAGCCCCTTCGATTAGCGCAGCTGCAGAACGTGGCCGTCGGCAAGGATAACGGCCTGCGAAAAAATATAATAATTTGAGGCCGTTCTCAAAGATAACGGCCTGGAAAAAAAAAAAAAAATTGAGGACGTCGCCAAGGATAACGGCCCCCTATTTTTTTTTCAAATGCCCAAGTACCGAGCTCTCTGTCTCTGTCCGTGACGCGAGGGGAAAAAAAACAAAGAGAGACGCGGCGGGGCGGTAAGAAAGAGCAAAACACCGACCGAAGCGAAAAAAAAAAAAAACGCCTGGCCGTCGTCCTCGATAACGTCCAGGACCTTTCCTTCCCTCTGCCCCACCGCTGCCCTCCTCCGCTGATCTCTTCTCTGGAAAGGTAATTTTTTTTTTTCAATATTTTATAACTTTCTAAATTAACAATAATTTAAGGTTGAATTTGTTGTGAAGATTATTGTTAGGTTTAATTATGTGAAATTGTATTCGATTAGATTTAATTTTGTTAATTAGGTTATTGTTATTGTTAATTAGGTGTAATTAGGGTATTGTTAGGTTTAATTTTGTAAATTAACATGCAATTTGGTTTTATTTTGTTAATTAGATTATTGTTATTGTTATTACTAATTAGGTGTAATTAGGTTAATTTTGTTAAATTAGCATTCAATTTGGTTTAATTTTGTTAAATTGCATCCGATTAGGTTTAATTTTGAAAAGTTAGATTGTTTTAATTTTAAGGTTAAAATGTTATGCATGCAGGATGTCAAGCAGTTGTGGTCCGAGTAATACTCCACCAGAGAAATTTAGCAACTTATTATGGATGCCGCATGCACAGCATAAGGTCGCACTGTTATCTGACAATGTAAGTTACTCAATGAATCATCTCATATCCAAAATTCACATGTTTTTGAATAAAGAGATATAAATGTTTGAATTACGAGTTTTGATTTTAATCAAATTGTATAACAATGACAGGATTATACCGAGGTGGATGTTCGACACCACCGGTCTGTGATTCCACGCGACCCGCGCTACGACCCATTCTTGTGTAGTCTCGGTTTGTATCAGATAGCTCGAATGGATGATATGAACATTGACAAAGGGCTCCTCGCTGGCCTCGTTGAGCGGTGGAGACCGGAGACGCACACTTTCCATCTTCCTGTGGGAGAGATGACGGTCACATTGCAAGATGTGTCATGTCTGTGGGGATTGCCGATAAATGGGGCTCCGGTGACCGGGTTTGCAGACACAAATGCGCGTGCATTAGTGGAGCAGTTTCTTGGAGCTGGGAGTGCTGATGCGGTGCTTAAAAAGAAGAAGAGATCGCAGTCGGCCGATGGAAGTGTTGTTCGCACGACGTCCGGATATTCTATATGTTTGAAGGAACTGCGCATTCGATTTGCTGCCATGCCAGCTGAAAATCCGGGTGAGCCCACAGATGAGCAGGTACGCCAGTACACTCGGGCTTACATACTGGACTTGTTCGGGACTTTACTTTTTGCTGATTCTTCGGGAGATTCGGTTCCGGTGATGTATCTGCAATTTCTTGGAAACCTTGACGAACCGGTGCAATACAACTGGGGTGGTGCTGTTCTAGCACTACTCTATAGGAACTTGTGCGTTGCCGTTGAGCGTCGCACGCAGACTATGTGGGGACCAACTCTTCTTCTACAGCATTGGTGTTGGTCCAGATTACCGGCCGGCCGTCCTTACAGCAAATTTGATTGGACTCCACATTGGGGCTACCCGAATCCAGAAAGGTAACTACAAAAAACTTTACAATACGTTAATTTGATGTGTTTTATGTTTACTAAGAATCTTAAATTTTATATTACAGGTGTCCTGCAATCGGGGAGATGTGGTGCTGTCGCCACAAATATAATCAAGCTCACAATAAGGCTGGACCTGCCTACTTCCGAAGCCAACTGCAGGATCTTGAAGATTATATGGTAAGATGGGAACCTTACAAAGCGCTGTTGGACCATGAGCCATCTTTGTTGCCAGAACGAGTTCAGGATGACAGAGATGTGTGGCTAGCCGTTGTGCCACTGATACATTTTTGGATAGTGGAGCACCATTACCCTAGTCGGGTGATGCGTCAGTTTGGCTTTTCACAGCCCATCCCAGTAGCACCGCCGTTAGGCGAGGACGAGGTACGCCGGTTACATAATATTATTCATTCTGTGAATGTGACAACAAAAAATTGGGCTGTTGAGCACCACACCTACGTAGAACAGGCATCTCATCCTGCCGATCACTTGGTTGCTCCGACGGGACCATGGTCGGACGACCAGCTTTTTCCATACCGGACTTGGTTTCAAAACAATTGTATGCACAATGTCTTCTTGTCGAGAAGGTGCATACAAGGTCTTGATCATCCAATTCCAGAGTACAGGGATGAGCATAACGAAGTAGGGTACATTCCCAGTGCCCCGAAGAGCACACGTGATGTAAGTTTCAATACAATTATCAAAATATTTATTATAGGGACATTAATCTTTCATACATGTTACTAACTTTTTTTTTTATTTTGTAGGCACTGCGAGGAGTGAAGATGGTGTCGTACGGTATAGCTTGTGCCAAAACAAAGACTCTTAAAAAGGTGGGGAAGTTTTTCCTCAGATTAAGTTGTGGCCTTCTCAGAGACAATGGTATGGAGCCAAAATACCGTGACATGATGAGAGCGGCCGACCTTCCGGCCAACTACGAGGACATTCCAAACGGTGAGATTCCTCCCGGTCAAGAACCCATCCCCGACTTGCCCGCAGATGATGATCCCCACTATAGAGAGAATTGGCTAAACTCGAATGACGGATTGATGGACTACCTTGCACGAGTCGTACCTCCTCAGGTCGATCCGATAAGTGTATAAAACTTTACAAAATCTTAAGTAATTATCGGTTGTATTTATTGAAATACTGATATATTTATTGTAGGAACCGGAGGTCAATGTCGGAGCCTCACATGACGGTGTTGCACAGGGCAACACAGGACCTAGTTCGGTCGGCCAGGTAACTATTCTAAAATGTAACAATTTTGGTGTTGATTGTTGATTCTACATTTATTAAGTACTAAATACTTGTTGCAGGAAATACCCGACTTGAGTTGGCTTGAGACATCACAATTTATGACAGAGTTGCTTCAAAACGAGCCAATTCAGCAAGGTCCTACACAGGAGGGTCAGTACACGACACACCATGACATTCCCGTCCAAGATTCCTCGTTGCACATGGGTCACACGGGACCAAGTCAGGTTGACCAGGTATTTCTTCCAAACTCGTAACAAATTAAATCCTAAAAATTCGTGGTTGAATGTTTATTACAATACTACAACATTTATTATAGGGACATAATGAGTTTGTCGGTTTCGATGAGTTTGGACACCAGACATACCCACATGCCTCAGCTTACGATGAGCAATACACGGGTCATACAGGACCAAGTGTGGTATACCAGGTAATTTTTTCGAAATTATAAGTTTTATTTAAAAAATCGTCTCTATATGTTTGAAATCCCGAGGTGTCATTGAAACTGCCCACCGGGTGACTCGTCCCGCGATCAAATATGGGAAAACGTCGAGCCTAAACACGTGGTGGTTGCGATTGTCTCTGAGTATTAGGCGGGACATCCCCTTCTGAATCAGGTTCAGTATCCCAGTCGGCATCATCCTCACATGAGTCAGCGTCATCTTCGTCGTCACTTCGCGGTACGTCGTTAGCATCATTACAAGGACCACCGGCCCTCGGCGGATCAACCCATGGACTGTCCTGATTATTCTGCCCTGACCAACCCATATCTGCCTGAACAGGCGGTGACAAGTCGTTCACATCGGGATAAGGACTCAGATAAAGGTCACGCCTCGGTGTTTGTTGTGTCTGATAGGGTTCGAATAGACTGGGACCCGCTTGTGAAACATTGTATTGGGTATGTCCAGGGTCTGGTTGTGTCTGATAGGGTTCGAATAGACTGGGACCCGCTTGTGAAACACTGTATTGGGTATGTCCAGGGTCTGGTTGTGTCTCTGGTACCACACTATCAATGAATAATTGCGATTGCATCGAACCGACAATTGGAACTAACTCAATGTATAAATCAACGTAAGAATACTGGGTCCTGGCAAACATACTTTGGTCATAAATGCCTCGCCACGTCTGATCGCACACGATTTCTAATATCTCATAATAACGCCGAGTTGTTGTACCAACATTAACCCGTGCAAGTTGTTCGTATTTTTCTATAGCTTATTTATGAACCCTAATACACCTAATTTGATTGCAAGCATACAATCTTGCCAAGTAGTATTTCGGGTGTCGAATCCACAGGGACAACTCGTAAAGTACTGGTTCTCACCAATTCATTAAGCTAGACAGACAAAGTTTGCGTTGGTTTCTAAATCTAATTAAATCAAAGGAAGCAAATAATAAAAGTTTTGGGTCTGATTCAAGAGTTGGAGTTCCAGGGGCTTCGGCATTCCTATCCACTAGGGTCTCAATCTACTCGATTCGTGTTCCTAAAGCATACGTGTGTGTTTCTAAAGTGATAATAGCGTGCACTTCACGGTTAAGTACCTCGTGGGCTAATATCGTACTTTTAGGTTACCTCGGACTTCTCGGTTAAGTACTTCGTCCTAATAACCTATTCTTTACTCTTTTTGTTCGGGGAGTTAACACAAGTGATTTTTAGTCATTGAATAAATCCCTAAATTCATGTATTGGAGGAGTAAGGTTAAACCACACAATCCATGCATAAATCAAGTATTAAAAGAGTAAATCACTAATAGTCAATAAAAACTACAAATCGAGTAAGATAGAGAGCACCTAGTTTCGAGTTTTACATGCCATCACCCCTAGAGAGGAGATTAGCCTCTCATAAGGGCGAGAATAGTCACAAATGGGAGAAATAGTTTGTTACCAAAGTCTAGAGAAAGGAAAATAGAGTAGAGAATGCAAATCCAAACACAAATCTCTTCTCCCTTGAGTTTCTCCTTCTCCAAATCGCCCTAGATCTGAAGCCCTAGCTCTTGAGGTCGTTCCCAGCTGAAAAAGAAGTGAGAAATGTGAACTGCCCTCTTGGGGAAGGAGGTTTGGGCTATAAGCATGATTCTGGGCCTGTAGCAGCCCAAAATTCGGAAGCAGTGAAGAATTTGCGGGTCGCAATAATAAAAATTGCGGGTCGCAATAATGGTGCAAAAATGTGGCAGTGAGTTGTCTAGTAGAAGTTCTGTTATTGCGGCCCGCAATAATAATTATTGCGGGTCGCAATTTTCCTCTGGTTCTTGCCTCTACTTGCCGTCTAGGTTCCGATCGCGTCCGGACTTGCTCCAAATGATTCCCATTTGCTTTTAGTACCTGAAGTTATATGAAAACATGGCAGTATCTCGAACTTGGTGCAATATCTAAACTAAATGGCTTTAAACCAGTAAAAAGGGGATAGGTTTAGAGACCAAATCCTACCAAAAAGATATATGAAATTTAGGCTTATCACAAGTGTTTTTAGGTTGTACTCACTCTCAGAATATCCAAGCTGGCAATAAATTTCACCTTTCACATCATGCCAACCCTGCTCACTAGTTGCCATCAATGTGAATCGAGGAGATTCGGTGTACTCCGCTCCTTTACGACCTTGCCGTATTTCACCACCGAAATGAACTCTCACCATGAGCATGATTAATTATTTTGATGATTCAACCTGCACAATAATAAATAAATTAGATATAATTTATTATTACAACAAACGTTACTAATAAGTACTACTAAATTTATTATATTTTTTCAAAAACTAAATTTAATTAAGCATGAAAATGTGAACTTCTTTATTTATTTATATATTTCAAATTATTTAATATTAACAGTACTATTTTTTAATATTAACATTACTAATTTTTACAAATTACCATTAACATTACTAATATTTTTACAATATTTTTATAAATTAACATTACTAATATTTTTACACATTAACATTACTAATACATGACATATAATTGAAGACATTATTAATATTACAACATTACATTAACATTACCATTACTAACATTACAAATTAACATTGACATTACTAATAGTATTTTAACTAATATAAAAAATAATTTCGATATTCATCTAATTAAATCATAAACGTAAATATATGACATATAATTGAAAATTTACCTTTATTGACGATTTCTTTATTCTTCTTTGTTCAGCATTTCCTCCACATCAACATTGGCTTCCAACTATGAATTCATTTCCGGTTCGATTTCTTTATTCTTCGTAACTTTATTTATTTTTATTTTTTTAGAGGAGAGATTTTCAGCCAGAGAGGAGACTACGAGAGAGTTATAAATTTCAGCGAGAGAGGGGTGCGTCTTATAGGCTGTCTGGACGTTATCGAATACAACGTCCAGATTTTTAAATTTTTTCCGCTGGGGCCCGGGCCTTTCATCATTCTGCCCGTTACCAAGGATAACGTCCAAGTCGCTTTCCCTGTACTGCCGACAGTCCGTCATCCTTGGCAACGGCCTCAAAATTTTTTTTTTTTTTTTCAGATTCTGGACGTTATCTTCGACAACGGCCTCAGGTTATTTGTTTTTTTCCGCAGGCCGTTATTGTTGGCGACGACCCTTTTTTTTTTTTTATTTTCTCCCTGGACGTTACCGTTAACAACGTCCAGGGATTAGCAAGCGGCAATTAGCGAATTAATGGGGACGTTACCAAAAATAACGTCTTTGTTAGATTTAAAATTCCAGCGAATTCGTTCTTCTATATCGACATTATTTTATTATTATTTCTATTAATAAAAATTTCGGCCCAAAAGCTAGCTGCCAAATTTCTACCCAAAATACTTTCTATGTAGCAATCCACATAACGGATTGAATAAGGTTCTTTTCCGTGACTCGCGGCAAAATAATTCTATGTTTATCCAAGCGCAGCAAATCTGAATTGCATGAAAACAGAAGGGAGATTAATAACGGAATTAAGGCTGAGCACCGACTAGAAATCGGAGTGAAATTCGGATATCCGAATTAAATAAGTTGTCAGATACGGATAATTATGGATCCGTATCCGATTCAATATTCAGTACCGTATATGCATCCGTATCCGGTAAAAAATTATCCGAATCCGGATCCGTATCCGAATATCCAAATCCGGAATTTTTCGGATCCGGATCCGGATGAATGCGGATAATATCCGATCCGTTTACACCCCTACTGGAATCCGTTCCGATCCAATGCCATTAAAGTTACATCCACGTTTTTCTGATATTTAATTCCCAACTCAAAAAGATATTTAATTCGACTTCCCTAGAATTTTCTTGGTGAAATATCATAGAATCATTCATTTCCTATCCCTGTTCTAGATTTTCAATGAGAAATCAGTCAATTATTTACGTTTACTCTTTCTTCTTGGCAATTTTAATTTTTAATATGTTCTTAAAATAAATGATAATATCAGGTTCATTTTATTTATTATTTTTTTTTTAGTTTGAAGTAAGTTGATTATAATTTATTTTCTTCTTATGAAAAAATGAAATATTAAACCGTTTACGACTAAGTATGTTTTGCTAAAATTTAGAAGCTTTATGATAATAAGGAAAATTATTTTGTACTTGTCTTCACATAATTTTGGTATAGTAATATTTTAAGTTTACCTTTTGTCATCAAGCAACTCATTAATATATGAATTTTATCTTATTTTGACTTTTATATATGATCATATTTGCAAATTTCATCTTTCATCTTTCATCTTGCTTAAATAATAGCTATTATGCAGCATTATAGTAAATTTCTCATTGTATCATATACAATGACAGATCCAAATAACTATATAAACATGTAGATGATTAAAAATAATTTATCAAACTCAACGTATTATTCTAATTATTTTTCGAGTGTATTATTAAATTTTATACTTCTTTTCTTCTTTTTCCAAGTTTAGACAACCCTCATATTATACTAATGTTATACTTAGTTTTAATTTTATTACATCATTCATTATTATTTACTAAGTATCCACAACTTATATTCTCTTTTCAATTATTAAGTCATAATTTCCTCTTTTGTTCTATAAAATATAAGCATTTTAATAGTTCATAATTCCATTTTTCAGCACATAAAAAAAATTTGTACATACATGGAGAGTCCGGACCTCTAAAACTCCGAAATTTTTATTAATAGAAATACAAATAAAAAAATATCAGTAATGAGGAAGAGTTTTGCGGAATTTCAATATATAGAAAAAACGTGATAGTCTATAACATCCAGGGGACGTTATAGACTATCACGGCCAGCTTAGTCAAAAGATTAACAGCAAAAAAACGAAAAAACATAATCCATGAACGTCTTTGTCCATCACGGCCAGAGAGCTGAACTATGAAGTCCATTAATAAATTTTGCATAACATGAGAAAGGCTATACAGGTCTAAACCATTTATTTGAGAAAGGCTATACGGCCAACTATTTGAGCTCTTTGACCTGTATACGGCCAGCTATTTGAGCTCTCTGACCTGCACAATTTATTAATAAATTAAACTCTGGTTTGATTTTTTTCAGCTCTCTGGCCGTGATGTACTATGAAGTCCAGAGTTTTATTATTTTTTTTTTTGCCTCTCTGGCGGTGATGGACAAAGATGTCTAGGGATTATGTTTTTTCGTTTTTTCGTTGTTTAGTTAAAAAATAATCTTTTGACTAAGTTAGCCGTGATGATCTATAACGTCTCCTAGATGTTATATAGACTATTACGTTTTTCCTACATATCGAAATTCCGCAAAATCTTTTCTCATTGCCGATATTTTTTTATTCATATTCCTATTAATAAAATTTTCGGCTTCAAAAATTGTACGTGTGGTGTGTCAGATATTTAATGGGAGAAATGTCGTCGATGAATTTCAATGTATTCTACGGTTTATGATTTCAATAGATTCTAGAGGATCTTGAACGTTGATTTTTCTGGATAATTCTGTTCCTTCCCAATTGGTACATCTGTGAAGCTCTCAAAAAAAAAAAAAAAAAAAAGTCGGTTCTTTCCCTCCACTGAAGATCTTACTAATTAGATAAAAGTCGTTGATGAGTGTCATTTTTTTATTCTCCCTGCCGACAGGACCTTTTCTATTTTTTTTTTTTTTATATTTTCCACAATTGCCTAAAAAAACACAGCGAAAGGAATTTGCCTGATTTGGATTTTGTAAATTTATATTTTTAATAAAAATTGATGATCCTATACAAATAATTTGTTTCTAAAATGACGAGAATCAACGAAGAATATTTGGGAAAGGAATTGGAATCTCAAAAGTCAGAAGGCCAAAACAGAAATTGTTATCGCCTGTCGGAGATGTAAAGATCGTATGAGATCTGTAAAAGCTTAATTTGGTACGGTTTATATTAGCTGGCACTATGCAGCTCTATGATGCATGAACCGTGTAGTGAGGTGAGAGCCTGAGAGGAGTGATTCCGGAGTTCATTAGTTCATATTCCCTCGAGCTCGAGTACATGAGGGACGAGGCCACGAGGGAGGAGAATATAGGGGAATTCATTTTGAGATTCGTCTAATATTGTAACGGACGATTCAGATTTCATTCAACTTGGTTAGGCACTGGATCTGAATTCGAAAGTTGAGGTGAGTAAGTTATCTTTATGGTTTTCGAAATTTTAATAATATATATTATAGTTTTAATTGACATTTTTAAAGTGAGACTATGGTAACATGGTAACATGCACGAAGCATATTGATTTGTATTATTGATTAATATTTTTATTTTTAAAGTCTAAATAGTCAATTAGAATAGTTCAACTTCAACATAATTTTCATGTGAAAATATATCTACAAATTAAAATTTATATTTTTGTAGGATTTTTTTTATTGTTTGTTTAGATAGGTAGAAAATCACTATCTAAAGAAATAGTAAAAGAAAATTGAAAAATTGTAAAATTTAACCTATATTTTTATATGTAGATTATGTTGAGCTGTTCAGATTAATTATTTGAATTTTAAAAATAGAGACATGAATCCATAGTACGGACTAATATGCGCTATGCATAGTACCGTAGGCTCAGTCATAGCTTATTTTTTTTTAAATCACATTATTACTGTCTAAATTATTTTCTTAATTTAATTTAAATAATAAAAGAAACCACTAAAATATAGCATCAAATAATTTTTAGGGCTGATGTTAGCTCCCTCGTGTTCAAAATATAGCTATGTTCCTGCTGATAGGTATCAGACTGAAATTTGTATAGTATCTGGTCCAAATTGTTTGATTGGTATCGAAATTTGTATAATATCTTTGAAATCAGTACGTATCTAAATTGTTCGAATCTGGATCGGATATCGAATGGTTTTGCTGTGATGCTCCTTAGAAAACCTCAAGTTGCCGATTAAATCGGATCATGGAAAAATGGAAATATATCTGCCGTTACTCTTGAGAAATAATATCAACCTATTATTCCGATTCCAGCCGTTGATCTAATACGAAGGGTTGGAATGAAAATAACAGATTTCTGTTATTCCACAGTAATAACAGCATGTTTATTTTCTGGAAAAATATACCACAATAAATAATAACAAATTGGGCACGCTGCACGCTGCACGCTGCACGATGCATGAAGCCACGCCGTTACAACTCCACATTGAATAATTACAAATACGAGCTGACTTTCGAGCTTGAATCAAAGTATCCATAATATTAAATCGTTAATTTCTTAAACTACTTTAATACCACATGGCAGCCGCTGTAACCGACATTTTTATTAATATCCAAAGTTTAATACAAATTATTAATTATGCCCAGACTTCCAAACTTTCGCTAAAAATACCCAAACCGGCCAGAAAATGGCCGGTTTACTCCCCCCGTAAGCCGGCCATTTTCTGGCCGGCTTACTCCCCCCTAAACCGGCCAGAAAATGGCCGGTTTAGTCTTTTTTTTTTTTTTTTTTTTTTTGAGACATTATGAAGAGAAAAAATAATGAAATCTAACACTGAAAATTTGAATTTTGTGTTTAAATTATTTGTTAGATTACTTCTTTTGATTTATAATTAGCATATTTATACTAAAATACACTAGATTACTTGAAATTATGTTGAATTATACTATATTACAATAAATTATGTTGAATTACACTAAATTACGTTAAATTACGCTAAATTACAATAACTTCGCTAATTATGCTGAAATACGGTAAATTACGCTAAAATAGACCGATTATGTGCCATCTTTCATGAATCATAAAAAATAGTAAAAAAATTCCGAAAATAGTAAAAACTGGTATTCTACAAGTTCATTATGTAACTAATTTACTGAGCTACTTGGATTGAATAATAGAAATGAAAATCTTAATCGGAAACTTCAACTCAAGTTTTGAGGCTCTTCCCTTTGTTTTTTGACGATTCTGAATTTTGGAATTTGGCATCGCGAGCACGGACGCATGCGCATTTTCGCAAGCTTTCCGAAAAGTGGTCATTTGCTAAAATCGGACACTCGAGCGCTGTTTTATGACCGTTTGAAGTTTCGTCGTCGTTTTTCACCTTTTCAGTGAAGATATCGTCTCTATTCATATGTAATTTACCGTAATTTTACCGTATTTTAGCGTAATGTAATGTAATTTTGTGTAATTTAACTTAATATAGTCTAATTCAACATAATTTCAAATAATTTAGCGTATTTTACTATAAATATACTAATTATATATCAAAAGAAGTAATCTAACAAATAATTTAAACAAAAAAATTGAAATTTTCAGTGTTAGATTTCATTATTTTTTCTCTTCGTAATGTCTTTTAAAAAAAAAAAAAGACTAAACCGGCCATTTCTGGCCGGTTTAGGGGGAGTAAGCCAGCCAGAAAATGGCCGGCTTACGGGGGGAGTAAACCGGCCATTTTCTGACCGGTTTGGGTATTTTTAGCGAAAGTTTGAAAATCTGGACATAATTAATAATTTGTTTTAAACTTTGGATATTAATACCACATGGCAGCCGCTGTCATGTTTTAAAAAGAAATCGTATAGTTAATTTCTTAAACTACTTGATGTATAGTTATTCGATTCTGATAACTATTTGATGAAATCGTCACGGTTGTCAAATAAATTTATTGTCAATATAATTTTTTTGTTGTTGTAATTTTACAAGTTAGACATAGATTGTAAAACATAGCAAGGAATATAATATAAATATGTGTCTTCTACTTTGTATCGGAATCCTTTTAAATGGAAAAGCATATTAAATGTTAAAAGCAGCAATTTTTCAATTTCAGGATGGAATTAAAAAATTTAAATAGGAGAACTAAACTATAAAAAAGAAAGTGTAGAAACTGAGGTAACTAGAAATTGAACTAAAGATTACACAAACATCAAGAGAACTCTAACCAGTAACCACTATACTACAAGTACACATTTGTTATTTTATAAGAGAGACTAAACTATATAAAAACTTTAAATAAATAAAAATTAAATTAAATTTCAATATACATAATTAAAATTTCAAAATTATGGGAGCGACTTAGTCATCTTTAGCTAAGTCTTAAATCTGTTATGCTAATGATGTGTGTTTATATGTAGCCAACTTGGGATATTGTATGTTTGCATATACCTCGTGCTAGTCTGCTAGCTAGACCTTGATAAATTGTTGAGATAATACATAAGTGTGAATTTTTATTTTTGAAGGTTGGCGGTAACCCGCCAACAATGTATAGAAAAGTTTATTTAGCGACTTGGCACTTACATAAGTCTAATTACATATGTTAGTGTTGTGATCTAGAAGCTAATCATGTGATTATTGTTTTCTAAGTTTCGTTCATGTAATTGGATGATATATTTATCATTTTGTTCCTTGAGTATTTTATTACTTATAGATCATTCGGGTTGAGGACCTGGAATTGTGGAACTCTATACAGGAGTTAATAAATACTCTAAAGTGTCCCTAGTCTTGGTAATTAACAAGGAACATTAATTACCAGCATAAGATTAGCATTTGGATTAGATGATGATCATGTTCTGCAGATCATGTGACAAGGGGTTGTCAATCTAATCAAATGGATACCTGATGGAGATCAGGGGATTGGACGTGACCAAAATAAAACATTTAATATGGATTGTGTTTGTGTCATTAATGTTTTATTTGTGTCTTGAATTCTAAGGTATGAGATGATTGTTTCTCTCACATGAGAATACATATTCGTGGGTATTATCCAACGCTGTCAGTAACTGGCAGTTATACAGATTCTATCTCAGTATGTATCTCTCATGTGGAGGGATAGTAATTATCAAGAATACCAATGTCCCTCATGTAAATGAGTGATGATATCACTGGGCCCCTTGATGAAATAATACAAGTATGTGCACATATGATTAAGGAGTTAATCATAATTACTTAATTATTTCAGAATCAAGAAACGAGTAGATTTGCAAGGATGACACATTCCTACCTTGGATCTATTCATGATATCATGAGACATGGAATTGACACGAGGCAATTGTTGCTTAGGGATCGTGATACAGTAATGTACTTATCATCTGTGTTATTTGGGTAACTACAATGCATATTGCTAGGTGCCGCTTGTAGTTTATGGAATCGAAAGGAGTTTCAGATTCCATTGCCATTTGACATAGATCCCACATGGTCACACCAATAAGAAGTTAATTAGAAATGCTCCTTAATTTATTTGACATGTATGACATGATAAATAAATTGGTTTCTCGACCAGAACATGAGAAATATAATTATTTGGAATAATTATATGATACTACAATTAATTAGATTAATTGTATTAATTCAAATAAGGAAAAATAGAACTTGGCCCAATAAACAAAGTCCAATGGCTGTTGTTAATTGTGGCCCATGTTTGTGAATTGTTTTCTTAATAACTACCACGTTTTCTGAAAACTGCTGCACAGTGTTTCTTATTTTGACCATATCTCTCTCATACAAAGTCGGTTTTGAGTGTTCTATATCTTTCTGGAAAGGTAAGAAAAAGATCTAGAACTTTGCCTCTCTAGAGGAAAGCCAAAATCGAATTAAATCGTGGTAAAAAAACGTGGTAGAACGTGGCGGTTATTCTGGACCGCCATGTTCTGAAAACTGCCGCACACGTTTCTTATTTTGATCATATCTCCCTCATCTGAAGTCGGTTTTGGGAGTTCTATATCTTTCTGGAAAGGTAAGAGAAAGATCTAGAACTTTGTCTTCTGGAGGGAAGCCAAATTCGAATTAGATCATGATAAAAAACGTGGGAGAACGTGGGGTTAGTTTTGGAAACTGAATTCACATTCCTCATTTGCTATATATACTTTCCCTCTCATTTCTTTTGAGAGTGATTTCGTTTTTAGAGAAAAGGTTCTGCCAAGAACTCTCTCTTTCTCTCTTGTTTCATATCTCATGTGTTGAGAAACCATAAACCCTAAAAGATCAAGATCTAGTTCTCTTGAAGGATAGGGATTAAGGAGCAACCAAGTTAGTACTCGCTAGCAAGAGGAATATTTGGTTTCTGATTAATTTCTTGGTGGATACCGTGGAGGACTTCTACTTTGGAGTCTCATCTTGGTGCAAGGCATTCTAGGTCACGCACACATCAACCACCAAGGCGCTGCAAGGCATCAACCACCATTAGCATCAACAAGGAGGTGGAGGCTACAACCCTACATCTCAAGGACCTTCCTTTCTTGTTTGGAGACAAGAACTAAAGGTATGATGTTTAATGATTTGGAAACTGATTTTGGTTTGATTTCAATCACACATGATGATCTCTTTTGGTACTTTTCTTGTCAAATTTTTTTGAAATTCCGCTGCCTTAAGTACCATAAAACCCAACAACATAAGTGTGAAATTATCAGCGACTTGGCACTTACCACAGTTGGATGCAGACTACTGATATGAACTGGAAAAAAATTGCTTTTGAATGGGTCCGGATCCTCTAAAGTAACTCAATTTTTGGGTTTTGAATCGGGACCGTCCAATTTGAATCCGTTGCTCGGGATCGTCTCGGGATTCAAATCCATTGTTTGAAATGTGTGCACTCCACTTCGGAATAGATTGTCACGGATTCGAATCGGATGGTCCAAAACCCAAAAATCGAGTTACTTCACTGAATCTGAATTCTAGTGGTATATACAGCAGATGCTATCATCATTCGTAGAAATGCTGGGCTAATCAGAATTTTGGGCCTTATTTAGGTGGAAGGCAGGCCCGTTAGTATGTTGCGAACATAGATTGGTTTTTATCTGCAAGTTCCATGGGATTTTTTTGCTTTGACCCCCTGCTGAATTAAAGTCCGTATCGTTACAAATTCATACCAATTTGAAAATTTACAGTCTCTTTAGTATTCGCGTCAATTCGAAATAGATGGTATGAATTATTTCTGCATTAATTTGGAAATTTGAGTTACAGTGAAATTGTGCTGGTACACTTGATTTATGGTTCTCATTAAATAATTAATCCTAACTTATATCCTGCAAAACCATGTAAAATGTCATTTTTTAGAGTTTTTTTTGTCCTAGATATTAAATCCTAAACAATATATTTTACACACAAAAAATAATAAAAGAGTGAAAACGAAATGATACCAACACATCACTGCATTTCCACTTCTCGTTTATTGGAAACTTTATGATTCTGAAATTTAAATTTCTTCATATTTTTCTTAACAATGTCAAGTTGTTAGAGAAGTGATGGCAACATGTCATTATTTGCACATATATCATTTGGGTAAGGTTTAAAGAGAACGGAGTAGGTCCGATGCCCATCGGACCTACTTTTAGGTTCAACGAGCATGATGACCGTCCGATCTAATTTAAGATTTGTCTTTTAGGTTCAATCTTTTTAATTGTCGATTGCAAGGTCACCTTTTTTTACTTGTGATGTATACACAATTCTAAATACCATTGTGTATACGTCAACAAGTAAAGAAATGAAGCACTTGCGCTCATAAATCAACAAATAAGAAAAACTGAACATTTTTTTACACAAATTGCATATTTTTATTTTCTAACAGAAGAATTAAATGAGAACTTTATTAATTATAATGAGTTTTAATTAAAAAAGACAATAAACAGAGTAAATTTGTGACCTTTTAAATTTTAGTGACGTAAATAAAATATTATGAATCTTAAAAGAAAAAATACATGATGATTATACGAATCGGATCAGATTCAAACCGTCTAAAAGTTAATAAAATAATGTCAATCATCTCTAACCTTACCTAATCGGCCAATCCAATTCACTGGCTCAAGAAAAGAAAACAAAAGAAATATTTTTTTCCTATCTGGTTGTAGAAGATATGAAACATATCATCTCAATCTTCCAATTAAAATACCAATTCGGATCCCACCAAAATAGACGGCGGATATAAAAACAGAAAAGATAACGTGGGTGCTACGTACCGTGACTCGTGTGTTATTCCGTGAACATTTGCGTGCCGTGATTGTTGGCAAAAAAGACACTACACGTTTAGTCATGGTGTGTACCGTGACCACCTCTTGACATTTTAGTCACGACACATAACTAAAATTACATCATGTTAGTCACGAAGATTTTTCCACTACTGCGCGCTCTAGGAGCAGCACTCAGACAATGCCTGCACACTCTATTTTGGTGCGCAGGCTTTATCTACGTGTTGTCTCTAGGAGGTACACAGACTACACCTGCATGGACATTGAGATTTTTTTTTTTGAAAAAAAAAACTAAAATATTAGTACTTAATTTAAGAACATTGTCAAATTACATTCTATCAAACGGGTTATTTTTTACTAAAATAAAAGAAAAATACAAGACTGTCGAGGATCAAAAACTTTAACTGAAGTTTTGAGACGTCAAACGACGTAAATTTTGCATTGGTCGTCATGAGTTAAATTTCGAACAGATTGTAAATCTTTTCACGAGCTTTTTGAAAAGTAGTCATACATTGAAATCAGAGTTTCCTATAAAAAATTACATATGTTTAAAGTTTTGGAAAGGTTCATCAATGTATAATTACAAAAACACTAATGATGTGCCACCGGTAGGGGTGTCAATGGTACCTTTTTAGCCGTTTACCTGACCCGTATCGTATTCGATAAGGTGGGTATGGGTAAGGTTTTTTTTTCGTTAGCTTATTGGGTATGGGTATGGATAAGAATTTTTTTTTCGTTAACCAAATGGGTAAGGGTATGGGTAATGACTATTTCGTACCCGTTACCCTATAGGGTAATTATAAAATCTAAATATATATTCAATTCAATTTCCAAATTACCTAAATATGTATTCGTGTTTTTGAATTTTCTTCCTTTATAAAAAACAATTTAGTTGGAATTGATTGCACATTCATTTTTATTTTTTATTAGAAATGTAATTACATATGTGTGAAATGAATGAGTTTTTTATATTTAATTTGTAAAATATAATAAAACTAATTATTATATTAGTAATATCCATTATTCATCCGCTATCGTTTCGTTACCCGATAATATTAACGGGTAAGGATAAAGTAGGGTAAAGTCAATTCTTAATGGGTATGAGTTGGATATGGATAAAATCAATTTTAATGGGTATGGGTATGGGTATGAAAATGTCTCCACCCGACCCGTACCGTACCCATTGACACCCCTAGTTGATCAAAGTAGATACCATTAAATGACGCCCTTGATCAAATTTTAGATTATTACGTCACTTATTCAAAAATGACGCCTTTCTTCAAATTTTATACCGTTGGCGGCACATTGTTAGAAATGACGCCCTTGATTGAATTATCTCACTTTAAGCTGATATTATTATTGCTTTGCATCAGCCAGATACAATCATAGAGATCTTGGACTCTGATACCTTGGAACTAGCAAGGGTCAGATCCCGCACTTGGATAAGAAAGGTCTAACCTAGAGGACTATCTAGCTGACCGGGCGGCCTACCAAGAGATTGATAGAGCCGCTGGGCTGCTTCCTCCAGAATCTGCTTCTCCTTCTGACTCTTCTTCTGACAATGCAGTGGACAGTAGTTTACTTCTGTGTTCTAATAACTCTAGTGCCACTTCGTTAGTTGTTTAGTTGTTTTTTTAGTTCTCTTTTGTTGTTGTAGCTCTTTTGTTAGTTGTTGAAGCTGTGAACTTTACCATATTGATGTAAGGCATGTACTTAATGTCGCATTTTGTAAGCAAACTATTGTTTCGTAATGAACCGGTAGGAATACTCACTTAAAAAAAAAAAAAAAAGGAATTATCGCACTTTACATGACGCCATTGGTCAGCAGTATAGTAAGACCTTTAGCGAGTCGGAAAAGGGCAAAGAAGAATCCCTGCATGATTTTATTTTAATCTAGGATGATAGAATCTATTTGGCTTAGGGGTGAAAACGGAGCAGACAGTGGTAAAATCATATTCATATTTTTTTTTTTTTTTTTCAGATACGAATACGGATCGGATATGACGGATACAGATATGGATCAAATATTTATTAAAATAATATTAAAAAATATCAAAGTTCATAATATTTATCTAATTTTAATGGTGAATAATAATATTTTTTCATAATATATATTAAAATATATGATATATATTTACTATTCGGATACGGATAATATCCAAATAATTGAAACGTAAAACCATGTCAATATCCATATCCACACGGATATTCGGATATCGGATATCCACATCTAATTTTTTGAGTAAGGATCGAATACTGATCGGATTATTATCCATACCCTTTTGCACCCCTAATTTGCCTAGTATGAACGTTGTAATATTCCATAATGACGGAACTGAATATGCAATATTGAATATACATAGCTGTACTCTGATTAGTTTGGTATTGATTTGTGAGTAGCCATGAATCTATACATGTGATATTCCTATGCGTCTTCTAGAAATGTAGAATCAGAATAAAACAATGTTTATTTGTTTTCAAACACATCGGATCCCCTTACTGTAGTCTCTCACCTCTTATGAGTAATTGTGCAATGAAAAAGCAGATTCAGTTTTGCAATGAAAAAGCCTTGGTGTTTAGTGTAAAACCAATGCCCCCATACAAAAAAGAAATATAAAGAAAAAGGAAGAAAGAAAAGCAAAACATCAATAATTTGGAGATCGTTTATCATATTTTCTTTAGGAGTCTTTAAAAGCAAACAAACACAAATGTGCATCTATCACCATCTCATGTACAACTCTGTCACTGTAGCAACATGAAATACTCCATGGCTGAAAAATCTGGGTTTTGTTCTGCCAAATCAAACAAAGGAAACAATAATAGTTTTACCACAGTGAGTAAACCAAGGATGCAAGTGGCAAAGTTGAGCCATCCTAGAAATTAAAAAAGCATAATGTTTGGTTATTCACTAATATTATTCATGAGCACATTCAAATCTTTCATATACACAACTAAAAAAAGTACTACTGAGTTGTCTTCGTAATACAAGGAGAGTATCAGTAATACATCACATTAGGTATCTGTATCTCACAGGAAAAATATAGAATGATGTTGGATTTGATTGATTCATTGATTGATTTGTGAGCTAGTCAGCATCTTATTGCATTTTCTGCATGAAGACCAGATCAAATTTTAACGTAACCTCAAAGAGTTACCATAACACCCTATTCATGTTAGATAAGACAACTGAGTTTGCACATGAATAATATTAAATTAAGAAAACTAATAGGTTAAAAGTAACCTCTTTTACCATAAGCACTAAGAGGGAAAGCTAGGGCCCGGGGCATTGGGTGAGCTCATCACTCAACATGTGATGAAGAAGTGCGTCAACCATTGTACTTCTAGCTCTGACATAGCACAACAAAACCGGTTGTTAAAATCTATGCATTTTTAAATTATAGTAAAATTTCTGTTCAAACCATCTTAAACCTCAATAAGACATTTTCTCAATATACATATAACATATGATTTCACAATTGGAAAGTGTTTCTTAATATCTCTATATTCACTGCCTGTATAATATACCGAATAATAGCACACTGCACACACCCGTTTCTCTACAAGAAAAATCGCCCCAGGGGAGTTTGGACCTTTTCTTATATAAAAAGGGAATATGGATAGCTAATTGGGATATGCATGGTGCAGCCACTGTAAATGTATAGAGATCTGACAAAGACCGACCCTAATGATACAAACCCGTCTAGTCGGTGGAACAATGGTCACAACAGTACTAGATTCCTTGTACACTAAAAAAGTCAGAAAATGGTTTAGAATATAACCTAGCAGACCTTCTTCGACTTGACTGGGTGTCCTGCAACAAAAGACGTTTTGTACAGTACACAAATTTAATTATAACAAGGGGATTTCTAGCACTTACATGCAAACATATTATTGAACTTATATATTGCACAATTGGTATAATCTTGGACTGATATATTTGTCAACTTATACCAAACAAATCCAACACCCATTTAACAAACATGAGTTTTGCTTTTCAACTAAATGCTATCTGAAGTAGGGTTTTCAGTTGATGCAACACTGCTACTAGCCACTTATCTTAAAATTTTCCACCTTGCCCGATTTCTATTTTATTTATTTATTTATTTATTTATTTTGGATATGACTAGGTTTCAATTAAAGAAAAAAAAAACAAAATTGAACACAAATCAAACCCCGCCACAATCTTCAGTTGTTTTCTCGATGTCTATTTCAGCAAAGAAGGCCTCCAACACAAATGCAACGATCTACAAATATGAGTTGCCAAATATTAGTAAACAAAATTGAAGTAATGTAAGATCTGAAAGAAGGCAAATCCAAGATGAACACAAACATCTTGTATTGACCAGTTAGTACATCGGTCAACCAACTGTCACCTACTTTTGGGTTTCTAATTGCAGCTCTTAAATTAGGAAGTCAAATTAAAAGATCAGCATCAAAAAATTATAATTGGTGATGGCATAGTTGTGTTTCCTTACCGGTCAAGATTACAATAATGGGATAGTAATGACATCATTTTTGCAATGAAAAGTTTTAGTTGTCACAAAGATTTACCAGGTTAAGTAGAAGCAAGACCGTCACCAAGTAAAAGCTGATAAAATAGACAAGAGTCCAATTGGTTCCAGTCAATTCTGCATAGCTCTAGAAGTGGAAGGAGAAATGTTAACACCTCATTACATTAGTAGTGTAAAAGATCTAGCAAAGTTGGCAGCAGGACAAATATGCATAACCCAAGTATTTTTCATTTAGAACACTAAATATAAGTTTAAGCAACATGTACCAGTCTGTTTAAGCATAGTAACAGAATTTGTATCTCATTAGTTGGAAAAGTGAAAATTTCATGATTAAAAAGAACTTGTAGTTTCGGCGAAATATATGATACAATATTGTTTGCAACATGTAACCAGAGAGCTAAAATATGTATATGTATCATGGGATTTTAAAATGGGTGCTTGAAGTACTTTATCTGCCCATTCATCTTTCATCATTCTTTTATGCTTTATCTCCTAGAATGAATACGAGATAGATAACAAAGGCTCCGCCCACTAAGACATTATCATTCATGCGTCTTACCTGATTATAACTCATTTCCCAATAAATCACATTCAATTCAATACTGGATTATGAGGACCAAAAAAATGCTGATTAATTTGATTACCACATCTGTTGACAGCTAGAATATGTAAAACAAGTACCTGCATCCATATTTGCCAATTTCCCATCACGAGCAAGTTGAATAGTGTCACCATACCATTCGGGTAGTCATTAAAATTAAATAGAACATAACTAAATTTTGTCAAGAGAAAACTATAAACAGTAATGGCAACACAAGTCCTTAAATATACAAGTAGGAATGATCATTTAAGCCTCAAATTGTCGTGAAGTAATTGGACAAAAAAATGAATCCATTTGCAAAAAGTTTAAACATAGAACTCCTTTTCACTCAAACACACTAGCAATTGGCAAATTTGAATAGTAATAATATTAGGCTGAAATTGCAAAATTTAATGTTCTTTCTAATTCTGTTCAAAGTTCCTTCTCCATCATAGGAGTACTATAAAAGATCATAAATGTTAAACCCATAGTTCAAAAAAGGATACTCATTGGTGTAAAGATCAGTGTCTTGCAATTTTGGGTTTTGCGAGTTTACAATTCCACCAAACAGCTGTAAAGACAAAAAAAATAACACAATATCATTGAAAAGGGAGAAAGAAGACTGGATGATTGTTTAAACCAAAGACACTCCACCACTTCATATGGCAAAGATACCGAGAGAGAACCAAATGGATGAAACATGGTGGCTATTTAGGTGTGGCATCAAAATACAGATTTATTTCCATCAAGTAGTCTACCAAAAGCTACACAAAAAAGCTAAATATAAGTGTACCTGTAAACCTAGCGAGCAATAAAAGCAAAGAACACAAAATATCATCCCAAGATAAGGTGTCAAGCTTGGAATCAAATTCAAGAATGTCGCTACAAATGCCCTGAATTGCTTGACTTGCAATAATAGCCTTATTAGCCTCAACATCCGTCCAATTAGAAGATACCGAATCCTAATGAACAGAGAAACTCCTAATGTTAGTCTAGTGTTGGATTCCTGAGGTATAATATTTAGTAATATTCATCTTCATTCATATCTATGTTGTAGTTGGTCTGCTACATTAATAGTGATAATCAAATCTAAATGATAGTTATATAGAGGTTTCAACCTCTTGCTTTATATCATTGAGAGAGAAATTAGTTATGTGAAAATTCGTTTGACATATCTTTTTTAGTTGATAATCAAATTATGTACCATATAATGCAAAAGACAAGGCATTACCATTCTCCATTTGAAAGGAAAGGAAGCTGAGAAGGAAAAGCGAAAGTCAAGGTCTCTCCAATAACTACACCGAAATACTTTCATCAAAACCGGCTAAATTTTCAAAAATAACCAGTAAAATTTTCACACTAAATGAACATTAGAGCTTACAAATCGTCCAGGTTATGATGAAGTCAAATTTGTTTTGACCCTCCATCCAGTAAGCATCAAACCCTAATGAGAAAATCTTCAAAGCCATCTCAACAACATACACCCAACCTGCATTTGTCCAAGAAATTTTAGTATTTATTAATCAGATATAGACAAGTAGGCTACTGCATGCTGCATTTGGACCAGAAATGTGCACCATGGCAGCATTTTAAGCTCAGAGAACCTTATATAAGGACATGGCAACCAAATATTTCAAGGACTTGGGGAGACAGGCAAGGGGGAAAGGAGGAGAGAGAGAGAGACTTTATGTTTTTTCAGTTCTTTTTTTTTTGAGGTTATGCAGTTTTCTGCTGACTGAGAGATGTACTCAGCATAGGTGACAATAGAAACTGATGTAAACTAAATTTCTAATTTTTAACGAAATTGCGTGGCAGCTACTGCTAACATTTTAACAAGAGAGAGAGAGAGAGAGATTTACCAAGGAAAAACTCAATCTTTTGCCAAACCTTCTGTCCAGAGCTGTTCTTAATATCAAGCTGAAATATTGAGAAAGCAAGTGAGAACATGTTATGTTAATAGAAGTAACAATTAAACAGCTAGATAGAGGAATGTTCATACCGTAGTCTCAATGACAACAGCTATAAGATTGAGAATAAGCACTAATGCTACACCATACTCAAAATAGCGGCTTCTCACAAAACTTTTTAGCTTCTCACTTGGGGATGAGTGGTAAAAAGCTGGATATCTCTCTAAGAAGGAAGGCTTCAAACATAGTCAACACATTAGTTCAGACAGGTCTTCAAAATCGGTACAATAAATAAGAGAATTTTCAGAGTCTGCAGTTAATATAAAAAATGAAAGAAAATAATGTAATGAATTTTATCATTAGTACTTTAGAAAAATATGCATCTCACTTAAACACGGTGACATGACAAAATAAGAGACTTATCGGGGTGAACATTTCAATTTATCATAAATTGGGACCACCTTGTTTTTCTATAAGAAAATTTCTGTTCTAGCATGCATGGAAAATACTTGTTCAAATTCTCACAGCCCACTAAAAATTTTGCAACAGAAGGAGATTAAAATTCACCAGGTCCTATAATTTAATCAATTATTTTCAGACTTTCATGTTTATACCAGGTCTATAACCAGGTTACAGAGGAAAAAAGCATCATTATTCTCTGATTTTGCTCTTGGAGTGCTTAAAAACTCTCAAGTGCAATTGCATTCACCACAACAATTGAAGTTTGGCATTTAACTTACAGCAGGCTCCTTTTGAAACTTCAGAGCAATAGCATTGCAGAGATCAGCAAATTCTTCCAAGTTAATCTGGTAGCAGTGGACAAATTGAAACTTCAAAATGAATAATTGGAAGCCAAATATAGTCTGTGACCCACATATTTCGGACATGCAAAGATTATACAACAGATGGGCTTGTTTTTGTATGGTTTACCAGTTCGATTGATTAAATTTCCATACCAAGAAAAAAAAAGAAAACACATTCAAAAGACCTGTACCAGCAGAGTCCAGCACATACTGGTACATATAAGTAGCTACAGTCCTGACTAGATAGCATAACTGCAGGGCAGTAGGGCATTTCAATAACCAGTATGTCATTAACAAAAATCAAACATAATTCAATCACCTTGAAATCACCACTGCGATCCAGCTCATCAAAGATTAATTCAAAGTCTTCTTTTGAAGTCTTAGGCAAAGTCCTAAATAAAACAAAATATTCTATCTGAAATTATGTATGCTTCTTCAATTCTAAACCTTAAAAGAGTGCGAACAATTTCCTTGCCAGTTAAATTTAGCAAACTAAACCACCCTGGTCCTCACATAACTAGTCATCTTGTTAAGTTAGCCGATTATGGCACCACTACCAGTTCGTTCAGTTCTTTACAAATGATTGAGGTTTACAAGGGATAAGGCCTTGTAAAGAAAACAATATCATGATTTGGAAAAAGATGTATGCAGCATTAATATTTGGTATTGCATGTAGGTAAAGGGTTAAGAATTGTATTATTAAACAGAAAAAAGGATCAAAGAGCAATCAGTAGTTAACAGAATACTAAGTACTGTACAAAAAAAGGATTATAAGAATTGCCTGTATTTGTTCAGCTCTTCAAACAATGAGATGCATTGATGTTTGTCGAGATAACCGCAATCCTGCAATGACAGAAAGTACCATAAGATATCCTTTGAACTCAATTAGTACCACCACTGCTAGCTACTACATACATGTTGTCACTGCGTCATTTGCTAAAACCTGGTATGAGCACGGGTAAGGTACCAGTACCTGTTTTCGTAAATCAGCCCCAATTAAGGCCAATAGTGGAATCAATCCTCAGTTAAATCCTGCTTAAGATTTAATGCGCACCAAGCTCCAACATAATACAGCTTGGCATCAGTTAAACTTTAATTTGCAGTTATTCCATTACAAATATGAAAAGGGTTCAAGAAAGAACTCACAAGAATATCAACCAGACTAAATGCCTTCCCTAAAATGCGTTTTCTCACAGAATCGATCTCCATAATTTGCCTCGCCAACTGGTGCAGGAAAAATGAAAAGGGAACATATCAAGTATGACTTTGTCAAAGCAATGAAAATTAGCTTTCAGGATGCATGTCTTGAAGCACTATAGCATGTATTCTTTGTCACCGATTAGGATTTCCTTGGATTTTATTTGAGACCATGTGAAGAAGCACTTCACCTGTTCCTTAAAGCTGTCATAAATCACCGCAAGGACAAGATTGGTAACAAAATAAACACCAAGCAACACATAGAGAACAAAAAATACCGACGACCAACGAGAGTTCCTGTTTCATAAATAAAAAGAATTATTACAACCAAAGTCTGCATCTACCGTCGCAAGTAATATTTCCTAAATGCTTTACGTTCTTGCTACCCAATTAGTATGTATCCACACGATATGTTGCTTTTTGGAAAAAAATTGCCTTTAATTAAGCACTGATTTGAGGCAATTGAAGTTGAAGTTGACATAACAAAAATAGTGAAAAGATAGTATTCCTAACTGATAACCTGTATGCAGGAATCCATACATCTGGATTGTTGGAAGTGGTGAAAAGAACGAACATCTGGTACAATGTTGTACCATAAGAGGTGAAGATGGTCTTGCCCTGTAGAGTATCCTCAAACATAACATATGCCAGCCAGCTCGCAAATACAAGGAAAAGCGACCACAAAGCCTGGGATGCCATCATTTATAAACAAATGCAATCTTGTGAGACTTCAGTACATATTAACTATCAAAGGCTTGTTTTATGCTTTATGACCATTTAAGAGTCTAAAAGGGTGGCTTTAAGGGTTGCTAACAGGCTTAGCAGCTACTGTTTCGAAGCCAGACAAGCTAGGTAGCAACTGCTAGCAGCTACTCGTATCAACAGGAGCTAGTGCATCATTTAAATAAGCAAAAGAAACAAGTATAATCTTCTTACCAAAATATTGAGGTATTGTCCAAGAAGACCAACCAATGTGACAGTACATGTGAGGAGATACCTATACAAAAGAAGCGTAATTTAATCAATACCTACAAGAGTATGAGAGGTAGAAGAAGCACTTTACGATAGCAAATGTTCTCGCCAATTCACAATAATCTACCAAGCTACAACTAGGAGCGGGCAAGCCAAGGGTTATCTTTGCAAAGAGAACAAGCTAATTCATAACATGAGAGAAGTGAGAGTATACCTGCTTGTTAGGATTAGGAAAACAACACGTATATACGGTGCTAGTCTGAAGGGAAGAATTGGAGATGAGAAGGTTCCATATACTACCATATCACATGCCAATATGAAGAGAAGACCAACCTGAAATAGGTCCATTAAATGGGTGAATTATGTATCCATTTCAGAAAGAGCAGCTAGAGGTGCAAGTGCATATAAAGCTTTCTTTTTTCATGACTTTTCTTTCTGAAACTTCAGTTTTTATATACTAAAACGGTGCACCTAAACAAGTCTAAATCCAGTTCATGAGAGAACCGTATAATATTATCAATACGAAGTCAGTAGAATCTGCTACAGAAACCTGACAGTTCAGCAACTCTTTCTTATGTAATATTTAAGAAGCAGCAAAGACTTGTAAGAATAGAACAGAAGAGCAAACCTTCAGCTTGTTCATTGAATTCCTCCAATATAACCCCAACCCTTCATATGCAAGGGGTGCAAACATTTGCAATACAAGAAGTACAAATGTAGTACCCTGTAACGTTGTGACTATAGCTTGTGTTAGTTATGCTAGAAAGTTGATGAAATGGTGAATATGTAACTAAAGTGACCTATAGACTAGTAATCTCATAATTGGAGAAATAGACCGACAATTGTGACTACTTGCAATGCCAACAGAGTTATCAAAGAGAGCTGCAACACAAATTGGCATACTGTACCAGTCTGTGCCGACCATGAGAGCTTCAAACCAATTAGACAGTTGTTGGTACTCCTAGACATCTTCAAATTTAAGTCGGACCAGCTCAGTATTTTGCTACCAAAATCAGAGTGTCATTGGTATCACCAGGATTACTGCCACGAGAACAATAGTTCCCTGATATAATTCCACAGATTCTACATATAGAGCAGGGAAAGAAGTAAAACTAACTGAAGCACACCCGACATGTTTTGATGCCACAACTTCTAAACTTACCCACTACACCATTTCGCCACCACTGGGGCTTGACCCTGAGACCTACATTTCAGGAGAAATCACCCCCAACCACCTGATCAACCGTTGGTTAACTAATGGAGGTACTATAGGAAATTAGAAGCTATCCTCTTAGTCTATGAAGTTGCAAAAAAGAAAATTCACCTCATAAATGACAGCTTCCTTTTTTTCCAAGTATGGCAGCTCTCCAAGAAAGAAAGGGTCTCTCTCCTGGCAAGAATAATCATACTTCCAACACCACAGGGGTTTCTGAGAAACATGGATTTAAATAAAATTTAATAGATTTATACATCTTTAGTTAGAATAGAGCTGAGGGACGAGTGAACACGAATTCTCCACCATATTGGTTCTGCTGTTACAACACTAACTTTTGCAGGATGCTCTAACATGTGGATAGCTTTTTTCCCTTTTGCCATACCACCTAATAAGGACTAACATACGGACCAGCATTTTTATACTACAACGCATACAGGTTCACGGCCTGGTTAATAAAGTGCCTTCTAGTTTCAGCCGTATTTTTGTATGGTACTTTCTTTCAGCAGATGGAAATTTCGTCTGGGTTCATACCTGTCTGGGTAGCTTGGCACCGTGCCAGCACCAAGCCAGAAATTCCAGGCTGTTTTCTGTTACATTTCGTGATGGTCACATGGACCGGTATAAGCTGGATATGATGTAATAACCTATACAACACACACACAGAAAGAGAGGCTTACCTCAAGAAAGTTAAGAAGCACTAAAGCAAAGATGTTAAGGGACCAGAGCCAGTTGAATCGAATATACAAAAAATAAAGCTTGCCAGCCCGCTCAAACCTAGAATCATCCAAGACCTCCTCCGGTATGCCAATACCGTCCTCTGCCTGAAAATTCACAAGCTCTCAATTAAGCCCAGAAAACAGAAATTGAAAGAAAAACCAAATATTCAAGCCATCAAGTAAATTGCACAACCATGGTACCAACAATTCAATCTAAAATTTGGTAAGGTCGAGTCTACTGTCCACCATCACTTGCCCACTGTGTACTCCCCAAAAAATTTCAGTTTTGTGCATTTTCAGAGAGGTGGGGTTGGCTTGGGGATAGGGATTTCTTTATTTCTGTTTTAATCCCAGCTGGGTAAATTATTCCTTGGAAGAATCTAGAAAGGGCACAGAACTAAACAGAAGCCCACAAGCACCAGTGCGAGATCAAGTTGTCTAAATCCAACCATGCACACCAACTGCTTGCTGTAATGTCAAAGAGAACCAATCACATTCAATGCCAATCATGGTTGCGGACATGTAACCGAGTTGAATCGCGAGAAAAATTATCACATACGAGAAGAATAATAGATAAAAATTCACAGAAATGCAGTTCTAAGACTCAAATGACTATAAATTAAAACAAGAGTATTGATCTAATATTTGCTTATGACTGGTTGCTTTCGCCAGTGCTCCTAGAAGCATGCGCACACGTGCACAAGCACAATCGAGTGACTCAACAATCGAGAGAAACACAACAAGCACACAAACACACTCGTAAATAGAGAGAACTAACAAGATCGACTAGAGCAGCTGCTTTCTGGTAGCGATCGCCAAAGGCAATGGCATCGCCCCTCCTGTGGTATTGCTTCCTCTCCTCTGTTATCAATGGCGTCTCCATTTTTTGTTTTTGGGTTTATCCTCTCCTCTGTTATCAATGGGTTTATCCTCTCCTCTGTTATCAATGGCCACCTATAAGGGAGACTGGTGGAACTGAGAATTTTGTCGGGAAGGAAGGGAAGAGAACAAGAACTGGTAACGGTTTGATTATAATTCTCTTTGATCTCAGTTTATTTACGAAAACTGCCATTGATTGTGGAACCGATCGCTGTCTCGCTGGAATCCGTTCCGATCCAATGC
Source organism: Carex littledalei (assembly GCA_011114355.1). Lineage (NCBI taxonomy): Eukaryota > Viridiplantae > Streptophyta > Magnoliopsida > Poales > Cyperaceae > Carex > Carex littledalei. Next base: position 11,347,344 of record CM022087.1, read on the forward strand.
CATTCAAGTTACATCCACGTTTTTCTGATATTTAATTCCCAACTCAAAAAGATATTTAATTCGACTTCCCTAGAATTTCCTTGGTGAAATATCATAGAATCATTCATTTCCTATCCCTGTTCTAGATTTTCGATGAGAAATCAGTCAATTATTTACGTTTACTCTTTTTTCTTGGCAATTTAAATTTTTAATATGTTCTTAAAATAAATGATAATATCAGGTTCATTTTATTTATTATTATTTTTTTAGTTTGAAGTAAGTTGATTATAATTTATTTTCTTCTTATGAAAAAATGAAATATTAAACCGTTTACGACTAAGTATGTCTTGCTAAAATTTAGAAGCTTTATGATAATAAGGAAAATTATTTTTGTACTTGTCTTCACAATAATTTTGGTATAGTAATATTTTAAGTTTACCTTTTGTCATCAAGCAACTCATTAATATATGAATTTGATCTTATTTTGACTTTTACATATGATCATATTTGCAAATTTCATCTTTCATCTTGCTTAAATAATAGCTATTATGCAGCATTATAGTAAATTTCTCATTGTATCATATACAATGACAGATCCAAATAACTATATAAACATGTAGATGATTAAAAATAATTTATCAAACTCAACGTATTATTCTAATTATTTGTCGAGTGTATTATTAAAATTTATACTTCTTTTCTTCTTTTTCCAAGTTTAGACAACCCTCATATTATACTAATTTTATACTTGGTTTTAATTTTATTACATCATTCATTATTATTCACCAATTATCCACAACTTATATTTCTCTTTTTAATTATTAAGTCATAATTTCCTCTTTTGTTCTATAAAATATAAGCATTTTTAATAGTTCATAATTCCATTTTTCATCACATAAAAAAAAATGTACATACATGGACAGCCGACATTTTTATTAATATCCAAAGTTTAATACAAATTATTATTTATGCCCAGAATCCCATCTGATTTTGAAAAATACCCAAGCCGGCCATTTTCTGGCCGGCTTACTCGTTTTTTTTTTAGAGAGACATTATGAATATCAAAATAATGAAATCTAACACTAAAAATTTGAATTTTTTTTAAAATTATTTGTTAGATTACTTCTTTTGATATATAATTAGTATATTTATACTAAAATACACTAAATTACTTGAAATTACGCTAAATTACATTAAATTACGCTAAAATATGGTAAATTATGTTAAATTACATATGAATATGGACGATATCTTCACTGAAAAGGCAAAAAACGACGACGAAACTTCAAACGGTCATAAAATAGTGCTCAAGTGTCCGATTTTAGCAAATGACCAATTTTCCAAAAAAGCTTGCGAAAATACGCATGTGTCCGTGGCGGCAATGCCGGATTCCAAAATTCAGAATCATCAAGAAATAAAGGGAAGAGCCTCAAAACTTGAGTTGAAGTTTCCGATTAAGATTTTCATTTCTATTATTCAATCCAAGTAGCTCAGTAAATTAGTTACATAATGAACTCGTAGAATACCAATTTTTACTATTTTCAGAATTTTTTTACTATTTTTTATGATTCATGAAAGATGGCACAGAATCAGTCTATTTTAGCGTAATTTACCGTATTTCAGCGTAATTAGCGAAGTTATTGTAATTTAGCATAATTTAACGTAATTTAGTATAATTCAACATAATTTATTGTAATATAGTGTAATTCAACATAATTTCAAGTAATCTAGTGTATTTTAGTATAAATATGCTAATTATAAATCAAAAGAAGTAATCTAACAAAAAATTTAAACAAAAAATTAAAATTTTCAATGTTAGATTTCATTATTTTGCTCTTCATAGTGTCTCTTAAAAAAAAAAAAAAAAAGTAAGCCGGCCAGAAAATGACCGGCCATTTTCTGGCCGGCTTGGGCATTTTTCGAAATCAGATGGGATTCTGGACATAAATAATAATTTGTATTAAACTTTGGATATTAATAAAAATGTCGGCATGGAGAGTCCGGACCTCTTCAAAACTTGTACGTGTGGTGTGTCAGATATTTAATTGGAGAAATGTCGTCGATGAATTTCAATGTATTCTACGGGTTTATGTTTTCAATAGATTCTAGAGGATCTTGAACGTTGATTTTTTCTGGATAAATATCTGTTCCTTCCTAATTGGTAGCATCTGTCAAGCTCTCAAGAAAAGAAAAAAAGTCGGTTCTTTCCCTCCACTGAAGATCTTACTAATTAGATAAAAGTCGTTGATGAGTGTCATTTTTTTATTCTCCCTGCCGACAGGACCGACATTTTTATTAATATCCAAAGTTTAATACAAATTATTAATTCTGCCCAGAACTCGACTCAATATCGAAAAATACCCAAGCCGGCCAGAAAATGGCCGGCTTAGGTACCAGAGTAAGCCGGCCATTTTCTGGCCGGCTTACTCCATTTTTTTTTTTTTTTTTAGAGAGAGAGACATTATGAAGATCAAAATATTGAAATCTAACTCTGAAAATTTGAAATTTTTGTTTAAATTATTTGTTATATTACTTCTTTGAGGAGGGATCAAGTTACAACAATCATTTTTTTTATTTTCAAAGTCCAAATCGTCGATCCAAACCGTTCAACATGATCTCCACAATAAACTGTGCTTCCAGATCAAATTTTACATTTTTTTGAATTTTTTTACTATTTATTAAGTATTTTACAAAAAATAGTCATATTCAGACCATTAAATTTTGTACCCATCTTAATAAATAGTAAAAAAATTCAAAAAATGTAAAATTTGATCTGCAAGCACAATTTATTTAGATAATAATGTTGAACAGTTTGGATCGACGATTTGGACTTCGAAAATGAAAAAAATGATTGTTGTAACTTTGTTGTAACTTGATCTCTCCTCTACTTCTTTTGATATATAATTAACATATTTATACTAAAATACGCTAGAATACTTGAAATTATATTGAATTACACTATATTACAATAAATTATGTTCAATTATACTAAATTACGTAAAATTACAATAACTTCGCTAATTATGCTGAAATACGGTAAATTACGCTAAACTACACAAAATTACGCTATAGTAGACTGATTTTGCTCATCTTTCATGAATCATAAAAAATAGTAAAAAAATTCTGAAAATAGTAAAAATTGGTATTCTACAAGTTCATTATGTAACTAATTTACTGAGCTATTTGGATTGAATAATAGAAATGAAAATCTTAATCGGAAACTTCAACTCAAGTTTTGAGGCTCTTCCCTTAGTTTTTTGGCGATTCTGAATTTCGGAATCCGGCATTGCCGCCACGGACGCATGCGTATTTTCGCAAGTTTTTTTGGAAAAGTGGTCATTTGCTAAAATCGGACACTCGAGCACTATTTTATGACCGTTTAAAGTTTCGTCGTCGTTTTTTGCCTTTTCAGTGAAGATATCGTCCCTATTCATATGTAATTTAGCATAATTGTTCGCGCGAAAGCGCAACGCAAGTTTCGGTACGCTTGAGGGCGTACCTTTTAAAACCGCGCTTACACTTCACGAGTAAGGGTTGCAAGTGCACAACCCCTATCGAGTAGTATAATCGGGTATCGATCCACAGGGACGGGCAATTGTTAGGTTAGAATCCACCGAACTCAATTAAAAACTAGAAGTGAGAATGATTTGGTTTGGTATTTAAGTTCCTAAAAGATCAATTCAAACAAATCAAACAATGCAAACAGGTGTAATAAAGTGCTAGAAGAAATGTAAACTGTGTTTTGATTATGGATAAAAGGCGTTTCCAGGGTTTCAGACTTCATCTGTGATCTGCCTCTAGTGGTACGGCCCGTACCAAGTTGGTACGGCTAGGCCGTACTTCACTTGGTAAGGCAAGGCCGCACCACTCTGGTAAGACCCGTACTGGCTTGCCAGAACAGAGCTTACCAGTTCGAGTTGATGCATTCCTTGCTGGTACCTTGTGCTAAACTCTTTAGAAAGGTTCAATCGACCATACCTAAGGTTCCTAAGCCTCAACTCTCGTGTGTTGGATCAAGATCTAGGTTGGAATGCAATTGATTGCCTTTTAGGGATTTCTACACCTCAATTTTCATGTGTTGGTACAGATCTACCCTAGCTGGTTGATTGGAGACCTAAGGCACCCTCTAATCTGTCGATTAGAGGAGAATTCAACCTCTCGGCTTCAATTCGAACAAGTCTACCCTAAACAATTGATTTGGTTGAGAGATTGAGATGATCACATGACCTTGATAGGTTTGATCTAGACCTAGAGGTTCATCATACACAATCACAGCAATCAAAGCAAGAGATGGCAAAGAAATCACAATCAATCAATCAAAAGAGTTCATACAATATACAAGTCAAAAAAAGTCAAAGCAAATCAAGAATTCATCTCTAAACCCTAGAAACTAAAATAACTACTCACAGCACATGATCTGATCTAAAAATACAATAAGAGTGATAGAGAAAGCCATGGATCGAAGGGATCGAGAGGAGGAAGCTTGATCCGTCGAGTTTCGCCTCTTTCCTCTTCTTTCCTTCTTGCTCCTAGCTCCTTAGCTCTCTTTCTCTCTCTTACTGTGCTCTCAAATGGATCTGGAATGGAATCGCTCCCGAAATTGGAGAGCTCCCCGCCTTAAATAGCCTCTGCCAAGATTTGAATCTGTCAGGCCGCCTTTAAGTACGGCCCGTACCAAAGTGGTACGGCCTGGCCGTACCAGGCGTGATGAGCTGAAAACGGCTAAGTCTGGTGAGACCCGTACCAAGCCTGGTAAGGGTCGTACCTCATCATCCAAATCGCCGTTTCTTCGTGTGTTTTGCTCCAAACCTGCAGAAAACAAACAAACATTCAGCAGTACCAAATTCTAAAGATATATCGATGAAATGCACATGATTCTGGTGAATTAGGGCACGAATCTGGTACTAAAACAGGCCTAAAATAGACTAAATATGCGAGGTATCAATAATTTACCATATTTTAGCGTAATTTAATGTAATTTAGCGTAATTTCAAGTAATTTAGTGTTATTCAACATAATTTCAATTAATCTATCGTATTTTAGTATAAATATGCTAATTATACATCAAAAGAAGTAATATAACAAATAATTTAAACAAAAATTTCAAATTTTCAGAGTTAGATTTTAATATTTTGATCTTCATAGTGTCTCTCTAAAAAAAAAAATGGAGTAAGCCGGCCAGAAAATGGCCGGTTTACTCTGGTACCTAAGCCGGCCATTTTCTGGCCGGCTTAGGTATTTTTCGATATTGAGTCGAGTTCTGGGCAGAATTAATAATTTGTATTAAACTTTGGATATTAATAAAAATGTCGGCCGACAGGACCTTTTCAATTTTTTTTTTTTCCACAATTGCCTAAAAAAACACAGCGAAAGGAATTTGCCTGATTGGGATTTTGTAAATTTATATTTTTAATAAAAATTGATGATCCTATACAAATATTTTGTTTCTTAAAATGACGAGAATCAACGAAAAATATTTGGGAAAGGAATTGGAATCTCAAAAGTCAGAAGGCCAGAACAGAAATTGTTATCGCCTATCGGAGATGTAAAGATCGTATGAGATCTGTAAAAGCTTAATTTGGTACGGTTTATATTAGCTAGCACTATGCAGTTGTATGATGCATGCACCGTGTAGTGAGGTGAGAGCCTTAGGGGAGTGATTCCGGAGTTCATTAGTTCATATTACCTCGAGGTCGAGTACATGAGGGACAAGGCCACGAGGGAGGAGAATATAGCCAATATTTTTATTATCCAAAGTTAATTACAAATTAATAAATATATTCACGTTAGCTGGATATTTTTAAAAATGCCCAAATCGGTTATTTAATGGCCAGTTCACTTTTTTTTCTCAACCGGCTATTAAATGGCCGGTTCTCAAATTTTTTTTTTGCTGTTTAAATGGTCTTTATTAGCGTACAATTAAATGGTTGGTGAGTTTTATACAAATGCAGTGGTATTTAATGTCATTGGATGCTGTGGCAACTAATAAAAACTCATTTCTACACATAATCTGTCAATGTAGAATTTTTTTTTTTTAATACGAGTCAATACTCAATAGATGGTTGGTGAGTTTTATTTAAAATTTTATTGAATCAAATTTTAAATAACATATTTAATAGTTGAAATCAATTTACTTCATGGTTGATTAATAATACGGTTTTATTATTTTAATTTTATTTAGAGTAAAATAAAACGGTCAAATATGGTAAAAAAATGGATGTGTTGAAAATAACTTATAAACATTTATTTATTTTTTACTGTTTGACTTATAAGTTAGATCAGTTTCAACAGTTTAAATACTTTATTTTAATTCAATTTAATATATTTTAGAGTTAAGCTTGAGTACATATTAGCATCGCTCATCAATTAATGGAGTCTTAGAAATAATGATGGCGCGCCTTTTCGACGTGGTTCGTTCAATTAAACGAATCGGAGCACACTAATATGATTTATAGGAGGTTTTTTTCTTTCAGTTTCAGTGTTAATTTGGTTCATCCATTTCAAATCTCATTCTAATATTTTTTTATATGTTTTTTTTAGTAAAAAGGCACAAGACCTGGTTTCATACTTTCATATAAAGATGAAACAAATATTTTTAATATATAAAGGTGAAGATTATGGTATTTTGCATAACACTGTTCAAATAAAGCTTTTTATATAAAGGTGAAGATTAAGGTACAACATTTTTAATTTGATTTAATGACCATTCAATTGTACGCTAATAAAGACTATTAATGACCATTTAAACAACAACAAAAAAAAATTGAGCCGGTTGAGAAAAAAAGTGGACCAGCCATTAAATAGCCGGTTTGGACATTTTTAAAAATATCCAGGTACCCAGCTAACGTGGGTATATTTATTAATTTCTAATTAACTTTGGATATTAAATAAAGATGTTGGAGAATATAGGGGAATTCATTTTGAGATTCGTAACGGATGACTCAGATTTCATTCAACTTGGTTAGGCACTGGATCTGAATTCGAAGGTTGAGGTGAGCAAGTTATCTTTATGGTTTTTGAAATTTTAATAATATATATTAGAATTTAATTGATATTTTTAAAGTGAGACTATGGTAACATGCACGAAGCATATTGATTTGTATTACAGATTAATATTTTTATTTTTAAAGTCTAAATTGTCGATTAGAATAATTCAACTTCAACATAATTTTCATGTGAAAATATATCTACAAACTAAAATTTATATTTTTTTAGAATTTTTTTTATTGTTTGTTTAGATAGGTAGAAAATCACTATTTAAAGAAATAGTAAAAGAAAATTGAAAAGTTGTAAAATTTAACCTGTAGATATATTTTTATATATAGATTATGTTGAGCTGTTTGAATTAATTATTTGAACTTTGAAAATAGAGACATGAATCCACAGCACGGACTAATATGCGCTATGCATAGTACCGTAGGCTCAATCATAGTTTATTTTTTTTAAATCACATTATTACGGTCTAAATTATTTTTTTAATTTAATTTAAATAATAAAAGAAACCACTAAAATATAGCATCAAGTAATTTTTAGGGCTGATGTTAGCTCCCTCGTGTTCAGAATATAGCTATGTTCCTGCTGATAGGTATCAGACAAAATATCTGGTCCAAATTGTTTGATTGGTATCGAAATTCGCATAAATAACTAAGATGCATCTTTGAAATCAGTACGAGTACGTATCTAAATTGTTCGAATCTGGATCGGATATCGAATGGTTTGCTGTGATGCTCCTTAGAAAACCTCAAGTTGCCGATTAAGTCGGATCATGGAAAAATGGAAATATATCTGCCGTTATTCTTGAGAAATAACAGCAATTTATTATTCCGATTCCAGCCGTTGATCTTGATTGAGATTTGCATATATTTGTATATAAAAAAATACGAAGGGTTGGAATGAAAATAACAGATTCCTGTTATTCCTCAGTAATAACAGCATATTTATTTTCTGGAGAAATATACCACAATAAATAATAACAAATTGGGCACGCTGCACGCTGCACGATGCATGAACCCACGCCGTTACAACTCCTGAACTCCACATTGAATAATTACAAATACGAGCTACTTTCAAGCTTGAATCAAAGTATCCATAATATTAAATCGTTAATTTCTTAAACTACTTTAATACCACATGGCCGCCGCTGTCATGTTTTAAAAAAAAATCGTATAGTTAATTTCTTAAACTACTTGATGTATAGTTATTCGATTCTGATAACTATTTGATGAAATCGTCACGGTTGTCAAATAAATTTATTGTCAATATAATTTTGTTGTTGTTGTAATTTTACAAGTTAGACATAGATTGTAAATAACATAGCAAGGAATATAATATAAATATGTGTCCTCTACTTTGTATCGGAATCCTTTTAAATGGAAATATTTCTTACTTAACCTTCTCATACTTGAGCATATTAAATGTTAAAAGCAGCAATTTTTCAATTTCAAAATGGAACTAAAAAATTTAAATAGGAGAACTAAACTATAAAAAAGAAAGTGTAGAAACTGGGCCGGGTAACTAAAGATCACACAAACATCAAGTAGAACTCTAACTAATAACCACTATACTATAAGTACACATTTGTCATTTTATAAGAGAGACCAAAACTATATAAAAATTGTAAACAAATAAAAATTTAATTAAATTTCAATATACATAATTAAATTTTAAAATTATGAGAGCTACTAATCATCTTTGGCTAAGTCTTAAATCTGTTCTGCTAATGATGTGTGTTTATATGTAGCCAACTTGGGGTATTGTATATTTGCATATACCTCGTGCTAGTCTGATAGACCTTGATAAATTGTTGAGATAATACATAAGTGTGAATTTTTATTTTTGAAGGTTGGCGGTAACCCGCCAACAATGTATAGAAAAGTTTATTTACAGAGGTACTCCTCGTCCTCCTCGTCCTAAGTCTAATTACATAAGTGTGAAACTATCAGCGACTTGGCACTTATCACAGTTGGATGCAGACCATTGATATGAACTGGAAAAAAATTTGCTTTTGAATCGAGTTCCAGAACAATGATTTAACGGGTTTTAATTGTTTTATAACAAGGCAGTGGTATATACAGCAGATGCTATCATCATTCGTAGAAATGCTGGGCTAATCAGAATTTTGGGCCTTATTTAGGTGGAAGGCCAGGCCCGTTAGTATGTTGCGAACATAGATTGGTTTTTATCTGCAAGTTCCATGGGATTTTTTTGCTTTGACCCCCTGTTGAATTAAAGTCCGTATCGTTACAAATTCATACCGATTTGAAAATTTACAGTCTCTTTAGTATTCGCATCAATTCGAAACAGACGGTATGAATTATTTCTGCATTAATTTGGAAATTTGAGTTACAGTGAAATTGTGCTGGTACACTTGATTTATGGTTCTCATTAAATAATTAATCCCAACTTATATCCTGCAAAACCATGTAAAATGTCATTTTTTAGAGTTTTTTTTTTCCTAGATATTAAATCCTAAACAATATATTTTACACACAAAAAATAATAAAAGAGTGAAAACGAAATGATACCAACACATCACTGCATTTCCACTTCTCGTTTATTGGAAACTTTATGATTCTGAAATTTAAATTTCTTCATATTTTTCTTAACAATGTCAAGTTGTTAGAGAAGTGATGGCAACATGTCATTATTTGCACATATATCATTTGGGTAAGGTTTAACGGTCCAAATTAGGTAACGTATCCTCTTGAATATTAAAATGTAGCACAAAGAGTTGATTTTAATTAGACATTTAAAAAAAAATTAATATAAAAGCTACAATAACAATGTGTCACACTTATTTTTTCAAGGGACAATTTCATGTATGCCCCTAAAACATTTCGAAATTACGTATTTTCACTCTAAAATTTATAACATCATATTTATCTTTCTAAAATTTAAAAACTCACAAATTTATCTGATTTATTGTCTTTTTTAATAATTTTTTTTTTAAATTTAGTTTATTATATTTAAAAAATAAAAAATACGTAGCATGTTTAAGAGAAATGTTCAATCTTTTTAATTGTCGATTGTGAGGGCACCTTTTTTTACTTGTGATGTGTACACAATTCTAAATACCATTGTGTATACGTCAACAAGTAAAGAAATGAACCACTTGCGCTCATAAATTGACAAATAAGAAAACTGAACATTTTTTTACACAAATTACATATTTTTATTTTCTAACAGAAAAATTAAATGAGAACTTTATTAATTATAAAGAGTTTTAATTAAAAAAGACAATAAACAGAGTAAATTTGTGACCTTTTAAATTTTAGTGACGTAAATAAGATATTATGAATCTTAAAAGAAAAAATACATGATTATACGAATCGGATCATATTCAAACCGTCTAAAGTTAATAAAATAATGTCAATCATCTCTAACCTTACCTAATCGGCCAATCCAATTCACTGGCTCAAGAAAAGAAAACAAAAGAAATATTTTTTTCCTATCTGGTTGTAGAAGATATGAAACATATCATCTCAATCTTCCAATTAAAATACCAATTCGGATCCCACCAAATTAAATAGACGGCGGATATCAAAACAGAAAAGATAATGTGGGTGCTCTTATAGTCTTATATTATATTAATTGCCGGCCTAGTCAATACGAACAAACTGCTTATGATTTAATACCCGTCTTTCTTTTTACCTATTAAAGATGGTGCTGGTTCTATCACGGTACGACGCGTTTATGGCATGACACACATATTAATTACGTACCGTGACTCGTATGTTGTTCTGTGAACATTCGCGTGCTGCAATTATTGGTAAAAAAGACACGACACGACACGTTTAGGCATGGTGCGTACCGTGACCACCTCTTGACATTTTAGTCACGACACAAAACTAAAATTACAGCATGTTAATCACGGCACGATATGACACAACAAGATTTTTTCACTACTGCGCGCTCTAGGAGCGGCACTCAGACAATACATGCACACTCTATTTTGGTGCACATGCTTTATCTGCGTGTCGCCTCTAGGAGGTGCACAGACTACACCTGCATGGACATTGAGATTTTTTTTTGAAAAAAAAAACTAAAATATTAGTACTTAATTTAAGAACATTGTCAAATTACATCCTATCAAACAGGTTATTTCTTACTAAAATAAAAGAAAAATACATGACTGCCGAGGATCAAAACTTTAACTGAAGTTTTGAGACATCAAACGACGTATTTTTTGTGTTGATCGTCTTGAGTTAAATTTCGAACGGATTGTAAATTTTTTCGCTAGCTTTTTGAAAAGTAGTTATAAAATCAGAGTTTCCTATAAAAAATTACGTATGTTTAAAGTTTTGGAAAAGTTCATCAATGTATAATTGCAAAAACACTAATGATGTGCCACCGGTATTTTATATTATTGTCAATCTCAATATCAGTCGATCGATATATTATTAAAAAATATCGGTGATGCATCGATGATGCTCTGTTCACTCGTTCTGGAAAAATATCCTGACTTAAAACGCAAACGATAGCACTCATAGCAGTGCACCAACCAAAGTAACACGGAGACAATGCTTGTGCATTACAAAAAGGATGCGCATACAATGTCCCTAACGGTGCGCAAATGATGCCGATGTTCCCAGTAATATTGAAATTCTTTCGAAAGAAACGATGTCAGGTAATGCCGCGTTTTTGGTAACATTGAAATTTTGTTAAAAATACTGATAACTAGAGTGGGAAAAATAGCATGGTGGAGTCGGCTCAGTTACGGCACGGTACGGTTACGGTATGGAACAACACGGTACTTGTCTGTTATATGCCGTGATTCGCATGTCCCGTGTCGTGATTATTTTTAAAAAATTTTGCACAACACGTCACATTACGTGAAAGATCTTGTCACGGCACGTGGTCACGCAAGTCACGTGTAATTAGAATTGTTAGATCTTGACCAAATGGTGAATCCTGAATAAACTAATCTAAATTATGATCAAATAGTCACGCGAGTCATGTTTGATCACGGCATGTTTGTACAAGTGCGACTCACGTGGTGTGACTATTTGCGTGCCGTGACCACTTATTGATATTTCGATCACGGCACGAGACCAAAGTCACAGCACGGCACGGCACATTTTTCACTCTACTGATAATTCTAATATTTTAATATTTTAAATTAATAAATAAAATGTTTCTGATAGTAATGGCAGCTCCAATTATGGACCCCACATGATACTACGTATATTTAATAGCAAACGACAGAATTAAGGCAGTCACTTTAAATAACTGATACGTTGATGAGGAAATAAAAACAACAGAAGTCTTCTAAAAATGTGAGCAATTATTACTAAATAAAAAAAAACAGAAGTTTCAGAGTGCATTAAGTACATCTCCATCCTAATTCTAAAGCAAGTGACAATTATAATTTTAATTATATGAATGTAAAAAAATATTTATCAGTAAGATTTTTAATTCAATCTGTTCAAAAGCATCCAATTAGCTTAAAATTAGTTTGTATTTGGTAATTGAAAGGATATTAAACTTAAAACTGTATAGTTACACTCGCAATTAAAATTAGAATTAGTTGAGAATATGGATATGCTATAAAATTAATTAAGAAATAATTGTTAAATTTGTTAATGTGATAAGACATATATTTTTTTGGCAATTAAAAAGAATTGAAATTGTTCTAAGAATACACCTGACCTAGGCATGGAGCACTTGTTCCAAATTTTTTTTGCGTGTAAACTGTAGCCAACTTTTAATTGCAAATGCTTGCACTCTTTTTATTAGATATACTTGCACATCTTATAAATAACAAAGGACACGCCGACACGGAATTATTGGAGTTGGTTGCCGAGTCGGTTAGTCGGCGAGTACTGTATGGTTGGCATTAACCTCACAATTAAGGATATAAATCTGCTGTTATTCCAAAAGGATCACATGACCCTGTTATTTCTATTTGAACCGTTCAAACTTTTTCATGTGCGAATTTTAAGAAGAAAAAAAATTTCATGTCCAAATCTCAACAAAGATCAACGGCTGGAATCGGAATAACAAGGTCCTGTTATCCCTTTGGAATAACAGCAGATTTATTTCCCACAATTAATTGTTCCAAATGAATCCAACTGCTGCTCTCACTGCCACCCAAATCCCAATCAATGGATAAACTAAATAATTAACGGTTAGCGGATCTTTGTAGGTTATTTCAAAGAAACCAAAAGGTACTCTTTTTAGTGGTCCTTTTTTTTTTTTGCAGAAACCCTCCTAGAAACCTCCATATTAACCAAGGACAAAATAAAAAATGTATCATAGCGTGGGATAAATTTAATAAAAAACAGAAGATGTATTTAAAGCAATTTATATTTTTTTCTTTAATTAAACAAATACTTCATTATTATGAAGAACAAACTATATAATTAACGGTTGATGCATAAATTATATACGAAATTTAAACTAAAACTTTGATTTATTATTTGACAAAGTTATGGACCAAAATGGATCCAGCTGCTGCCTCACTGCCACCCAATTTTGGATAAACTAAATAATCAACGGTTAGCGTATCCTTTACTTCAAAGAAACCAAAAGCAGCTCCTTTTATTAGTGTGTGTGTGCAGAAATCCACCTAGAAAACTTCATAATAACATGTGTCCTTGTTAAAGATGCATCCTGCCAAAGTAAAAAAACTAAAACTTGGATTTATTTTTGAGGGAATTCAAAATTGATCTTATTTTGAGAGAATAAAACTTGGATTTATTGTTTGACAAAAGTTGCATTTCTAGATTTACAGTTCTGGACCAAAATGGCAATCAAAATGAGTATGTTACTTTGAAACAAAACCAAAACTAGATGAACTGTGTTGTACATTGCACGCAGCACTTACAATCTGATTTGGATAAATGAACACCATACTCCATGTTTTAGGTGTTTTATTTCAGAATTCAATACAATAAATTTAGAAAATTTGAAGTATGTTTATTATATACTAGTATCGTGTCTGTGCATTACAACGGAGACATATTACAAGATAAAAAAATTACCATACAAAATGACATATTTTCATAAAAATAGACCAATGAAAATAATAATTATTGAACAATAGAAAAATAGACCAACATATTTCTTTAATTGATCATGTAATTTGATCCACATATGTCATTCTGTAATTTGAAACCTTTTGCACCCTTTATCAAGAAAAAAATATTTCACTGATCATTCTTATTTATTTTTCACAAATGTCATTCCTTATATGATATAAAAAAATAGAAATAAAACGAAGGTATGACCAATTAATTATCAATCAATGAAAAACTGAGTATTTAAAAATGAAAAGAAATCAAGACCAAATGAAGGCAGACTAAATAAACCTATGACAAGTACGTGAGTAGATTACTTACTCTCATCTAAATAAATTTAGACTTCTACACGTAAATAAACATAAAAAAGATTCATAAAATCAAAAGAAGGCGGAATATTTGATTGGATGCCTGATATTCAATCTGAAATTTCATCTTTTAACCACTACCGTTGATAGATCAAAATATCTACATGTTTAATATAAGAATGGAGATAATTACAGAAGAACAAACAAAATCGTGCATAATTATATTTTGATTTTTTTTCTCGACAATATAATACTGACAAGTCACATAACGTGAAACGAAAAACACCTTTTTTTAGGAAAAGATAAGAATTATTTTGACAAACTCGCTCTGGTTTTTAGGTTTCTATCATGATCCATAAATTTAATTACATAATTAGTTTGCATTATATCTCATTTATTATTTCATGTAATTTTAAAATTTGTACAAGAAACTATAATTTGGTACATTATGAAAAACAACCTTTTAATTAAACACTCTGCTCAATGATCTATTATCTCGACTCTAGAGAAATAAGATGCTAAACATGTAACTAAAAATTATGAATCCAACGTTGCAAACTCTACAAAATTAATAGAATGGTAATGAGTAATGACACTTTGGGTTTTTTCCTTTTTTTTAAAAAAAAAAAGAAAAAAAAATTAAATTCTATAAAGATAATATTATATCAGAAGATATAGCCCGTTGTATTCTCTTTCCATTGTTTATTTGTCTTGTTTTTAATATTTGAAGAGAACATTATAGTTTTCAAACTTTATTTTGAAGTATATTATTTTCAGAAGTTGAAAGAAGGAATTAAATAAACACACAGTAGTGAAAATAATGGAGAGAAAAACAAAACAGTCTCCTCGATAAGTTTTGACAGCGAAAGTAAATAACAATTAAGTAAACATATCGGGGCTTAAATGCAAAAATGCATCTTCTTAAATAATCCCCTAAGCGACTACTACTGATCACCAAATCACCCATCCATGACCGCGTCAAAGCATTTTCTCTTTCTTCCAACATCTCTTCAGATTTAAGAAAAAACGAAAATTAGAGGAGGCGAGAGAGGAATAAGATTTGGAATAAGATGTTTGAGTTATTCGTATTTGGATGCACTAGCACAGTTCTGTTTCTGCACGGATTGAATTTTTTATTCCACATGGTATTCTCTAGGAAGATCGTTTCTCCATCTGTCAGGTGCTTCTCACTTTCTGATTCAAGCATTTATCGCAAATATGTCCTTACAAATCTTGGGTTTTCTACAACTGTACACTGACATGCTCGTTATGCTCTTTATTTCATTCTGACCCACTCTTTTGCAAATGATCAATTATTGAAATATTTTAAGATCATTTAACTTTGAACCACAAATTTTATAATTAGGGTTTAGTGCTTAATTGCTTATCAGTCCTGGATTTTGGTAATGGAACTGTTTGGTACACAGTGGTGGTTGTACTGGCAACTAAAACGGTACTGTTCACTCAGTAATTGGTATTCCATACACACTTGTCAGTATCTCAGAACTTTTAGTCTTTAAATTCCGAGAATTGCAATTTTGGTTGGTACAACTGGTAATTTTCAGTAAAAGTTACTGGTACAGTATGGTATCCTAGTGACTTGAACAGTACCAAAATCTGGTGATCAGTAACACTTTCTGAATCATACTATTATTCAATATTTTTTAGAATTTATCCAAGGAAATTATCAAATAAAATATAACAAAACTTCTTTTGGAAGTTTTTTTCTTGAAACTGTACTATATATATTTTTTAAACTTAAGCCAAGCTGAAACTGTACTCTTTCAAGAAATGTAATGCAAATGTTGCTTCAGTTCTTCTTTTCCCTGTTGCTAACAGAAAGTATTTTTTTTTTCTTGACAGTTTTCTTGGATGTGTTGCCTGGTAGGAGAAGATTGTATTGTTTTTCTTGAAATGTGAAAAGCATAGTTGTTTGATCTGTGTTACAGGAAAACATTGTTCTAGAACTCAGTTCACCTCGGTTGGGAAATTCATGTAGATTAATGATAGCACAAGTAATTACCGTTCTTAATTAGAAGAATTGATTCCACATTACATGATGTAAATTTTTACAATATATGATAACTTGTCAGGAATTTTGCTTTCTGTAAAATCACTTTACATCAGCATCTGCTTTCTTGGTAAAAACATTGTTATCTTTGAAAGATAATTGTTTTTCAGCACAACATACAAATCTTGAGGCGAGGGAGGCAGGGAGCCTTAAGCCAATAAGCCCTGCTCGGATGAACACAATCCCATGAATTTGTGGGGTTTTTGGACCAATGAGTAATTTTTTATGATGTGTTCGGTTTTTTTTTTTTTCCTAACCGTTCAAATTTCCAAGTTCATTCCAATGCTATATTTAAAACGATGCAAAAAATATTAGCTTGGACCATTTTTTTGTTCCTAGGAGATTGTGAGGTATGTAGATGCTTTAAAGTAGTTTTAACTTATATGTCTTCAATTTATGTTTTAATTTTAATTAATCCATTGTTTTAACTTGTTTTTCTCAATTTTATCATTCTTTATTAATAAAGTATCTCTAGTTTAATTTTAAATTTAATTCCACCATCATTTGCAACTTTACTTATTATAATTTTATTTTCTTATATTCTTAAATTTTAGTATATGTCAATTGTTAGACTCTATATTATTATAATCAATCTGAAAATTAATGATAATTATTAATCAAAAAATTAGTATTGATAACAAGTCTTTTAAATTAAAGTACAATTTGTCTTGAATATCTTGCTGAAATCGGAATTTCCTACTTCTGTGAAAAACATGCACATACCCATAAACATTCTAGTGCGTATCTATAGATGAGTTTTCGTAAATTAATTTTTGAGTTGTCGTGTTCATAAAATCTCATCCCGCATAATTCGGTCACAACCAAACGTGTCTTACATATATGCTTTTTAATTGGCACTATGGACCGAGAAACAGTTTTGGATTTTCCTAAAACAAAGGAAAATGTTTCATTAGTATTTTAATATTCATTATTCAGTACAAACTAGAAAGAGTTCCAGCCTCCTAAATCAGCTTTGACATTCAATTTCCCAAGAGGCATTATACAGTGTTAGAGATATTCCCAATTTATTCAGCCCATAAGACCGGCCCGTTGTGGAATTTAATCAGTTGACGAGCGACAATTGTAAGTTGTGGGTTGGCCCGACGAGCGACCCGATAGGCGATGACGAGATACACTTGGAATATCATATTTGTCTCTAGAGATATGCTGCCCGCGCACGGTGCATAGTACACCGTTATCACTGATAGTGGACCCAGTAGTGAAGCTTGACTCTTGAGTGTACCTAATGCATGCTCGTATCACCTACTCACATGGGCTCCGATTAAGAGAGATTTACAGGAGGCGGGAAGAAAGGCGCCGGAGAAGAAGAGGAAGGAGAAAGGAAATATGGATTTGTTAAAATCAAGGCTTCTCCCAGTGATCGCTCTATTCGCTTCCGTTCTGTTTCTCTATTTCCGTATACCTTCCTCCAAGGTCTGTTCTCTCTACTTCTCGAAACAGAGCCCTCCAGACTCCATTATGTTTGTTAAAATTAGTCAACTTCACTACCAGAGATTTAACTGGACGGGTCCATTATGATGGGAATGGAGAGGATGAATGCCATTTATGCTGATTACTCCTTAACTAATCTAATTTAATATTTTTTTTTCCTTTTACACCAGCAATCTTTTGACAGTGATTGTAGTCTTCTGGCTCACGATCATTTCTGGATAGTTAGCAACCGAGTGGTTACTCCACGTGGCGTAACTCCTGGCGCTGGTACTGTTTCTTATAAGTACCTTTTACCATATCTAGAGAGCTGGTATCAGTTCATAGCAGTTTGATCATACCTGTCATTACCCATTGGTATTGTTATTGGATATGATGCCAGGTGTTATGTTATGTTACACATAATTTGTTTCCTGGGTTTTTGTTTAGCAATTAAAGCCTATCTGAGCAAAGGCTCAATTGCAAAAACCAAAGGTTATGCAAATAAAGCCTCAGTTATCATTCAATTTAACCAGAATACCCAACAAATGGACATAAATAAAAAGGTAACATGATACCCTGTCGGTCCCACCTCCCCATTTCATGTCAAACTGTGTGGTGATTCATACTTCCCAAAGGGTATTCAAGACTAATCAAAAGGGTCACTTTACTGAATCAGAATCATAATATATTATTTTTTTGGTTAGTCCCTGATTTATTTGAATAAATGGTATGCCACAGTCGAGGTCAAAGCCGGTCGCATTAATACTGTGAAGGAAGGAGAGTACAACCAATTATTGCTACAAAATGAGCATGTTTTGGACTATGGTGATGCCGTTGTCATGCCTGGTTTAATTGATGTGTATGTTTACATTTACACTCTCTATTTCTTTGCTTGATAATTGTATTACCTGACACTCGCATGCCCTTGCATAAGTTCTTCCTAGTTCAAAGAATTCACTTTAAATCGAGCAAATCAAACTAGTTAGCTATTATATTTTGTTTCAGTCATGCTCATCTTGATGAGCCTGGAAGGGAGGAATGGGAGGGATTCTCTACCGGTACCAAGGCAGCTGCCGCTGGTACATATGGAAAAAATCCTTTTTTATTTATTTATTTAATGATCTGTTTAGTTATATATTGCCTATATGAAATTATAAGAAAATCTTTCTTTTTTAGGTGGCATTACAACATTGATCGACATGCCCCTCAATAGTTTTCCGTCAACTGTATCCGAGGAAACACTGAAATTAAAGGTTGCAACTTTAGTTTTAATTGACTAACGGAGCATAATTATCAATTATCACATTACTGTTTGTGCTAAGTGATTATTGCTATGTTATAGATAGAGGCAGCCAAGAAGAAACTTTATGTTGACGTAGGTATGTGTTGACATAATATATTTACCATGTCATGTTGCTTTTAGTAGCTTGTAGCTGCATGCTAACCTATAACCCCACAGTCTAGTAATGCATTACACACTTGATTTCATTTTGATGGATGTCATTAAAATTTTATTATATGTAGGATTCTGGGGAGGTCTTGTGCCAGAAAATGCCTTTGATACCAGTGCATTGGACAAGTTATTGATGGCTGGTGCACTTGGCTTGAAGGTACTTATCTAAATTGATCTGGTTATTCAATTAAGTAAACCAATCAATAAATAGATCTGGTTATGATCAAGGAATTATAATTAAGACATGAGGTACTTTAGTGATGTACCTTTCCAATTAGTGCCTCTAGTATAAAAAAATTCTCATATTTAATATTTTACTAATGTTTTTAATTTTTGCTTTCTCAAGTCCTTTATGTGCCCTTCAGGTATTAATGACTTCCCAATGACAAACTCAACACACATCAAGGTCAGTTCTCTTCCTGTGTTGCAACTCCCAATAAGAGTTCAAGGAATTCCATTTTGTATTTTTAATTAATTTTATTTTTTGGCACATGTTTTCGGTTCTTCTTCAGGAGGGGCTGAAAGTGTTGGCGAAGTATAAAAGGCCACTACTTGTACATGCCGAGGTTGTACTTGAATCTGAAAACAACATAGAACTTAGCAGTGATGAGTCAGATCCTCGATCCTATACAACCTATCTGAAGACTAGGCCTCCTTCATGGTAAATTATAAATTATATAACATGTCGCTATTCCATTTTTCATTTTGGAGAAACAGAAAATTAATTATCAATGCCATACTGATATTGGCCTATCATATTGCCTATGATGACTAAAGGTTTTCATTTTTTTTGTATTGACATCTTTGTTGTCCAGTTGCAGAACAAATGGTAAATAAAACTAAATTGAGGTTAAATTGTTTTTTAGTTGACACTGAATTGTACTGTTGACATCAACCGGCAGTTTATTTGCATTTGTGCGGTTTTGCATCAAACTAGTCCTATTTCTGTTAAGCAACCGCTGTGGTAAAATTATGGCACAATTGAGGAGTAATTGGTGTAAGGCTGAGATGACAGTTAATTACAAATTGAATGAAGCCAATTGTAAGTTGCATATTTTTGGGGCTCTGATTGGTGCTAATTTTTGTAAATAGTCAAGTAAAAATATCAATTCAATCACTGGTACATATTGCTGCAAACCTTGTAATTCTGAAATGTGAGACCTTAAAAGGTTAACAAACTGCAGTTGGCTACAGAAGTTTCTAACCATTTTCATTCTTCAGGGAGGAGGCAGCCATTAGAGAGTTGAAAGATGCAAGTGAGGAGACACGACTCGGTGGTAATGCCGAAGGTGCACACCTACACATAGTCCACCTAGCTGATTCTAGAACCTCTCTAGATCTTATCAAGGCAAGTAATCCTGAGAACATATTCATTAAATAATAAATGCCACCTTTCGGTAAGCATGCAGTTTTTAAGGAAATGATTGGTTAGCATACTCTTCAGTTCAATTTTAATTTATTCCTCTCATTAGTGTCACTACATCCGTAAGAAGATAATATATGAACTAAACTCTAGAGTCATGGGGGTTGTTAAAAAATATAAAGTAGCTGTAATTATTTAATAGTAACAGAAGGTGACACATTGTTAACTGTTGAGGTGCATATTGTTATTAACTCTGCAATCAGGGGCAAAAATATAGATGGGGGGGGGGCTTAAATTTAAAATGCATAATGCATAGCCGGGACTTGAACCCAAGTCTTCACAATAACAAATTGGAACTCTAACCACTAGGCTACAAGAACACATGTAATTCATTATGAGGGGGCTGAACTATATAAATTTTTAAGAGAAATAAAGATTCAATTAAATTTCAATATGCATGATTAAAGTTTCTGAAATTATCAGGGTGGCTAAGCACCCCCTGGGCTACACCTAGATCCGCCCCTGTCTGCAATGCAGAGCTGTTGAATCTTGCATTAAGAATTTACTGAGCTACATGTATAACTTTTGTTTCTTGTAGGAAGCAAAAAGTGGGGGGTCGAGTTTAACAGTGGAGACGTGTCCCCATTACTTAGCTTTTTCTGCTGAAGAAATTCCAGATGGCGATACACGGTTTAAATGTGCCCCACCTATAAGAGATGAGGCCAATAGGCAGAGCTTGTGGGAGGCTCTACTGGTAATAACTTTTCTAATTTCTTACCCTCATAAGAAGATTATCTATGAGTGATGCTATAATACTATGCATAGCGTGGATTGGTCCGTACTATGGATCAATATCTCCGTTTTTTAAAATCCAAATAGTTGATCTCAACCGTTCAACATGATCTCCATATGAAAATGTACTTTCATACTAAATTTTATATTTTTTTTAGAATTTCTTTACTATTTTTTTAGATATATAGAAAATCACTATTTTTTAATGGTCTAGAATATGTATAGATCAAGTGATTTTCTACCTATCTAAAAAAAAGTTAAAAATTCTAAAAAATGTAAAATTTGATTTACAAGTACATTTTCATATGGATCATGTTGAACGGTTCGGATCGACTTTTTGTACTTTGAAAAATCCATAGTATGGACCAGTCCACACTATGCATAGTCCCATAGCCTCACTCAGTGCATGATTAAATTTACTTTTTACTGAGATCCAACAAGATGCTTTCATTTTAGGAGTACATATTTCCGAACTTTTGCCAAATCTGTTTCTAGTTCCACCATTTCCCGATTAGTCATATAATGAACTAATTGAGAACTTACCACTTGGGTCCCACCTCCAGAAGAGCATATTTTTTGTCATAAAAGTCCCTTTTGTAGTGAAGCCAATAAAACTTCTCTCCTTAATTATGGGGCCGATTATCATTTTTTCTAAAATGCAATTTTAAATGGACACATTTTATACTGTATCAAGTATCAACACACGCATCTTGATCATAACAGGCAGTATAATGATCTGCAACTCGGTAATCTATAAATTTATTTTAGTTAACGAAAGGGCTCAGCCCTCCATTTTTAATACCCAGCTGAAATCACCTTAACCAAGTAATCTAGACATGGTTCTCCTCATTTTAATATAGTTAAAAGACAGCATGCCAAAAATCTGGCTTACCATATTAGACTTGGCTTTTAGTTTCTAATAAATAACTGGTTTGCATTAGTAAGAGATGACTATTTTGCAATTCCTTGATAGTAATAGGACCTTTCCCAAATTTTCAGAAAAGCACAGAAAAAGAAAACTTAAATCTGGCCTAGTTTAATTTGACACTAACCAAGCTGCAGCTGCGACACGCATTTTCATCCTAGCTAAAATAATATTTATTTTAAATTGTCGGATTATGTTTACTTAGGAGGGGCATATTGACATGTTGAGCTCAGATCACTCACCCTCAATACCGGATTTGAAGCTCTTTGATGAAGGTGACTTCTTAAGAGCTTGGGGAGGCATCTCATCCTTACAAGTACTATGAATTAACCTCATAGTTTTGTGGACCAGTCCTTGATTTATTACTTTATAAATGTTATCCATACAGGATAGCAATAGTTCCAATTGTCAAAGGCCAGAACGGTCGACCCTATGCATGTATAAGCACTCTTAGTGTATATTCTTCTTTTCTTTTTTAATTTAATTAGTGTTTTGTAGTTTGTACTTCCTATAACATGGTCGTATGGGAAGGCATATGGGATAACATTAAATCAACTAACAGCTTGGTGGAGCGAGAGGCCGGCTAAACTTGCTTGCCAAGCAAACAAGGTAGGTTGCTCATGCTTTGATATTTTTTTAATATATAGTAGTTTTAGGAGTTTCTTATAAAATATATCTGTTGTTTAGGGGGCAATCAGGAGCGAAATGGATGCTGATTTTGTTGTATGGATGCCTGATGTGGAGTTTGAACTAGATGAGAACTATGATATACACCACAAACATCGGGTTTGTAATCACTATTTTTTTCTTATTAACTGCCAAATTGAAACATTTTACCTTACCAAGAGGTCAGAAATGCAACTTCTACAACTTTAATTTTTTACAGAATATATCAGCATATCTAGGAAAAAGACTCTCAGGTAAGGTTTTGGCAACGTTTGTGAGAGGGAATCTTGTATATAGTGAAGGAAAGCACTCCCCAGCAGCTTGCGGTGCTCTGATTTTAGCCAAGCAATAAGTATCAGGTATTCTGGGTCATTTTCTGGTTTCTAACTGCATTTTACTTTCTTAAACCTTCAGGAATTCTGTGCAATAATATTTTGTACTAGAAAGGTACCTGACAGTTATTTTTGTTCTACACAAACCAAAATGGATAAATAATTTCTTGTTTTTAGTAATGTTTTTTTTTTATTTTGTTTCCCGAAAAATTGTCTTTCCATGGCTAATCGTATGAGCTCATATTGTTAGGTAACTTGTGTGCATGGGCAGATCAGAGAAACAATCAAGCATTTTGGAGGTTCAGTATATAAATGGTATAGTTGGCAAGCTGTATAAAGCATTAAACTATGCTATATATAAATTTGGGCATTGAACATATAACTAGACACTGTTACATTTATCCAACTTGGGGAGAGTGATTTAATTCTGTATTTGGTACAGGCCAGGTCATTTTCTCACAGGCAATTACCAGTATTTCGTGCTTATTTGTGGTTGGTGATTTTGTGTGTAAATTTCATCTTTTCTTGTGGCTGTTTTGTATTGAACCCAAAGACTTAAACATAGTTCCAAACCGACAAAAAGATATTTAAATCCGAAACTAGGAGGTCAGCCACTGGAAATAAAACGGCTCTCATCTCTAAAGTACGATTCCATCTCTCTCCATAAAATGAAGATTACCACCCAGAAATACTTAAAAAGTTCGTAATATTTTGACGAGCATGCAATACTTCAAAAGTTTTTATCTCATCAATGTGAATTCCTAAGTTAAATCTTCAGGAATTCTAAGGAACATAATGACGAAAAAGAGATATGATGGACTTGGGAAGTTCATCCCCGTAGTCTGAACTTGGGACTGGAGTTGGAAGGATCCAAATTTGAACTGTTATGGTTCGCATCAAAAGAATTAATTTGGAAGCACTTTTTTTAACAAAAAAAATTTCGGTGCTGTAGTTCTACAGAAATAGCACTTTTTTTTTTGCACTGAGACATGTTTGAATAAACTAATTAATTTATATTTAGCACTTTATTTACACTAATTAATATATGGTTCGCACTTTGTTTGTGCTAATTGATTTGTGGTTTGAATATGCTAATTAATACATGGTTGGTACTTGCAAAAGACAACAACACCCTCTGTATAAAAGGTTGAAGATTGGAAATCCGAATAGAGAATCCTTATGGACATTGTAATTAGGAAGGCTAAACCTTCATATTTTTTTTCTAAAAAAAAGACATGATTTGTACTTCATCAGCATTAAATTGAGTACTACATAGTTCACACTTTATTCGTACTAATTATTTGTGCATAAATTTATTTTGTCAATTGTGAACCCTATATAAATAGAAATTTTCACTTGTAAAAAAATGTAAGAGGTTATATAGGACAAAATTGAGTAAGTGTAAAGAAAAAAAAATGATGCTATGGGTTATAATGTAAAATATCCCTCTGTTATGTTATTCAATGTTTTATTTAAAAAAAAAAAACAATTTCTAAACGAAAGAAAATCGACAGTGCATTACTTGCTCTATCAAACTCGTATCATTATTTTATTTTTGAAAATGACTCCATTTACTTTCAATTCTAGTTTTGTTATGGATAGATTGCTACCATTATGATAAAGGCCGGCAAAGACAGGATGTGGATGTTTTGCAATAGACGATTACTCCTTCCTATATAAGCAACTAACAATAAATTTTTATCAATTAAATTTGAATTATTACCTTTAAAAATGGACAAAGTAATAAGAAAATTTTGCTGAAAAAAAATACACTGCATTGATCAAATTATCGTCTTGAATACAACATTACATTCTCTAAGCAACAATATGCATAAAATGCAACAATATACTTGAAGTAATAAACTACAAAATAAGAATAATTAAGTCATGACTTGAGCAACCAAGTTTAACCAAGCAAAAATTATTTAATCCATCTTAACTTGAAATAAACAACTTAATTCTCATTAACTTTAATCCACAGCTAAAGGTCACCTAAATTAGTATCTCTACTCTATATGAATCTAAAAAAGTCTCCTTTTGTTTAGAATCAACACATACGCATTTATATGCTATCATTTTATCAATACACGAGCGTTGGAACTTTGGTAGTAATTAGCGTGATAAATGAGAGATAATTTACTATATTGATTTCTCTGACATCTTATGAAAATAATGTATAAGCTGTATTGTTATATTTACATGTACAAACACACAACTAACAGATGTTCAATAGAGGTACTTCCATAAAATAAAAGTTAAATGACCTTAGCCATCTATGCAATTTATAGGCATTTCTGTAGCCGAAGTTTTGCCTCATACCTAAGATTTCATGCAAATTATGCCTGTTAATCTACCATTTCATACATACTGTATTAACAAGTCATCCCAATGTAAAGAAGAAGACAATGAAAATGTGTTCTTCTAGAGAAATAATTAGAGCTTCAGTAATGCAATCTCTTACTGGAACTTAATACAACAATACTTCGCATTTAACTGTTAAACATCATTTAATGGAATTTCAAAACTGGAAGCAAAATAGTAGATCCAATTGCTGGTTTTGAAGAAAACCATTCTAATATAACAAATGCAATTTTTTTTTGCTAGTTTTGATTAGAATAGCAAGTTTTGGCATTTATGATATCTCAGTAAAGCATTCACTTAAAGGAAGCTGGTTATTAATTACCGTTATCTGAAATCTTCATCAGATCTATAGTCTATCTTACAACCACAAATTAACTGGCATCTATGAGACTCAAAATTAACTGGAATCATAGAAGGCCTTGATCTTTCCATAAGTATTCATTTAAAAGATTAGGGGCATTTGATCTCTCATCATAAAGTACTTGCACAAAAATAGGGTCAAATCAATACTGTTTCAAGGATTACTGAGAGTAACAATTTAACAATCGATGCAACAATCTATGCATCTACCCTTTTGAAATAAGATATCTTGGAACAATAACAAAACTATATTTACTATGCTATCCCTAATTCCCTATTATAACTACAAATGATCATAATTCATCATCATCAATCACTTCTAGTAACAAAGAATACTTTACTTTCAGCGAGATCTGGCCACCTTCCACGCACAACTTTGCACCGGTAACAACCCAATAACCAGGCAAGTCGTCTGAACCCCGCCTAATTTCAGCTGTATCCACAAATTTAGACAATTTTTGCACTCTCAGTGGCACAGGGGGGCCTTTGGGGAATATAGCTGAGTTCACCTCCACCTTGGGAATTGTCGGCTGCTGCGGCTCCTGACTACCGCTGAATCTTGAACTGATTAGTCCAGAGATAGAACCTACCAAGAATCAGAGTTGTAATTTAATTAAAAAAATACATAAGATTACTCATTTTGTCCTTCTCAATTTTTTTTATCCGTTCGTTTGTTTGTTTAATTGATTATTGATTTATAACAGAAAATATCATCTAATCATGTTATTATCATCCAATTTAATGCTTTTGAGGGGTTGGAAAGACCCCGCCTAAAACAGATAGTTGTTTGATTTCATATTAGCTTGCAATTGCATACTTGATTGAGTCTTCCTGTATTTTTGCACAACAAGACTAGTGAGATTTTTTTTTTTTTTTTTTAAATTGAATAAAACAAGATAGAAAGAGAGAAGGCAGAGAAACCGGATTTTCGAGAAATGCCATCATGGCCATCCCACTCTGACCGTCGGATCCTCATTGACGCAACACTAGAGAAGCCGAGCCTGAGAAAAAGAACCTTCTTCATACCAATTTCCTTGACCTCCAGCCATGCTTTGGTCACTATAGCAGCACACTCATCAATTCCTGGGCCATTGTACTGGACAGATGCAGTGCAAACATGTGAAAGGAGGGCCCACTTTATAGGTACATAAAAGGCACGTTTATCAAAGGTGACATCATCGGACAAGGCCTGCTCGTCGGAGATTTGGAAAGAGCAAGGGAGAGAAACAAGGTGATGCAAATGCACGGCCAATCTGTCGTTTCGGTCACCTTCTAGATACAAGCGGATGCCAGTAACAGGCCGGTTTTGTGAATCAGCCTGCCACATTTTTATAATTTGAAAATTCCAAGCATAGAAACGACACAGAAGTTAATGCAACTAATGAAATTATTAGGAGAATTAAATACACTATAATTGTCTCTTCAGATAGATCCCATCCTAATAAGTTAGTGCAACTAATGAAATTATATTTAGTTTTACCTGAGTTTTTTTTTTTGAAGGTTAGTGACTTTAAAAGTTTTTACCTGAGTTGTGTTGACATAAAGTTTTGGGCCCATGAGAGAGAACTGGAGAGAAGGCAAGCTGTGTTTTTTTCTCTGTGGACCCAGAGGAAGATCACCATAAGATGGGGCCCACTGCCGAGGCAGCTGAAATTCCAAGAACTGTTGAAGTTCCTCTATTGGTGGCTTGTCTGAGTTCAGGAGGGTAAAAATGTATTAACATAGTCCCATACAGTGGAAATATAAATATCAAAGAAAAAAGTATATGCACAATATAAAAGAAGATTATTTCAAGTCAACATAAATCTATATTTGAAATGCAGACTTACATCGAAGGTAGAGATTAATTGCATGACTGATGAACCCACTACCCATGACCCCATTTAGCAGAGATATAATAGGAACAAAAGACATGGATATAACATCTGGAGAATCGTGCAATGAGGAAAGCCATGCACCATGGCGTTGACCTGTATTAACACCTCCTCTCCTGACATGGATTGAAACTATATCCTACATTTTCAGACAGGGAAAAAAAAAATCATGTTAACTGTGAACTGCCTAACGTAAAAGGTAGAATGAAATTGGTTCCAAGCTAGCTTGAGAACAAGTTTACTATCACTTTTAACCATTTCTGATGCTTGAATTTTGAATATTAAATATCAATTATGTGCAGTTGTAGATTAAATGTCATATTAAACACCAGAATAACAGTAGAAAAAAAATTCTTCACCTAGAGCGAAACTTACCTCCTTCTTCAAGTGAGCAACAGTGGTTGACCTGCCCAGATTATTAACTGGTAACATATTGCTGAGGTAGTCCTGAAAAGCATAACATTACGCATCTTATGGCAATTTCCAAGGGGCAATATCATGCTACTCAAGGTAGGAATATTATTCCAAGGAACATCTATTCAAATCATGCCCAATCTACCCCACATGTTATTGCTTTCTTTCTTTCTCAATCAATTGATGAGAAAGAAAGTAGGTAATGAAATTTTGAAACTATGGAAAGAGAAAGGCAGTATTTGATCCATTTTTAGGATTATTGATCAGGTATTACTTGTACAGGAAGCAACAGAATAAACTTGTCGCATTTAGAAAAAGTAATACCACTTATTATTGCTCACATTGTACTTTCTTGGTAGTTCACTAGAGCTGGCAGTCAAATTTCCCCTAAAATCTTCTGCAAATTTTTCATCGGCTAGTTTTTTCAAGAGACTTTGCACTTCTGACGGCGACAAAGAGGAGTATTGCAGCTGTTTTAAATAAACAACATCTTTCCCACCAATCTTCACTCCAACAATTATGTGTGTGCCATATTTCTCAATAAAGCTGAAATTGACAACATGAAAACCATGTATAACACAGAAGAATATAAGCGAAGAGTTAGGCTTGTCTACTCAACAGCTATTTACTCAACACTGAAGTCATACCAATCAGGTCCACTTGGAAACAGTATCAAATGCCAGTCAAAAACCAAACTTCAAAATTAATAGTTTCATATTTTAGATGGTTCTTTCTATTGGAACTAATTTTTTTTTTCCTTAATACTTAGCTGCATAGCCCAAGAAAATCCAGGCTTATGGAACACCAAACTCGAGGCCCCCCCACATTATAAAAATAACACATTGATGTCACCCCTTGTGGGTACATGATCGTAATATACCTAAGTAGCAATTACAAACCATTAGTGGTACCGACAATCAGCTGTCCATCACACCTTCAATTTTTTGTTTTTTGGTCTGGAGCTAATAATGTTCAATGCTTGATTAAAGCTTGGTAGGTCTTAGGCATACTAATAAACTACAGGACAAGCAACTGGAAATTAAAAGAGCACACACCCCCAATCCAACAACCCAGAGGGAAGGAGAAAGAAGAAGGTGCGGGAAAGAAAAGGTTTTACTTTGCCAATGCCAGTGGGTCCCAGGTGGAAGGCAGGTCCGTCTTGACTTGTTCTTGCAACAACAAATGAGACCTTGTTATCTCTACACTGTACAATTCAACAAACCACCCATCAAAGCAAACACTCTTAGTTGAAGCTGCATCTTTCTGCCAGCAGCCCTTTAAATCAAACATGGAGTTGAACAATCCCGAGGGAATTTTACCGCGTAGAGAAAGCGACTGGTTCAACTGCTCTGCCATCTTTAAATTGAAAAAATAAAATAAAAAAGTACGTCACATGTACTTGATTCCTATATTCACAGTTCAAAGTTTGAATTTCTGAGTTGGCTTGGAGCTAGTTGTAAAGATATTGCATCGTTCTATGATTAAATTGCTTTAAATTGAGGATAATTTTGAGCTCAATAGATGCTTGAACATTTATATACAATCCCCAAAAACAAATAATAGAAAAAAAAAAGTAAATTCCCTGAAAAAAAATAATACCTGATGAAAAGAAACAACATCAGAGCGAAACCTCATCCTCTCACCCTTATCAGACTTAATCACATCAGGTACCCCCTTAACCACGACACCACCAGGCAAGAACAGATCACGCAGCACCGTCCGATCACAGCCAAAATCCAGAATTCGTCCGGGCTTGACGCGTGGCAGCCATAGGTCGGATGTCAGGTCGTAGCCACACCCCACAGTCGCCACAGCTCTCTCGGCCACCGTTTGCGCGCAGTCCGGAGAAAGAGCGCGACTTGTCCCTGGTATCATGACTAGTATCGCTCCGTGGAAAAGGGGTAGAGAGAAGGAGAAGGAGAAAAGATGGAAGGGAGACAGCCGCGTCTGGACTTGCGGTTACTGGTGTCATGGCTTTTGATTGGAATTCCACAGCTTCACTCGTCAAAGTGTGTGTTAGCTGGAGAGCGGGAACTGTGAAAGCTACTGATGTTTTAACTGGAGACGATTTCTGTGCGAGACAAGAACTGGAGAGTCAACGTTGACCAAGATATCCAATTTCCTTATGGTTCCCGATAGGGGTGCAACGGGTATGAAATGGGTCAGATGAAAGTATTTTCCTACTCTTACCCGTTAAGTTCAGAAAAAAAAAATCTCATTCTTACTCCGTATCTGACAAAGGGTATAAAATAGTCTTTATTCATATATTTACCGTTAACATAACGGAAAAAATATATGATAAACTAACGAAAAACGAGTATCATTCCTAGTTCGGAGTATCCATCACCTCACCGCAGATCCGGATCCGCTGCAATAATGCTTGTGTTTTGTTGCGATGTCATAATATCTCTATCCAACTCTGCTCACTATAAATCAAACGGCCAATGCAGTTCAGGGGACAGGTAGGTAGTATCGCGAATTAGCGATGTGCGGGGCCTGGGAAGAAAAGGTCTAAAAGGCCTCAAGTCAAGGGTCGCTGTGTTAACCGGGTCCACACTTCACAGGGACAACGATTTTTTTTTTTATTGTTAGAATTTAAAAATAAAAAATGAAAATACTGGTGCGGTTTGAATAAAATCTCGTATTCTAGCACAAACGCTTCTCAAGAAGGATTTCTCACAGAAAGTTGTTTTATTTTTTTTATATTAATGATCGATTTTCTGATAAAGTAAAATGATGTCAAAATTTAAAACATCGATTTCTGATGATGTAACTTTATAAAGCGTTTCTTTTTCTTTTTTTGCCGAGAAAAACATTTCTCCGAAAAATATTTTAGTAAGAGAAAACTGTTGTGAAAACATTTGTGTATGAATACGTGATTTTTGTAGTTTTATTTTTATTTTTTTATAAATGCTAACAATAAAAAATAAAAATAAAAATTGGCACGGGAACGGCTAGAATAGAGATTTGTTTTAATGAGAAAAAAATGTTGTAATTACTCCGGTATTTGTTGAATTCATTTCAATACAATATCTGCCGTGATTTTTATTTTTACCCAAAAAAAAATATATTTTAATATAAATAACCAGGTTTTTAAAAGATTTTTATTTCTACCCAAACCGCTAGGATTCCTAGCGGCCTGAATTCTTAATTCGAACCGCTAGGATTCCTAGCGGCCCGAATCTCTTTTTTGTTTCGCCTAACTTTGGTTCCATGAATTGCCTTTGGTTTTTGTCTCTTTTGGTTATTAAACTCGATAATGATATATGAATACGACTAGGTAGCAGATGCAGCCGAGATCTTTATTAATATCCAAAGTTTAATAGAAATTAATATTTTATGTTCATAATTCTGAATTTTCGCCAAAAATGTTCAAGCCGGCTTACTCTTTTCTTTTTTAGAGACATTATGAAGAGCAAAATAATAAAATCTAACACTGAAAATTTAAATTTTTTGTTTAAATTTTTTGTTAGATTACTTCTTTTAATTTATAATTAGCATATTTATACTAAAATACACTAGATTACATGAAATTATGTTGAATTACACTATATTACAATAAATTATGTTGAATTACGTTAAATTACAATAAATTAAAATAACTTCGCTAAATTACAATAAAGTAGAGCTGAGTCTACTTTAGCGTAATTTACCGTATTTCAGCATAATTAGCGAAGTTATTGTAATTTAGCGCAATTTAACGTAATTCAACATAATTTATTGTAATATAGTGTAATTCAACATAATTTCATGTAATCTAGTGTATTTTAGTATAAATATGCTAATTATAAATTAAAAGAAGTAATCTAACAAAAAATTTAAATTTTCAGTGTTAGATTTTATTATTTTGCTCTTCATAATGTCTCTAAAAAAGAAAAGAGTAAGCCGGCTTGAACATTTTTGGCGAAAATTCAGAATTATGAACATAAAATATTAATTTCTATTAAACTTTGGATATTAATAAAGATCTCGGCTGCATCTGCTACCTAGTCGTATTCATATATCATTATCGAGTTTAATAACCAAAAGAGACAAAAACCAAAGGCAATTCATGGAACCAAAGTTAGGCGAAACAAAAAAGAGATTCGGGCCGCTAGGAATCCTAGCGGTTCGAATTAAGAATTCAGGCCGCTAGGAATCCTAGCGGTTTGGGTAGAAATAAAAATCTTTTAAAAACCTGGTTATTTATATTAAAATATATTTTTTTTTGGGTAAAAATAAAAATCACGGCAATATCTGGTACAATTTGATATGAGTTGTCAGTTTTAATCTGGCACGAATCTTAAAACGGATTTCTATCTAAATAGACACTGAATTTCAATCGCTCAGCTAGGAATTAATGAGAACTAATTGTATTAAGAGATTAGTAAAATCTCATTTGACACATACTATATTATTTTATATGGGATAATAATGTGGAAATCTCTCTTACATATTTTTTGCATTTTCTTATTGTGCCGCTTCAAAATGGGTTATTAAATTATAATAAAAATTTGAAGGATGATGTAATGAATGAGAAAATTATTTCTTCTATTAATTGTATTGATGTTAATAGGAAGGTTATTCTTTTGACTAGTTAAAAGACTTTTAATGTAACTTTTTGAATGATAGGTTACGAAAATTAGTTAGATTGTAATAATTAAATTAAATTAGTATCTGCTAATTAATTTTGAGCTCGTAAGAAAATATAGAATAGTATCCACTAGGAATGTGTACATCAATTGTGACATGCTAAAGACTATTTCAAATGTGGATAAGCTGTGTCTACATCGATTGAATTCGCAGATATCTCAAAATTCTTCCTGCATGAATCTCAAAGTACATACTGACTCCAGCATTCCGAATAAACGGCGACGAAAATTTGATCCGAGTTTATCTATCTAAAAATGTGAGATATCAGATATTTCATAGGATACGGACTCGTGACATTTTGGGCAAGTCCACCGTTTATCATGGTGTATACTTGCATTTGTTCTCTTGTTCAACATTCATAAAAATTTCTCAATCTTTTTGGTTCTTAATATATATATATGAATCTGGCTAATATGCTACATGTAGCATAGAGGGCTCCGTGAAACGGCTTAATATTTCAGTTTTCAAAATTCTAATGGTCGATCCGAACCGTTCAACATGATCTCCATATGAATATGTACTTGCAAACTAAATTTTACATTTTTAGAATTTTTTACTATTTTTTTAGATAGGTAGAAAATCACTTGATCTGAAAATTATGTACCATTCAGATCAAGTGATTTTCTACCTATCTAAAAAAATAGTAAAATTTTTAAAAAAAATGTAAAATTTGGTTTGCATGTACATATTCATATGGAGATCATGTTGAACGGTTCGGATCGACCATTAGGATTTTGAAAACTCAATTTTTGAGCCGTTGCACGGAGGCCCTCTATGCTACATGTAGTACCGTAGCCAACTCCTATATATATATATATATATATATATAGAGAGAGAGAGAGAGAGAGAGAGAGTGGCTAATATCAAAACATTTGCACCAAGGCTCTCGTGCAACCAAGTCGTTTTCGGATTTTCAAAGTCCAAGCAGTCGATCCGAACCGTTAGATGTTTAATCTATATTAAAATATGCTTGGAGACCAAATTTTACATTTTTTGGAATTTTTTTTACTATTTAATACGCCACTTTGAAAATTGCTGATCCGGGCGAACTGTAAAAACAGTGCAACCAAATTCTGGACCATGTGATCAGCAATTTTCAAAGTGGCTTAATAAATAGTAAAAAAATTCCAAGAAATGTAAAATTTGGTCTCCAAGCAGATTTTAATATAGATTGAACATCTAACGGTTTGGATCAACTGTTTGGACTTTGAAAATCCGAAAACGATTTGGTTGCACGAGGGCCTTGGTTCAAACGTTTTGATATTAGCCACTCTCTCTCTCTCTCTTTCTATATATATAGAGAGAGATAGACTATGGTGAGTTGTGAAGTAAAACTACTTCACGCCATATTTTTATTTTGAAAATCTAAACAACTTATCCGAACCGTTCAACATATTCTAAATATTGAAATGTGCTTGGAGACTAAATTTTACATTTTTTTTGAATTTTTTTACTATTTATCAAGCCATTTTGAAATTGATGATCCACTGTGAATAGTAAAATACAGTAAAAAATTCTGGACCACCGATCAGCGATTTTCAAAGTGGCTTAAAAAATAGTAAAAAAATTCCAAAAAATGTAAAATTTAGTCTCCAAGCATGATACCTCGCATATTTAGTCTATTTTAGGCCTATTTTAGTACCAGATTCGTGCCATAATTCACCAGAATTATGTGCATTCCATTGTTATATCTTTAGAATTTGGTACTGCTGAGTGTTTGTTTGTTTTCTGCAGGTTTGGAGCAAAACACACGAAGAAATGGCGATTCACATGATGAGGTACGACCCTTACCAGGCTTGGTACGGGTCGGACCATACTTAGCCGTTTTCAGCTCTTCACGCCTGGTACGGCCAGGCCGTACCAAATTGGTACGGGCCGTACATGAAGGCGTCCTGACAGATTCAAATTTGGGCAGAGGCTATTTAAGGCGGGGAACTCTCCAGATTTCGTATCCAATTCATTCCAGATAGATCTGAGAGCTCAGTAGGAGAGAGAAAGAAGGCTAAGGAGCTGAAAGCAAGAAGGAAAGAAGAGGAAGAGGCGAAACTCGACGGATCTAGCTTCCTCCTCCATCTCCCTTCAATCCATGGCTATCTCTCTTCCTCTTATTGTATTTTTAGACATTGCTATGTGCTGTGAGTAGATCCTTTTAGTTTCTAGGGTTAGAGATCGAATCTTGATTTGTTTTGACTTTCTTTGACTTTTACTTTGTATGAACTCTTTAGTTTGATTGATTGTGATTTTCATTGTTATATCTTGCTTTGCTTGCTGTGATTGTTGTATGATGTCCCTTTAGGTTTAGATCGAACCTATCAAGGTCATGTGATCATCTCAATCTCTCATCCAATTCAAGTACATAGGGTAGAATAGTTCGAATTGAAGCCGAAAGGTTGAATTCTCCTCTAATCGACAGATTAGAGGGTGCCTTAGACATCTAATCAATCAGCTAGGGTAGATCTGTACCAACATACGATGGTTGAGGTGTAGAAACCCTAAAAGGCTCTCAATTGCATTCCAACCTAGATCTTGATCCAACAAACGACGGTTGAGGGTTAGGAACCTTAGGTATGGTCTATTGAACCTTTCTAAAGAGTTTAGCACAAGGTACCAGCAAGGAAATGCATTTACTCGAACTGGTAGGTTCTGTTCTGGGAAGCCGGTACGGGTCTTACCAGGGTGGTACGGCCTAGCCTTACCAAGTGAGGTACGGCCTAGCCGTACCTACTTAGTACGGGCCGTACCACTAGAGGCAGATCAGAGATGAAGTCTTAAACCCTGGAAACACCTTTTATCCATAATCAAAACACAATTTACATTTGTTCTAAACATTTTGTTACATCTTCTTCAATTGTCTGAACAGTTTGATTTGATACCTTAGGAAATTAAATACCAAACAAAACCCTTTCAACTTCTAGTTTTCAATCAAGTTTAGATAGAACTTAACCGAGTGATTAGCCGTCTCTGAGGATCGATACCCGATTATACTACACGATAGGGGTTGTGCACTTGCATCCCTTACTCGTGGAGTGTTAACGTGGTTTTAAAAGGTACGCTCTCAAGCGTACCGAAACTTGCGTTGCACTTTGCTGCGAACAAGTTTTTGGCGCCGTTGCCGGGGACGGTAACCAATTGCTTAGTTAGGTTTTATCTTACTTAGTTGATCTAGATTTTATTTTGTATCTTTATTGCTTTTCTTATTCAAAAAAATACTAAAAACTGGCTTTTGAACCCCCCCCTGCAGGCAAATACAGGCTGACATACAATCTGAGAAGCAAGGGGCCCCTATTCGACCAAACTCCTCCAGACTCAGCTGACACTGCTCAGCCACTCTCTGGTACGGCCCGCACAGACTCAGGTACGACCAGGCCGCACCAACCAGGTCCGACCCGTACCAAGACTGGTCCGACCCGTACCAACACACCAGAACCCGAAAAGATGGCTGAGGCAGACAACGAAGCCCGATTGAGAATGGAGGCAGAGGCCAGGGAAAGAGAAAGAGAAAGGCGAGAAGATGAAGGCCGACTGACAGACGATGATGAGGATGTCTTCATGCCTCGAACGCTGCGAGAGTTCAACGTGCCGAGAGCTGGAGACGTGCGAGGTGCAATCCGGCTGCCACACATTCCAGGACAGCAACCGAACTTCAATCCGGGAGTTGTCAACATGGTGCAGCAGAACACCTTCCACGGACTCGACCACGAGGACCCGCACGCTCACATCCAGACCTTCCTCGAGTGCATCACGACCATCAAAACCAACGGTGAGAATGCTGATTACACCAAGCTTGCTTTATTTCCATTCACTCTTAGGGATAAGGCCAAGAAATGGTTGGGGTCTTTGCCTAGGGACTCGGTTAGAAATTGGAAGGAATTGTCCAAAATGTTTCTGACCAGATTTTTCCCTCACAAGAGGACAGCCAAGGTAAGACATGACCTGACCAGTTTTAGGCAGATTTTTGATGAACCCCTGAACGAGGCTTGGGAAAGGTTTAGAGAAATTCAGTACTCTTGTCCACACCACGGTATACCCGACTGGCTTTTAATTCAAACGTTTTACGACGGCCTGAACGAGAGCACACGTGCTTACGTGGACGCTGTTGCGGGAGGCGCGCTGATGACAAAGGAGCCTTTAGAGGCTATGAACTTGATCGACAGCATGGCGCAAAACCAGCAGTGGTCCGGCCGCGACACGTCACGCCAGCGAGGAAGCCAAGGAGGTAGCCAAGGAGGAGGCAAGTACGAGCTAGACCACATCACAGCTCTCACCGCCAAGATGGACGCCATGCAGCGGGCGATGGACAAGCTCAGTGTCAAGGCAGTCGAACAGCAACCTCAAGTCTGCGTCATGTGCGGAGACGAGAGGCACGCATATGAGCAATGCCCGCTGGTGCAACAAGACGAGGAGAGTGAGCAGGTCAACTCTCTCAACAACGAGCCTTCTTTCTTCCCACGACCTCCCTTCAGTCGATCCTATTCCAAGGACCATGTTGAGCAGCAACACTGGAGGTCGAACCAAAACAACCCTGCGCCTTTCAACAACTCTTCGTTTAGACCCCCCTTCCAAAACAACAGCTTCCAAAGGCCGCAGTACAACAACAACAACAACTGGAACAATCGGACGAACAACAATGGAAACTACCCTCCTCAAAGCAACAACGATTGGAGACCCCAAGCTTCGAGCAGCAACAGCAACAATGACAACAGGAGCTTCTACCAGAACGCTTCCTTTCCCAATCAAGGCAACCGAGCAGCCCCATCTGGCCCCTCAAAGTCAATTGCGCCTACCGGAGTGGACGACTTCACTCACGAGCAGGGCAAGATGAATCAGATGATGTGGGAACATATGCAGAGCATGTCCACTCAGATGGCTGCTCAACAAAATCAGATGGCTGCTCAAAACAAGTTGCTGGAGCAGCTGAGCCAGATAGTCACCTCGAGCCACTCTCGACCCGGGAAGCTTCCAGCTCAACCCGAACCAAATCCAAGAGAAGAGGCTAAGGCGATCACTCTGAGAAGCGGGACCCAATACGACGAGCCACCAATGCCAAGTGAGGGCACAGTTGATCCGATTCTCGACGCGACACCTGACGCGACTCCGACCCCTGAGTCAATTCCACTGAAGGAGGTTAATCCAGAACGAGCTGAGGTCACCCAACCTCAAGCGAGTGCAGATTGCACCAGCTCGGCAAGACATGCACAACCTCCACCCAAAGCGTCAGGTGATCAGAAGAAGAAAGGGGCCGAGAAACCACCTCCATACCGGCCACCTGTTCCATTCCCCCAACGATTGGCTGAGACCAGACTGAACGAGCAATTTGCCAACTTCGCAAACGTCATCAAGCAGCTGCAGATCACCATTCCTTTCACTGACGCTCTGACTCAAATGCCCACCTATGCCAAGTTTCTGAAGGACATTCTTTCTAACAAGAGAAGCTTAGAGGGGCACGCGACAGTCAAGCTGACGGAGCAGTGCAGCGCAATCCTGAAGAGTGAGCTACCTCCCAAACTGGACGACCCTGGAAAGTTTTCCATCCCGTGCACCATTGGGAAGGCGACGATCAAGAAGGCCCTGTGTGATCTAGGAGCGAGCGTGAGTCTCATGCCACGCACCATCTATGATCGCATAGGAGTGGGGGAGCTCAAGCCCACGAGGATGACATTGCAGTTGGCGGATTCTTCAGTCCGACTTCCACTTGGTGTGGTGGAGGATCTGCCAGTTCAAGTCGGGAAGTTCTTCGTGCCCGTCGATTTCGTCGTCATGGAGATGGAAGAAGACAAGGAAGTCCCAATCATCTTGGGGCGACCTTTTCTGAGTACAGCCGGCGCGATTATTGACGTGAAGCAGGGCATCCTGACTCTGAATTTCGGGGGAGAGAAGGTGAAGTTCCAGATCGACCGTGCCATGAGATATCCGTCGCGATCTGAGACATGTTTCCGGGTTGACAGGACCGAGGAGTACCTGGCTGATCTAGTCAAGGACTACTTTCTCGACCAAGTCAACAACTCGCTACGCCAAGACGCTGAATTCCTCTCAAAGTTGCCAAGCGAGGCGAGCGAGTCGATTTGTGCAGCAGATGCGATTCCTGAGGATCTGGAGGATCGTACATCACACTCTGAGACGATGAGTGAAGCGGAGACTGCCAAGGCCGACACCTCGACAGCACACGAGTCTGATCACCCAGATGCGACTCGTGTCAATGATCAGCCTGAGCGTCCGACTCCCGAACTCAAGCCTCTCCCAACCAATCTCCGATACGAGTTCCTCGATCCAGAAAAGTCTTGTCCCGTGATCGTCAA
Source organism: Carex littledalei (assembly GCA_011114355.1). Lineage (NCBI taxonomy): Eukaryota > Viridiplantae > Streptophyta > Magnoliopsida > Poales > Cyperaceae > Carex > Carex littledalei. The sequence continues at coordinate 11,386,619 of CM022087.1, forward strand.
TGCGAGTCTGAACCCCGATCAAACCGCCAAACTGCTTGAGAAGCTGCGATTTCACAAGGGCGCGATTGGGTACTCGATCAAGGACTTGAAAGGGATCAACCCAGCCATCTGCTCACACCGGATTCTTCTCGAGGATGATCACAAGCCGTCTGTGGAGCACCAGCGGCGACTCAACCCCAACCTGAAAGAGGTGGTGAAAAAGGAGATTCTCAAACTCCTGGACGCAGGCATCATCTATCCCATCTCTGACAGCAAGTGGGTGAGTCCCGTTCACGTGGTGCCCAAGAAGGGAGGCACGACAGTGGTGCGCAATGAAAAGGATGAGCTAGTCCCTACTCGTGTGGTGTCTGGGTACCGCATGTGTATCGACTACAGGAAGCTCAACAATGCCACGCGCAAGGATCACTTCCCACTGCCGTTTGTCGACCAACTCCTTGAAAGGCTGGCGACTCATTCTCATTTTTGCTACCTTGACGGGTACTCAGGATTCTTTCAGATCCCCATTCACCCGAACGACCAAGACAAGACCACCTTCACATGTCCCTACGGTACATTCGCATACCGTAGGATGCCATTCGGTCTCTGCAATGCACCTGCCACCTTCCAAAGAGCCATGATGGCTATCTTCTCAGATTTCATTGAGAAAGAGGTTGAGGTCTTCATGGACGACTTCTCTGTCTATGGGACCAGCTTTGACTCATGTCTAGCCAACCTCTGCAAAATTCTGGAGAAGTGCGAAGAAGTCAACCTAATCCTCAACTGGGAGAAGTGTCACTTCATGGTCCAAGAGGGAGTCGTCCTTGGACATGTGGTGACCTCAAAAGGGATTGAGGTTGACAAAGCAAAGGTGGAGGTGATCGAGAAGCTGGAGATCCCAACGAACGTCAAAGCTGTGCGAAGCTTTCTGGGACACGCTGGCTTCTACCGCCGTTTCATCAAGGACTTCTCGAAAATCGCAAAACCATTGACCAACCTGCTCATCAAGGATTCTGATTTCATCTTCACGCAGGAGTGTGTCGATTCGTTTTGCCGATTGAAGGAAGCCCTTGTCTCAGCACCCATCCTGCAGCCTCCAGACTGGACCTTGCCATTTGAGCTGATGTGCGATGCGAGTGATTACGCTGTGGGAGCCGTTCTTGGGCAGCGGAAGGAGAACAAGCCATGTGCTATCTACTACGCTAGCAAGGTGCTAGACCCTGCCCAGATGAACTACACGACAACCGAAAAGGAGCTTTTGGCTGTCGTGTTCGCTCTCGACAAGTTTAGATCCTATCTGGTTGGCTCCAAGATAGTGATCTACACTGACCACGCCGCACTCAAGTATCTGTTGAGCAAGCAGGATGCCAAACCTCGCCTGATTAGGTGGATTCTCCTCATGCAGGAGTTCGATATCGAAATCAGGGACAAGAAAGGAGTCGAAAACACTGTGGCTGACCATCTGTCCCGGCTTCGCTGGGAAGATGAGGGCTCTTGTAGCCTGCCAATTGATGACTCGTTCCCTGATGACCAATTCCATTCGATTTCTGCCATGGAGGAGATCCACTCGGTCGATACACCGATGCACGCGACTCATGCGTTGCAAGATCGGACGTTCCATGCCACTGACCGAGTGAACACCAAGTCGGCGCCCTGGTATGCAGACATTGCGAACTTTCTCGCCTCAGGAGTACTTCCTCCTGACATGTCATACCAGCAGAAGAAGAAGTTGCGATCGGATTCCAAGTTCTACTTCTGGGACGACCCCTACCTCTTCAAGATTGGCGTTGATGGCGTCTACCGTCGATGTGTGCCATACGACGAGACGCGCTCCATTCTTGAGCACTGCCACTCCTCGGCCTACGGAGGACACGCTTCATTCTCCAAGACTGCTTCAAAGGTCCTGCAATCCGGCTTCTTCTGGCCTTCACTCTTCAGAGATGCTAGGACCTTCGTCGCAGCTTGTGACAAGTGTCAGCGCACCGGGAACATCTCCAAGAGGAATGAAATGCCTCTCACCTCTATTCTAGAGGTAGACATCTTTGATGTCTGGGGCATTGATTTCATGGGACCGTTTCCACCCTCGTGTGGGAACGAGTACATCCTGGTGGCAGTTGACTACGTCTCCAAGTGGGTGGAGGCAGTGGCGTGCAAGAATGCGGACTCCAAGGCAGTGAAACGACTGTTCACTGACACCATCTTCCCTCGCTTTGGAGTCCCGAGAGCCGTCATCAGTGACGGTGGCAAGCACTTCATCAATCGCCAATTTGACAATCTCCTCAGTCGCCATGGAGTCACTCACAAGGTGACCACATCCTACCATCCTCAAGCCAACGGTCAAGCCGAGATTTCCAACAGAGAGATCAAGTCTATCCTGGAGAAGACCGTGGCTCGCACGAGGAAGGATTGGTCACTCAAGCTGAGTGACGCACTTTGGGCCTACCGTACAGCCTTCAAAACTCCGATTGGGATGAGCCCTTTCAAATTGGTGTACGGAAAGTCCTGCCACTTGCCCGTGGAAATTGAGCACAAGGCATACTGGGCCACACGGGCCATCAACATGGACTTGCTCTCAGCTGGAGAGAAACGCATTCTTGACTTGCATGAGTTAGAGGAGATGCGTCTCAATGCCTACGAGAACGCGAGAATGTACAAGGAAAGGACCAAACAAGTTCACGACAAGCGCATCATGCCTCGTGAGTTCCATGAGGGAGACTTGGTCCTCTTGTTCAATTCTCGACTTAGGCTCTTTCCAGGGAAGCTGAGGTCCAGATGGTCCGGTCCATTCCGGGTGAGGGCAGTGTTCCCGTTTGGCACTGTGGAATTGGATAACAAGGAGGGGCAGACTTTCAAAGTCAATGGTCAGCGTCTCAAGCACTACATTGCTGACCATCCCCAAGAAATGCGAGTGAGCTTGGATCTCTCCGATCCATCTCCAACCAAAGCCTGAAGAGAGAAGGTCGAGCTCGAGACCTAAAACGAGCGCTCCTTGGGAGGCAGCCCAAGCCATTTTTACCTGTTTTGCATCTTAGGAACAGTTAGACATGCATTCATTCTTCTTCATTGCATCACGAGCGGCTTGAGAAGTCACGAGAACGAGAAACGAGAATTTCTGAGGGTGGTACGGCTAGGCCATACCACATTGGTACGGCCTGAAAATTGAAGGGTTGGTACGGCCCGTACCAATTTGGTACGGCCAGGCCGTACCTAGGTCAGAATCGCGAACCGACGCCTTCCCTTCCGCCTTTTTCCTTTTTAAACCCGACCCCCCCCCCCGCACCCCTTCCCCTTCCCAGCCGCACCTCTCAATCTACTCTCTCTTCTCTCCCTCTCCTCTCCATTTTCTCTCCTTCTCCACTCATTCTACCTCTCTTCCACCCTAACCGAGCACAAGGAGCACCGGCCACCCAACCGAGCACTTCACCGGTCCGAGCCGCACTTCTCTTCGGTCCGACCCGCACTTATCTTCGGTCCGACCCGCACCTTCTTGCTCTCGGTTAGTCCTTCTCCTTCCATTTTCTTTGTTTCTCTCCATTTTCGTGCTTTCCTCTCTTCCTTGCTCGGTTCTGCCCATTTTTTGTCAAACCCTAACCTGGTACGGCCCACCCGTACCAGGTAGGTACGGCCCGTACCAGCCTCTGAACTGACACCAACTTGGTTACCCAAACCCCATTTTCTGTCACTGGTACCAGATTGGTGCGGCCATTACCAGCCAACACCAAAACCCTAGGTTTGGTACGGCCCGTACCAACCCGTGCGGCTAGGCCGTACCTACCTAGGTCAGGCCAGGCCGTACCTCTTAGGTCAGACCAGGCCGTACCTACCCCGTTGCGCTCCCTCTGAACCAACCAACGTCACTCACGACTGCCCGAGATGAGTCGACGTTCCTCTCGCTCCTCCACACCCTCTGACGCCTCCATCCCTTCCGCCACTGGCCCGATGGCCAACGTCCCTCCTGCTGACGCCCCCACGTCATCTCATCACTCCCACCGGAGTGCGTCTCGGGGTGACTCCCGCGCATCTCGCCACTCCCAGGAGAGTGCAGCCAGGACCCCCACCTACTATGAGGGTGAGACCACATCCAGTGAGTCTCCATCCGTTCACCAGAGCCCACAGGAGAGCCCCTCTTACCATCCATCTGCTGACCAGGACCAGGGCTCTGACGAGGCCTCCGACCACGCCTCTGACTCCATGGGCACCGATTCGGCCACCTCTGATGCCACCCAGCGTGCCGACGCATACACCGCGGAGTACTTCCTCATTTCGACCCGACAGCAGCTCAAGAATTTTGAAATCCTTCTGACGAAGACGGTCAACAACACGAGGATTGTCGATTTCTCTGCTCTTCAGGCGATGGGCCTAGAGGACGAGTTCCGCCGCATCACCACCCGGGTCGGGATCACTCCAGCTTTCTGGGAGATCGCCCAGAGGGGTTACAAGAAGCTCACCTTGGAGTTTCTTTCCTCTCTGGAGCTCAAGTTTTCGCGGAACCACCACCCGTTCATCAGGTTCCGCATGCTGAGTGAGACCCGCCGCGTCTGGCTACATGACTTGAGGGAGTGGTTTGGCTTTGAGCCGAACCCGACTACTGATTCCCTCTCTTTCTCTGGGGAGTTGACGCGCGACACCTTCTGGGAGCTGATCTCTGGCGCACCAGCCGGGTCAGCTTTCAACAAAGAGTACAAGCAGCTCAAGGTCCCACATCCTGTCATCCGGGTCCTGCTGCGTATCCTCGGTTGCACAGTTTTTGCACGTGGCGAGACATTCGCCCGTGCTAATGTTGAGGATCTGCAGCTGGTGGATCATATGCTGCGCCCCGACAGCACTCTCGAGCGGCCCGATCTGATGCTCGCCATGATCCGCCACTGGATCGACATCCAGAGGCAGCCCAAGCCGCGTGGCACTCTCTACATCTCGGCCTATGTCACTCTGATCGCTGAGCGCTTACACATCCAGATCATCGGCGACGAGGAGTGCCGGAGCTCCCGATCTCTCTCTCTCTCTCAGTTCACCTCCTATAAGTTCATCGAGTCAGCAGCAGGACGCGATGGGCGAGGTGCTTGGGCTTGGCGCATGCCTGACCAGCATACCCGATACATCATGCCATTCCCGGTCACTCTCTCCTTCACTGACCGGAGCACTTGGTTTTTCCGCCGTCCGCCCCGCGTGCTGCCTGCCCCTGAGTTCCCACCCCCACCTCCACCCCCTCCACCACCACCGCATGGCGATGAGGACATGCTCGATGCCACCACCTCTCCAGTCCAGGCTCCGTTTGAGCCGTTGCATCCTCTCTCTCCTCATGTGCCACCTTTCCCCAGCCAGGCTCCCCCCTTCTTCGAGCAGGTACATCCCTCACCCTTTGGTGCAGGTACCTCTTTCTTTGGAGCTGGCCCTTCCACGTACCAGACTGGCCCATCCACCTCCACCTACGCTGCCGGCCCATCCACCTCTGCCTACGCAGCCGGACCCTCGACCTCCTACAGTCGACCCGTGTATCCCCCTCCTCTCTCTGAGCCCACCATCCAGGATGTCTACCACCTGATGTACGGCATGCGTCAGGAGCAGGGTGTTGCACTCTATGAGCAGGGTGCTGCCATTCGTGAGCAGGGCGCCATACTCCAGGATCTCACGCGGCGGGTGACTGGGATAGAGCAGCGGTTTAGCGACTGGCTCTGGTATGACCCCCCTGAGGACTGATCAGGTTCGCTCTCTTTTCCCCGAGCTTCTTTTATCTCTTTTATCTCATCGTCTTGAAGCATTGAGGTCAATGCTCAGGCTAAGCTTGGGGGGATGACATTTGCATTTAGGTCATGTTTACTTTACCGTTATTTTTCTTGCATTTTTTCGTATTTTCGTGCATTGTTAGGTGAAGATTTGCGTGAATTGCTAGAATTGAGAATAACTTTGAAACAATTTAGTTGTGATTAGGATAGACCTGAGTGAATTGGAACTAACCCATGATTGGTTATTGAACTACTTAGGTTGAGATGTTTTTAATAATGGAAACGATGAAACAAACTTAGAATTGAATCGAACGAGATTATTCGAAAAAAACTGAACTGTGCCTTTAGGAATTGGGATTTTCAAATTAAGAAAGTTTGGAATATCCATTGGTATGAATGAATACCAATAGATGTGTGTATTCATGGTATGAGCAAACCAAAAAGAAATGAAAAAGAATAAAAAGAAAAAGAAAAAGAAAAGAGAAATGAAAAAAAAGATGGAGAACATAAGAGTACTGGCAATAAGCCTCGAATGGGCGCCTTTGAGCTCGTCTCCCAATTAGAAATAAAGAAAGAAAATTTTGCTCATACCAACACACTTCGTTCGCAACTTTCTTACCCTTAAGCTTGATTCAAGCTTGGGGGAGGGCAAATGAAAAGAAAAATCACCTTGAATAAAAGCACTGATTCGGAAAAAGAATGAAATTGTTTCGATCAAACCTAGGTAATTAGTCTTTCCATTGTTAGAAGCATCTCAAAATAAGAAGTTCAATTGACCAATTGGTGGAGTGAATCAAGGTTTATAAAGGGATATTTGAATTACAACCGAATCGATTCTAGAAATTCTTGACTATAGCAAATTCACGTAGGTTTTCACATTTAGACTTGTATCTGCATTTAGATTTAGTTGTCCAGCACTTTTACCCGAGTTTGAAACTTTTTGCTTGAGGACAAGCAAAGGTTCAGCTTGGGGGAATTTGATACCTCGCATATTTAGTCTATTTTAGGCCTATTTTAGTACCAGATTCGTGCCATAATTCACCAGAATTATGTGCATTCCATTGTTATATCTTTAGAATTTGGTACTGCTGAGTGTTTGTTTGTTTTCTGCAGGTTTGGAGCAAAACACACGAAGAAATGGCGATTCACATGATGAGGTACGACCCTTACCAGGCTTGGTACGGGTCGGACCATACTTAGCCGTTTTCAGCTCTTCACGCCTGGTACGGCCAGGCCGTACCAAATTGGTACGGGCCGTACATGAAGGCGTCCTGACAGATTCAAATTTGGGCAGAGGCTATTTAAGGCGGGGAACTCTCCAGATTTCGTATCCAATTCATTCCAGATAGATCTGAGAGCTCAGTAGGAGAGAGAAAGAAGGCTAAGGAGCTGAAAGCAAGAAGGAAAGAAGAGGAAGAGGCGAAACTCGACGGATCTAGCTTCCTCCTCCATCTCCCTTCAATCCATGGCTATCTCTCTTCCTCTTATTGTATTTTTAGACATTGCTATGTGCTGTGAGTAGATCCTTTTAGTTTCTAGGGTTAGAGATCGAATCTTGATTTGTTTTGACTTTCTTTGACTTTTACTTTGTATGAACTCTTTAGTTTGATTGATTGTGATTTTCATTGTTATATCTTGCTTTGCTTGCTGTGATTGTTGTATGATGTCCCTTTAGGTTTAGATCGAACCTATCAAGGTCATGTGATCATCTCAATCTCTCATCCAATTCAAGTACATAGGGTAGAATAGTTCGAATTGAAGCCGAAAGGTTGAATTCTCCTCTAATCGACAGATTAGAGGGTGCCTTAGACATCTAATCAATCAGCTAGGGTAGATCTGTACCAACATACGATGGTTGAGGTGTAGAAACCCTAAAAGGCTCTCAATTGCATTCCAACCTAGATCTTGATCCAACAAACGACGGTTGAGGGTTAGGAACCTTAGGTATGGTCTATTGAACCTTTCTAAAGAGTTTAGCACAAGGTACCAGCAAGGAAATGCATTTACTCGAACTGGTAGGTTCTGTTCTGGGAAGCCGGTACGGGTCTTACCAGGGTGGTACGGCCTAGCCTTACCAAGTGAGGTACGGCCTAGCCGTACCTACTTAGTACGGGCCGTACCACTAGAGGCAGATCAGAGATGAAGTCTTAAACCCTGGAAACACCTTTTATCCATAATCAAAACACAATTTACATTTGTTCTAAACATTTTGTTACATCTTCTTCAATTGTCTGAACAGTTTGATTTGATACCTTAGGAAATTAAATACCAAACAAAACCTTTTCAACTTCTAGTTTTCAATCAAGTTTAGATAGAACTTAACCGAGTGATTAGCCGTCTCTGAGGATCGATACCCGATTATACTACACGATAGGGGTTGTGCACTTGCATCCCTTACTCGTGGAGTGTTAACGTGGTTTTAAAAGGTACGCTCTCAAGCGTACCGAAACTTGCGTTGCACTTTGCTGCGAACAAAGCACATTTCAATATTAAGAACATGTTGAGCGGTTCGGATCGGTTGTTTAGATTTTTAAAATGAAAATATGAGCGTGAAGTAAAAATGACCTCTTACTTCACAACTCACCATAGCCCAGCTGTGTGTGTATATATATACATATTTAAATAAAAAAACTGCTCAAATTTTAACTCCGATTCATGTCTAGTTCGAATTTAATCTCTGGATATTCATCTAATAAAGCTCCTGATTGCGTAACAAAAAGTTTCTAAGGGCAAATTCAGCTAAAACAATTTATGATTGCAGTACAAGCATTTTTTATTACGTTGATCAAAACTAAAGTTGTGAGACTTTCGTTTAATATAATCTGAGAGCTCTTAATAGAAAGCTCAGATCAAAATCAGCTCCTTGTCTTTTATTTGCACGTAGTAATTCCTATAAAAAGAATTACAGACTTAGTATAATGACATGAGTTCTAGTTTTTCTTTGAAGGAACATGTTCAATTCTCAAAAATAACATTAAAAAATATTGTGGTGTACTGGACCATTTGATGAAAAGAAAAAAAATCCTATAAAATAGGTATGCATGCATTCACAGCTGGATGATAACAGCTGATGGCAGCTCTAACCACTTGTATCACTAACCCAACCTTATAAATATATATATATATTTTAATGAAGTTTATAGCAGGTGATCGCCTGCTACTTAATAAAATAGAACTGATGATAACAACTCAGGGGTAATTTAGAGAAATTAGAGAAAAAGGTACTTTTGGACATCTCTTATCCTTTACAAAATACTTGACTGTTAACTATCCACCCTTCTATAATTAAAATCAATTACAACAAAACTTTGACAAATGCTAAAAGGGCAGAAAGAACATTTAAATCTATATAGTATATATCGAAGTGCAATAGCGCCTAATTAGTACTTGATTAAATGCAGGAACAATCAGGGGAGCAGCTTTCCTAAGGCATTACTAATTGTGAATATATCTAAAGCTATACAAAAATGAGCTGCTACATAGAACTCCTATACCTAGAAAATGACAAGATACATTTGGGAAGCATCCATGTATACTTGCAAGTTGGTGTTTTAGGTTGCATTCTGCATTGATGGAGACATCAAATGTGAACCATCTAATATTATCTCGTTCACATTTTCAGGTCTTCCTTCCGCTTGGAATCGCATTGCCTTAAGTACTGAGGCATCATCATGCATGGTAAAAGGTGTTCTGCAAAGAGAAAAAAAGATGGAAATAAAACACCACAATTAACTCAAAAAAAGAAACACAGCACTACAAGCTGTTCATGCTTCCAGAAGCTCATATCGAAACTTGTCCCTATGAAACAAGAAATGTATTCTATATAGAGGTTGATTGGATCAAAGTTCTCTCAGTGACCGAATCATCCCCATTTTCTTATTCTGATTAAAACTAGTAATGTTCATAGGTGTCGCAGACTGTTTTTCCAGTAAAAGTAACCTTGTTCTTTGCTTATATTATATGAAGGGGTACTTCAATGAACCATGAGAAGGATATTTTATAAAGACAAAATATAAGCACGAGCAAGAAATTATTCTAATCAAGATTAACATATTATACCCATTGAATTCAAAATGAATCAGGCGGGTATCCTCTGAGATATCTATTTCCACAGTTGCCAATGGGCTTGTCTGAAACCCAACATAACAAAAGAAGCAATCTATCAAAAGATATTTTAGTAGTGTTGGCATAGAAAGTGAAAATTACACAAGTAAGCTCCTTCAAAGCATAAGAGTGCAAAGCAAGTTTTTTCCCCCTCAAATTACACTAATAATTTTATTGTGCTCCATATCAACTGAATTGGCAACTAAGACCCATCATTTTTGGTACTTAAATGACCAAATAAGTGAATAACCTTAAAAAAAGAAGATAAAATCACCATAACAGAGCTTAACAATTATATTTACTGTATGCTTGGTTTTAGTTTACTTCTAAACCTAAAAAAGAAAGATAAATTATAAGATTAGGGGTAAAGTGTCTGTATTTGAAGGAAAATACTCTTACCACTGTATCAGTACAATAGGAAGCAAAAAGTTAATAGCACAAGCAGGCAAAAGATATTATGTGAACTAGTATTGCTACAGCTCAGTTATGCAATATTACTGGAATATTAGATTTTATAAAACACGTACCTTGATCAGCAAAAAAGGCAAAGCAACACCACTAGATACACTTGCTGGTCTTTCTGATTTTTGATTTCGTGAAGCAAGATTACGGAGATCCAAGTACTATATTGAACAACCAAACAGAAAAAGATAATCAATAAAGTTAGAACAAAAATGAAAAGATATCATGTTCAAAGTGGGTATGAGTTTATGTTTGTAAACTAAAATGCCCCTGACAGTCTCCTGGAAAGAGACTTCTGAATACATTTGTTGCATATTTCCTTTTTCTTTTTCAAGTAGAGAACCAGGTACCAGATGATGGATATTTGATTCATCGCTGTGTAAATTGGATTAGCTGGCAAATTTTGACCCAACCAAAACCACCTAAACCTAAACTTCAAAAGTGTTTTGAAATGCCATTGACTGAACCAGACCTAAACCTGATGCAAAATCTAGGTCACTACCCAAATATCGCTTCAACACCAATTCCTGTGACCCAAAATCAAATCCAAATAAACCTGAATATAAAATAGAAACTTTTCAAACTTAGTGTCAAATAAAATTTGTTGGGACACAAGGTTTTGTCAAATTTAGAGCATCAGCTAGTTGTTTGTCAACTAAACATCAGATATCTTACTTGGTCTTCTATTTCTTTCAAGAAATTCATCTTTTTCTGAATCCTGCTTAAGAGCTCTTTTCGGTGCTTCTAAACAAATACAGCAACATTATGAAAAATATTAAAACATGTTCATTACAACACACTAATGTTAATGAAGGTTAACAGAGGTAGGGACAGAAGGACCTAATTTAGCCATAAAACCAAATCTAAACACATCATAAAATCAAGAACTCTTACCAATGCACAAGGTTAGGTAGAATTTGCAGCATACTATGCCCAAACAGATGCTACTAATATCCAGGCTAACAGGTATATACAGCACTGAGGTTGTCAACTGATACTCTTGGATTATTTGAATTTATCCAATACTATTTTAGCTTGAAGGTGAAAGAAAATAAAAGACAAGAAAAGAGATCCTCACCTGCAACCTCTGAACATATTCAGATTTGGTATGAGGGAAGCCGATCCACCATACCTCTTTCTTGTCACGTGCAATAATTCCAATAGACTCCAGAACATTGAATGCATCATATATTCTTCGACGCAAGTTTTTCTCATCAAACTAGTTAATTAGAAGACAGCTTTCATGTTAAACAAAATAACTGTAGTTACTGCAATTTGTTCATAAGATTCATGCTAATTTGACCTTGCATATTAAGCAAGGAGCAATCCAAGATATAAGTTCCCTTCCTTGTACAAAGATTGTGAATATTTTATTAGTTAGGTTTTCAGAAATGAACCTCTATTTGCTGGCTACTGCTCTCCAAGCGGTTAATATCTGAAAGAATTTCTTCTGAGACCTATAATACAGCATCAAACTGAAGAAGGTTAGACAATAGACTAAAAAAAAATTAAAATAGGAATATGATGCATTTGCAAAAATAACAAAGCCTGTTTATCTTTATGTCCCTTGAGCACAAAAGGTACCGGATATCATATGATAACAAAAAGGACAGAGAACATGAATCAATGTAGAAAAGCATATGGAAGAAATATTTCCTGTATTTTGTTTTGCAGGTTTAGATTGGATATTTCAAGGCTTTACAGGGATGCAGAGAAAATTGTCATTGTGGACTCTTATGATCTTATGAAAAAAAACACCTTGGAATTGAACTGTTGAAGTACATTTTCACATAAGTTATTAGAAGTTACTATAAACTGATCTTCGTAGAATAACTAGGCGACATCAATTGCTACCATACACCAAGTATCAGAACCAACCAGTAGTGTGAGCCACACTGTTGTAATAACATTTTTCTCTTCCTTTCTCTCTTTTTTTCTTTTCTTTTTGCTTTGGGGGGACAGAGAAGGGGGATTAAAGGCTTAAAGGAATAAAAAGTAACTGCGCTATCCTCCTCAAAAAAGAAAAGAAAAAAAGATAAGGGTAAATTCAAATCTTGCCAGAACTGACTAGTACAGGTCCACTACCTGACTATGAATGTGTGCATTGCAGGAAAACAAAATAGCAAAAGGACGGATACAATTATACCTTTTTATAGGTTGTTCTTCCTTTAGCCTCGATCTTTTCACAAACTGAAAAATATTAGAAAACAAAGAAGATTGACAAACCTTATAATTTAACACATTTTTTAACTATAAACAAGCTTGAGCAAGTCAGCTATTGACTCAGTTAAAATGCTTCATGACAATGTCATCTAAATTTAATAATCAAGATCTAGATCAGCATATAAAAAAAGAGAATATTGATTTGCTTGAATATGCTGGTATGTTAAACACTACAAGTTGGACATAGTTTATATCTCTAACCTATTGTGCTGAACCTTCGTAGCCCCCACCCAAAGATTCTGGGCACCTTTTTCTTTTTATCTTCACCCCTACATATTTTCAAGCAAGGTCAGGAAAGCAAAGCATTCAAGGGAGAAAAACTATATATTATTTCTCATTTAGGTTAACCATGCCTTATTGTTTACCATATAACTAGCCAAAGGATATTGCAAAATCAAATTTAGCAATGAAAACAAAATAAAAAATTGATATACATAGTTGGAAGCCAGTAGGAATCTAGCGCCACATGGTAATTACAGTATCTTCCAAGTAGTGGTTCAACTAATATGCTTATGGCAATATCAAAATTGGTAAGAAGACAAGGCGCATGAGCATAAGCACATTCTTACCCACAGAAACTTGGAATTGGCAATCCTCTTGGATATGGAAACTTGTAATGTATTGTCACTACCAGACATCACTGTTCACCACAACTTTCTGAGAGAAAAAAAAAGTTCCTAAAGAGCATTTCTAAAAGGTAACATGCAATGCAGTGTATCAAATTGAGGCTCCAAACTTGCAATTGTGCTTTTTGGTAATGATACGAAAGGTGAAACAACAGTTTACAGCTTTTCAATTTGAAGCAAATATAGAACCAAGTTCAAACCTAAGCCAAAAATCTCCTATTTCTGGCCAGTATTTCATGAAAAGGGCTTTCACTGACAGATGATTTAACTTTATTGCTTGCTTGTTTTTGTTTGCTTGTGTATTCATTTCTTAAAGCTATTTTGCCTTGTCCATTGATGTTTACGGATACATACTAACACCAAATCAGCGTCAATTGAGCGACTGAGAAACAAAAATGGAAAGAAAAAAAAATTACATTCAATTGAGATTGATTGGTGAGTGGTGGCGGCTTAATATGTTTGCATGGCACAATGCACTGCACTTGAGTGGCAAAAAAAAAAACCAAGCTTGAGATAATTTTAACCTTTTTCAATGTGAAAATACATACAGTACCAAACCATTGTTAGGTTGTTTTATGTTTTAGTTTGTTGTGAATAGAAATCTTCTCCGCAAAAACACAAAAGTTCAACAAAATTGTTCAAGTGCCCCTCCGCTCCATCTCTTTTCGCCTCCACAAAAGAATGGGGAAGAGAGGAGATGAAATTCTACACCTCAATTTGTAGTACAAAAATGACCAGGTTTATACAGTGTGTTTCCCCTACTCTTTGCTTCTCACTTCTCTCTTCTGTTTTCTTTAAATTTTTATTTTTATAAACAAATAAAAAGAGCTTGAACAGGTCCTCTCCTCTCCTCTCCCCTACCTTCCTCTATTATATTCTGAGCTAGACCTTAGAAACCAAACCAAGTGGAAAGGAAAAGGGAAATAGCTAAAAGACAAAATGAGACAAAAATCAACATTGATCGCCATAGTATCTGGTAGAAATAGCATCAAATCGACCAAACCTGAAACGGGAGCAAGGTAGGGTTTAAGCTTTAGGTCTTCCCTCGCAATTTTTTTGGGAACAGGCGGGAGACGAGAGTGAAAGGAACGAGAGAGGTTGACAAAAAAAAAAGGTTTCCCTTCTTTTTGGCGTTTTGTTGGGAGAGTGAGGGAGGGGCTGTCTAATGCGTCCGGATCTCCTGAAGTAACTCAATCTTTGGGTTTTGGATTGAGACTGTCCGATTCAAATTCGTCGCTCGAGATCATCTCAGAATTCGAATTTGTTGTCGGAACGTGTGCGTTCACTTCGCGGATGGATTTCGCGGATTCGAATTGGACGGTCTCAATCCAAGACCCAAAGATTAGGTTACTTCACTAGATCCAAATTGCTGTCTAATGGCCTCTAAACGATACTCGGTTAGAACCATCCGATCCGCATCAAGTTCGTGGGAACTTGATCAACGCTGGGGGTGTTCATTGGATCCGGTTTAGTCAGTTTTGAACCGAACCGAATTAGTTTGGACCAAACGGTTCGGTATTTTCTGTTTAATGGTTCAATTCGGTTTGCTTTTTTAAATTGAATTATAATTTCAGTTCGGTTCGGTTTGGAAATTTTCAAAACTGAAATAACCGAACCGACCGAACTTTTATATATTATGAATTTGGTCCGAACCGTCCCGGTTTATTTCTTAATACTCAGTTTATTTCTTAATCAATTGTTTTAAATACTTCGGTTTATTTTTAATCCCAGTTTATTTCTTAATATCCCGGTTTATTATAAATCAATTGCTTTAAATAAAATAATTAATATATTTTGGTTTGAACCGAACAAACAGAACAAACCGAAATAAAACTTTGGTTTGGTTCGGTTCGGTTCGGTTGAAACCAGCGAGAATTTTAATGCAAATCGGATGGTTATTAACTTGCATTCGACAGATTTGGTTCGATTCTCAACGGACCGCTCCCGATTCTTTGTGGGGAGATCGTTCTTCTGAGTCGCTGTTTTTGGAATCGGGGTGCAAACGGAGCAGATAGTGGTAAAACCATACCCATATCCGCTTTTATTTTTCGGATACAGATACGGATCAGATATTAGACGGATATGTACGGATATGGATCGGATATCAGATATCCGTAGATATATATATATAAATATTGAATAGAACTAAGGTGTTCTTAAGCTCACCAAGCCTCTTTGTGAGCTTAATTCAAAAACCTATTGGATTGACTTCAAACGACACATCCAAACCGTTGAATCCGTTCTACTTCACGAGTGATGCATTTACATGTCAAATTTATAATTTTTCGAACTAGTTTAGTATAAAGTCAAGCGGTCAAAAAATAATGAAAAATTAACTCATTAAAATTAACTTATAAATCATTTTTTTTTTACCGCTTGACTTCATACTAAATTAGTTCAAAAATTTAACACTCATGAAGTAGATCGGTTTCAACGGTTTAGATGCGTCGTTTGAAGTCAATCCGATAGGTTTTTGAGTTTAGCTCACAAAGGGACTTTGTGAGTTTAAGAACACCTTAGTTCTACTCATAAATATTTTCATAATATATATTAAACTATATAGTATATGAGGAGGGATCCACTTACAACAAATTTGAGTTACAACAAATTAAGTTACAACACTCATTTTTTTTCATTTTCAAAGTCCAAATCGTCGATCCAAACCGTTCAACATGATTATCTAAATAAAATGTACTTGCAGATCAAATTTTACATTTTTTGAATTTTTTTACTATTTATTAAGATGGGTACAAAATTCAATGGTCCGAATATGACTATTTTTTGTAAAATACTTAATAAATAGTAAAAAAATTCAAAAAAAATGTAAAATTTGATCTGCAAGCACATTTTATTGTGGAGATCATGTTGAACGGTTTGGATCGACGATTTGGACTTTGAAAATGAAAAAAATGAATGTTGTAACTTTGTTGTAACTCAAATTTGTTGTAAGTGGATCCCTCCTCATAGTATATATCTACTATTCGGATACGGATAATTAAAATTAAAAACCATATCCGTATCCGTATGATATTCGGATATCGGATATCAATATCAAATTTTCAAATACGGATCCGGATATGGTCAGATATTATTCGATCCATTTGCACCTTTATTTTGGAGTCTACATCGACTGCATTAACTCAAAAGAGTATCTTAGTTAATGCATCTCAGCCGTCAGATTTTGAACGGAGCCAATCCGATCAACGTAGGGGGCCTTCAATATTAGTGCGGATCTAATTCATAGACAAGTGCGAAATGCTAGAGTATTGTTAGCATTTTGCTCATTTTGCCTTGTTCCGAACGCTAGCAATGCTAGTATTTGAATTGAGTAGAAATATTTCTGATCTGATGTCACGTACTTATTTAAAAAAATGCTATAGATGAAAAATCTGCTCTCTGGTTCTTACCTGCGAGTCGAAACTTTCTGGTGTTGTGTTAATTCAGAAAAAAAAATTTGAATACATTTTAAATAAAGTTAAAAATTAATATAATTGTAAATTTTTAACACTGCATATTGGTTTATTAAGATCCATTGATCATGCTGAAAAGTAGCCGTTTGGTAGTACTTCCTTAAACCTCTTTTAATTTTTTTGGTCGCTTAATACGGTCGAACATCGGTTGCTTGTTATAAAAATATAAAATCATCTCATTTTAAACCTCCTCAAAACAACCTTCTTAGAATGAATTAAAATTTAATTCTACCCTTATCGTTAAACAGCCCCAGGATCCGTTATTGACTGTGTTAATTAATCTTTGAGATTTCTATTGTTAGTTTGAATTTCGCAAGGTGTATGATACAAGCAACTCTGGGTGCTTTTCTACTGCTTGGCGGTGCAGGCTTGTAGCGCGTCTTACACGTTATTTAACTCGGTAAATTATATGGATTTTTTATTTAATAAATGTAAAAGTTTTGATTTAAACATGTAAAAAATATTAAATAAGTTTCAAAATTTAGAAAGATCAAAATGTAAAATTCCGGTTCCAATAATTTTTTTCTATCATGAATGAGCAAAAAAAGTTGATTTTTTTTTTCTTCTAAAACCGAGTTAAAATGTTATTTTAATGTGTAATGAGGAATTTAATTTCTTAAATGTTTCTTTATGTTATGTGATTTGAAATGAAATGGACAGCCACAGGTGCAGCAAAACCGTAAAATATCACGATATCACAAGTATATGGTCAAGGGGATGTTACCAGTACCTTTTATATTTACAAGCCATGCATCGTTTTAGTTATATTTAGTATAACTATGTGCCCCGGCCTTTTTTTCTTTTGCAAGTGTCCTACAAAAAAGATGTTTCTATCTCATTTTTAAATCAACTTGTAGTTATCAAAAATAAAAAAATCAACTTGTAGATATACTTGCAGACATTTTACCAAGATTCCAGTAATAAAAAGACAATGAACGTATATTAACGTACAAATTTTTGTTGAGGGAGCAATTACAGTTTTGACACAAAAAAAGGCATGCTCCATTGCTACAGCTTTGGTGCCTTTTTCTACAAATTTCTAAAAATCTGCTTGACAGAAATACAGGAAATAGACATTGTAACTTCACTAATGCTCACATACAGTGAGGCATTCTTTCCAACTCCATGCTCAAATAAGAGGCAGCATCTGAAACACCTGCCAGATTTGACTGCTTTAGAGTAGAAACAAAAGTCTCTACCTGTACCAGAACCGGTACCGCTATGGACAAAATCATTGCATGAGCCAGGTATTGTCTACAACCGAAGGCCAGGGCATACATTATACGTAACAACTCCAACCGGGATGCCTCATTATTCAAGGATTGCATCAAATTAGCTACCTTTGGCAGATAGGTCAAGAAGCCCATGGTACCTTCTCGAGGTGCCGCGCGCAATAGCAAAACAGCAGAGTCTGATGCCAGATCAGCAATTTGTGGCTCAGAACTCCCTGCCAATTCTAGAAATATCCCCATATTAAATCCAAAATCACCTATATCATTAATAGAGTGCCGTTGGTGCACAGCCATACTCATATCAAACCCACTGTCACACAACAAAGCCGGTTCTTTGGAAAGAGCCTCGCCTTTATTTCTTCCAATTCCACACAGAATAAATGCCCTGCACAAATCTAAAGTCGGCTGGAGAAAGTCCTCCATTTCCTTGGCATTCACAAATTCCAGAAGGTTTCCGATTTTTCTGACAACCCGCAATTCTGACAGGATTTTGGGATCCATTTCAGGGGCTGATACAAGTGCCAAACACAGCTTCACATTACTCACATTTGCATTTGAAAGGTCACCGGCTAAAAATAGGAAGCATTGTGCGACAGTTCTCAGATGAAGAATATCTGAGACATTTACAAAACCATATTCGATTAGAGTTACTAGAAGCTTCTGTGCGTACATCGGGATCGGGTCATCCTCTTCGACCATTTTGGGATAAAGAGGGAGAAAGTAGGTTTGGGAAATTGACTTCAGATCCTCTGTGACCTGTGCATCTGCAGCCAATGATGTGTCACTACAGATTACAACCATGGTGTCGAATAGTATCTTTAGGCAAAGAAACCGTGCATTGTCATCCTTGTTTCCTTTGTATAAAATGCACAGACTTGGCAGGATCCGGCTAGTGAGCACTCGATGATCACTCAGGATGAAATCAGGTTGTTCAGTTATTGACTCGAGTATTCGGAGTAGGGTTATCTGAATATCATCTCTACCCTGAAATATTTGACAAAAAGAAATTGTCAGTATAATTTTTCTCATATTCCAGTCTTTTTTTTTTTTTCCTCATATTTGGTAACTGAGGAGATTTCTAATCAATTTATATTGGAATGCACTTGAGGCCATGTTGTTTCAATTATTGTCCTATTAGGATATCTCAAATAGCACCTACCAAGCTGATCAACCATACCATATCAACAGAAACTGCTATGAATATGCTAAGTGGTAGCAGTGGTACATCATACTGGCTGCCAGTGCCCTGACAATCTAAACTTACAGAACCAAGAAATTACCAGTCAATTCTTAGTAAACCAAAAATCCCAGACTAAACACCTAATTTTCTACAAAAACTTGCATGCAAAGATAGACCAGTTCTGTATTTCTTGTCAATCATACTTCATTCATCAAATATAGCACCAGACAAAATGAATAAATATTTATTGAAACAGATCCAATGCTTGCCCATACCAGCAGAATACAATTACTTGACATGACTGGGACACTGCTCTCAAAGTTAACAGCATTGCATCCAAGCATGGTGGAAAAATGGATATGGAAAGTTAAAGGTGTAGATAACATACCGCAAATGGTGTTTCAAAAAGCTTGATAAGATTTGCCAACTGTACCATCACATGGCTGCTAACCACCTGACGCTTGAATAATAAGCTTCCCAGAAGGTGAATAATCACCGGGAACAAATTCATGGTGCTCTTAGGGTTATTACCCCGTCCAGTCAGCTGATGTAACAAACCATGCCTTCTAGCTCCCATCAGCTGTTGTACCTCTCCAAATACCGTCTCAAGCAAACCAGGTACCACAGACACTACCACCTGGACAAACGATTGGGTACACTTTTGAATGAACTCGTTCTTCTCCTTTCCTAACCGGTCAATTGCAGACAGCAGCTTTAAATTGCAGAAGAAAAGTGGCAACCACCGCCTGCTGTTTTTACAAAGAAGAGCGCAGAATAGTAGCGCTTTTCCACGCAATACCTCACTTCCTTGCTCAATAATAGAAATGACGCCTGGTACTAGCTGCTTCTCATCAGCCAGTGAATGCATGTGCCGACTCATATTAGGTACAGTCTGAGCATTGATCAACGCCAAGTTAAGAAGGTTTAGCACTATCTGTTGCTCTCTAGGGTTTCCTTTCAGCAGTGTACCGGCCATGTCCTTGAGAGACAACTTTTCAAATACATATTGAGTGCAAGAGGGGCTGAAGCGGGCAAGTCGGGCCATGCAAGACCCCGCAATTAGCCTAGTGGATTCTTGTTTTCCAGTGGATTTGTAGATGTAGGTGAGGTTTGAGATCAAGTCCTGGCATGCAAAACGGGAGGTCCAGTCAGCCCCTTGGGTCGATATGTTATCTATGGTACGAAGAGCATATAGCTGTGTGAGGTCATCCTCACCCCTCCTAAGTAATGAAGAAACGAGTGCGATCAACGAACTTGGGACCTGTTTCATTGAAATCAATTTTGTGATTAGCAATTTGGAAATTAACACATTTATGCAAGAAATACCAAACTAATTGTCACCAGATGAAAAGCACTCATTATGTGTGGTATTTGCAACGAAACAACCATGAACTACAAAGCTGGGTGTTACAAAAAATAAATAATAAAAAAAAACATTTTGCCCTTGGTTTAATAATCCCAAATTTATTCTTTACATAAATAAGAATAATATCTTTTACATTAAGGTCCTATTCTTTTAATTCTTCTTTAAAATCTCATCTTCTCTAAAACTCCTGCCTTATCACTAGTAATGAGGAGAAAAAAAAAAAGGACTGATGGGATTAGCAAAAATATTAGAAAGAGGGACTCCAAGAAAGAATAATCATCAGAACATAAGAACTACTAGGTTATATCCTTCCATGTAAATTAAAAATGGGTGCTGTTTTGCAAAATAATCAGCGCTTTTACAAAACTGAAAATTTGTGACAGCCAATATATGAATTCATGGGCAGAGAATTCATTTTCCTTTAATCACTGATAGCACCTTTGTCCAACAACTGTTTGGCCAGTATTGGAAACATTTCAGATGTGTATAAGCTAGCTTTATCTTTTTTTTCTTAGGTTTTCATCTAGCTCTCTTTTTTATACTTCTTAACTTGTATTTGACTGCACTATTGATGCTTAATTCAGGACGATGAAAAAACACTTGCTGGAGAAATTCTCACCTGCCATACAGCAGTAGGTTTATAATCTTTCGAGGGGGATTCTAGCCCATCTCTTCCATTCTGATCACCTTGCGTAGAAATGTAAAACAACAACTCTCCCAAAGCAGCCATGCAGAACCTCCTGAGCTTATCCAATTTATCCCTCAGACCATTTGTCAGAGCCCCTATTATCCCAGAATTCGCCAGATCAGCCTCGATAACAGTAGAGTGCCGAATTAACAAACCAATAACCGAGGCAATCAGGACCCTCAGCACTGGTGCCTTGGACAGTCTGAGCATTTTCACTAGCAGCAGCATGACTGGCCCGCTGGTTAAAGCATTAGCCGAATCACTATTTGCGCTGAGAATTTCAAGGTATCTCAATACATTTTGTTTCTCTGACACTTGAGACGTCCCACTTAAAGCGTGTACAATCCGACTGTTTAGCGCATTAAGTCTTTCTTGGGGTAGTTTAGCATAGTCCTCAGGCGAGATGGCTTCAAAAGGAAGGGAGGATACACAATCCAGAGATTTGTCAACTTTTCTACCAGGCATTACAGGCTTGACTGAAAGATCTGACGGGTGCCAAAAAACCTGAGTGTAGTCACTTGGTGATTCTGAACTGGGGCTAGTCTGTGGAGTTAATTTATTGCCCCCCTGAGGTCTCCTTGGAGTTGAGCTAGGTGGAGAGGAGGCTGCCTCAAGATGATCTGAACTGGAGGGTCCATTGGGTGTGGTATCTTCAATTAGCATGTCCGTCTCTTCACTTTGCTCTTCATTACCTGTAAAGGACAAGATCAGTCCAACAAATCATAACAATATCATACTTAAACCCAGGCAGAACACTAGCTTGTGCTAGGGATGCTGGGTTCAAAGTTTCTTGAGTTAGCATGCTCCATCCTACTTCCTTTTTCATTACAATAATAGCACCACCCTTTTGTTCAATGCACAATCGAGTAATTTGGCAGGGAAAAACAACTAATTGACAAAGGACGCTAAAACAACTAAGACCAAGCAAAAGCAATGTCGAGTACCGGACCAAGTGGGTACCACCACTACCATGCCAGATGGCTCCTCTACAATTATGTAACTCCATACTTTGGTAACAAACAAATTCAACATAGCAAACATAACAATTGGTTCTAAGTACAAGTAGAGTGCCTTAGCACCAAGTATTTCAAAAACCATTTTGAGGAATTTACTGGTACTTTTTAAACTTCTAAAAATCTTTAGGTCTGACATGAGTCATTACATACCAGTTGGAGTCTTTTGTTCAGAACCAGAACTTGCAGGAGTCTCAGATGCAGGACTTTCTGATGGATCAGGATCTTCAGATGCTTCTTCCTCTGGATTCTCACTAAAATCCAATTCCATATCCTTATTCTCAAGCTTAACTTCAGCCTCGTTCTCAGATGCTTCCTTAGCAACTGCACGCCTATAGTTCTCCTTGTCTTTCTCTCTCTCCAAATTCAACTTAGCAGCTCTAGAAAGCCTGAGGATGTTCACCGCCTTGGCTGGAGGTTTGTTACTGGCTCTTCTACCATTTTGCATATAACCCTTTGTAGGAGTGCTAAAAGCTTTTGAGGGGGTATCACCTTTTGCTTTTGGATTTTGTTGGGTTGGGGTCCGCTGAGTTAACACCCTCTCACCATGTCTCGATAAAGAGCTAGGTCTAGAGGAAGGTTGAGTCACTTCAGTAAGTACAGGTTGGAGAGGCAAAGGAACTGGGTCCAGTTTGGTTCTCCAGAAACTATGCTCACAAATCTCAGGCCACTGCAACCTCTCAGTTGGATCTTTCATTAGTAAAGAGTCGATCAGATTTTGAAACGCTCTGGATGGATGGTCAGGAAGAGGGGGTGTGGGGTCAGAAATGATGGATTTGACTAATTGAGTAAGTTTTCCGTGTGCAAATGGAGGTTTTCCCGCATAGCATTCGTACAGCACACATCCAAGTGCCCAGAAATCAGACGCATAAGAGTGCGCTCCATCTTCCTGAAATAGCTCCGGTGCCATGTAATACGGTGTACCACGCATTGACTGTGTTGCCCAAAAAGAATAGAAGTTTAGGTCAGCTATGGTGCATTATTGCATCGCCTTAAGTATAAGATGCTACTTGACATAGATATGGCAGTAAGGACAGCAAACCATGCACAGTTGTGACCTCATGCAGTTATAGATTGACACAAGGTCTCGTGAGTCTTTTGGACGTTTTGATATTGGGATGGACAACAAGGTAAAAATTCACCAAGCAGTTCTATTTTTTACCAGGGACTACAGCAAGCAGTAACCCGTGGTAACAGGAAGGATACTTATCATATGTATATACTTGCGTGAACATTTATTACTATCTAATTGAAAATTGACATAGCCCGTTGACATGATCCCAGAATCATGCCTTAGAAGTATGGAAAAATGCACAAATAAATTAGAGGTTAAAGGCTTATTTTTAATTTAAGAAATATATATGAAAAACAAGCCCACAAGTGCACAACAAGAACTAGGCATAAAGAAACATAATCGTAGTGCTAAATTTAAAAAATATCTCACAAAAAAAAGCCTAGAGATTTTGAAATATATGTGTAAAAGAAGAGATGTAAGAAACGAACCGTGGGAGAGATTTTCTCCGTGCCACTTAATCGCTGTGCAAGGCCAAAATCACATAGCTGAAACATAGAATTTGCAAACATTAAAGAATGGCAAAAGATGCTTTAAGCATGACACTCATAAAATATTACCTTCATACGCCCGTATTCATCCATCAGAATGTTTGATGGCTTGAGATCACAGTAGATGACTCCTTTCGAATGCAAGTACCTGATAAAAACTTTGTTATGATAAACTTAAAAAATGCCAGGAAGTAAAAGGAACAGAAAAGCAATATGCACATACATAATTACATATTGTATGACCATTAAACCCAACAAATTAAACAAAATTATTGTAGCTGATCTTATTACATTCAATGTACATTCAGGTTCAGATTGGATTTCAATTCACATCCTTCCTGAATTATGAACCTTGATAAGGACCCATTCAGGATTAACCTACGTAGGTAACTAGAGTTACGCAACAGCATCTTTATTTGCTTTTTAAATCACATAATTAATCAGTCCCAGCAGACAATTTAAAAAATCTTCTGAAACAAAAGGATCGGACGGCCCGAATCAAAATCCAAAAGGACAAATAAATCCTAAGCAGTTCAGATGCTTTTAAAGCCATATTGTGATCCTACACATCCCCAATACAATTTCAACAGTAAATGTACCAGGACAGATGTACTTACTGGAGAGCAAGGACTAGATCAAGTGCCAGATCATGTACAGAGCTCTCAGGCATCTTCTCATCCTACAAGTATGCACCAGAGCCAAGCACCAAAGACTTCTTTTATGAGATAATGAAGATGTGAAAGAAAAGCTAAGGATTGACACTTTACTGTTTACTGACTTGTTTCATGCTTCAATGATGAATTAAGGTAAGTTGAGGACAAATAGATAATAAATGAGGCATTATTGCATAGCTAAGGTTGATTTATGCAAATAAGATCAAATTTCGCAAATTGCACAAATCACGCCTAATATTAGCTTAAACCTTTCTTTATCAGGCCACGGGCCATAATTGCCGATTTAGAAGCAACAATAAATTACCGTACCGAGTAAGCTTTTCAACCAATCATCCAATTAAATTGAAACATAAATCAAACATACTGAATGTCACTCTTAATTTCATGGGATCCACAACACCACGAAAATTCAACTAATATCAACTGATTCAAACAGCAAAGTTTTTAGCAAGTAGAAAGCAAATACTTTACCTTGTCCAGCAAGGTCCTTAGGTCTCCACCAACACAATATTCCAAGATCAACCATAGGTGAGCGGAGGTCTCGTACCTACCCAATCAAATATGAGAGGAAAAGTATTAGCTATGTTTACTTTTAAACAACAATAACCAAATGGAGTCAGAGAGAAAAGTAGGAGGAGATGTGTTCCTTACCAATTATAGAATTTCAGTATATTTTGATGATTCAAGGAGTGAAACATTCGTACCTGATATTATATAAAGTATGATTAACATAGAGCAAAGGCTAAAATATTTGAAGTAAGCAAATAGTGCATCATTTTCCAGAAAGACAGATAGGTGAAAGCAGTAAGAGTGCACAGTAAACTTACTTCTCTAAGGACTTTTGGTCTCTGTGATTTATCCACACTCTTGATAGCATAGTACTCAATTGTTTTCTTCTTTCTCCCTTTGTATACAGCCTAAATAGAATATTTCTAATGAAATGCTTAGTAACCGGTGGGTAACAAGATGTCAGTACTTTGCATTATCCATTTAAAATCTATGTTTTGCACAGCTCACTAATTTGAAAAAAAAAAAAATAACAAATCAAGGTGTGCACTTTTACCCTGAAATTAAAAATAATTGTTACATAACCCTCTTTGGTAAGATAATTGAGGTCAAAAAGTGAAAAGTGCCCCGCAAGGCATTTCCTCAAACACTTCATTCGTCTTGCCACAGTGCAATAGTTTGTCAACAGATTGCACTCCCACAGTATAAAAAAAGGCGCCAATCAAAGACAAGACCAAATATAGAGCCTCTATTTGAATATAACGAATTTAAATCTTTCCAGAATACTACCAGATTCGTGTGTGTGTGTGTGTGTGTGGTCTGGGGGGGTGAACAAAGATTTCTTCTCCTGTCAAGGCTTCAGATGCATGAACTACC
The DNA here is from genome assembly GCA_011114355.1 of Carex littledalei. NCBI lineage: Eukaryota > Viridiplantae > Streptophyta > Magnoliopsida > Poales > Cyperaceae > Carex > Carex littledalei. The sequence continues at coordinate 11,412,302 of CM022087.1, forward strand.
TTAAAGAATCCCAGACATTTCAATAAAGCATCGAACGAAAGGGGGAAACTTTTAATTATTAATGACAGGAGATTACCGATTGCTTTCCATTGCCGATTGCTTCGTACACGTGGTAGTTATTCATCTCTTTGAATCAGATCCCAAGCTTAAGAAATTGAGAGATTAATCGAGGAAACAGCGGGAGTGAGAGTAGAGAGGAGGAGATTGAGTGGACCGGATTTGGAGTTTGAGTGGTAGTAGGGGGGAAAATATTCGAAATTGAAATTAATCTTCTGGAGCGGAGTGTGAATTTCAATTTTGGGGTATGCGTGTCCGATTTTGATTGGTTGACTTATTTAATATATTCTGAGCTGGACACTCTCTTTATTATTTTCTACCACGTGTCATATTCGTGTAGATCTCTGTAAAATTTTGGTGAGTCTTGTCCAGTTTAGTACCACCGACTCTTGCTGAGGAGAAATCGCTCGCTGAATCATGTGCTGAATTCAATACAGACTAAAGGCTGAGTATAATTCAGTGGGACCCACTAGAAGTGCCGTTACCTGTTAGTAGGATGAGAAAATGATAGACCGGGTCCATCTCTGAAAGATTCACTTGTTTCGAGGCGGGAAGAAACTTCGAAAATAATTGCCCGTCGCCTCCACTCACATGTCACAACCAAGAGCCGCACCGCTCTGCCGGAATTCTGATTCTTTATAACATAAAATAAAATATAAATAACTGGAATTAATTTCAAAATACTGTACCAATACGAGTAGAACTATGGTGTTCCTAAGTTCATCAAGTCTCTCTCTGATTATCGAATTGGCTTCAAATGACGAAATCAAATTGTTGAAATTCGTCTACCTTATAAGTGATAATGCGTCTACATATGAAAATTCTAATTTTTTTAATTAATTATGCATAGAGTCAAGAGATCAAAAATCATTCAAAAAACGAATGCATTAAAATTAATTTATAAACCTTTTGATTTTGACCGCTTTACTTTATACTAAATTAATTTCAAAATTCAAAATTTTACATATAGACACATCACTCATAAGATAGACGGGTTTCAACGATTCAGATTTGTCATTTGAAATCATTCCAGTAGATTTTAGTATTGAGTTCACAAAGGGATTTTGTGAACTTAGGAACACCATAGTTCTACTGGTACTAATACAATTAATTTTAATTATTTTTAGTATTCAGAAAATGAAAAGAAAATTCTCATATATTCTAACAATGATTTTTTGAGATGAACGGACGAATATGAATTAATATTTTTACAAACATAATATTTTAAAAACAATTTTATTGAAAGATCAAAGATATCATTTTATTTTATTTATAAAAAGCATATGATATGTCCATTTTAATATATTGAAATCAGAAGTTAACTTACAAAACACGACTGTCATTAATATTATTTTATTTATAAAATTACGAATGAAATTTTCATCACCGAAAATATAAGTCAGTGCAAACTTGCACTTTGAATTTATTTGAACTGCACGTCCGATTAGATCAAGTGGATAGGGCATGTTCTTGTTTTTTTTTTCTCTTTCCTTTTCTTCTAGTCATCGTGATCTGGCAATTGTTTTGTGAGTTTAATTTACTTCGTGGACAACATTTGTCCATTTTGGTTGACTCGGCCACTAATTAAGTCGTCCGGGCAAAACCAATACAAGTAATCAAAAAAGAAGAAAAAAAAATCATGCAAACAGCAAACTAGATCTCCAATTACGAAATTCTGATTAATTAGAACATTTTTGTTGTCGAAGCGGCCAGAAAATTAAATATTCAGTACTACAAGTTTTTTATGTCGTTAAACATCACAATCTATATATATATTTTTATTTTAAAATTGAAAATCTAAACATCAAATCGAAATCATTGAGATTATTTAGTACTGTGATATGTGATAAATTTATGGTTGCTATTAAAGCTTGCTATCTCATTTTTGTGAAAGCCGCACCATGTCAGCTACTTTTATGCTAATTGGGCCATTTGTCGATGGGAGGGGGTCGGGGCGGTTCTGTTGGGGTCCTTGATCAAGATTCATGCATATAGTTTAGGTTTACAGAGAGGATTTTGATTTTGTACGAACTCTAATACATGGGCGGAATGGGTCCGACTCTGCTGCTATTCTAAGAAGAATAGCAGCGGGTGCTCTTCAATTTTGTGTCTATCTCTCTTTTCAAAAGAGGAGGAGAGAGAAGAGATAGAGAAAAAGCTTGGTAGCCGCTACCAAGTTATTCTTGAAAAAAAAAAGAGGAGAGAGATAGAGAGGATAGCAGGGGAAGAGGAGGGATTTAAAGAGCACCGGATCTCAATCCGGGCGGAACTTAGTAGTGGATAAGAGCATCTACAAGCATCTACATCTCTTGTATTATGAGAGTTTCTAATTTATTGTAGCAGTTTCTAATTCAGTTTATGTGAGAGAGTTTCTTATTTAGAAACTATATAGAAAAATTTCTTATTAAGAAATTGTTTATAAACTTCACGCTGGCCAAATAATTGGCTCAAATTATTTCTCCTTTTTAATTTATTGCTGATGTGGCTTAATAGAAACTCTAAAATTAATTTCAAGAATGTGAGATTTAAAAACTTTAGAGATTAATTTCTAAAAAATGGTTAACAGTTATTTAGAAACTCATTTGAGTTGCTGGGATGTAGATGCTCTAAAGGATGCTAAGTTTGTAAATTGAAAATTTGTATAGTCCATTAAATTTTATAATTTTCATATCTTTTATCCTTCTTATAAAATGAAATAGAAATTACATATTTTCAGCCCCCAATCTCTATATTCTAGTTCTATCCCTCATCCTAAAATGAATTGAACAGTTCCGAACAGACATCAAAACGCCCTCAATTCCTTTGTCAATAGCTGGTTAAGTTGTACCTCTCCCTATTGGTTGAATTTACGAAGGCAATATATATTGCTATCAGTTAATTGTGTCGGAGTGTTTTACAGTGGAATATCAAATATTTGTCTGTAGTCTAGTGGTTAAAGTTGCTTATTGTAGTTGCGGGCGATTTTGAGTTCAAATCACAGCTACCACATTATATATTTTCACATATAATGTTTCTGTAATTGTGTAAAATATGATTCAATAGTCAATAAATTTCAATAATGCTTCTTGTGTAAAATATGATTCAATAGTCAATAATGCTTCTTGTGTAAAATATGATTCGATAGCAATAAATTTCAATGTGTGTATGTGTCTGTAATTGGACCGATAGCACCTTTTTTATCCCGGCTAATTATATACACACACTTTACGAAATATATATAGATAAATTGGTCTTCTGTTATAGTAGGTTAAAATTTATATTATTGTTTTTCTACTTTTAGATTTCTTCTCAGTCAAGATTAATAAGGAAGCAATATAAAATAGCTAAATTTAGGTTGTAGGCTTGTAGCAATAGCATGCACCTCCATCTAATAATAAACTTAGCTTTCTCATCAATCTACCGCATCCCTTAATAAATTAATTGATAGCATTTATATATGTCTCGTCTCATTGTATATTAATTATATCCGTCGTCGTGCTCGCTCGCTCTGTTCAAGTTTTTTTTTAGATCTCTCCGTTTCACTCTCTCTCTCTCTAATATACACACACGCACATTAATCCTGTCTTTTTTGAAATTAGAGTTTAGTGTAATGTAAATTAGGAAGGAGGGGATGGTTTTTACTGCATACTTTGTATTACGTTTAATTTCTCTGATATTCTGTATTACTTTTAATTTCTTTGATATCCTGTATTATTTTTAATCTCTGGTACTCTTTATTACTTTTACTCAGGAATGAGAGAAACTATGCCTACAGATTTTAAATTAAAAAAATATATAATAATAAAAATAATTCCTCTTCGCTTTCTTGATATTGATGAATCAATTTCTATCTTATTTTTTTATCAGCTCCAACTCGAAAGAATCCGACTGTGCAAAGCAGTGCATAAAGCGTTATATAATTACTTCGAAGGCAGGGAGATTGATATATATAATTAATGAAAGATTATATAAGTACTCAATAGTAAAAATCCATATTCCAGAAAGCGTAAACAAAATGGTGGAACCGCCTCTATATTATATAAATCTAAGTCTGCTGGAACCCCCACTCATGATGCATTTCAAAACCCAATTAAGAAAATTGGTAAACATTTTTTATTTTTAATTATATATTTATTTTACACTTTAATATAGTTCGTTTATGTATATATAGTTGGTTACGGTACTTCGCGAAGTAAAGCGAGTGTTTTACTTCACGTCTATATCTTCAATTTCAAAGTTCAAAATGTCAATCTAAACCGTTCAAGTTGATCTCCATATTAAATTGTGCTTGGAGACCAAATTTTACAATTTTTAGAAGCTTTTTACTATTTTTTTTGGATTTTTTTAAATCACTGTTTTTTAGAAAATCGTGGACCATAAAAAATCAGTGATTTTAAAACATTCCGAAAAATAGTACAAATTTTCTAAAAATTGTAAAATTTGTTCTCCAAGCACAATTTAATATGGAGATCAACTTGAACGGTTCAGATTGACGTTTTGAATTTTGAAATTGAAAATATAAATGTGAAGTAAAGCACTCGATTTACTTCGTGAAGTACCGTAGCCCAACTCTATATATATATAGAGAGAGAGGTGGGCTACGGTGCTATAGTCATCTCGTGCTATGCATTTTTGAACCATAAGATGAGCTTTAAGATTTACGCATGAAAAAATCGCTAGATGAAACTAACAGCGAAAAATTAAAATAGACTCCTCCGTTCGCTCCTCTCCCACTCTATGTCCATCGCATCTCACCTCCCTATTGCTCCGTCTCCTCTTCCTATTGCCTCTGCTCTCCTTATCGACAGGTCAAATTGCTACCCCGGTGGCCTCCTCTCTCCCTATCGCCTCCATCCCCCTCGCACATCACGCCCTCATCCCCTCCATTTCTTGCGCCTCCTGCCTCTAGATACTTCACTTACTCCCCAAATTCACCCCCACCCCTTGCCGCTCTGTCTCGCGCCCCCGAGCCACTGTTTCGTGCCACCACTTGGTCGTTCTCTCACGCCCCCTCACACCGTATATTCCTCTTTATCAATCGCTCTTCTCCCTCTCTTGTTCTTACTCTTGTGTTTTAGGGAGCTCCAAGATGCGGATGGAGGCGCGAGGCGCGATGCCGCTGGAGGTGTGAGGTGGTGCGATACGGGAGATGGATGGGCCGAAGGTGGCGGTCTATTCTTTTATGTTCTTCCCTTTAATTTGGGGAAAATACAGAGAAAAGGGAAGGAGACTCTATGCTCTGCTACACAGTTGGAAACAAGACATCACCTACTTTGGAGATGCAACTTTGCATCTAGATTTTGGAGTGGATTGCGAGCGCAACAGAACATCTCACCTTTGAAAGGGAATAGCATCCGGGAGATATGGACAAAAACGGGCCGAGCAATTTTTCAGAACCAGAGGGCTCGTTGGGATGTAATATGGGCAGTGGGTACATGGGCGCTGTGAAAAGAGAGAAATAGAAGATATTTTTCTAACAAACAGAGAACAATGGGTCATCTCATCAATGACACAACACTGGAAATCGAGCGGTGGCTGGATAACGGCTAGATTTTTCGAACTTTATTTCAGTTTCAATTACTATTTATTGCATTTGATGCTCTACGTGTGTAAATATAGAGGTAGATAAGCACAATATGCAAACTTCATTGTAATTATTTATTTTCTTAATCAATATACTTGTTCCGTGACAGAACCGGCTCCGCTGTGCTATTTTTTCCACTCTAAGTCAAGGTACTTGATGTAATCATTGTTTGGTGGAATTTTAATTGGAGAATAAGATTAATAGTGGTTATCTTTTTAACTTTTGTTAACTATTTAAAGCTTATATTTTTGCTATCTCGAAGTGTAAAAAATAAAAATAAAATCAATCATACAAAAAGAAAGAAATTATGGTTTCGTCCTCATTTCTTATCCTTACCTCCATCTCTTCAGTCCCCGAAATTTTTATTAATATCATTTTCAAAAAAATAAATAAACCAAAAGACCATTGAAACTGGAGAATTCCATATTTATCAGGCCGCAACGACAAATGATGGTCCTCAATAATGAAGCCACCATTTGTTGTCACGGTCCCTCAAAAACTCAAAAAACTCAGCATATTACGATGCATTTTTTTATTTTTGAGGGGCCGTAACTCAGCATATTACCATCATTTGTCGTTGCGCCCTGATAAATATCGAATTCTTCAAAATTTGTAGTTTTTTATTTTTATTTTTTGTTGGAAATGGTATTAATAAAAATTTCGGCTTCAGTCTTCACCTCCTATGAAACAAATGCGCAAGTCTAATCCAATTAATCTGACCAACACTACTAACTCAACTGACTCAATCCAAAAAAAAAAAAATACGAATTTTATATAATCGGTTAGGTATGAATTGTATTTCGATTAATCTGGCATAAAAATTTTGGATACGGATATTACTTAAAAAAAAAAAACCAAACCCTTCCGACCGTTCTGTATTCTTTTTCTAAAGAAAATTTGCTCGTATGCAAATACAACTATAATAGTATATATATAAAAATAATATAGTATCATGTGTTAAAACTTTATGAGTGAGGCTACGGTGCTATGCATAGCACCGTTTGAGTTCGTGCTATGGCTCAAAATTTGACTTTTCAAAATTCTAACTGTCGATCCGAACCGTTCAATATGATTATAAAATGAATATGTACTTGCAAATCAAATTTTACATTTTTTCGAATTTTTTTACTATTTTTTTAGATAGGCTGTTTTTGGATGGTCCACAATGTTCAGATCAAGTGATTTTCGGAAAAATAGTAAAAAGTTTCGAAAAAATGTAAAATTTGGTTTGCAAGTACATATTCATTTTATAATCACGTTGAACGGTTCGGATCGACCGTTAGGATTTTGAAAAGTCAAATTTTGAGCCGTAGCACGGACCCAATCCGTGCTATGCATAGCACCGTAGCCTCACTCAAACTTTATTTAGTTATTTTAAAGTAGCATATGTTATTTTTATTCGTATTTTTTCAATTATAACTTACTGTTGCTTATGTTTTTTTAATACGATCTTTTAATGAACCCGTGACCTGTGAACCTATAAATTCGACTGTCTAATATATATAGTTCAGATTGAGTAATTTTTTATTTAATTAATTAGTTAAAAACTAAAAAAATTACACTCTAATTATAATAAGTAAGATTGATGATTTAAACCCCTATCTGACATAGGCATGAGTATCCTTTACGGTACCTACCGTGTAGAATAACTTGTAGCCAAATCAAAATATTTTTAATGCCTATTTAGATTACAGGGATTCCGCTTTAAAATTTATGTCAGATTAAAGCGGACGATATCATTCTAGACTGTAAGGTACCGCACTGGATTTGAATTCCCTAACATAGAGCACTGGATTTAATTAATATTTAACATTTCTCGGACGGTTCGGACCTAATCTCGAAATTTGTGTTACATTACATAGGATCCGGACTAAAGAAGGGTTTTACCCGCCTCCCTTTCCCGTTTTTATAAACAAATTCGCTCAATCCCGTCGGACCGCCCGGTACTCTTGGACTCCGCCTCCACTTTTTCGCTTAATCTCGCTTCGCCTCCGACAGCACTTCACTCAGACACTCTCCCTCAGGCACACGACGATTGACCATGGTCGGACAGCATGCCGCCAAACTCGCCGCGGGGATTATTTCTTCTCACTTCGGCGATCTCGTTGCGGTAACTCCAGAAATGTCTCTTTTAATTGGTACCGTAGTAGCAACTTGCAAAGTATGAATACAATGTTGTTATTTTGATTACAGAAAGTTTGCGGTTGCCTACTACAACATGGCACCCTTTCACTTCAGGAGATAGTCCGATTTACTGATATGATGGGTTCCAATGTCAAGAATTGCCTCCTTGTACTTATCCAGCACAACTGTGTCCAGGCCTTCTCCATTCCTCGAAAAGGTCATTTTTTTTCTCTAAGTTCTGACAAAAAAAAAAGAAATATAAAAGAAAATCCAGTGCTTCCTTTTCATACCATAAGAATTTCGATTTGCTTATGGTTTGGTTAATCCTTAATTTCCACATGTAATTCTGAACTTTTGCATGACATCTTCACCTATATGAAGTTTATTGCATGATTGCATCTTGTAAATTATTTCCATATTATCAGAGAGCTATAATAGTAACTAATAAGACATGGAAATTTTCATGCTTCAAAATGATGCATAGAAAATAGCTCTATCCCATTTTACTTGAAGAGGCTTTTAATGCAACTAAAGATTCACATTTTGATGGCATCTACCAAAATTGTTGACATAATGAGGTTTTTTTTCCCCGTAATTGGATTATGTTTTATAGGATCAACTGACAAAACTGTGACCCAATACATGGCCATCTTTGACAACATAATCAATAGGATGCGATTCTCCAAGTTTCTTTCTGTTGTCAAGGATGACCTTGCTCTGGAGGTATGTGAGAATGATGAAAAGATGCAATTTTCGGTCATGAGTCATGACTCGAACTGTACCAATCCGGGGGCTACCGACAAAACGAAAAAAAAGGTTAAGTTGCCTGGCTGGTTTTTTGCTATTATTTAATGAGTCTTTAATAATGTGGGATTAAAAGAAAAGGAGGCAATAACATATGCAAAGATAACTTATTTTTCAGGCCGAAGTTCTTTTCGAGGGTCTAATTCAGAATGGGAGACTCACTTTTGAGCAACTGGTGGAGCGATCAATCTCTAAAGGGCAGCACATGGACCAAGGTACTCATATCATTCTCCTTTTTTATTGTTGATTTGATTACTAGGAAGAGATCAAGGATCAATTTAGGCTTATGCTTTAGTTTGGCAAAACCCACGCACACACTCATAAGTGACATAAGAAAAATAGTTAACATCCAATTGGTACACTGACTGACTACCACATTCTGTTTCTGTTCCCTTGCCATAATAGCAAGGGACCTGAAGTATTATTTTGGAGTAACGTAAATTTTGTATAGGTCCTATGAATATTTTGTATTGTTCTTGTAGACCCATAACATGATAATGTATATGTTCCTTTTGCTCATGTGGTGCAGCAATGAGAGAAAATCACCGGTCAAAGTTGCGTGCCTGTTTCAACAAACTTGTGCGCTGGCATTATGTGGAGCGATGCCCTCGGCCTGAGCCCTTTATCGATCCTGACTCAGAAGACCAACCTAAGCCTACTAAAAGACGCGGAACTAAGGTAATCCTGCTATCTTTGTTTTTCATACATGTTAATACCTCTCGCTGAGCACTTGGCATACATAACATTCTGCTGCATCCTTGCTTATGAATGAGTCATCCAATAATAAGGCATTTGATATTTCTTGGACTTCTATTTTGGTATTGTTTTTGTTTTACTTGTATTTGAAGCAAACATTATTTTGGCGCAGATAGTGGAACAACCACCTTCTTTAGAACAACAAGCTTTCGAGGCTGCTACTCTTGCAGCATCTGAGAGGTTTTCTGAAATCCCAGAGAGTTCAGTAGAGAGTGCAGAGGACGGAACTGGAAATCATTCTTCAGCTGCTGGTGACAAGGTATAGTTATAGCCCCTTGCCAGTTTGCATGGATTATATTACCTGACTTTGGTACTGTTTTGCTCGTGCCTATCATTACTAACAAGTGTTCGCCAAAATATTGTTTTGTATTGTACTAATGTTGCTTCTTAATTGCTTGAATGATGGTTATTTGAGAGCTCAGTTGTGCTTAGGGTAATAATAAGGCAACATAATAAATAAAATAGAGAAAATTTGTAATAATCAATTCTGCTTGTACTGTTTCATGGGTATAAATATATTTGTCTAAGAGCATTCTATAATAAGTAATGTATGTGCACTGTTAGACTTTCATCATCTGACTTGTAACAGAGGAAACATGAGACCTTAGAGAGAGATCTAGATCTTGTTGTGGCTATAGCTGAAAAGGAAGTTCTTTGGAGGGTGAATTTTGAGAAACTTTTGTATTGTCTCAAGACGAAGGTAGATGTTTTGATTTTCCTTTCTTTTTCAACTGATGTCGCCGACATTTTATTAATATCCAAAGTTTAATACAAATTATTATTTATGCCCAGAATCTGACTCAATATCGAAAAATGCCCAAGCCGGCCAGAAAGTGGCCGGCTTACTCCCCCCTAAGCCGGCCATTTTCTGGCCGGCTTACTCGTTTTTTTTTAAGAGACATTATGAAGAGTAAAATAATGAAATCTAACACTGAAAATTTGAATTTTTTTGTTTAAATTATTTGTTAGATTACTTTTTTTGATATATAATTAGTATATTTATACTAAAATAAGCTAAATTACTTGAAATTATGTTGAATTACACTATATTAAGTTAAATTACACTTAATTACATTACATTACGCTAAAATACGGTAAATTACGGTAATTATATATTAATAGAGACGATATCTTCACTGAAAAGGTGAAAAACGACGACGAAACTTCAAACGGTCATAAAACGGCGCTCGAGTGTCTGATTTCAGCAAATGACCACTTTTCGGAAAGCTTGCGAAAATGCGCATGCGTCTGTGACTGCTACGCTGTTTTCTGAAATTCAGAATTGCCAAAAAACAAAGGGAAGAGCCTCAAAACTTGAGTTGAACTTTCCGATTAAGATTTTCATTTCTATTATTCAATTCAAGTAGCTCAGTAAATTAGTTACATAATGAACTTGTAGAATACCAGTTTTTACTATTTTCAGAATTTTTTTACTATTTTTTATGATTCATGAAAGATGGCACAGAATCGGTCTATTTTAGCGTAATTTACCGTATTTCAGCATAATTAGTGAAGTTATTGTAATTTAACGTAATTTAGTGTAATTCAACATAATTTCAAGTAATCTAGTGCAATTCAACATAATTTCAAGTAATCTAGTGTATTTTAGTATAAATATGCTAATTATAAATCAAAAGAAGTAATCTAACAAATAATTTAAACACAAAATTCAAATTTTCAGTGTTAGAGAAACACAGTAAGCCGGCCAAAATGGCCAGCTTAGGGGGGGTCGGCCAGAAAACTAGTAAGCCGGCCACTTTTTGGCCGGCTTGGACATTTTCCGAAATTGGCTGACAATCTGGGCATAAATAATAATTTGTATTAAACTTTGGATATTAATAAAAATGTCGGCTGATGTCGTATCGTATTGTTAGTAATATACCTGTCAGGTGGTAGTTCCTGTTTATTACCTGTCTGTAATCAGTAGTAGACCAAATCATCTGTTAATGAGCGAGATTTTTAACCTAAACGAATAGTAAAACCTAGATGACTATCAATTCATGACCTGGCGGTAGTGCATGCCAATTGGAGTCTTTGTTTTTGCTGTTTTGTTATTGATTGCTTTTCTGTTTACTCTTTTTGTTGTGCTTAGATATGTGCTGAAAATATCAGATCAAGGCTTGGTGTTGATGCCGGTGTTGTCTTGGAAGCAATCATGGAGGCTAACACTGAACAAAAAATTAAGGATGCCATTGGTACTAGATTACAGTTCTGTTGAATATGCTTTATTCTTTGTATTTTATACAAACTGCAAAGTGATTTGTTCAATGTAAGTCAGACAAGGTTGATGTAAAACTACAAACTGAAATCATCTACCTTTGCAAAGGCAACCAAGTCTTTCATCGTATGTGATGTAAAATAATGTGTTTCCTGTCAATCTGATATGAACTGAAATTCAACAAAGTGGATCTGTTCAGAAGTTTTGATTTTGCATATATTGGTAAGAAATTGACATTTTGAGTCAACATGAAAAAGGTTTTCGGCAATGCGTTTGTTAAACATAGCTTCTGTTTTATTGGTTTGGTGTCACTGCCAATACAGAAAAGAATCTCGTGTGTCAGTTGCGCATATAAGAATCATATGAAATGCTACACAGAAATAACCTGCCTACTTGACATTGGAATGAAGTGCTTTGCATAGTCTTAAAGATCTCATCGAAGTTTTACTCAAGTGGCATTTGTCTTTTTTTATGCTTTTGTAGTGAGTGCAACACTTGATAGGATTTTGGATCGGCTAAGAGACAAGCCGGGCGGCATCTCGATGACACTAGATCACGTGAGAACAATCCTGGACGAACTCCATTGCAAACAATCTACCGAGAAATTAGAAGCAATCTACTCTCTTGGTAATAGTTACTGCATTTATTCAGGGTAATTCCAGAAATTGCCCCTGAACTCAGTATCTTATTGGACTGACCCTTGACATTTGGTTTTTGTTTGTTTTGAAGTAGACATGAAGTTTCTTTTCCAGTCCATACTTGAATTCTTGAACTAATGTCCAAAGTTCTTCTAAAAAATTGAACTTTTGGCGAATGGATTATTAGAGAAAAGATTCCTGGTTTGGATTAGCAAAACACACAAATTTTCTTGTATTGTTGGATTAAACTGAACCAACATAAATGATTAAACTTGAAAGTGTTCTGGGTTCATCTTAAGAATCATCCCCTTTGTCTTTTAGTATACTATTTTATACAATAGTGAAGTAGTCTTGGTGTCTGCAGTTCTTGTAACTATTGTTGCAAATACAGATTTGAATGGAACTTTGGAAGCCTGTCAGAATGATGAGGTAATGTACCTTACTTTTTTTGTTGAAGTGCAATTTTGTGAGGAATACAATAGACACCTATAGCATACCATTTTATGTGCTGTACCACACAATTGCAGGTTTGGGTTTTAGCAGACCTTACTATATTGCCCTTTGTCCCATTTGTCTTTGTTTGCTGTTTATCCAGAAGTGAAGCTTAGGCTAAATTTAAATTAGCCTGTCAACCTGATGCTACATTGTGCTGTTACTCTTGTTAATCCTAGTTGTGAACAAGTTTTTCCTTTTCTGTTAAGTAATACTTGCTCTCTCTCGTAACAGATAGAGGCTTTAGTAAAAGCAAGGTATGGGGATCAAGGATATAAAATATTTAGGTTGTTGAGTACGCGGGGTCAACTAATTGAGACTGACCGGGTATGTAAAATTATATTTTATTTTAAATATGGGCATGCAGCATAAATTTTGCCTTCAGGCTTCTAATGATTTTTTTGCAAGGATCTTCAGTTGCAGGACATGACTGGTACAGTGTCACAATATGTTATTTGGAGCTTGAGTTTAAAATATTTTAATGCCTTTTCATTTAACAGATAGCAGAGATTACTTTTGTTGAGAAGAAAGAAGCCCATCAAATGCTGTACAGGCTTTGGAAGGATGAATACATTGAATCTAAGGCAAGAGGCACACGACTCTCTGTGTATATGTTTTCCTTTAACACTTCCAATCTCATCATTTGTTTAGGATTAGGTTTGTGAAAGAAAGAAAGAAAGAAAGAAAGAAATCCTTTGAAGTGTCAAAACTCAAAAGTGCAAAAGAGCCCCCAAGTTTCATGTTTTTACAGTTTAACAATGAGTCTCAATTTAATACTAATTGCAGAAAATCCAGTCACAAGGGTCACGGGACTCGGCAAATATTTTCTTATGGAGGCTGGATAGAAAGGCATTTTCTAAGACTGTCCTTGATGACATTTTTCATGCAGCTTTGAATCTGACTGAGAAAATCTCTCAGTTAGTTGAAAAGCAACACGAGGTTCTTTCATTTAACCTTCCATTATCCGCAGTTTTAAAAATGTATTTTTGGTTAATCTAAGCTTGTGATACTATCTTTCTATACTACAATCTTGGTTTGAGCAAGGGAAAATTGCTTTTTTGCTTTTGGTATAAGCTTGTATATATCTGACTGGACTTCTATAGTAATGAGCTATGAAGCGGCATTGTCTGCTTGTTCAATTAATCCCAAGTACCTTGTACCAAAAATAACCCATAAAAATAGCAAACATTCAGTGGAAAAAAAGAGAAAAAAGCTAACTCTGAGATCGAGTTGTCATGACCTGGTTAGTAATATTGAAATTTGAAACCCAACTTGTATTTTGATGATAAGCTTGTTTCTTTTTCCATCTGTTAGATCTTGGAGAATGAGATGAAGAAACTGATTCAGATAAAGACTATATTGCAACTATCACTCTTAAAGATTGATGATTCATTGCTGCTTTTCCACGATTTTTCAAAATAAACTTAGAGCTGTCATTAATTTGATAAAGGTTGCATCATACCTTAATGGTCTTGTGTCTGTGGTTATTGCCAGGCCTAAAACAGTATATACTGGTAAGTGATTTGTTTTACACTTGTAATTATTGGTTAATTGTTCTAAAAATTTAGTAACTCATAAATGAATATCAAAGAGTAGCTGTATCCCAGAAGATACGTTATATTTGAAGAACTCTCATTCAATGACAAGTATCCATGTCCAAAACCATATCAATTTATAACGGCGTATGGTAAGTATAAAATAACCTGATAATTTTAAAAGATTAATATAATTGTGTTATAGAAAGGTTTGCCATTTTGACAAGCAGGATTCAAAAGCCTCATGGTAGCATTTGCCATTAGGTCATGGTTTTTTAGCTTGTCTTCTAATGCATCATGAAATTACCAAATAACTTCGTAATTAACCGTTTAATTTTTATTATTATTTTTGTATTTTATTTGGTAGGCAGGTTGACATAGCTATTGGCGTAGTGGAGATGTGAAGACATCATCGTGCTATTTAATGTTCGTCTGAAGCTACATATTTTACTTTTAATTAACCTCTCTAGTTATGTGATTGTAGTATTGTACTAACGCAGCTATAATTTTTAACTTCGGTGAGTGCATTATTCTTTTGCAATTGTATGCGTACAAGGCTCAAAATTTCCTGATTGTGTATCGACCGTTTTTTAGTGAGTCTGATTGTTGCTTAAACATTGATTTTTCAAATTGATTAATATCTATCAAATCTAAAGGAGAGTTTTAATTTATTTTCTTCATCATTGTGACTACTGATCTTAAAATTTTAAAATTACTTGAATAAACTAAACTTTGTATAATTGCTGGGATGTAGTGATTTCATGCCAAGTTAATGGTTTCTAACTATGTATCCATAATGAATATGCAGAGATTCAGTTCCAACAAGAATCGAATGGAAGTTTAAATTTGAGGGTGTGTATTGTTTTATTAAAGAAAAACTCACACCGCTATTTCATCAGCATTTGGCGGTCTTCAATTAGTCGATATGAATTGTTGACTTGCTTTGATATTTGATCGTAATTATTAAACATGCACATATCACAAACAAAAAAACTGTAAAATTCAATAATTATATGTTTTTGCAAATTAGTCAAATAGCACAGAAAATTGCTTACAACAACATTTAGAGGTACCAGTAAGACCTCGGATGACCTGCTGCAAGACATAACTTGGTAACTCAATTTTTTTGAAGGAGGTACGACAAGCACACTGTTGTAGCATTACCAACGGCAATCTCAAATATGTTGAGTAATGGATAACAAAGATCTGAGCAGCAGCCAGTAGGGGTGTTTTCGTCACAACAGTAAGAAGTACTTCATTTCACATCTTCAGATTGTACCTCTTTTTGGAGTCACAGAGTAAAAACAGCGAATCAGCGGGGATGATGACTGATACCACTGGTACTTCGTCAGTACCGGTACCACTAGTATGAAATCTGGTACAACGGGCTTTAGAGAACCAACAGGGATGATGACCGGCTAGACTTTGGTGCGAATCAGCTACTGGTACAAACTACGAAAGCTCTGGTACGAGGTCTGGTACGAGTACTGGTTCCGATTGAAAGAAGGGTACTTATCCTGGCAATTCTGGTACGGTTTCTGGAGCTCAGTTGAAGTACAACCAAGATGGATCATAGGCCAAGCAACAAAATTTTCTTTTCTACATTAAAACTTTTGTTTTGTTAATCTCCTTTCATGTTTTCCTTTTTTGTTATTTTCATTTATTTCTATAGCTCAACTGTGTTGAGCTTTGTTCTTATTTTCTCAATTTGGGTATATTTATAGGATTTTTCTACTATTTATTATGGATTTTTGAATTTCATCTTTTCATTTTCAATATGCTGGTATTGCACTGTAAATAAACTCTTTTTTTATTTGAGGAAATACCCGTAGGCACTGTAAATAAACTCATTGTTACCTCAGGAATACTTGAGAAAACAACTTACCAGACTAATCTATAAAATCCAAAAAATTCCCAAATAAATCATGTTGATAGATTGAGTTATAACACACTAACTCAAAACTAAAAATACAAAAATTATGTACTAAATTGGTCAGGACAAAAAAGACAAATCAGGTTTGCAGGAAAAAGATGAACTGACAAGAAAATATCACAGATTTGACCCAGAACCTAAGAAATAAATTTTCTAAAAATATAAAATAAATTTGAGGAGTACTTTGTGATATTTAGAAGGTATTTGTGAATTTATATCATCTCTTGATGTTCAAAAATCAAGAGAAGTAAAAATGACAAAGCAAATTGTTGAAATCCATAGCACAGACAACAAACTGTGCTATTAACTGAAACAAGACTTTTCCTTTTGATCCAAAATTTGAAACTTGGCACAAATGTCTTAAATACAATGTACTACAAGCCTATGAACTCAAAACAACAGGTTGTGTGAAGGAAATGTGAAGAAATCAAGAAGAATTGCAATTTAGCCTACCACCAAAATAAGAACTGAAATAAACTGAGAAGCCCTCTTGCAAATTCAATAAAGATCAGACCATAAATTCAAATGACATGATTTCAACTCTGAAAGAATCACCCTTCTATCAAGCTGTAAATTTGAATCAACTAAATCCAACCCTTAAAGCTTCCAAAATCAAGTCTCAAAATTCAATTTTTCATTAGTTTGTAGAATGACTAAAAATTTGTCAAGTACAGAACTTGTTTGGAATTGAGTCTTGAAATTAGATTTAAACATGATTAGAGTATCCTGTTAAGCAAAACAAGTTTCAACATATATACATGCAAGAAGTGGATCAGATTTAGATTAAACACACATTTTCTAATTTTAAATCTCAAATTTAAGGAATAAGATAATGTTTTTATGCATCAAGTCAAAAATTTTGCTAAGTTTATTAGTTTTCAATTGGAGCACTTATAATCTACTTTTCATATTTTGTTTGTTCATTTTCATAAATGTTGGACTACATCGAAGAGGATCACACTGACTGTTCGTGTTTTTCTATAGCTAATTATGAACCCTAATACACCTAATTTGATTGCAGCATACAATCTTGCCTAGTAGTAGTTCGGGTGTCGAATCCACAGGAACAACTCGTAAAGTACTAGTTCTCACCAATTCATTAAGCTAGACAGACAAAGTTTGAGTTGGTTTCTAAATCTAATTAAATCAAAAGAAGCAAATAATAAATGTCTTGGGTCTAATTCAAGTGTTGGAGTTCCAGGGGCTTCGGCATTCCTATCCACTAGGGTCTCAATCTACTCGATTCGTGTTCCTAAAGTATGCGTGGGTGTTCTGTCTAAAGTGATAATAGCGTGCACTTCACGGTTAAGTACCTCGTGGGCTAATATCGTACTTTTAGGTTACCTCGGACTTCTCGGTTAAGTACTTCGTCCTAATAATCTATTCTTTACTCTTTTTGTTCGGGGAGTTAACGCAAGTGATTTTTAGTCATTGAATAAATCCCTAAATCCATGTATTGGAGGAGTAAGGTTAAACCACACAATCCATGCATAAATCAAGTATTAAAAGAGTAAATCACTAATAGTCAATAAAAACCACAAATCGAGTAAGATAGAGTGCACCTAGTTTCGAGTTTTACATGCCATCGCTCCTAGAGAGGAGATTAGCCTCTTATAAGGGCGTGAATAGTTACAAATGAGATAAACAGTTTGTTACCAAAGTCTAGAGAAAGAAAAATAGAGTAGAGAATGCAAATCCAAACACAAATCTCTTCTCCCTTGAGTTTCTCCTTCTCCAAATCACCCTAGATCTGAAACCCTAGCTCTTGAGATCGTTCCCAGCTGAAAAGGAAGTGTGTGATGTGAACCCCCTCATTGGGGAAGGAGGTTTGGGCTATAAGCATGATTCTAGGCCTGTAGCAGCCCAAAATTCAGAAGCAGTGAAGAATTTGCGGGTTGCAATTTAATGGTATTGCGGGTCGCAATAATGGTGCAAAATTGTGGCAGTGAGCTGTCTTGTAGAAGTTCTGTTATTGCGGGCCGCAATAATGGTAATTGCGGCTCGCAATTTTCCTCTGGTTTTTTCCTCTACGTGCCGTCTAGGTTCCGATCGTGTCCAGACTTGCTCCAAATTATTCCCATTTGCTTCTAGTACCTGAAAATACATGAAAACATAGCAGTATCTCGAACTCGGTGCAATATCTAAACTAAATGGCTTTAAACCAATAAAAAAGAGATATATTTAGAGACCAAATCCTACCAAAAAGATATATAAAATTTAGGCTTATCACGGACAATGATACTTTAAGGTTTTTTTTCATGTTATACTTGATCCATTTTTTTCATTTGTTTTTTATTTGGAAGTAGAAATGTGGAGGTCAAGCCTCCCTATTTCATTTGTTGTTGTTTCTTTTACTGTTATTTATTATTTGTCTCTCTGGTTTTTTGTCATTTGTATTTTTTATTTTTATTTATATTTTTTTTTCTTAATTCTACGTGAATGTAGCTTTTATCCGTTGAGCAACGACCCTTCCACTCGGCACCATCGGATCACTCAAGATCTCTTCATATTCTATTCAATCTTATAATATGTTCTCGTTGCAGCACAGGCACGATACTAGCTTGTTTACTATGTTAGATTAAAAAATTAAGAAACTAAATTTTTATACTTCAATAATAATTTGTGAGGAATAAATCCATCAATTTATTTCTTTAAAAAAAGTGGAGGTCAGACATCCAAATTCAAATCCATCAAAATTAAGAAATATAAATACAATTTTGCCAATAATATTTCTTGTGAATACCACTTTCCTTTTAGCTCGTAGAAATCAAATATTGTGGATCTTATTAGGATTCACACCAGGCAATAAATGGCTTGCTTTTTTTGCTCTCTCCTTCCACTAATTACCATGCAACAACATTTTGTGGTAACCATTAGAAGTCGTGTATGGTGTTAACTGTTAAGTGTTAACTTCTCATTGGGAATGCAATCAAAAGAAAAAGAAATGATTTACCACTCAACACAAAATTGAGGTTACAAACAATCTTTTGCCCAAATCACATTTAATAATTAGATATGGTGAAAGAAAAATGCATGCACAGGATTCAACTATAAAAGACCACTTGAAGGCGTTTTCTTTAAATTGATAAAAACCTTCACATAATTTTTAAGAGAGAAAAAAAAAAAGTTGCAAGAAAGCATGACCAAGTTATTTTTTGCTCTTGTTCTTGCCCTTCTCTTGACATCTTCAGGTATTCTTTAAAATTGTGCAATATTTTTCTTGATCTCATTGTGTACATTTTCATGACATTTTTCAGCAATAAATAACATATTTGATTTGAATATTATTTATTTTAGTAATTTTGTATTCTTAATTGATCTCCTTGTGTACTGTGTACATGCTGGTACTATAGTCTTTAAAAACTAATTCGATATAATAACTTATTATATATAATTTTATTTTGTTGGTATATAGTTGAGAATGTGGCAAAGGTGGAAGCAGCAAATGGAAAATGTCAAAAAACTTTGCACGAAGGCACTTGCGAATCGGTTGGTTGTGAGATGCGCTGCGCTTATTCCAACGAGAAAGGAAATGGAACTTGTGTTGAAGTAATGGCAAATGTCTATGATTGTGTTTGCTCATATGACTGTTAAATCGTTGATTGTATTTCTCAATCATCTTGTATTTTTTTTCTTTTATATTGTCAAATCCAATAAAAGTTTAATTCAAGTTCATTCCTTGTTGTGAACTTTGAAATCTTAGGTGATGTGTTATGTAACTAATGCAAGATGAACCAAATTTTCTATTATTAAAAATGCAAATTTTTTTGTCCTATATTATTATTATTATTATTATTAAAAATTCAACGATTGTCTTTTATTTTCAAAGTTTAACAACAACGTTAACCATTCAACATGATCTCAATATTAAAATGTTCATGGAGTGCAAAGGCTGGTTGTTAGATCCCATTTGTCGTTAAATGTTTTTTTTCCAAGTGTCCTGCATTTTTTTAAAAAGAAAAGAAATGAATGCTGTGAAACATCCAGATAAAAAAAAATGAACACTATATATACAGTAGCGTTTAGGTAACTACATAAAAAATTTGGACACTATAACAAGTAGCGTCCAGGTAAAAACCAGTGTTGTAAATAATGGTATGTGCTCGTCGGACGAACAGAGTACCGTTAAGCGATTAATTGAGAATAATTGAAAATAATAGGCTATAATCGGAAAAATTCGGCTAATTAATCAGAAATTTCTTTAACAGTTTGATCACCGCCAACAATTAATCGACTGATTAATCGGCTTAAACGAACGTTTCTTACAACACTGATAAAAACAAAAAAAAGCAGATCGGACACTGGGAATCGTGACGTCCTTGCTTTGTTCAGATATTTTCCGGAAACAATTTTTATTTTTATAATTTTTTAAAATTTTTACCTTTGTAATTATTATATATCATATTAATTAAACCCAACCAAACATTCCACGCCTCTTCCTGTGATCTTGTCTTGATTTCAAGAGAAAATAAGCGTCCCCAATTACTTGCTTTATTCCTAGGGATGTGTGTGGACCTGAAAGATCTGCGAGACAATCTCCTTCTCTCTTTGGTCTGTTGGATGGCTGAACCAAATAGAGCTCTTGGTCGGGTCTATTTGCTGACCCGACATATTTGAGAAAGCTGTTAGGGCATTAAGGATTGTGCTTGCTTCAGAACTCGTGGCCTTACAAAGGAGATCGTCGGCGTACATGCAGTTTGTAATTGGTTCACATGGAGTCATGCGTACCCCTTGTGGAAACTGAGTGAGAATGGATACGTAATGTGCTTCAAAACAAAAAAAATTGTTATTGGATAAGATTCACACGAGTGAGAATGGCTTTGACATGTTAACAAAGTTTTTGTAGTTTTGGAAGCTTGAAGCTTGTTGTGACAATGCGGATTAGGAGGAGGAGTTTGTTGTGTCCCAATTCAATATAAGGACTTATTTATAAATTTATTTTTTCTTATAATTTGCTTGTTTTATTTGGATCTTTTTGTATTTTGTGTAACTCAAATAAACTCTTTGCAATTTACTGTTGGAGAAAGAGAGAAATAAAAAAATTAGCTTAGGCTTCCAATATTGCGTGTGTTACTCAAAACTCTAATAGTATATAATAAAATAAATAAATATTATTATCTATTATCTATAATCTTATTTCTTTTTTGACATTAGTGACAACGTTACTGATACTATAGTAATAAAACATTCGAGGTCTTTTATACTACTGTTACTATTATATATTCCTTTAGCAAATTTTTGGTTGTTCACTTCTTTTAACTTTTAATCTGTATTTGATTGGTACTCTATATTATATAAAGATAGTTAAATTTGAAGGCTCTTTAGCAAGCTATGCCACATCATCAACATTTTGATTCATCCGATTTTATTATTTTGTCTTATTTATTATGATCGGAAGGCTCATACTTCCACATAATTTCTCTTATCATTGAAGCATAACATGTGTTTGTATTTTTGTGTAGGAAATTTCATGCAAAATTTAAAACTTAATATCAAAATAAATCTGTTATATATAATCTATATCATTTTCGTTATCACACGTAAAAGATCATGACATTTCGATTTTGTTTTAATTAGTATCAGGAGCATGTAAAAATACACCGATGTGGATAAATTATGGACGTTGATTTTTCAACTTGAATAATTAAATATAAAACCAAAATCGAAAAGTGACAATTTTTATATGTATATAAAGAAGATAGTATAGATCATATAAATTTTAGAATTATTTTGTTTGAAAAATAAAAAATGGAGACATTATGAGAACCAGTCTTTGGTCTAGTGGCAAAGGTTCGAAACACGGATGAAAAATCTCTTGTGAATATTAAATAGTTAGGTGACTTTTCTCTTTTACTAAAAAAATAAAGATGCGATGAAAGTGCAAAAATTGAAGGCATTTAAAACTTCCTCATTTTTGATACAAGTCATAGAGCTTAAAAAAATATTTATTTACGTAAAATATTTAATTGACCCTAAGATTCTTATAAAAAAAGTTATCATTATAAAAAGAGGAGTGATCCACTTACACCGTTTTTTGGTAATACCGGATTACATCCTGTATTTTCAAAGTTCAAACATTCGATCCAAACCGTTCAACATGATGGATATATTAAAATGTGCTTGCAGATCAAATATATTTTTTTTTTATTTTTTTACTATTTATTAAGATGGGTACAAAAATTCAATGGTTTGAAAACAACGATTTTGTAAAATACTTAATAAATAGTAAAAAAATTCAAAAAAATGTAAATTTTGATCTGCAAGCACATTTTAATATATCCATCATGTTGAACGATTTAGATCGACTGTTTGAACTTTGTAAATTTTGAAAAAATAAGGTGTAATCGGGTGTCACCAAAAACAGTGTAAGTGGATCCCTCCTCTTATAAAAATTCAATTAATTTTAAACGATATTTTAAGTCATTAAGTCCGGAAAACACTTCTAATGCGGAGAAAGACAGAAAGAAACCTCCATAGTTACTTGAGGATAAAAATTATGTTCATCTCTGTTTTTAAAGTTTAAATAGTCAATTTGAATTATTTTGAAAAAAAAAATACTATCTTTTAAAATAGAAAATCGTTGTTGTTTTATGGTCCAAAATCTTCTTAAAAAACAGTGATTTCTATCCATCTTAGAAAATAGTAATAAAATTCTAAATAATATAAATTTTGGTCTCCAAACATATTAATTTTAGTATGGGGATTATGTTGAATGGTTCGGATCGATTGTTTAAATTCAAAAAATGAAAATATGAACGTGAAGTAATTGTAAAATATTATTCTTACTTCATGAAGCACAATAGTCCAACGCCAAATAGAATAACATGATTAAATGAATGTATATATTTACTACGTACATCATTCATAGGATTAGTTGAAGGGAAATCAATTTCAGTCGTACCTTCTGGAAAGCAAAATGGAAGAAATTATCATTTGCACGAAACATATAGATGAGTAGATCAAAGCATGAGAACGGAGTGGGTCCGATGCCTATCGGACCTACTTTTAGGTTCAACGAGCATGATGATCGTCCGATTTAGTTTAAGATTTGTGCGCACGAAAATTGAAACAAACACACACGAAGTTTAAAGCATTCCGCACGAATCTTAAAGCAAATTGACGGTGATTAAACCCATCAAACCAGAGTAGGTCCGATGTCCATCGGACCTACTCTCAAGTGTCGAAGCATATGTAGCTTTTGCTAGCTAATATTGAAAGACCTGACATAAACCTAAACAAGATTTTGGTGGAGATTTTCTTCTATACAGTTATAAATCACAAATTCCTTTTAGTTTCACAATTCAAGTCAAATAATACTGACGTATTTTGTTTTTTTTGGCTGTTTTTAGGTATTTTACAATGTTGGAGCTATATTTCAGAATTTGTTCTGGAAGAAATATTTACAAAAGAATATTTGCATATGAAAATTTTGAAACCAATTAATTTTTTTCATGATATTAATAAATGATAATAATATATATTGAGTAAGGCTTAGGTGTTGTGGATAGCATAAGCACGAGCTACAGCTTCAAACCTATCATATAAACTTCAAACTTCGATCTAAGTAGCTCGTAAATTATTTATATAATGAACTTGTAGAATATCAATTTTTACTATTTTTAGAATTTTTTACTATTTTTTATGATTTATGAAATATGACAAAAAAATGACTTGAAAATAAATGAAAATTGTCAATATTTTAGATCATTTTTTTTGCAATCTTTTATAAATCATAAAAAATAAAAAAATAAATTTTTTTTTTAAAAATAGTAAAAATTGGTATTCTCCAAGTTCATTATATAACAAATTTACTGAGCTATCTAAATTGAAGTTTAAAGTTTATACAATAAATTTTTGAGGCCATAGCACGGAAGACCTTATGCTATCCATAGCACCTAACATAAGCCTTACTCAATTATGAAGAACAACACAATTAGCTGCATGAGAAACAAAATAGTTGTATCATTTTAAGAATTTCATTACACTTTAGTCTTTAGACAACAAAAATAATTGAGAGAGAAACAATAATACATAAGCCCTTGGACCAATGTATATTTATAGTTATGTTGTTGTCCTAAATCCTAAAAGATGATATTTTTAATGGTTTTTAAGTAGTGTTTACGTCTTTTTGTTCATTTCAAGTATGAGAATATCTAATTTGAGAGACATTAGAAAAAAAAAAAAATCTGATGTTAACGAAATTGTGCCATATATTTTTCTCCAAAACAAAAAAATTGTACCATATACTTGTTTACCTTGTTAGATTCAAAAGATCAAGGAAACTAAATTTTGATACTACACAAAAATAATTTGTGAGGCATAAATCCATCCAAAATTAAATTATAGGGATAGAGTTATGCCGATAATATTTCTTGTCATATAAATACCACTTTTCTTTTAGCTCGTAGAAATCATATTATTATATACCGTGAATCTTATTAAGATTTACAAGCAGGCAATAAATAGACTTGCCGTTTTTTGTTCTCGCCTTCCTCTAAAGTCTAACCATGCAACCAGTAAGGTGTTAGCTTCTCATTGGGAACAATAGTTCGGTTCTGTTCGGTGGAGTCAAAAATTTGTAATTCAAGTATAATTTGAGAATAATTCGGTACAACAAGAAAACAAAAAAAAAAAACCCCCAAAAGAAAATAAAAATAAAAAAATAAAAAATTCACGTTTTTCTCGCAAATAATTCGTGATTCTCATTTTATTTTGCGTTTTATTCAGAGTTCGGTTCGAAAACGTAAAAAATAATAAAATGCGAATTATTTGCTAATTATACCCGTATATTGTTACTATGATTGGAAATGCAATAAAAGAAAAATAAATTATCGATATACCACTTCAAACAAAATTGTGGCTACAAAAAATCTTCTACTAAAATAACATTTAATGGTCAGATATGGTGAAAGAAAAATGCATGCACCCTGCAACTATAAAAGACCACTTGAAAGCATTCTCTTTAAATTGATACATAAACTTCTTCACATTATTTTAAGAGAGAGAAAAAGTTTCAAGAGATAAAAAACATGACCAAGTTATTCTTTGCTCTTGTTCTTGTTCTTCTCGTGACAGCTTCAGGTATTCTTTAAAATTATGTGCAATAGTACTTTTTCTTTTACAATTTTCAGCAATAAATGACATATTTGATTCCAATATTAGAATTATATTTATTTAGTAATTTTTATTCTTCATCTCCTTATGTTCATGCTGGTATTATAGTCTTTAAAAACTAATTCAATGTAATAACTTAATATATAGTGTTTTTGTTGGTTTATAGTTGAGAATGTGTCAAAGGTAGCAGCAGCAAATGGAAAATGTCAAAGAACTTTGTACCAAGGCTGTGAATTGGTTAGCTGTAGAATTCACTGCGCTGAGCATTATAACATGGAGAATGGAGATGGAGCTTGTGTTCAAGTAAAGGCAAATGTCTATGATTGTGTTTGCTCATATAACTGTAATCGTTGATTATACTTGCCAATCATCTTGCATTTTTTTTTCTTTTATATTGGCAAATCCAATAAAAGTTAGAATTCTAGTTCATATCAATATGGTTGTGTTTGAAAGCATGGCGGATCCAGGATTTTCATCGGGAGGGCAAGAAAATAACGAATCAGATTCAAATCTATTAGCTAATCGAGTAATAGATAAAAAAAAATGCTCTAACTTGTGATTTCCAATGCTCTAGCCTCTAATTTCTAATGTTTTACCTTCTAATTCTAATTATCA
Organism: Carex littledalei; assembly: GCA_011114355.1. Classification (NCBI taxonomy): domain Eukaryota; kingdom Viridiplantae; phylum Streptophyta; class Magnoliopsida; order Poales; family Cyperaceae; genus Carex; species Carex littledalei. The sequence continues at coordinate 11,438,151 of CM022087.1, forward strand.
ATCAGAATTAAAAAAAAATTATCTTAAATTTAACCCAAATTACAAATAAGAATTTCAGAGAGGAACAAATAAAATTTCATGGGGTGAGGAGGGGAGGGAGGCAAAGTTAGTCTGAACCTATAAATCTCTATAAAAATTCAAAATCCAGAGAGGCAATTGCCCCCTCCCACACCCCCTCCCCGGACTCAATGTAGGTCTGTCCCTGTTTGCAAGATGCATTTTCTATCATTAGAAATGCAAAATTTTTGTCATATATTATATATGATTATTATTATTATCTTTAAAATTATCATCGTTGTTATCGTCGTTGTTGTTGTTTTTTATGATGACTAATTAATGTTGACGATGATTGTAATTTCTAGTGATAGTTTGTTATTATTGTTATTAAGTGTGTGAATCATTATCACAACAACAACAGCCGGGTTTTCGCGAGGATAACTATAATGAATTCGCGAGAGTCTTCAAATAGCCTCGCGATAGAGTAACCTCGCAATAGACTTTGAAATATCCTTGCAATAAGGTTAAAATAGCCTCGCGAATACTATGTGGGACCAGCCATCTATGTTTGCACTGTTATATCCTTCATTTCTGTGCGTATGTCCACGGGAATAAGATGGGTCGCAGCAATCTATGTTTGCACTGTTATGTCCTTCATTTCCGTGCGTATGTCCACAGGAATAAGATGGGTCGCCCTGCTAGCTACAGCTCTTATTTTCCACTTTACCCAATTACAAAAATTGCTAATTAAACTGAAATATAACAAATTAATTACCACAGTTTCTTGAAAAATAATATATTACAAACTAAAATTTTAAGGATTGATAAATAGTTCAATATAAATGAAATAACTTTTCCAAGCTTAATTAATTCAAGCATAAATATTAATTGAGTTCTACAATTGCATAGCAATTAGTGTCACAAATTGTACCAGATACAATCACATTATGCTTAATGCATTTTAACAAGCACAAATATAGATTTAACCAAAATATGAAATTAAAGGAGTAGCTAGAAATAAAAAAAATGGGAAGGAATTAAGTTCATAATTAAGCTATATGTTTGCCGAAATGAAAATACAATACTAGCATGACAATATTCATTTGCGCTCGAAGTCCAGATGTTTGTAAACTTCATTGTCATCACCTATAGGATCAGATTATAACAAAAATGATATGTTAGCGTTTAATTTTGGTTTGGATAAAAAGAAATGTTATTTAGTGAGAATTATTGCACTTGAAATTAATAAAGTCAAATCGAATTATCATATGTAATTAAAAGATGCTGAAATTAAATGATGAATACACATACCATTGATAGGTCTAAATTATATACACATTCGATCTAGTTTTTACTACATAATAACACCAAATATCTTGTATTTTAGTAGAGAATAGAATAAAATATATCCAAGAATCAAGTTACTGCCAAAGTCTATTTAAGTTACAGGAAATGGAGCAAATTGTAGATCTTCTCGCAAGCTTTCCGAAAAGTGGTAGAACACTGAAAACGAAGTTACGGATCATGAGTTATGCCCATTTGAATTTCAGAGCAAAACAGGGGAAACCGAGCCCAATGCGGACGCACTAAAAGTTGGTGCGGACGCACTTTCTACTTAGCCAGATTTTCCAGAAGAAATCCAGCAGTAGAGAAAATAAATGCGGACGCACTGACCCAGAGTGCGGACGCACTCAGCCATCAGACACAGAAAACAGAAAAGTCCGAGCGCAGTGCGGACGCACTCGGGCCGCACTCAGCGACACACAGTTCGTATTTTGACCATATCTTGGTCATACGAACTCCGATTTTAGTGATTCAAAGCTTGACGGAACCGGGACAAAGATATCTACAACTTTCATGAAGAAACTAAATCCAAATTCGGAATATATAACGCAGTGCGGACGCACTTGGGCCGCATTCAGCCTAAAAACTGCTATTTCGAGGATTTGCTATTTTCGGCACATCAGACCACGACCCAAAGGTGGAGAATAGAAGGTGGAAACGTGGGAAACACGTTGGGACAGATTTAGAATGATTCCCCACGTCCATATGCTCCAGATTCATTATAAAAGGAAGGGAATTTCCTCTCCATAATCATCACCATTCTAAGAGAGAAATTCACGAGATAGAGCATCAACCACAGGAGCAAATCAAGAAGAAAGAAGGCGAATTCTCACAGCAAACGCAAGGAAGACTAAGGTTTTTGATTAGAGAATGGTGTATTCTATTTCTCTAGTTAGTTTTTCTTTGTCTTTACTTATTTTGTACTTGAATTCATGATGAATACTTGCATCTCCATGAGAGGCTAGTTTCTCTCTAGGGGTTTAGGTCATGTAGCATGAACTTGTTTTATTCTATCTTACTCGGATTTTAATTTTTATGATGATTGTTTGATTTGATGTTAATTTCTGTGATTTATTCTTTATGAATTTCATTAGTACTTGAATTGTAGTTCACCTGGTTAGGGTTTATTGAAATTGAAGTAGCTGTGAAATCGCGTTGATCGTGTCTTTCCGCTTTAAGTTTATTAAATTCTAGCATTGGTCAAGGTAAGGAAAGTACTAATTGAAATCATAAATACATATCTTAGGATTTGGATTAGAAGCGACCGTACTTTGATATCCAAACCGGAACTATAGGAATTAAGGTTAGGGTTTGGTGAAGGACTTAATCGTGAAGTCAAAACCTAATTAGGACACCTTAGAACAAATATCGATATATACTTTGAAGCATGTGACTTAAATATCCCTCTAGGTTAGTGACAGCCCTAGAATTCGAGGAACATTAATCCATCCACCCAAAGTATTTGTATTAATATTTGTTCCAAAGGCTAACATAGGTTAGAAACCTCGTCATAATCAAACATGAATTTAAACAAACCGAGTAGATAGAATTAGCAAGGGATTGTGGACCGAATACCCCTAGACTTCTCAAACTTGATTTTCTCCTGACTTTTATTGCTTTTTGTTACGAACTTTTAATTTACTTTAATTTTCCATTAAAAACGAAATTACACAAAACCCCCTTTTTACTTTTATTGTTTAGTTTTAGAAGTAGTTTTCTTTAATTAAAAATTGGTATTTCCCTATCTCCCTGTGGATCGATACCTAAATACTACAATCGATAGGTTGTGCGCTTGCAACTAACCTATTCATTGGGTACGAAGGTTTATAAATATTAAAGGCAAAAAGAGTATAAAAACACTATACCTAAAATACTCAACAAGCTTTTTGGCGCCGTTGCCGGGGAATAGGATAGATACTAGTTTTTATTTTAGGAAAGTACTTTTAATTCTTAGTTTCCTTATTTACTTTATTTCCTTTTCAGAAAATTAAAAATCCAAAAATAGTTTATTTCCTTTTTTACAATTTCTGAAATTTACTTTCCTTATTTTAGAAAAATCCAAAAATATTTTACTTTCCTTATTTAATTTTCCGCACTTTCCTATTTTCTATTTCTATTCTCTCTATCTCATCTCTTTTATTCTCTTCTAGAGTTTGAGCGCTGGCACCGGTCACAAGAAGTCAAACAGCGAAAATCAAAGCCGGCGAATCCTCTCTTTCTCAACCAATGGCAGGCCTAGATCCCCGATTAGGCATGCCTCGCAGCTTTGAGGTAGAAGTGGAAGACTATCCAGAAGGCCTTCTCAATCAAGACCTTCACGATAACAATCCGCCTCCTCCTCCTCCAAACAACAACCAACCGCCACCACATCCACACAACAATGATCCACCTATTCTCAATAATAATCCTCTCTTCGGTGTCAATCCAAACAACAACGGAAATGGCCGCAATCACCAACAAGGCCACCGCTTCGGTTTCATTCCACAAGGCCAAGATCCGCGCGAAATCAAGCCCTCTCTCATCCACTTGCTTGGCCAAAGTCAGTTTGGGGGAGCCCTAAACGAAGATCCACATGCCCACTTGGCGGTCTTCGAAGAATCTTGCGGCACTTTCGCTCGAGAAGGAGAAGAGCTAGACAACCTCAAGCTCAAATGCTTCCACCTATCCCTCCGAGATAATGCAAGAACGTGGCTAAGGACCGTGAATCGGGACCACATAAGAAGATGGGACGACATGGAGAAGTTGTTTTTAGGAAAATACTTCCCTCCATCAAAAACCCAATACTTCCGAACGAAGATCACGACATTCAAACAAGCCGAGGGAGAATCTTTGACCGAGGCATGGGATAGATGGGCAGAGCTACAACGCTTGTGCCCTAACCATGGCCTCGACATGTGGTTGCTTTTTCAATTCTTCTTTGCAGGTTGCACAATAACCACCAAGACTCACTTGAATTCAGCCGCAGGAGGAAACATGTCGAAGATGGATCCCGAACAAGCCATGCTAATGATTGAAGATATGGCGATCAACCAAAGGGAGTGGACGGCCGAGAGAGGTGGACGAACCCAAACCACACCGGGAGTCTTGAAAACCGATGAAGTTACCGCCTTGAGAGCCCAAATGGAAGCCTTGCAACATCAAGTGGCACAAATGCAAAACGTCAAATCCGTGACGAAAAAGGCTTCATGCGGTATTTGTGGAGAGGCAACTCATATCACCGCCGATTGCCAAGTCCTTTTGGAAGGAGAAGAAGTCGAGCAAGTAAACTCCATGTTTTACAATCAAGGTGATAAGAGGAATGACCCGATCTACAATAAGGTTAGGCCAAATGATAATTTCAATTCAAATGCTTACAACCCTCACACAAGGTGGAACCATCCAAATTTCAAGTGGAAGACTGAAAATGAAAACTCAAACCAATACCAAGGTAATTCCAATCAATACCAAAATTGGTCAAACCAAAACTCGTACCAAGGATCTTCTCAAAACAACAAACTAGAAAAAATGATAGAGGGCCTTGTGATCTCTCAAAACGAGTTCATGAACCAACAAAGAAATACCAATACTGATATTTCGAATTCCTTGAGGAATTTGAACAATAGGTTTGAGTTTTTAGAAACTAAAACGAAGATGCTAGAGACACAAATAGCACAACAAGCATCTTCGTCGTCTCGTCAACAAGGCACACTACCGGGCAAACCCGACATCAATCCACGAGAGTATGCAAATGCTGTGACTTTGAGGAGTGGCACGGAATATAATGAACCAATCCAACCACAAGAACTCCCTCAATCCACACAATCTGAACCGATTTCAGCCGCACCAATTGATCCACCAATTGCAACAACTCCGGAAGAGCCTCACAAAACGGGTAATTCTAACTCAACAAAGGTACAAAAATCTGAAACTCCAAAGTATGTTCCTCCTCTTAGGTTCCTACCTTTTCCACAAAGGTTGGTAAAGAGCAAACTAGACCAACAATATGCCAAATTCATTGAACAATTGAAAAAACTGAACATGACCATACCTTTCACCGAGGCAATTGCACAAATGCCAACCTATGTCAAGTTTCTCAAAGAAATGTTGTCAAACAAAAAGAAACTTGAAGAGGTCGGAACCATCTCCCTAAATGCGCAATGTAGTGCACTTTTCTTGACCAAACTACCTCCCAAACTTAAGGACCCTGGTAGTTTTACTATTCCATGCAAAATTAAGGAGACCGAATTCAATAGTTGTTTGTGTGATTTAGGTGCTAGCGTATGTTTAATGCCAAAAATGGTTTATGAAAGGCTAGGTCTAGGAGAATTGAAACCAACAAAAATGTCACTCCAATTAGCGGATAGATCCGTTAGATACCCGGTAGGAATTATAGAGGATGCGATTGTCCAAATTGGTAAGTTTTTTATACCGGTAGATTTTGTTGTGGTGGAGATGGAAGAGGATACACAAACTCCCCTTCTATTGGGACGTGATTTCCTAACCACAGCAGGTGCAATCATAGATGTGTGTGATGGAAAGATTTCTTTCCGAGTAGGTGATGAAAAGGTTGAATTTAATGTTTTTAAATCTCTCCAATTTCCATCTAATGATAATGATTCGATATGCAGGGTAGATGTTTTAGACTCTATAATTGATGATCATTTAGATAGGATGATGGAAGGAGAACAACCGAATGAAATTCTGGAAGAAATCGATAAAGAAACAACTCAAAATGACGAAAACAACCAAGCATGCGGCCTAGGCAGTCCATACGAAACTTTGCAGAGCCTAATTTTTGCCGTTTCAACATGCACAACGCCATCGAAGGTCGAACTCAAACCATTGCCAACAACTCTCAAGTACGAATCTCTTGGCTCAAATGAGACACATCCCACTATAATCAATGCCGCCTTGAACCAAGAAGAGAAGACAAGGCATTGGCACGACAAACACATCGGAAAAAGTTTTCAAGAAGGACCATATCAAGTGTCACGAGTTTTCGACCATGGTACCTTCGAAATCTGGAGCGAAAGAACGGGTTCATTCAAAGTCAATGGACAGCGGCTCAAACATTTCATTCAAGATGAACCGATCATCGAAAAGGAGGCAATTGCCCTCGATGATCCACCACCTTTAAACTGAGCCTCAATTTGTAGCAGAAGTTTATTAGTAGTTAGAAAGCATTCAATTTGTAGCAGAAGTTTATTAAAAAAGTTAGATTGAATACATTTGTAGCAGTAGTTCCTTCATCATTATCTATATATGCAAGTCGATTGTAATGAACCAAATATGAGTCCAATTCAATGTTCTAAAATGCAGTTTCTATGCAGTATGCGGAAGGCTACCGCATACCGCATATACAGATTTTTATGCGGACTTATATATGCGGATTTTAAAATGAGAACTCATATATAATTTGTATGCAAGACTATAATTTGTGCACATAAGAAACATTGTGTTTCCACATACTGGTTAAATAATTAAACTAGTTCATATGAATTAATTCAGTAAAAATGAAACTAAGTACTTTACACAATGCATATGAATTAAATTGACAAAACTGGTGCTAAATTATTAAAGACATGCGGCCATGAATTGAAAACAGAAAACAACTGGGCCATGAATAGAAAAATGCTTCTCAAAGGTTCACATTTGGGCACACATTTTGGGCTGCTCATTTATAATAAAATAGTGAAGCTAAAGAAAAGAAACTGCCTAGCACAGCGCCCAGCGGAGTCCGTCCGGTTTAATAACTTTTAATTTAAAATCAAAAGGAAATAAAACTTATCTGCTTGTAGTGCCTGCTTGTATCAGAACTGATCGATACGCTTCTTTAGATTTAGTCAAATAAGCAATGTGCTCATTAAGCTGGATTCTGTACAGTATTGCCTTTACTATGTTAGTTTAGTCATAGAATAAGACCAAAAGAAAAAAAATGTTAATTATTAAAATAAATAATTGCACCCAAAACATGTCGTTTATCAGAAAAAAGGGTGAATTCATAATTGAACCAAAGCTGATGCTTATTAACAATTTACCAAAATTGGAACTGGTATTTGTAACAGTACCACACACTATGGATGGGATATTAAAATCATATTCTCAAAATTTGCATTTGGGATTGAAACTTTGCATTTTTGTTAGTCATGGTGAAAAATTGATGTCGCATTAGGACAAATTAGTGCCTGACTCCACTGATAATCCTTTAATTTATAATAAATTTATTCTGTGGGTTGCAATATCCAATCATATCCTACATAGCCCCTACACCACACTTATTTATTTTTTCTACATATTTTAGGAGGATGCAACCACATCTCATCCGGTCGATCATGCTGATCCGGCCGAGAATGCCAATAATGCCAACAATGAGTTCTTTAATGGTAACAACAGTTGGTGTTATGGTAACAACCAAAACAATTGGTACTGATGGGGCTACTGATGTCACATATGCTTCTTTTGTTGTTGAACTATTGCCTTTAATTAATTAGTTAGGGTTTAGGGTTTAATTAATTTGTTGTTGAAAACTATGTACTATGTTGGTTGTAAGTCAAACGTAGAGTGCAATTTATTTGAGTACTCGTGTAACAATTAACAATATCAGTTGGGCATTACACATGCCCTACTGATGGGGCTACAGTTAGGGTTTAGGGTTTAATTAATTTGTTGTTGAATCACATGTTGAACTATGTAAATATGTTGGCCTTTGTTAGGTTTAATTAATTGTCCTCAATTTATATATGTTGATTGTTTGTGTTTTTAATAATTTATGTTTGTTGCAAATATGATTGAGGGATTAGATACACGGTTGTGGTGTGGTAATTATCGTCGCTATTACCACACCACAACCGTGTGGGATTAAAAGTTATTAAACCGGACGGACTCCGCTGGGCGCTGCGCTAGGCAGTTTCTTTTCTTTAGCTTCACTATTTTATTATAAATGAGCAGCCCAAAATGTGTGCCCAAATGTGAACCTTTGAGAAGCATTTTTCTATTCATGGCCCAGTCTGTTTTCTGTTTTCAATTCATGGCTGCATGTCTTTAATAATTTAGCACCAGTTTTGTCAATTTAATTCATATGCATTGTGTAAAGTACTTGGTTTCATTTTTACTGAATTAATTCATATGAACTAGTTTAATTATTTAACCAGTATGTGGAAACACAATGTTTCTTATGTGCACAAATTATAGTCTTGCATACAAATTATATATGAATTCTCATTTTAAAATCCGCATATATAAGTCCGCATAAAAATCCGCATATGCGGTATGCGGGTAGCCTTCCGCATACCGCATAGAAACCGCATTTTAGAACATTGAATTGGACCCATATTTGGTTCATTACAATCGACTTGCATATATAGATAATGATGAAGGAACTACTGCTACAAATGTA